>CM076574.1:712612980-713218385 GCA_034641835.2 Pinus albicaulis | reverse complement strand
TACAAGAGAGGCAGCAAAATAAATTTGGGAATACTCCAACATGTGACTTGGACATCAATAATGTCAAGGAGGAGATCCATCATATGATAAATGCATCATTTCATACTTATACAATGCTGTCAATGTTGGGAAGCCTAGACCCTTATTGGGAGTCCCAACTCTTGATGGAATATTCCAAGGACGTATTCACATGTAAGGTTCTTGATGGGTAAGCAATGGATGGGAAGTATAAGGTAGTTGATGGGATCATTTATGTTCATGATCAGATCTACTTAACTAAAGATTCCAAACTCAAGAATAAACTACTTAACAAAACCTATGAGGTCTTTCTTTCAAACCCCACTGGTTTCATTAGAACATATCATACTATCTTAGATGGATTCATGTGGGAAAATTTCAAAGAGGAGATGCAGTCTCATATGAGTAAGTGCATGGATCATTTGTTGGTTAAGGAGGAACATAGCTCTTGGGAAGAGTTATCATTATCACCTCCTTATTCATTGAGTGTGAGAAGGAGCTCATCCATGAGCTACCTTGCTGATTTTAAACAAATGTATGATAGACATTGTATTGTTGAACGTCATGATGTATTTATTATATACTTGCATTTTCTTAACTCTCATGTGCAGGTCTTGGCTCCAGGAGGGGGCAGTTTTTCTAATGGGCTTCATGAGCCACTTTGGGCCATGAACAATGGTGATGCTATCCATTCCTTGGGAGATCTTGGAGAGGTGATGTACTCTTCATGGTGTGATTCCATGGATGAATAAATGGGAAAGGAGGCTCATAATTTTCTCAAGTATGAATAGAATGGGAAAGGAGGCTCATAATTTTCTCAAGTATGAATAGAAATCCCTCATAATGTGAAAAGGGATCATGAAATAACCAGATCAAGCATCCACATGTGTGAACAAGGTCTAAAATATGTGGACAAGGTTAAGTTTGACAAATTCAACATTATTTATTCTCAAAGAAGTGGATCCTAAATAAAGCCAGCTCAATGTGAATAGACACTAGAGAATTTGGCGGAAATTCCGACGGCCAATTCGTCGCTATTCCGACACATAGTCGTCGCAAGAGCGATAGTTCGGGGGCGGACAAACCGTGGTTTGTCATGCCGTCGCCGTTCCGACGCACGTAAAAAGTGTCGCACTATCGACACTTCTTCCGTCGTTCCGAACAAGTGTCACTCTTCCGACGTCTCACAAACCGTCGCGCCTCCGACGTTTGTAAACTGTCGCACTTCCGATGAAATGTGGTTCGACGTTTGGAACGTCGCTCTTCCGACGCTTGTAAACCGTCGCAATTCCGACCCAACGTGGTCCGACGTTTTGGACGTCGCTCTTCCGACGCTTGTAAACCGTCGCAATTCCGACTAAACGTGGTCCGACATTTTGGACGTCGCTCTTCTGACGCTTGTAAACTGTTGCAATTCCGACTAAACGTGGTCCGACATTTTGGACGTCACTCTTCCAACGTCTGGAAGATGTCGCAATGCCGACGATATGTGGTCCGACGTTTGGAACGTCGCTCTTCCGACGTTTTCATACTGTCTCTCTTCCGATGTTTCTGGGTTGTCGCAGTTCCGACGTCTATAAGGCGTCGGTAGACCGACTGAGGGTTCAATTTAAAAAAAAAAATCAAAATTTTAAAAGACGAGAAACGTTGTTTTGATTATATTATATGAAGCAAAACAATCCATGAAAGTGAAATAGCAGTATGTAGAATAGTAAAGCAACAGATAGAGTATCGACGTCCATTCTTCCAAATACAAATTAAAGTACCCAAAACCCTACAACAGTGAAGTAAAACAGTCCATGAAAGTGAAATAGCAGTATGTAGAATAGTAAAGCAACAGATAGAGTACCGACGTCCATTGTTCCAAATACAAATTAAAGTACCCAAAACCCTGCAACAGAGAAAAACGCTAATCATAATCATGTGAGGAGTGTGATATGTCAAAAATATAAAAAGACCATCAGACCATATCAATAAACCAGCAACATAGACCAGCATCGCTAGTTTTGAAGGCAGAGTGATAAACATTAATCATTTTTTTTTCACAAGAGAAAAAAACGTTGTTTAGAATATATTATATGAAGTAAAACAGTCCATGAAGTCATTACATTTTCACATCTGAAGATTGGAACCAAAATATCCATCCAGAAAGTGGAAGTCCCACCCCAGACAGTGATAGAAAAATACCCCATGTCACATACAGGGACTTGATATAAAACCCAGTAACGGTCCACATGGAGATTATCGACAAATCTGAGAAAGCAACCAAATATGCCCGAGGCATCTATAAGAAAGTGAAATAGCAGTATGTAGAATAGTAAAACAACAGATAGAGTACTGACGTCCATTGTTCCAAATACAAATTAAAGTACCCAAAATCCTTGAAAAGAGAAAAACGCTAATCATGTGAGTGTGATATGTCCAAAATATAAAAAGACCATCAGACCATATCAATAAACCAGCAACATAGACCAGCATCGCTAGTTTTGAAGGCAGAGTGATAAACATTAATCATTTTTTTTTCACAAGAGAAAAAAACGATGTTTTGAATATATTGTATGAAGTAAAACAGTCCATGAAGTCATTACATTTTCACATCTTAAGATTGGAACCCAAATATCCATCCAGAAAAGTGGAAGTCCCACCCCAGACAATGATAGAAAAATACCCCATGTCACATACAGCGACTTGATATAAAACCCCGTAACGGTCCACATGGAGATTATCGACAATCTGAGAAAGCATCCAAATATGCCCAAGGCATCTATAAGAAAGTGAAATAGCAGTATGTAGAATAGTAAAGCAACAGATAGAGTACGTACCGACGTCAATTGTTCCAAATACAAATTAAAGTACCCAAAATCCTTGAACAGAGAAAAACGCTAATCATGTGAGGAGTGTGATATGTCCAAAATATAAAAGGACCATCAGACCATATCAATAAACCAACAACATAGACCAGCATCGCTAGTTTTGAAGGCAGAGTGATAAACATTAATCATTTTTTTTTCACAAGAGAAAAAACGATGTTTTGAATATATCGTATGAAGTAAAACAGTCCATGAAGTCATTACATTTTCACATCTTAAGATTGGAACCCAAATATCCATCCAGAAAAGTGGAAGTCCCACCCCAGACAATGATAGAAAAATACCCCATGTCACATACAACGACTTGATATAAAACCCAGTAACGGTCCACATGGAGATTATCGACAATCCGAGAAAGCATCCAAATATGCCCGAGGCATCTATAAGAAAGTGAAATAGCAGTATGTAGAATAGTAAAGCAACAGATAGAGTACGTACCGACGTCCATTGTTCCAAATACAAATTAAAGTACCCAAAATCCTTGAACAGAGAAAAACGCTAATCGTGTGAGGAGTGTGATATGTCCAAAATATAAAAAGACCATCAGACCATATCAATAAACCAGCAACATAGACCAACATCGCTAGTTTTGAAGGCAGAGTGATAAACATTAATCATTTTTTTTTCACAAGAGAAAAAACGTTGTTTTGAATATATTATATGAAGTAAAACAGTTCATGAAGTCATTACATTTTCACATCTGAAGATTGGAACCCAAATATCCATCCAGAAAAGTGGAAGTCCCACCCCAGACAATGATAGAAAAATACCCTATGTCACATACAGGGACATGATATAAAATCCAGTAACGGTCCACATGGAGATTATCGACAATCTGAGAAAGCATTCAAATATGCCCGAGGCATCTATAAGAAAGTGAAATAGTAGTATGTAGAACAGTAAAGCAACAGATAGAGTACCGACGTTCATTGTTCCAAATACAAATTAAAGTACCCAAAATCCTTGAACAGATCAAGAAAAACGCTAATCATGTGAGAATTCAAAGTAAAGTTAATCTATTAACATTGCGAATAAAATTACACCGAAGTCAAAAACATTGCCCGGCCATACTCATGGAATATTTGTCATCAAAAAATCAAAAAATTAAGAATACTGCCCTCATACGGGGAAACCAGTCTTGAACGTTTAATTTACAGAATTCAAAAATATTACTTAAAGGTCCAGCACAGTAAAATAAACTAAAAGCAGCCCAATTAACTGGGTCTGCTAAGCAAGAAAAACAAATTAACCAAACTAATCCACCGCTGGTTCCTCCACGATTCGGCACCATCCTAATTCGGAAGGTCCAGGATCGCTAGGTGCTACCTCCTCATGCATGCCACGGCTCCCCTCCTGAAGGCCCGAATGCTGGCCGGCTTTTTCCGAGCTCAGACCCGCCGGACGGGTGCATTCTTCCTCCATTTGGGCCTCCTCGCGGAAGACCACAGTGACTACAGCTGTGATTCGCGGGCGGTTGAGAGAGCAATCAAAGGAAAATTGCGCAGTGCGCGTCGTGGGAGAAGGTGAACTAGCGGTGGGGAAGCCAGGAGCAGGGGAATCCATACGGTGGCCAAATGCTACAAGCCGACCCCGCCCACTCCTAGTATTTGGATATCGACCCAAGTAATAATCACTGGACTGGCCGGAAGTCATCTCTGTTGAGGTGCTGGAGGGAGCGCGCCGGGATTGACCTCTAGTGCTCCCCCTGCGGCAACGCATCCTATGACGCACGCGAGGCATGGGTGCAATCTCAGGCGCAGTGGGCACAAGAGACGAAGAAGCAGAATTCCAATTAACAGAGGAAGATAGAGAGAGACAGAACCGAGAGAAATGGAAATATGCAACAAAGTCTAAGCAGAAGTTCCACTGGCCACTTCTCCTTATCGTCACAGTTACCAGACAGTGTAATCCAGCAACCGGCTTGTCTGAAAAACCATGGCTAAACGCCATTTTGTATGTCGACCCGTCTGCAATGCAATCAAAGGATGCCCGTCATAATTAATCTCTGATCATTAATAATGAGAGCCGAAGGCCGGATCAAATTGGAGCGTGCGGAATCGCTCAGAGGAGTGGAGGTCCGATCTTGAACAGTGTTAAAAATTAATTAATGCAGATTTGATGTGAAAACTTAATTGAACAGCGTTAAATGTTAATGTGATTGATATGAAATCGCCATATCCATGTCCCATCGCCTTAAACGCCATCGAATGCACCCGCAGCCGGGAGCAAGGCAAGTTTTTATTGAGGACACGTGGCAGAAATTGATTGGAGCGGATCTTTGTTTGGGCCGCTCGCGCAGTGGAAATCCGGACCCGTAAAATATTAGGGCGAATTTGATAAGAAATTCGCGTCACAAAATTGGCCGACGCCAGCAGGCTATTTTGGAACGCGAATTTGGTTTGAATTATGGTTTATCGCCGTTTGAAGTCCGGCGGGCTCGACTTAAGAACAATTTTGTTTGATCCCATCTTATAAAATTTGTGTTGGTTTTCTTTGATAATACACATATTAAAATCTCGCTTAATAAAGAGACAAAATTGTTGTGCTTTCGGAACCTGACCCGAGGATTGGACATGAGTTAACAAACAAAAGGATAGCGGAACCAGACATGCACCTGTGGTCAAGCCCTCTACCAAAACCACTAGCGGAATCACAAAAGTGGGTTGCCCATATCGCACCGCTTTTGCGGATTAGGCGGTATTTCCTATTCGCGAGCGATTCCATAGGGAATGCGACACGTGGCGAAGTGACCCCGGAAAACAACCGTTTAACCCACGCCATCGCACGTTAAAGCCCGACGTTGGAAGCCGAGCAAAATTGCCAAGAGTCGTTGATTTGGAGAAGGGCCATCGGACGGTGGTCGCACGTTGAACTTGCCCGGAGGTTAACTAAGGTGTGCGGAGGATAGCCAGGTACGATACAAGTGTTTGATTGGTTATTGATATATATAGGTGGGGCCGGAGTATAATGAAATTGTTTAATTAAACGATTGGCGGATAATTAGCATAATTCTGGAGCGTGATTGTTGTAAGGCTGGTGGTGAAATATAGAGCCGAAAGTTCATTACAAGTTATTTATTTAAAAAGAAACGTGGAGTATAAATACAAAGTGTTGAAAGTTAAACATTGGTTATAAGGATTGGAGATAATATAAAGTCGGGAATATAAATTAAATTCCAACCACTGTGGATAGTATTTATTTATCAAATTCTACGAATTTGATAAATAAACCCGAAGAAAGAAGAAGTCAATTAAGACTCAGGCTGGAGGAAAAGAACGGGGTACACCAAGGGAAAATGCCGACAGAGCGATTGTAGACACACCAGCTCTCCTTGGGGGTCCAATTTCAGTTTTGTTGCGTCACACGATGATCTCTCTTCTCTGGCATTTACTTGTATTGAAGATCACTATTCTAGGAATAAAGAGTTATTTTCTCCAAAAATAACCCTAGCCAAACATTGACAATGCATCAAGGATATCTTTCTATGCTTCATAAGCACATTTGTTCTACTTCTAAATCATGTCTTGGAAGTGCTTGTTTTGCTGGAAATTATTCACCAGTTGGTTTCATACCAAAGTCTTTTTCACATTTTCAGCATCCAATACATGAAAAAGATAATGGTTTAAAACAACATAAATATTTGAAATTTTGCAAGAATTGTCCGGCACACTTTGAATATGAATTTTGAAGTCAAGTGCATGATGTTGTATAGGATCAAGTGTCATTTTGAATACCAAATGTTTCACAAGAAACTTCTCAACATGCTACCCTGCAGTAAGGATTAAATGACAATATTGCATCAACTATTTCCATGATAAAAGTGCACCTCGGCCATAAGACTAAACAACTACAAATGTTGTAGATCTAACAAGACCACACAATCAAATGTATTCCACAAGGCCAATACTGTATGAAAAATGAAAAGGATTTTGCAACCAAAAATACCTTAGGCAACTAATTCAATTAGATACACCAAACCATCAACAAAAAGGAAAACCAGCCTACTCAAAAGGCAAGCGTTTACCTCCTTTGACAAAATTTTGAGTTCCGAAACAAGGGCCTTTATTGTCTTGTCAATGCCCCTAGTAATTTGAACGGGGTTTGCACCTGCTGCAGCAACCTAAAAAAAAAGGTTTCATTTCAAATTATTTTCCACAAATTTAAGATACAACCATTGTCAGTTTTGTATTTCCTAACAAGCTCATAAATTTTGACAAAAGAACCAAAAATTTTTAATAACTGATAGCAAATTTTTCACTCAAAAACTATCTTAGACTCAATAAGCCCAACCTAAAACTAAAAAACCAAACACCATAAGACCCTACAAAAATTAATAGATGATCTTAATCCAGTACTATCGACAAAAAGTTACCTTTACACCCTCACTTATTAAACCCTGTGCTATTGAATTTTAACTTCAACTGCTGCAGCAGAAGGACGGATGCAGCAGCAACATTTTTTTTTGGAGGTTGCTTGCACGCCATCCAGAAATTTAATTCAGCATTTAAAATTCCTGCAAGTTTTTTTGTAGACGGCCGCAGCCATATTTCTGTACAGGATTGTATTTAAACACAACAACCAGCATTAACGCAATTCACCAACCAGAAATTAAACAAACAAAATTTACCCCCCAGTTTTGTAAATTCAAAAGGAGGACACGTGGAGCATTAATATTGGATCGCATGAAATTGAAGGGAATCTGAAAACCTGAAAACCGGACCCGAATTTTTTATAGGGTACATTGGATTGAGAATTCGAGTTAAAATTAGGCAGACGTCAGCATCCCATTTTGGAACGCGAATTTGGTTTGAAATTCAATCTATTTAGACTTTTGAAGTCCGACGGAAAGGGTTCTTTAATGTTTTGATAGTTTAATATATACATATGTTATATATACATCATATGCGAAATGAAAGGTGGGCCATAGAATTTAGTTTTAATTTTATTTTATTTTAAAGAGGGTTTATTATAATATGTTTTATATGTTCCGGCATATAAAAATAAAAAGGTCGAAAAAGCTTGGTAGTTTTTTTTTATAGACAGTACGTAAATTTTTTATTACATAGCAGTGTGTAAAAAGTGAAAAACTGAGTGTAACTTTTTAAGTGTGTATGCACAGCAGTGCGAAAGGGAAAAACACAGCAGAGTGTTTTAGAGACAGAGTATGTTTGTTTTGAACAAACAGTGAGTTGGTTTTATGCATTGCGTTTTGTAGCAGTCATAATTTTGTAATCCCTCTCAGTGAGGAAGTAGTGTAATAGTTTTTTTTTGAGTTATTGAAGGGAATAGAAGTTTGTTTTCAAAGTATTGAAACTTTGTCTCCTGTCAAAGAAATTTTTATTTTCTGTGTGTTAGAGGAAGGGATATTTATGGGTGGTTCTTATGAATCAACCAACCATTCAGAACATGCTCATCAATCCAAACCATAAGTATTATGTGACAATATTCAAGCAGGCACTCAATCGGATTTCCGAAGCTATGTTAGAGAAACCCTAAACTCTCACTGAAAATAGGTGAAATGTGGCACCACTCAGAGATTGACATGTGCCAATTGGTACAAGTGGTAGACAATTTGCATGCTCAAACAACGAGGTGATGCAGGAATGACATGAGGGAGAAAATATCAGAAAAGCCCCAAATCTGGAGAACTAAAGCTCATCACCAACCCGAGATTGACAACTTTACATGATGTAACCTATGAAATCGTAAATGGAGAAATCATAGTAACAATAAAGTAACCTATGTAACAATAAAGTCGGATTCATCCCGGGAGTGGTAATGGGAGAAATCATAGTGAACAACAGGAAACATGCAGAGTTGCTTACAATCAAATAGATGAAAAAACACATACAAAAACCTAGATAATAATCATGAACAAGCTTAATATTGAATTATGAACTGTAAAGGAACTTACAAAATGTGACATTACGAACCTGGTCAAGCGCACAAGCAAAAATATCCCGGACATGACCCTGGTTGACAAGTTGTATTGCTCATGATGCAAGAGGATTTGTACCTGCACTGCCAAGTCAATCAAAATCCATCATTATCTATACAATAAATACAAGTAATTGATGTAGTATTTTTTACTCTAAGATGCATTCTTATGATAATGTTAGAACATATGTTGAAAATGTCAAAACATACCCGAATAAGCTCCTCTTCGTTTCAAGAACAATTTATTGGAGTCGCATGAACTTAGAACAAGCCTCCCACGATCTGAAAGAGTAGCAACTAAGTCAACAGTGACTTTTTTGTTGCTACACTGGATCGAGGGAGGTTTGCTCCAAGATTAAATCGCTCCAATAAATTATTCTCTACTAAACAGGCCAACCACGTGAAGGTGGAAGCTCTTATGGCCCCTCCCCCCCCTCACATCACTCTCAATTCCCCAATACCCAATCTATATTTCATTTTTTACTTTCATGAGCATAAAAAAAAATATTCAATAACTAATAAAAAAACAATTCAACAAAAAAGTACGCAAAGAAACATTGCAATTAATGGTTGACATAAAAATAGTATGATAAATGAGTTTTTTATATAACGCAAAAAATGTTCCAAGTATGGTAACATTTGTCTTATAATAATACAATATTTTACATTATCAAATTTTCTTTTCTTCTTCCTATTTTTAAAGCTCCTAATTACATCATCAATATCATCGTGCTCTGCTCCTGTTTCGTGCCTTTCAACCCGCACTACTGACCTATATATATATATATATATATATATATATGCTAGTTGCGTATTCACGATGTCTGGGCTCATCCAGTGACGGGGCATCGCTCACAAAAACAGATAATATTAAATTTTAATTGTCAGTTTTTAAATATCATTGAACTAGTTCGGTAATATTAATAAAAAAAATTGCAATGAGATTATTTACCTGGTGCACCAGTTGTCGCCGCTAACCTAGTTGCATTGTCACGATGTCTGGTCTCATCCAGTGATGGGGCATCGCCTCCAAAAACAGATAATATTAAATTTTAATTATCAATTTTTAAATATCATTGAACTAGTTCGGTAATATTAATAAAAAAAATTGCAATGAGATTATTTACCTGGTGCACCAGTTGTCGTCGTTGGGACTGTTGCCCTGTCTTCCTCTCTGGTGGTAAGATCCTCAAGGGAAACATTCTCTGTCATTTAAACAAAAAACGTTATAAGGACAACCATCAAGGTATAATTAGAAAAATTATAAGTGGAAATTAATTACCGTCACGGCCCTCACTGATAGCAGCATTGTCGGCCTGGTCCCCACTACAATGATCAGGTTGCACGAGAGGATCATCTACATCTGGCTCTAAAACTGGGTTATTTACCTCGTCGGTAGTGTTGCTCCCCTGATTTAAACAAAGTTGTTAGACATTAAATTCATGGACGAAAACAAAAATATTGAAAGGTTAATGTTTTACCTTATCAGGCATTGTAGATCTTGGGACCTGCCCCAAGCTTCTGCGACGTTCAACTACAGCTTGATAGCCAAAACGGAAAGCGATATTTTTATCTTCCTCTGTAGTTATTGTTCCGAAGTCATCACCCTACATTATATATTATTGTGTATTTTTAATCATATCTGATAGGATTACAAAAACGTTGGAAGGCGATACAATTAATTATAAGATGTTTAGCTACTTAATTACAATTCTTGCAGCTAATTTCAAGTAGCCACCCTGGCCGAGCTTGTGATGGCCCTTTTTCTCACTCCTAGCTTTGGTTGCCTTTGAGGTGTCAGGCAACCTAGCATCAAAAGATTGAAGTCAGATATGACGTAGCACACTTTTATTTTAGACATAAAGAAAATTAAAGCTATTGAATTAAAGTTGTAATTTACCTTGCGGGTCCAGTTGGCATTTTTCCTTCTTTCTTTCCCTTTTCTCTTTTCCGTCATGGATGAGTGCTCTCCACTCACTCTCTGAAACTGCGAGAGGACGCTCATATCTAGGGTTAAATTGCAATTGCGTCCTATAGGTTTCCCTGGTATATTTCAAATATTTTCCGGCTACCTGAGCCACCGCTTTTCTGTCAAATGTGCCGACCCCAAAAAGGGCTTCTAGATAATCTAGAAGTTCTTTTTTCAGGTTGGAATTCTGGGAATTCCACCCTGTACGTATGGTTGGGCCAAAAATTACCAATGCATGGCTCTCCAGAATCCTGTAGAACTCATTTTTTCCTACACATAATAAAACCAAAAGAAAAAGAAGATATTATCATTAATTTAAAAATAAAAATCATGATAAATATGTTTTAGATAAAGTACATGAAATAGTTAAAATATTAAAATTTACTTGGGAGTTTTACATGCTTTATAGGGACACCCTCATCGTTCACCAACAACGTGCCATTAATGGTCCCTGTGGAGCTGACATGTGTAGCTCCAGGAAACGCAATAATGTAGTTGGCCATATCAGCCTCATCATTGCCAACACGTTCAGCGGTTGGCTGGGTGTCTGCTTGGGCAGGGTGTGTTTCTTGGCTAGCACCTAAAGGAGTAGAAGGTGTACGAGAGGTTTTTTGGGCAATCTCTTGCCCTTGTGTCCCACTACCACCAACACCGGGTTCAGCAAATGCCATAAAACGCTACATACAAAAGAACTTTTTGTTAGTTTAGTCAATGTAAAAATTAAAAATCAAACTATCACAATTCATCTCATGCAGAACAAAAAAAATATCCTTTTGACTTTTTATTATTACCCGATATCTATTTAGCTGCCTCATAAGATGTTGTATCCTCTCTTCTGTTTCAGGTGTTTGAGGCGCGTCTATCAAAGCATTAAATTCCGACCTTGCATCTCGTGCCTTTTTTTGCAACAACACCACTGGAGATAGGGATGAAGAAAGCTCTTCCTCAAAGAGGGAATCATCAGGCGTACCATGGCTAGGTGTCTGCATATTTGAACAAAATTAATATTATTTCAATTATGTAAATAACTAAAATACCTAAAGATAGAGCAATGCCGGCACTTTACATGTTCTTCCGCTGGCCTCTTTCCGCGATCATCCTGTCTCGGGGTTGTTCCTGCACTGCTCTGATCAGTCTGCCACATTGCAATAAAATTATAAATGTAAAAACTTGAAAACAATATCTAACTTGAAAACACAAAATGAAAACTGAAATAATTTCTAATAAGACACCTGAAGACAGAGTTAGAGTTTCAAATATGCCTTGCATTGAATTCAGTCCTGGAAACATGTCATTGCACATTAAGGCACCCAAACATTCAATCCACGAATGATATATTTAAGTAGGCTTCTCCTATTCGGGAAAACACCATACCTATAATGCATTCACTTGCATGTATAAAGGGAAAGGAAAACATGTTTTCATACAACGGTGACAAAGGCATCTTGGGGAAAGGTATCTTCACTTTTTATTTATGTTGTTCACCCACACCACTCGTGTTTTCACTAATCCTGTTTTGTCATTTTTGGATTCAAATTAAGTTAAGGCCTTAAGTATTTTTTGACCTTTCGGTGTAGTTTTTATAAGTGGCATGTATGGATTTTCCATTAATTCTGCACTTTTTCTCTTCATGCGCATGTTTCCCCGGAAATCAAATGCATGATTTAGTCCCATACATTTAACAAGTTGTTGGATCAACTCCATAGGAAATATCATGTTTCCTATTCAATCAAAATTTATCTCAATTAGGGTAGGTAGGAAGGTTTTCCCTTTGTATTAATAGGGCACTTCTAGCTTGCATTTTTATTATATCTTTCAAATTTAGTGTCGTTTCAATTAGGGCATGAATTTTTGCAACTTTCAAGGTGAGAATGAACAAAGAAAAATTTTTGTGATGGATGATTGTATATGACTCCATGGCCAGAGGAAAAGGCACTAATCTACTTCTTCAAATATCTATAGTTCTCATTCACCTCATATGAAGATGGTCCCTGATTTTGAGCCAAATGTTGCAGCAAAAAGTCCCCCCCCTCCATAATTTGATATTCAATGGAAATTTATTAAATTGATGATGGGGAAAGATTATGGAACATTGGCACATACATATGTAATGGAATTCCAAGATCATGATATATGTTTGCATATGTTTATGGCAATGTTCCACCAAGTCCCCTGGAGGTGGGAGCGAGGGGACGAGGGAGCGCGGGAGCGGCCTATGCAAAAGCTCCCTACCAATTTTCAAGAAACGTGGGGGGACGTCGGGGTCATAAAAATTATAAAATTTAATATTTAAAATGTAACTATATTTTTTCAAGGAATGTATATACAGTCGTCATACACTTGCATCATGAAAGATAAATCATAAATGATAAAATTACAAATCGATGAATGATGAATCATATAATTGAAACAAATTTAAAAGTTAAAAGTTAAAACATACATCATACAATCATGCATGTAAGTTTGTAAGTATGTAACTATATAATCATTAATGTAACTACTAACAATGTACAATGAAAATAAAGTTTAAGATATCATATGACATATTATATCAAGATTCAAAATAGAGTTTAAACCGAAGTTTACAACTCAAGTCTGAAACATAAAACTTAAACGCAAATAAGTTATGTCTGAAACATAAAACATAAAACATAACATATGAATATCAAATGATATCATCATACTGATAAATGAGCATAAATGCTCGAGTTAATGCCCCACTAGTCTCTGCATCCAACTTCTGCACGAATATATCAAGATCAACCATGTCACCATCTGAATCAGAATCACTTGGATTCTCAAATATGCTAAGTGGCACATCAAATTTTAACACGAAACCATAAAATAAAAGGGGCAGTGAGGGGACGTGAGGGGGCGTGAGGGAAACATCCCCTAGAAGTCCCCAAGACCCCGGAGCGCGAGGGGGCGAGGAATCTAGACCCCTAGGTGGGGGGGCGAGACCCCGTGTAACACTGGTTTATGGAGGTGGTGGAGCAAAAAAGAGCTCAAATAGAGCTAAAATTTTTCACATAAAAAGGATTGTGGGCTTGACTAATGGTTCCATTTAAAAAATGATATCTAGACAGAGAATAAGTGTAGCATGCAAACATGCATTGAAAATCCATCCGAGTTTGCATTGTATTACTTATGATGGATTCAAATTTGGGTTTCAAAATGCCAGGTTATGGCATGATTTTGTCGAGAAACCCTTAGTTGGATTCTCATGTTAGTTTAATTTATATTTTAAGTTTGTTTTGCAGTCTTTGGGTGATAGTAACTCATGAACTAGGTTACCAATGTGTAACAATCATATTTCAAGAATAAAGTTGTGATTTTTTATATTATTATTATTATCTATTAGCTACGAGTATTGACACCTAATGCCTGGAATTTTGACATCTTGATAGCATGGATAATTTCAAAAATGTTTCTAGTAATGTTAACATAATAACTATCATTACGTGTCTTCACTTTTTTCACCATAATAGACCTATGATATGGACTCATCACACAACTTCATATGCTATGTCCCAAAAAGTTCAAACTGGTTGAACCTACCTCATAGTGTGGTTATTAAGGACAAGTTGCTTGATATATAACTCGATAGCATAGACCACGTTGCAGTTCTAAAAAGAATCCTCAAGTGTCAAAAAAAATTCACAATATGTTCTACTATAAAGCCTTTTGGGATACCTGAAATAATATATGTATCATTGATGACTTTTAAAGTATGACAAGATCCAGAGGGGAAAGGAAATCAATGGAAGAGTGATCCACCAATGAGAACCTAGAATTTAGCATCAGATGAGTTAGAGTCTAGGAAATTGAAACCCTATAATTTTAATTAGTGATGAAGGACATCACATAGGTAATTATATTTTCATGTAGAATAACTTGTTAATTCAAATTTAAACTACATAATATGAAAGGCATACCATAAATTTTTCCACGTAAGTCCAAACAACTTATAAAAAGGGAAAACCTTCTTTTTCCATGGGAAATAATTTACCTTTCCTTTTTCAAGATAATCTAAATCACAAAAAATATGAACTATACTGCACACATTCTCGGATAATGTGAAAGTGGAAAAGGAATACCCTACACAAGTGATGCACACATGTACATTTGAACACTAATAGATTTTTGTAGTTGAAATGCAATGCTTTTTTTCATTTAAATGTAGGGTTTTTTAAGCAGGGAGAAATAATGGCTGCCAAATTAATAAGCGTTTCTTTGGGAAAAATTTAAATCTTGTATTGGGTGATGAAGATAATAGAGGGGTATTGAATCTTGATTCTTGACATCTAGAGAGAACCCTACAGCCTAACACAATCCAATGGAATTGACCAAAAAAACCCAAATAGAGTCAACCCTACTATAGGAGGAAGGGCCTGCAGTAAGAACTTACCATTTCGCAAGAGCCGAGGGCCAACGCTGAGGGGCGAATGCCGAGGGAAAATGTTGTTCTCGCAAGAGCTTCGAGGGTGAATGTCAAGCCCGTGGAGCTCATGGCGAATGTTGAAGGCGAATGTTGAAGGCGAATGCTGTTCTGCAAGAGCTGAGGGCGAATGCTGAGGGCGAATGGTGTTCTGCAAGAGCGGAGGGCGAATGCGCGCGTGATATTAGACGTTAATGTAGCACACATGTACATTTGAACACTAATAGATTTTTGTAGTTGAAATGCAATGCTTGTTTTCATTTAAATGTAGGGTTTTTAAAGCAGGGAGAAATAATGGCTGCCAAATTAATAAGCGTTTCTTGGGGAAAAATTTAAATCTTGTATTGGGTGATGAAGATAATAGAGGGTATTGAATCTTGACTCTTGACATCTACAGAGAACCCTACAGCCTAACAAAATCCAATGGAATTGACCAAAAAACCCAAATAGAGTCAACCCTACTATAGGAGGAAGGGCCTGCAGTAAGAACTTACCATTTTGCAAGAGCTGAGGGCGAATGTTGTTCTGCAAGAGCTGAGGGCGAACGCTGAGGGCGAATGTTGTTCTGCAAGAGCTGAGGGCGAACGCCGAGGGCGAATGCTGAGAGGGCAACAAGTTACTCGCGTTGAGCCGAGCGAATGATGAGGGAAATGTTGTTCTCGCAAGAGCAGAGGGCGAATGCACGCGTGATATCAAACGTTAATGTAGCTATTGCGACAAATACGAAACAATAAAATCATTTTTATGTAGCGCGCATATAAGTTTCGAATTTTTATGTAGCGCGCATATAAGTTTGGTAATTTTATGTAGCGCGAAAATAACTGTCGTTATACCGATGGCGGAAAAGGCGTCGCTATTACGACGGGTGCCTCCAAACGTCGCAATGGCGACACCTAGACATTGTGTCACAGTTGTGACGTTTAGAGTCGTCTCAATAGCGACGCTTTGGGCCATGGTGTCGCAATTGCGACGTCTTCCTCTAAACGTCGCAATTGCGACACGTTTTTAAGTGTCGGTATTGCGACACTTTTCTATAGACGTCGGTATAGCGACGGTTTCGGGCGGGATGGAAAAAATTTGGGAAAATTTCTGACATTTGGTCAAAAGCGTCGGAAACAAGTGTCGGAATTTCCGCCAAATGTAGTAGTGATTCCCGTTCTTGAGGTCCCTTCTTCATTTGCTATAGGTTGGCCTATTGGTTTTTCCTGTTTTTTCCTGAAAAATAAGTCTTGGGACAAAGCCTATATCTCCTACTCCATGATGTATTTTGAGAAACTGAAGGAGGTTTTTATATTCCATGATGTCTTGAATAAAAACCTCTCTTGGTGTTTTGAAACACATCTCTTGCTATCCAGAAACTGCGTTTTACAAAAAAGTGTAAAACAGGAAAACTCTATTTCTAAAAATAGAGCTTTAAAGAAAGCCTTGTATCTCCCAAATGATAAAAAATATGAGAAACATGAGAGAGGTTATTGTAGTTGAGGCTGTGATTAAGAAAAACCTCTTTCAGTTTTCCAAAAGACTTTTGCATTTGGCCATAAAATGAACTTGAAGTTGACTGCTAAACAGTCATGTACAGGACATTTTGTAACAACAGTTTCATAGCGCATTTTAATTTATCAATTTATCCCGCCTCCTAATGAATTTGAGGAAACTAAGAGAATATTTTGTATTTAGGTCTGTTAGGAAGAAAAAAAATCTTTCAGTTTTCCTAAATTTGTTTTGATTTTCTCAGGAACCTCCTTGGAAGTTAACTACTTAAAACCAGAAAACAAAGTTTTTGCTTCCTATTGTGCTACGAAAGTGGCAGTGCTTTCGTAGTGCATTTCATCTTTTTTGAACTAGCGGTGCTACGAAACGGTGGATTCCTAGCTAATTGCAGAAATTTATCCCGAAACTTAATTGAATGACCCTTAAATGAAAAATATGAATCTTTGATCGTGGAATGGACCTAGAAGGACTTTATTTGAACTTAAATGATGACCTTTAAACTTATAAAAACTATGACCTACCTTTAACAAAACTAAAAATGACTTTCAGACCTTATTTTGACCCATGATAAAAAAAAAATTGACACAATGATGTTTTGAAAATTTTTGGGTGATAACAGTGGCTCCACTTGGGATAGTGTGCCCCTGTGGTACACTAAGAACTAGTAGTTCCAGTGTTGCTATCCATTTTTCTTGACCAAAACAGAAAAACTTTGAAATTGCCAAGATTTCTCCTCAAGCTCTAATGGCCTTCACCTCAGGCTCAAGCTTGATGATCACTGCAGAAGAACCAAAATCTGTACCTAATGAAAAGATGCTCAATCAACTTTGAGCTTATTCACACACTCCTACCTACCCTATCAGCTGCAATCTCCATTTGTAACTCAAGGAACATGAAACTTCCAATGAAGGAAGTTATTGATCTGACCTGACACTTGAATCTCAGTCACAAGATTGGTTTGAAATAGTTACATTGAAGTTGTCTGATCAGCAGCCAATTAGGTACGATTTTGGTGATAACACCCTTGATGATAATGACATCATGCTAATGTGAGAATAAGGTTGGTGAACAGTGCCAAGATTAAGGGAGTTGACCTTCCTCAAAAGATAAGTACTCTACATCTCCTTGATTACTACTAATGCTATTTTATCTTTGTACTTTGATTTTTTTACTTTCATAGTCTTCTAATAAAGGTCGCAAGTCAAGACAAGATATATCCAAGCTTGATCTAGATTGGATCACTATATTGTTTGTCCTCCATATTGATGCTTTCATAGTGGAAAAAAGTGGAGGAATCAACTCACGAGACCATTTTTAACAACAAGACCTAGAGTGGAAAAAAAGAGTCTGAAATATTCTTGTATAATTTTGAGGCATCAAATGAAGTTTTCTTGGGGTAAAACATTGTCACTTTAATGTTGCACATTTTTAAGTTATTCTACACATAGAGACCTTTCCAATGGCACAAGAATCACATTAATCGGAATCTGTGTGTGAAATTTATGCCACTCAGAATTTGGTCTTCTTGTTTTGACCACCATAATTTGAGAGGATGCGACATCAACCCAAATTATTCATGAAAAAGGGGCTATCCACATGATTATTATGTAGAGGACTCTAGAAAAATCTATATTGTAACTCTGTTTAAGAGTTGGGGTAGTCAAACTTAACCACTAGTAGGCTATCGGGCTATGTTATAACTGGGCCACTAGGAAGAAAAGGGAGTCAATTTTTTTTAGTGCATTTGTTCCATAACTAAGCAAAAATAGCCAAGAGGGATATGAGGTAGAGCCCAAAGGGAATATTTGTGCATTGTAGTAGCCCACATTCCACATGCCATGCTTCTTTGTACTCACAACCATATTTCCATTCAGAGAAAGAGAGTAGAGTCACCTCACCTTCCAGCTGGGTTTTCCTCCCATAAGGGTTTCCTAGAGCATCTCTTTTGTCAAATGTGTGTGTGAGATTTTTATATTTCTGTTCTCTATTTTTTACATATTTTTCATTCACATGCACACACTATTTATAGTAAATCCACAAATCTAGAAATCTAATAAAACTGCAATAGTGTAGAATTTAAATTTTTTAATATAATATTATCTAATCTATTGTGAAAAACTATTCAGTGGAATATACATGGAAGTTTCTGGATCATATTGGTATGAAATCAAGTTTCTTTAGTGATTTTGTATAGATTTGTAGGGCATCTAGATCAGATGGGAGGAAAGTTGAAAAACCCTAATCATGGTCACTGAATTTGTGAATAACCCTCATGATCCTATAGAGGATAGGTTTTTTCAACTGGAACAACAAGTCGCAAATATAAGTCGTAATATAAATATCCTCATGGCGGCCCCAAACAATAAGCTTGGGATATTTGAAGAAGATGGGGTTTAAAATGCACAGGACAAATCAGAAGGTTGATAAGGAGATCAAGATGAAATGGAGAATCAACTGAAGAAAGAACCCGAAAAAGATCAATCCAGTTTGAGTCAGTGAATGAATCACAACCCCCATTTAAAATGGAATCAAAGGTTGATATCAAGTCGTACCATGGTGATATTGATGCTTTGAAGTTGAATCACTAGCTGACACAACTGGAAGTGTATTTCAACGTCCATGAAATTGAGGAAGGACAAAAGACTTCATTTGCATGACCAAAATTAGAGGTCCATGCCCTGACTTGGTGGGAGAGCCACACAAAGACCCCGAGGTTAGAGGGAGAGCCTCTAGTGACTAATTGGGAGGACTTTAAAACCCTCATTAAGTCACATTTTTACCCTATTACGTACATATAGAACCAGTGGATCTGGGGTCACTAATTCAAGAGAAAGCCAAGGAAAAGCATGAAGGAGTACACCATAGAGTTTAGAAAGATGGCCATAATGTTGGGTATCTCCCCAAAGAACCCATATGTACTCCTCAAGTATTTTGGGGGTCTACACCACCATCTACAAGAGAAAACAATGTTGTTCAAGTCCAAATCAATGGACGAGGCTTGTGTATAGGCACAATACTTGGAAAACATAGGCCTGAAGAAAGTGAAATCAAGAAAATCAAAGAAAAAGGAGCAATAGGATGATTCTAAGGAGGGGAAGAAGAAGAAAAAATGGGCAAAAGATAAAAATAAGATAGCCACAACACATAAGTGAAAATATCCCAATAACCAATGCAACCACTGCAACAATGATGACCATACAGAAGAGAATTGATGGAAGTTGCATCCAGAGCTAAACCCAAAGAACAAAAACAAATATAATAAGAAGAAGAATATCATAGCCACTGATTTGAGCAACCAAGTTAAAAGAAAATAGAATGTGGATGAGAATGTTTCATGTATGTTAGTGCAAAAGGAGACCAATTTGAGTAGCCTTCAACACCAAGAAGAGAAAGAAATGACCAAAGTCTTCCATATAGATATAGGTCAAGTAGACAAATATTGATGCTATGTTTGACTCGGGATAGCAGATGAATCTCATTGCAATAGATCTAGTCAAGAAGTTGATGTTGGAAGTTCATGATCATCCAAACCCATATCCACTGGGATATGTAGAGTCGAGGGTAACAAAATAGTGCAAAATTGCATTTTCCATCAGTGTTAATTTTATTGATGAAGTAGAACATAATGTGGTTCTCCTTGATGTATGTGGAGTTGTGTTTGAGAGTCCCTACATGTACTTGTGAGATGCAATATTCATGTAGAGAGCCAACCAGTAGAAACTCATCAAGGATGGAATATCATTCATCATCAATGCCCATGAAGGTAATTAAAAAATTTCGCTGGTAAGTGCCAACCAAGCTAAGAAATTGATCAGTTCCAGCAAGAAGTATGTTTTATTGTGTATAAGGGAAAATTAGTCTATAGAAGATTCAAGAAGAGGAAATCCATCCATGGAGGGGTGTACTAAGAAACAAAAAAATCAATTGGAAGAGTTTCTACAAGTGTACAATGATGTGTTTCGAGAGCCTAAGGGGTTACCACCTATGAGGGAAGTCAAAAACAAGATCCAACTATTGTCATACTCCTTATTTCCAAACATTGGGTTGTACAGGTAGCCTGTTATAGAATAAAGTGAGGTGAAGAAAGAGTTGTAGGAGTTATTGGAATAAGGTGTCATTTGACTAAGTACATCACCATGTGGGTCACCGATCATCATTGTGCCAAAGATATACAAGACTTGGCTGATGTGTATAGATTACAGGGCGTTCAACAAAATCATGCTCAAGAATAGATACCCCCTGCCCAAGATATATGATCTATTGGATCAGTTGCAACAAGAAAAATATCTCACCAAATTGGACTTAAATTTTGGATATTGTTGGGTCTTGGTCATGATGGTTTTTTTCCCATGGTATTTTGTAGATCCGGTCAAAGGAACTACAATTATGTTCTAATATAAGGTTAATGGATTGGTGTTTATGAATCCTTTGAAATGTATATATATGTATTGTAACGTTGAAAGGAAAATAATGAAAAATCAATCTGGTAGACTCGATTTTTGGATCTAGGTGAAAATATTTGTGTATATTTGTTTTATGTTCTCGCCATTGTTTATTTTTTTGTTTTAAGAATTCGTTTGTAGGTAATTTTTGTACAGGGTTAAAACCTACATTTAGTATCAGAGCTATTTCGGCTTCAAGGGGATGCCTTTGCTACTGAGGGGTTTTTCTGGGGCATGTGGTAGACCCTATTCAGTGGGACATCTGCGAGATCGATTCTTGTGGTGAAAGAATATGGCGAGCAGTGGAAAGATAGAGATCGAAAAAATTAATGGTCAAAGTTTTCAGTTGTGGAAGCTCAAGATGGAGGATATTCTAGTGGATAAATATCAGTGGATCGCAATAGATCCGAGTATTAAACCAACGACAATGTCAGCAGAAGATTGGGCGAACTTGGATCGAAAGGAAAATAACCCAACATGGTTGCGTATCTTAGATTCAATATTGTTGAATGAATCAGGGGACTCTGCGGTGAAGGCTTTGTGGGACAAGTTAGGGACTTTGTATCAATCTAAGTCTCTGGTGAACAAATTTTTCCTGCGGAAAAAGTTGTATAACTTGAGGATGAAGGATGGAGACTCAGTAATAGAGCATCTGAATGCCTTTAATACTATGGTAAGCCATTTTTTATCTATTGATATAAAAATTTCAGATGAAGATAAGTGCATTATTTTGTTGTGTTCTCTGCCAGATTTGTGGGATAATCTAGTTATTGCTATAGGTAGCAATACAACTACCTTGAAGTTTGATGAAATAGTCTCATCCTTGCTATTGGAGGAGATGCGATAGGAAAATATGGAGATCCAGAATGGAGATTCCTTTTTGTACAATGATGGTCCCAAAGCATAAACAAAAATAATTCCACAAGTGTGAGATCTGAATCTAAAGGGAGACAAAGAAATATGAGGTCTTAGACAAGAGTTTAAGGCATTGGTAGAGAAGCAAATTGGGAAGAAAATGTTAGGTCCCTATATTACTAGTATAGTCCCTTATTGTTATTAGTGTAACCCCCTTATTGTTATTGTTGTACCCCTGTAACCCCCATATTTTTGTTATTGTGCCCTTACATTATTATTGTTAGGTCGGCTAGGATTACATTGTGGCCCCATGGACTCCTATATATAAAAAGGAGGTTTTGTCATTTGTATTGTTGGGGTCCTGTGTTTTGATAGTTTGGAAAATCAAAAGACAAGGCAACATCAAACCACTCTTTAGAGTTCCAGGATCTAGTCCTCCTGTTCTTAGAGAGGGCTCTCTCAAATTTATTTGTTTTGCAAAGGTTTATCTTGTTTGCTTTGGGTACTGGTTTCAAACTAGTTATTAAGTGAAAGTGTTTGTTTGTTTGATTGGTTCAAAGATGTAAGAAAACATGAAGGTATAGGAAAGATAGATAGAAAGGGGAAATTCTAGATTCATTGGGTAATGGATTCAAGAAGAGGTTATTACAAACTTATCAATGGATATAGGATATCAGAGGGCAAATCTAACTTGCCCATAGGATCCTTTGGTTTTTGGAATGAGATGGACATTAATGGTTTAGAAAGAGAGTTTGAATTCTCAACAAAGTGAATTTGAAAACATAACTTGAACAATAAAGAGGTATTTGATAGACAGGGCTAACCATAAATTCTACAAACCACACTTTAAGCAAATAATGACTTCAAAACAAATTTTAAAATGAAATCTAAGATTCAGGAGCACATCCTATTTCCTCAAAGATTTTATTTCAAATGACTTAGAAAACATAAAAGAGTTACTGACAATTTCAATCATAGAAGAGGGAACACCTAAAAACATATATGATCACAACTATAAATACCTTCAAAGTAATTTTTCAAGCAAGGACAAAGGGCATGATCAGAACAGACCTCCTTGGCTAACTATAAACAATGGTACTTCAAAGGGAGACTTCAATAACAGCTTTTAAGTGGCAGCAGACAAGCAGGGAAAGCCATAAATCATGTTGAAACCAACTATTTGAACTATTAGAGAAATAAACAAGCATGAGGACTAAAGAGAGAGATTGAAGACTCTAAAATACCTCAGCAAAAGAAAACATAAAATAGTGAAGGACGAACAGGTCTAAGGTGCTTCCAGGAGTCATTTCTTAGCCTAAAAATTTCATCCTATTGTAGTAATAAATTATGGAACAAAGTGAAAACAGGAGAAAACATTAAACAGTTCAGAATACTTCACCAAAAGCCAAGCTCATGGATCCAATGATAGAGCCTTCTCAAGAACAAGCACGCAACAGCATCATCAGGCTTCCAAGACTTCAATTTCTTCCTCAACTTCAGATAGACTATGTATTATTTCAGAGAGTTTCAGTATTACAACTAGTGAACAATCAACCAACGATTCCTCATCTTCCTCAGAAGTATTTATAGAAGAAATGAGGAGGTGGGAGTGTTTTTAGGATTGAAGCGTAATAAATTCTACACTAAATGCAACTCCTAGCCTTGAAAACCATGCAAGGCCTAGGGCAGGAGAGCATTGAATTATGATTGTGTTCTATGTACTCTGTTTTTTCTATTTTCAGGCTTAATGGGCAAAAAGATTGACTTCGAGGCTTACTTATCCTTTACAATAACTTCACTGACAGTTTTAGAATTTGTTCTTTCTTTGGTAATAACTGTTCAGGTGTCTTTATGCAAATATCTTCTGTTTTGGCAATAAGTAGGCCTTCTTTGATTGCTTTGAGGCTGCAAGTGGCTCTTTTGGTAGCTGGGGGATTCAATTAGCCCCTGATGTGGCAGTGGAGGCTTCTTGGACTAATAGATTTCTTTGTTTTCCGGTCTTTATATTGTTTTTAACTTTATGGATTAGGGCTTTGATGGTTGAATTTATGCCTTAATCCTCTTAAAAACTTTGATCTGAACTTTAAACCTTGATACTCTTTAATCTTCTATCTTTAATGCTGATTTTCTTTAATACGTGGTCTCTGACTGTGTTTTTTGGCTATGTTGCAGGTGGGCGAAGGGTTCTTATAATATTACCAATGTTCATGAGACACAGTAAAAATGGATGTTCGAACACTGTATATTCACGTTCTTCATTTGATAGTGGCCTGGGGGATCGTCATCCCCGACCTTTGATTTCTTTTAAAACTTATGGAGAAACCTTGAAAACCTGCACAAAACACAGAAAATTTAAGAAAATCCGTGAAGGAATGGGCTGAGACTACTTTGGAGGTTAGGTTAAATCGTGGCTGTCGATCCGGACTAATCGACGATTGAGATTGCACGATGGGTTGATGGGGAGGCGGTTGGATAGATGGTGGTTGGATAAGTCTGGGCCATTAGATCAGATTGATCAACGGTCGAGATCAATCGGGATTTATAAAATGCAAAGGGGTAATATTTTAATGAAATGGAGGAAAATATAATGAAATGGGGCGAAAAACCTTTGGCGGAGGCGAAATGGGTTTGAATGAAATTTGGGGTTTCGAAAAGGTTCTGGGCCGTCAGATTAGATCAGCCAACAGAGATCAACGGCGGAGATATATTGATGAAGTCCTTTGGAGGATGGGTGGAGGGCGATGAACTAACGGTGAGATTAAACTGGGACCGTTAGATCTCAGAGATCAACGGCAGAGGTTTAATATAAACAAATGTAATGGAAATGAAAAATGTGGCTTCGGCCATAAAAACCACTGGTGTCGCGCGGAGAAAAGAGGGAAAGGCGGTATTTCCTTTTTGAACGCGATATGCGTCTCTAGCTGACACGTGGCTTTTTAAAACCACCCATATCGATTAACTTTGAAAAATTAACCTTCGGATGCGAAATCATGTGAAATCGCATGCTAGCCGTCAAATCTAGGGCGTTTGATCGGACAGTTGTGAGGAAAGCGCGATGGAGGTAAGATGCACGGGTGGAAGATGGTGGGCTGAGCAAAGGTGGTTTTGATCTAGGCCGTCGGATTAGGGAATGGACGGTCAGGGTTTCATCTAGATCGTTAGCTATTCAATATGAACGGCCCAGATTTACTCTTAGGGTAAATGAAACGAAATATGAGACAGGGGTTGGGCGGAGATTGGGTGATTGTGGACCGTTGATCGGCAGAGATCAATGGTGGGTATTCACCAAACGATTTACACTGTGGGGTTTTATGAAATAACAGAGGAAGTCAGGTTTTAATCTGGATCGTCGGATCTATGAAATGGACGGCCCAGATCCAATTGTGTGATCGCCAATCGGCGGGGGAGAGAGGAAGGCACATAAGAAAATTCGCGATGCGATTACATATTGACCGTCGAATCTGGGAGTCAGATCGACGGTTGAGATTTAATCTGAGGGATAAACACGGAGAAAAATGGGTGGAGTTACGATTAATTTGAGTCGTCAGTTCTTGTGGATTTCGACGGTCCAGATTGGATCGCAAGATCTCAATTAGAGGAGGGGAAAGGGAACACAACGAAGAAATGATGCGATGCGATCACGCGCTAACTGTCGATCTGGGAGTAAGATCGACGGTGGAGATTTAATCGGAGGGGTGACAGAGGAAGATTACGGGTGCGATGTGACTTTAGCGCTGGCTATTGGATTTATAAAAATCAACGGTGGAGATTGAATCCGGGGTTGAGAGGAAAAAAACCAATCGCATTGGGGATTTTTTTAAATAAAAAAAGGAAAACGTTAAAATAGAAACTCCGATTTGCGATTATGATTGAGCCTTAGCACTGGTCGCGGCTCCGGGTTTTATGCGGGAAAAATGAAGAGATCGAGGGTTTTAAAAGGAAAGGGCCAATCACAATCGAAAAAAAGGAAGGAACCAAGCAAAGGATTGTTTGTTTATGTGCAATGCGATTGGTCGATGATCGTTGATCGTTTCAGATCAACGGTCAATTTTCATCGAAACTTCGAACTATCGAATTGATTAAAACATAGTGGAAAGTCAGATTTTTCATAAAATACAAAGGAGGAAAAGGTTTTGGACGGGAGTTAAAAGACTTTTAGCTCCTGGTTTTGGGGCTTGTGGTTCCATGAGAGACGGGGCTATAAAAGTTAAGCCCTCAGGGGCTAAAAATTCTATGAAATGAAATATAAGTGTTTTTAGGCTAAAAACAAGGTTTTTAAGCCAATTGGAGGGTTCTGATAGGGGAATGAAGGTTTTTTAAACCAAATGTTAGGAGACCAAAGGGTTTTTAAAAGGGTGTTTAAAAAGATTTTTAAGGTAAAAATGAGGAAAATGGAGGATTTTTATGAGGAAAAGGGGATGAAAAATGGAGGTCAATTATGAGTGAAAGGAGGGGTGAAATGAAGGGAAAAATGGGTTTTTAGCAGTCTTTTTCTTCAATGAAAACAACAGATTTTTCAATTTTATGAGGGAAACAGTAGTGAAGGTTAACTCAAGGATAAGTTACCTTCATAAGACTTCAAGAACTGACAATTTGGCATAAAAATGGTTTTTTGAAGGCTTAAAGAATGATTTAGCCACCATTTGATATAACAAATTTTATAGGTGGCTAACAGTGGCTCCACATGGGGATGGCAACTTCTTGAAGGTGTTAAGAACTTCAGACTTGTATTCTATGAGAGCTGATCAATGCCTCATCCATTGGGCTGCAACTTTCTTCAGTTAGTTGATCTTCTTTTGTTCTGACAATGTTAGCAGCCATGAAAACAATTGAATTTTTATCATAACAAGCTTTCTACCTACTCAATCCTAATGATCCTAACATTTTTTCCTCTTTTCAGAGTGCATTTAGACTGGAAAACTCTCTTCAACAACATTTAATTCTTTTGAAAACATAAAACTAGTCTATTTCTGCTTCTTATTTCTCCATGAACTCATATTAAACAGTTGAGTTCATAAGCTTCTCTACCTAACTACTATCTGTTACGATTAGTCTGTCTAACAGATTTTTATTCTCTAATTTCTAAAACAAGAAATTCAAAAGCAGCCAAGTCAAGGTTGAACAGTCTAACTTGTTGCTAATCTATGGCATAAAAACAAGCTGCACATAGATTATTATTTGCAGAAAATTAAATCAAAATGGTGAAGGCTTAAGATTTGAAAGTTTTAAGAATATCCTTCTCTTTTCTTCAGCTTTTTTTTTTGGCTTGTTTGAGTTGTTCTCTCTTTGTCCTCTAGTTCAAGTTTTGAATATATCAGAACCAGTTTACTTCTATCCTAATCTACCTAACTAATAAGCCAAGATTAAGCTGTTTGGCAAATCTACTTCACTAACCTATCAGCAGTAAATTTAAAACTAATTAGTCATGTTTAGGTTGTATGACTAACTAGGAGTGTGTTCCTTAGGAGTGGCATTTGGGCTTGCACACTTTTATATTTTGATTCTCTTTTTTGGTATGGGGCTATACCTTTCTTGTTTTTACAATTTGCCCTCTTTTCTCTTTTCTATTATTTTTGGATTTTGATTTTCCTAACTTTGAATGCAATGTTTAACAATGATATTTACAATGGAAAATAAAATGCTTTCGAACTCATGACTCTTGGAAGAAGTAAAGCTTGAGCATCCTGCCATTGACAGGACCTCCATATAGGTCTTCTATGTTCAATTATTTCAGGAAAAATGCATTGTGACCCCTCTCGGCATGAATAATATAGGGTCCTTTCCACAAGTTCTCAAATTTTCCATGTTTTCCCTTCTCTTCCTTCTTGAATCCCATTTAAGAAAAACATTTCCAACTTGGCAATTTTTTGCCTTAGTCCTCTTGTCAAATAGCTTCTTGATATTCTTTTGGACTAACTGTGTTCCTTCATAGACTTCTTCTCTAGTCTGATGTAAATGAATTGTTTGGTTGATTCTTCTTTGCATATCATTCTCTTCAATCTACACTTCTTGAAGGAGTTTCATGACTGGAACTCCTAATGAAGTGGGAAAAACTGCGTCCATGCCATAGACCAGCTGATAGGAGGACATATTTATTGACTTCTTTGTAGTTAATCTATCAGCCCATAAGGCATGAACCAATTTACTGTGCCATGACTTTTGATTCTGCTCCAATAGATTTTTTATGATATTGATGAGGCTCTTATTGGAAGATTCTGCTAATCCATTTCCTTGGGGATAGTAGGCAGTAGAATGGCCCAAGGTAATGTGGTATTTGTGACAAAAATCAACCATTTTCTTAGATTTAAAGGCAACGGCATTATCTGTTATGATTTTTCTGGGACAACCAAATCTGGATAGGATATTTGTTTCAATGAACTTGATAATGATAGAGTCATTAACATTCCTAGAGGGTATAGCTTCTATCCACTTGGTAAAGAAGTTAGTGGCAGTGAGGATCCACTTATGTTGGGCTGATGAAGATGGGTGAATTTCCCCAATGAAGGGGTCAATTGATTTCTTGTGAAATTAAAATGATCATAGTTATATATGTTTAACATCTATCACCATGAAATATCTCACAAGAGAATGTACAATTAGTGAGTGACCATTATCTTAGTTATTATGAAAGTTAATCTTTCATCAAGTAAATTATCAAAGTACACAAGACACACAAATTAGGCTCCTAGATCCAGGGAAAAACCTCTCCCTCTTGGAGAGTGTTATCACAAAATCTGACCTTGATAGGCTGCTCACCAAGTAGACTTCATGTAACTCTTTCAGACCAATCTTTTGGCTGAGGCTTAGCCTCCTCAACCTGAGAGGGTTGTCTCAAAGGTTTATGATTTTTTATTAATGAATAGATGGCTAACTCTAAAATAAAAGGATAAAAATGTATAATTGGTTGTATCGTAGATTAGCAAACATTCATTGGGCTATGGAGTCAAGATAATCTTCAACCAAAACATTATAATCTTTTAAGCATGGAAGTCAAGGCATTTGGAGTCTAGGTTAATGAATAAAATAGTAACACAGTGAAAAACACAGTTTATTTGCATGTGAAGGAAGTTAGAGAATTGTCAAGTGAATTCTAAGTAACACATACAAATACTACTACAAATAGATAATTGAGGAAGGCCATAGAAAGATGATACACATAAACTCCTTATGAATCTTGAGTTGTCAAAACAGATCTCTGTATTAAGTTGAAAAAGACATAGTCAACTATAATAACACAGTCAATTGCTAATGGAAATTCCCAACCCTTATGAATTCATCCTCATGCTCTATATAGAGCATTTATAATCTAGGATTCCTTGATACTCCACTAGAGAATTCGAATTCACTTATTTTGACACCTTTTCTAATCTTAAACATGCCATTAATTACAAAGTGACAACTTTACTGCCTTTGAAAAGTCCTAGTTCTAATAGGAGTGAAACCCCTAAATATGCTTGCAACAACCTTATCTAAACTTTAATACTTCCTTTGATAGCTGCAATCCCATGTATTCAAAATTTGATGATGCTTCCACCTTTGAGGTAATCCTGTTGATGATGCCAAAAATTGTCCTAAAAATCAGGAGACAGGTTTCCTTCTTTTTATCCCTTAACTTCCATTTTCATCTTCGAGCACTTGTTAACATTGATAGCTTAGTTTCATATGTGTCACATGTGTTAATCATTGCCTTGAAACCTTTAATCTTCTACCTATAAGCATCAGATACACTTGCAAACAATTAAATCCTCACAGTAACAAAGAAAACCTATGCTCTGATATCAAAATTGATCTGTATGAGATCTTAATGTAAATGTGCTTGAGGATGTATAAATTGCAAGTGTTAAAAATTGAGTTTTATGAGCCTTTATGTTAAATTCTCAAAACATAAAGCATGACTTTAAACTCTAAAATAGCATAAACAATAGAAAAATACACCATAAAAATAACCACAACACAACAAGTGATGAAGCAGTTCACCCCTCATGGGCTACGTCTCCTTGGTCCAACTTCCAATGGCTTGGACCTATATCATTATGCAAAAAAATGGTGGTTACATCAGTTTACAATGCTCTAATGGCTTCAAAACTTGTTCCATGAGCTTTAGAATTGTTAAAAATGTCTGTCTAACTTCTTTCTGCTCCCAAATTGGTCAAAAAATGAAGAAGTTATGAGTTGCCCTAAATTTTCTGCTAGTCGCTCTACAAACTCCCCAAATTCTGGAACCGTCATATAATTCGCCCTGAATTGCGCTAATGGAGTGACAATTTGGCGCATTTTCGGCGCAAATTGTGGGACCGTTAAAATGCGCAGCAAGGTCTTAGAGCCAGATTTTTAATTAATAAAAAAATGATATTAATAGGGTCGCGCCCTTGGTTTCATGCTAGTATTCATATGGTAAGTTTGGTGGGGGGTCGGGGCTAAGTCCTGGCCCCTTACCCCATTCTCCGCCCAACGAAACTTTATATACAGTTTTGGTTGTATGATTTAATAAGAACCATGTGGCCCAGTCGGTTAATTCATTGTGTTGTTTGCAATGAGGTTCGGCATTCGACTCTTGCGAAGGTTAATTCAAACCTTAACCAAAATTTTGGTGGCCCCCATGCTACCACGTGGCGGCCTCCGGTTGGGCCACGTGGAAACATGTGGTTGGCCATCTTCCAACCAATAGAAATTTGCCCACACAACACGATTTAGGACCTACCACACGTTAGGCTATGGTAGGCCCAATAAAATTTGAATTTTGACCAATCACAAGAGGCCACATGGTAGCTTTCCATTGGCCCAAAATTTTCCCAATCAGTTGTCATTTTTGAAAGTTTTGCATGTTTCGGAAAACGAACATAACTCATTTTCGGGAGCATACGATGTCAGTTTCCCGCGAAACAAGTTGCACCAGATTCAGAACGACTATATCTATGTAGTTGTTTAGTTTCCACACCATTCTGAACACTTTCATTTTTTAGCACCTAATCAGGCAACAAGGGCTTCAGCCTAAGAGCAAGGATCTTTGAAAAGATTTTGTAGGATACATTACAAAGGGAAATCGACCTAAATTTGGATAAGGTAGAGGGGTTAGATTCTTTATGGATTAATGCAAGGAAGGAGGAATTCATGTCGCCCCCCATCACTAATATCTTAAATGAGTATCTCATCATTCAACGCAAATATTGCTGAATCACATCCCATAAGAATTGGTAGAAGTTTGTTGTGAACCCGTTTGGGCCGGGGGATTTGTCCGGGGAGAAGGAGAACACCACTCGTTTGATTTCCTCGGCTGTAGGTGGAAGAGTTAACCTTAGATTCCTTTCCTTAGTAATTACTTCCAAGATGGAATCCAGGAAGAAGTCCTCATACTCCCCATCTCCAGGGGGATCCCCTGCATATAGATTTCCAAAATGCTCAACAATAGCTCCTTTGAGGCCTTAAAATCTCTTAACGATGTTCCCTCCACAGATTATTTGAGATATCTTTTTTTTTTCTCTAAACTTGGCTTGTTTATGGAAAATTTTGTGTTTCTATCCCCTGCCCTCAACCAATTATTCCTTGATTTCAACCTCCAATATTCTTCTTCCTTCCTAAGGTTTGAGTAGAGGGATTTGAAGGACTCCACTTATTTTTGGAATTTCAAGGCACTGGCCTCATCTGTTTCCATCTTTCCTTGTATAGAGGAGATATTTTCCTCCATGTCTTTGATGTCGCCCATTCTCCCTGAATAACGGTCCTTAACCCACTTTTTAATGTCTCTTTTCAACCTGCGAATTTTAGACTCCCAAATGGTGATCGGGCTGCCCTCGAGCCACCTCGCCCAAGAGAGGATAACCAAGTCTAAAAATTCTTGAGACTCAAGCCACAAGGGTGAGAACCTGAAAGGAACAAGGCTGAGATCTTGAGGCAAAGGCAACAACAGACTGATCGGGCGATGATCAGAACCTAACCATGGGAGGATTGAAGATTCAAGGAAGACATTGAGGGTGAGGAGGTTATGAGAGACAAGGAATATTTCTAGCATGGCAGTGATGTGACTCATTCCAAACCTCTTGTTGGTCCAGGTATAGAGAAATTTCTTCAGTTTAACATCAAATAGGTTCAGAGAAAGAATTAGATCCTTCATATTTTCCTAGAAATCATCTCAGACAGTTGTACCCACCCTTTTTTTTAGTTCCACTCATTGTCGTATTGAATTCCCCTCCCATGATACATATTTCTCCATAGTTAGTTCCTTTGAGCTCCATCAGGGATTTCCAACACTCTTTTTTTTCTCGAAAGTGAGTGGGCATGTAAACATTTATGATTGTGAAAGTTTGCTTCATTTCTATAATAGTAAAGGAAGTTGATATCCAATGAGCAGATTTTGTGGAGCTTACCAGATTGATTTTCGTTGGATTCCACATTGTACAGAGTCCTCCCGATGCTCCTCTCAATATTACTGACTCCAAGTTTCTTTGTCTCCTATAGAAGTCTAATGATTGGATTTTATTTTTTGATTAGAGATTTAACTTCCCTTAATATTTTCCCCATTCTAAGTCCCCTACAGTTCCAGGAGATTATATTCATTAATCACTTTTTTGGATTGTCATCCCCCTTGCTAGGGCCCATGGTGTTTCCCCCCCCCCACCTCCTTTATTCCCAACACGTGCTAGCTGACGAGGGATGGTATGCTGGAATCCTATTTCTTTGTCTTTTTTCTATCTTTTCCTGCCTCATTTCTTTGTTTGTCTTTATGCCTAACCTTTTGCCTCCCCCTCCCCGACTTATTTGTCCTGGTGCTTTTAGGGAGCTCTTTCGTGAAGCATGGAGTTTTTGATGTACCAAGGCCTTCCTTTGATGATTGGAAGCCTTACTCTCCCTCTTCCTCTTCCGAAGACTCATCAGAAATACTAGCAGTATCCAGACTCGAGCTCACCTTCTTGTGAATTTTGGAAGCTTGGGTCGTGAGGCCAACCTGTTCCATGAGGGGCTCCAAATATTTTGAGCAAAGGGGCGGAGGGACACCATCAATGTTGGAGGCCAAGCCCAAAACATCGAATGGTTCTCCTGACTCCAACCTAGTGTTACACTGAAATTTTTCACCATGAAATTTATCTGTCAATATGTGTTCATCATTACTTATTTATTGCTCCCTTAGAGGTCTAAAATCATAAAGTTCCTAAATTAAGTCTTGGAATTGGAGAAAATCTCATTAAAACCCTAAAAATCCTAACTCCGCACTTTTCCTAGTCATTTCTTGCGGTACCGCGGTTTATTGCTCTAAATCCTGCAGCACATCCCGCACGTTTTACTCATTAAAACTGCGGACCCCCATAAAAGGTAAAATAAAAAGAAAAGCTGGTCGAATATTCTCCCAACTGGAGGCTTCTAGAAGCGCCATCTAGTCGAGCTTCGCCCCTTCCATTCATGAACCTTTATCCCTTCATAAATGGAGCTATCCCTTGGTTTTTGGAGCTAAAATCCCATTATGAGAGGGCTTTATCCCTTCCTTATTGGAACTGAAACTACCTCCCTTTTTTATCTGAATGGAAAATGGCATCCGCTCATGGTATTCATCCACCCATTATATTTATTCGCCCATGGTATTGTAAGTGACATATATCCATGATATTCATCCACCCATGGTATTCATCCACACATGGAATTTACCCATGGTATTGTAAGTGGTATCTACCCATGGTCTTGACCCATGGTATTGTAAGTGGTATCTACCCATGGTTTTGACCCATGGTATCCACTTATGGTATCTACACATAGTATTATAACTCAAAAAAGGCTATAAATAACAAGCCTCAGTTTGTAAAAGGAAAACTTGTCCACCACAATGTAGCTTCTACAGTTATTCTTCATTTTAATAAAAAGTGTCTTTGTGCTTTTATTTACTGTGTTATTCTATCTTATTTTTTTGGCATTGTAATTTTGCAGATCTTCTCAGATCCATTTCAATTTTTTTAGATCTTGGGGGCCTTCCTCCAAGATCTAGATCAATGGTATCAGATTCAGGTTATGAATCTATGGGAAATAGGGTTTGAAGCATATTTCAGTTTCAATGTTTTGAAGCAATCTTCAGCAAACTCCATGAATTTTTTTGGGCATCGATTTTGCAAATCATATCTAAAACCTTTGGTAAAAATTTCATAAAAAAAAAAAGACTATATCTGGATTCCTTGCAAAAAAATACCCAAATTCAAAAAAAAAATCGGCCGAATTGGAGTTCGAATGAAGGAGATATCGCTCATTCAAAATCAGCAATGTTGCAGCAATTTTTCTGACGATAATTCATGGACGGCGAATCTCCTGTCATTTATTGAAGTTTTAAATGCTACATTTCAGATAAATGGTTACATATCTAAGATCCTCTTGAAAAATCACCCGATTAAAAATAAAAAATAAAAAAATCGGTCGAATCGGAGTCCGAACAAGGGATTTATCGTTGATTTAAAATCAGCTATTTTTTCAAAAAATTTGTGACGGCGGGACAGTTCCAAAGCGAATCTGAGAGTCGAGGGTCTCCAGATATCGATTTCAAACACATGAGAAGATGTGAAATGATTATTCCATTTCCAAAAATAGGTTATAATAAATATTCTGAGTTATATTGACCAAGTTATGCTCATTTTAAATTTGGAGCAGTATTCGGAGCGGGTTCCCTTTGGGGACGTGCCCTCCCACCCCGTTTTAGTAGGCACCTGCTTCACATTCATTAGTTTTAGCATAACAGCATTCGGCTTGGGTTATTTGGAGACGTTCCCTCCCACCCCAAACTATGTAGGCACCTGCTACTTCATCAACAATCAGCATCACGGTTATGGGTCAACCACACAAAATCCTTCTCATTGAGGTTCATTTGCTAGGCCGCACACTATTAGTAACACAGTTGGTCACAAGCATTACAGAGTATTTCTATCCTCAGATCTTCGTTTTTCGTGGTTTTGGTTCATCCACAAACCCACACTTCATCGAAGTCTATTTTCTAGGCCGCACACTGTCAATATCACAATTGGTCACAAGCATTACAAGGTATCTCTATCCTCGGATCTTCGTTCATCAAGGTTATGGGTTAACTACACAAAACCATTCTCTTCAGTGGCTCTTCATATTCAACAAAGGCTTCTCAGGAGGGAACTTCACACAATGGGGACCATTTCTTCTTAAGGAGGGAGGAATGATCCGAATGGAAAATGGCATCCACTCATGGTATTCATCCACCCATTATATTTATTCGCCCATGGTATTGTAAGTGACATATATCCATGATATTCATCCACCCATGGTATTCATCCACACATGGAATTTACCCATGGTATTGTAAGTGGTATCTACCCATGGTCTTGACCCATGGTATTGTAAGTGGTATCTACCCATGGTTTTGACCCATGGTATCCACTTATGGTATCTACACATGGTATTATAACTCAAAAAAGGCTATAAATAACAAGCCTCAGTTTGTAAAAGGACAGCGTGTCCACCACAATGTAGCTTCTACAGTTATTCTTCGTTTTAATAAAAAGTGTCTTTGTGCTTTTATTTATTGTGTGTTATTCTATCTTCTTTTTCTGGCATTGTAACTTTGTAGATCTTCTCAGATCCATTTCAATTTTTTTAGATCTTGGGGGCCTCCCTATATTCAACAAAGGCTTCTCAGGAGGGAACTTCACGCAATGGGGACCATTGCTTCTTAAGGAGGGAGGAATGATCCGAATGGAAAATGGCATCAACCCATGGCATTCATCTACCCATGTTGTCCATCCACCCATGGTATTGTAAATGGAATCAACCCATGGTATTCATCCACCCATGATATTTATTCGCCCATGGTATTGTAAGTGACCCATGGTATGTATCCACCCATGGTATTCATCCACACATGGGATTTACCCATGGTATTGTAAGTGGTATCTACCCATGGTATTGGCCCATGGTATCCACCTATGGTATTGTATCTTAAAAAAAGGCTATAAATAACAAGCCTTAGTTTGTAAAAGGACAGATTGTCCACCACAATGTAGCTTCTACTGTTATTTTATGTTTTAATAAAACAAGTTTCTTTGTGGTTTTATTTGCTTTGTGTTCTCTCTTTTTTTAGATCTTGGGGGCCTACCCCCAAGATCCGGATCACTTTTGCTATAAATTGAGACCATGTTTCAGTCTCAAGGGTAGAAACTACTTAGTACTTAGTAGAGTTCAGAAAGTACTTACTTCTTTCTTTGGAGAGAGTACTTAGAACTTGGTTGTTTTGAGGTGAATTGCTGAAGATATTATACTCTCCACATTTGGCATCATTGGCATGAGAAAGATTACATATCATGACCATAGTTTCATGCTAATTTAGAGAGTTGGAGTCTTGTCAAACTAAGGAAAACAATTGTTCGGGACCCCGGAAGAACCTGTACAAACATCAAGGCGTCAAGGTTGTAAGGTTTCTTCTTTTCATTCAAAGTTAATACAAATGGATTCTATTTTCTCATTAAGTTGTTCATTTATCTTTTGAATAATTTAATTCTTGGATTCCTTGATCACTAAGTAGATTATTGCTTTTGAATTATCATATCTTGTAGGTGCTTTTGATCTCTTTTGCTTGTCTTTGATCGTAGATCTTACAAGTTGGATCAATATCTTCTGGAGCGACTAGATTGAAGATCGAATAAGCGTTGGACTTCAAGTAGGAGCATATCTCCATAGTTAATTTATAATTCTTAAAGCATAATGGTATAGAGAAAATGGTCTACATCTGTCTGTTTGTTTCTAGATATCCTTAGGATACTGGGGAGATCATTCTTGTCCACAAGAAGGATTTGTCCATCTAAAAAAATGGAACTCCACTGGGGAAAATCTGAACTTAGTTTTCTTTTTATTTTCAGTTTGATTTTTTAGATTTCTTTCAGATTTCTTTGATTTTGATTAGCTCAAAACAGGGTTGGGTAGAAGACTCAATAGGATCCCTGACTGTAAATCCGCATTTTTATTGTTTATGTACTTTTCCTGCCTTCCGCACTTTTTGTTAAAAACAGAGCAGTAGACTCCACATATTTTAGTGCAATATAGTGCAGTACCGCACCTTGTTTCATTGAAAACTACAGACTTCTGGAAAAATTTTGAAAAAATAAAAATTCTATTTTCTAGAATCCTATTTCTTGATTCTTTGTTATTATCCCAATTTGTCTTGACTGTCAAAGATCTCTGTGAAAGTTTCTTTCAGCAATTTCTGTGTTTGAAGTGATATTTTCAGCTAGTTTGCATCTTATGAGTAAATGTTTGCCTTGTCCTTATGTTGCTCTGGATCATAAACTTTTATATACCTCAGCTACTTGGTATGTCATCGATTTTCTGTTGAGCCATTGAAATTGATGCAATTATTACTCTTATGAAAATTTGATTTTATTTTCGTTTGCAAACTTAGAGAACCTTCTAGATTGATAAGGTCTGAATTTCATTTTAAAACCATTATTAGATGCTTTAGTTTCTTGCTGGAATAAGCATAAAGTTCTCGACTAGATTACAAACTGAGCTTAAACATCCTCCAACTTTTAGATAGAGTTCAAGATTAGAGTTTTCTTTTAGTTTTGAATTTTATAATTTTAAGGCTTTTAGTTTTCTTTTGGAAGAAGTTTGATTCTTGTTTCTGATCTAAATGATATAGGAAATTTCATTTTGAGCAAAAGATCTTTTTTCTATGAATTTGAGTTCTCTGAATTGTCTTCTTTTCAAAGTTTCTTATGTAGGAAAGAAAGAATTGATGTTTTGAAAATCATTGAAATCTCTCAACTCTTTCCTCTAGATAGATTTCATTGAAAATAAATGAGTTGTTTCTCATATAGATGCATTGTAGCGTATTTTGAGTTGGGTCATTAAACATCATCGAAGTTTCATTTCCGTATCTTTTGTCCTAAGAAACAGCCAACTAAAAGTAACGCCTAATTAAAATCAATCTAGAAATTTTATATTTTCTAGGGCTCTTTTCCACCAACATAGCTTAGGCTAGTGTCTTGGAATAGGTTTTAGTTAACTTTCCAAGATAGTAAAAAAAAACAAGTAGTCGATCTTGCGGTAGGAAAATCCAATTGTAGCATGTATGCTCTGGGAAGCTCCTCCTAAAGGAGTCAAGCACGAGATCATATCTGAACCAGTGAGGTAATCATAACTATCTCATTAGGAACGATAGAAGATGTGCACGTATTAAATGCGGTAAACCTCGGATAGACCATTGTCGAGGAGCCTGGGGTCTCTTGTCAGTAAACCTTGGATTATGTCAAGGAGCCTTCAAGGGGATTGACCTTGTTACTCTGCCCTTGCATGTATATCGGATCGTAGACTATTCCCCCAGGTATATTTTTTCCCATTGGTCACCTTAGTGGCCATAAAATTTAGGATTATTTCCCAAGGTGATGGTGGAGGGAAGGTCCCACTGTACCTTGAGAAGACGTTGGCTAGACTCACTTGGACTCTCCGGAGGGTTATTTTCACTCGAGATGGTTTAAGTGGAGAAACTTGCACCTGTCTGTTTCATTAAGCAGGTTATCGGGGTAACTGTTCCAACCACCATTTCTGCATTAAAATTCTATGATGTTGGATTTCATCACCAACTAGTGTTTTTAGTGCGAGAATCTACTGTTTGTGTGTGGATTGATCTCTTAGATTTTTATAGGCATGTGATTCATTTGATTGTTTCCTTAGTGAATATAGGGTTTTTATTGAATTTTTTTTTGATTGCGTGTGTTAAAGGTTTTAATCATGGCTAAATTACCGAGACAATCATGCAGAATGAAGGGGAAACCCCCTGAATATACACCGAGCCAATTAGAAAGAATTAAAACTGAAAAAGGGCAAACATCAAGAACTGGATCAACCGAACAGGAAGAAACATCCATTGCTATTCATCCTGATTACGAAGTAGATCAGCCGCAAATATTAGAGGTTACTACTCAGAAACTTTCTATTTTCAAACTAGTTGAACTTGCCTCTACAACAAGTGAATTATCACCTTTTGAACCTGAAATTTCTGAGCCAGAAACTGAGTCTGCTACGTCTGAACCTACTTTCGAGTTCGTTACTCCAACTCCTGGTCATCCTGATTCACCTAGAGTGAGGGATCGTATTACAAAAGATCTTCCTCCTGGTCTTGTTCGTATTGAAGAAGTAACTAAGATAGAGGAAGAAGTTGTTCTTCCTTCAACTCAAGAAAATTTAGAACTTAGAGAACGTGAATCAATTTTTTACAGTCCTTTTAGACAAGACGCTTGGTATTCTTCATTGATAGACTTTCTGCAAAACGTTGGTCTAAATTATTCGCCACCCCGAATTCCTTATTACCCTACACCAATAGGTTATAAACCTCCATTAAACCTATCTAGTGAGTCATCTATGTTTACTGAATCTCCAGAAACATTTTTGTATGGTGGTCTGTCTTTTCCTGCAGGATATTAGTTGCTCTCTGGTACTTTCTCAGGAGCATCTCCTTTTCCCAACAAACAAATATCATCATCTGGCTCGAATGAATCAAATACTGGAACTTTGAACAATGAGCAAGTTTATATGATGTCTGGAAATATTCCAAACCCCAAACCGTAAGGTAGTAATTTACTGCCTGGGGGACAACCTCAAAGTAGTCAAATATCGCCTGGGGGACAACCCCAAGGACAGTACATACCTCAAGGTCAATATCAACCCTAGGGACAGTACATACCTCAGGGTCAATATCAACCCCAGGGATAGTATATGCCTCAAGGTCAGTACATGCCTCAAGGTCAATATCAACCTCAAGGGCAGTACCCAGCTCAAGGTTTGCAACCTCCTTTAGGACAACAGTTCTACCCGGAACAGCAAATGTTACAAGGAGGCAGAAATTATCTAGCTAATTATCAGCCATATGTTCAACCTAGTTATGGTCCTTCTTATGTACAACCTTCAATGGGACCCTCATATCCCGAAGTAAATATGGTGTGGGATCCATCCCAATTCCAACATAATTTATAGCCAAATGTGAAAGTACCTTATTATCAAGCTGGACAACAGGTTGGTTATAACCAAACCCAACAACCAGTCCAGCCTACAATTCAAATACCTACATCTGGTCCTGTTCAGCAGCCTGGTCCGAGTACACCTAGAACTCCGCCTCAAACCGTTGCTCAAACTTCTATTCAACCTACCACACCTATTCTTGGAGTGTCTACAGTTCTTATTACTTCTGCCCCGCAAATATCGGTACAAATTCCTCAATTTTCTGCTCCGCAGTCTGGACCTACAATTCAGACTATTGTTCAGATGCCTGCATGACAACCTGGTACAAGTACAGTTATAACAAGTCAACCTCAGTTTACTTATCAACCGTATCAAGGGCAGTATCAATATGGACCTGTACCACAAAATCCAGTTTACCAGCAACAGTCGTATTCTGGGTATACATATCAGACACCTTTTCAACCCCAGTATGGTCTAGTTATTCCTAGTTATCCAGGGGGCATTCCAATTCCAAATGCATAGGCTATTCCAGGATATCCTGGATATCCTCCTCCTGGAACTGGTTTAGTTTCACAAGGTTATCAGCAAGACCCTAACCGTTAGTTGCCATTCATAGAAAATTTGGATTTACCTGATTTTTCACGCCTTACGAATGATCCCATCTATTATCATCTGTATTGGGTGCCAATTCCAAATAAGTTTCCTAGTGATATCCCAAATTTTGAAGGAAAATCTGGAGAGGATCCTTCTGACCATGTCATGACTTACCACCTCTAGTGGGCATCCAACTCATTGATCGATGATTCCATTCAACTTAGACTTTTTCAGAGAACGTTAATAGGATTAGCTGCCAAATGGTACATTGAACTGCCATGAGGCTCATTTAAAAATTTCAACGCTCTAGCAACCGCTTTCTTAACTCATTTTCAGTTGCCAGTCAAATACAACAACAACACGAAATTATTAACTTCACTAAAACAATCTACGTCTACGTACATATCAGATCATATACATGAATGGAGACGTAGAAGACATTTGGTGAAAGTTTTTATCCCATATCATATATTGGCATAATGGTTTCTAAAATCATTACTACGAAAAATCACTGAAGATGTAGCTAAAGGAGGAGTTTTTTACGGAAGAACAAGTCATTGCTCAAGCTCAGTATCTTGACTTGGTATATACCCAGTCAGGTACTTTGTACGAGAAAATTCCCAATTTACAGTGTCCTGTCAGATAACAACAACTCCTTCAGGGTCTCATGGCGCTGATGGTGTAATCGGTTCAGTTAGTACAACTAAGAGTAAGAAGAAATCTTCAAAGGTTACTTCTCCCATAATAACTTTACCTGATTCACCAAAAGGAGATTCTTCCCTGCAAACTTCTGCCGATATTCATTTTGTATATTCATCTACTGCTAAGTCAAAATATGGCAATAAGAAGAAACAAAAGAATAAAAGTAAACAAAATTCATCTCCTAAGGAAAAAACTGAGAAAAATGAAGCAACTGACGACAAACGAAAACCTCGTTATCCTTGTCTTATCTGTGACGAGGATCATTTCACCAAGGAATGTCCGCATAGGTCTGAGGTATCTAAGTTCGTCAAAGGTTCATCCACCCCCGTTGTCTTGAAGGATCCTTTTCCTGTTCAAGATAGCAAAATTATTGTATCTTCTTCTAATACATCAGAAGATATTTTGATGATGTCTCAAGTAATGGTTGCGACTGGATCGCAAGTCTATGGAAGTAAAAATCTTGTTACTAGTAAAGAAGTAGAAAATTATAATTCAGCACCAGCTACATCTCCTTCGGTTTCTGATCCACTTTATATCGAGAAACCTAATCCTGATCTAGTAATTAAACCGCCTACTAAAGGTGTACTTCGTAAATCAGCTTTCGATCCACATGCGAGAGCTGCTTAGAACTACAACATTGTCGAAGATTTAACAATATCTCCTTCAACAATGTTGGCCTTAGAAGTGCTGCAATCATGCCCAACACAAAGGAAATTACTCTTATCAGCAATTGGAGCTATAGATATTTAGGATTCAAACCTTATGGTCTTCGATTTAGAAAATTTTACACCAAGGCTCCCTCATCAAATGGCTTTTCAGATTCCAGTACTAGTCAAAAACAAACGTTGCTTTCGTACTGTTATTGATAAAGGAGCGTCTACGTGTATAATTTTGTTAAACTATTGGAAATCACTTGGTTCTGCGACACTTAACCAATCCCCAACAATCCTCAAATTTTTTGACGGAAGATGATTCCATCCATTCGGAATTTTGCAAGATATACCTATAGAGGTCGAAGGTAAAACTGTTGGCAATATGATGCAGAGTGTTGTCCTTGATGGCAACCTACTTGATGAAGTTGTCCTTGATGGAAACTGACTTGTCCTATTTGTTAATGATGTAAATCTGATGTATCTACAGAGCAGTTCAGATGTAATAGAGAAAAGCAAAGTTGCAGAGAACAAAGGTAAATACAGGCGCAACACCTAAACTATCAATTGGCAAAATAGACAGAGAATAGATTGTTGATGGGCTGCAGCAAAATATTGCAGAGGAGAATTAATTTTTGTTATGGGCGAAGTATTTTTGCAGAAGAAAATTGAATAAAACAACCAAAGACTTTAAATTTCTGAAAATGGAGGACAAGTAGTCCCCACCACTTTAGCGCAAATCGCAAGATCGCAAGTTTTGTGTTTAAATGTCTTGTTGATGTGGATATTTGCGATATGCGATCATCGCGCCATCGCACGATCGCACCATCGCATATTACAAATTGTTCTGCCATATGTTTGATCGCCAATTTGTGATGCGATCCCATCGCAAATCGCAAATGTTAACTTTGCGCACTTTTGTTTGATCGCGCCATTGCATATCGCACATCGCAAATGGCCGACTGCAATGTGGGCCCGGGGTCAAGGATTGAAGTCCGGGTTAAAAATTCATTGAAATTTGATTAAAAGTAATGTTACGGGGGCAGTGTAAAGTTTTAAAATAACCGAAAGGTTATATGAATATATATTACTGCTGAGTCAGCGGCACTAAGCGAAGGAAAGGAATCACGTGCGGAATAAACAGTGAAAGCGGTTTCCGGTTTTCATCGCACCGCTCTCGACGGGCAAGCAGTATTTTAATTTTGGGAGCAATTCCATAGACTATTCGACGCATGGCATAGGCGGACCCCTAAAACCACCAATTAAAGTGTGCCATCGCACGTTAATGTTCGACCAAAGAAGCCGAGCGATATTGTTGTGTGTCGTCGATCTGAAGGGAAGCCATCGGACAGTGATCGCTTGATGAAGAGGCACGAACGATAATGAAGAGGCGCGAAGATTAACCAAAGTACGGCGGGCCATCGCACGTTAACGGTCGGCATCGGAGGTCGAGCAATATGCATATACGCCGTTGACCTGGAAGCTTGTTAATCTAACGGTGATCGGACGCTGGACTTGCGCGAAGTTTACTTATGGTACCATGCGCGTGTTGGATTGGCTATTGACTATATTTGTGCCTCTGGGGTCAAAAGTTTTTCATAAGATTATTTGTTTGAAAAACGTTGATGCGAAGGGTTAACCTTAATCCCAAAGTTAAGCCCAAAAGTATTAAATTAATTATTTAATTACCAAGATCAATAGAACAGTGTGATTTACTCAAGATATGGAGACCCTGCTGGATTATCTATTTTAACCTCGTCCAGGAATACCATTAGCGATTCGTGGTTTTGACCCAAGGTTTTATTAAAAGAGAAAACTATATAAGGTGATGATAATCATGAAGAAGTGCGTGCATGAAAAAGGGTCGATAATAAACGAATCTCTTTCAGAGATATCTGTATGAATAAACTCTGATATATCTGAATCTATGGCACACCTGTGAATATGATGATTGATCAAGATCTTTATATAAGATGATGATTAATTCTTGGTTCAATCATGAAGAATGTATAAGGGTTGTGAATGAATACCTCACTCTGAAGTATATCTGTTTGGAATGGGTAATAGATTGTTGAATTAAGGATGCACCTCTGAAGAAAATAAATAAATCTGGTGGCTTGCAAGGTATGTTGTGTAGAAGCTATTGGATCCGGTTTGAATATTGATGAAACGTGGTCCGCAGTAGTGCTGAGGGTTGAAGCCTTCAGTGAGGGGGTTGTAGCTCCCTTCCAGGAGAGGCTGGTAAACGAGAGCAGGGGGTCGTAGCTAACTTCCAGGAGAGGCTGGTAAATGAGAGAAGGTTGAAGCCTTCTGCAGGTGGGCGCCTGCATGTTGGTATAAGTCTGCACCAGGATATATTGTAAGACGTTTTCTCTATAATAAATATTGAAGACTGAGATTACAGCAGCGTTGGTTTTCTCCCGAATTAGGTTTCCACCTTAAATCCTAGTGTTCATATCTGTTGTTTATGTGTGTTCTGTTATTTCTGTTCATGCTTAATGCTTATCTAATGAAATGCTCTAAGTAAAGACATAATAAGATATCTGGACATACATGATGGATGCAGTACTGTAATATATGGTTTTAAGAGAAAGAAAAGAAAAATTGTTCAGCCCTAAATACTGATTCAGCCCCCCCCCCCTCAGTATTTTTTCCCAACAATTGGTATCAGAGCAGGTCCTTCTGAAAAAGCTTAGTCGCTAGAAGGAAGATCAAGCAAGATGAGCAATCAAGATGGAATAGCATCTATCAGGCCTTCGCTCTTTAATGGAAACAATTTAATCTTCTGGAAAACAAGGCTGAGATCCTATCTTCAGTCTCTGGGAGAAAAGGCATGGGCAATTGTTGAACAAGGATATCAATATCCAACTGCAGTACAACCAGATCCAACGGAAAGAAATAATTGTGAAACAAATGCAAAGGCAGTCAATGCTCTATTGGGAAGTCTAACGGAATTAGAATTCGTCAAAGTCATGCAGTTGAATACAGCCAAAACAATATGGGACAAAATCATTCTAAGTTATGACGGTGATGCAAAGGTAAAAAGTGCTAAACTCCAAACTCTCAGAATTCAATATGAGAATCTAAAAATGGATAATGAGGAGAGCATTGCCAATTTCTTTTTACGTCTTGATGATATTGTAAATCGTATGAGAAACCTGGGAGAAACAATAACCAAATCTACCTTGGTTGAGAAAGTCTTAAGATCACTAACAACAAAATTTGAGTCAAAAGTTTCTGCCCTTGAAGAAAAGCAGGATCTTCAAAACCTTACTGTGGTGCAACTTCATGGCATACTAACTGCATATGAAATGAGAAGAGGAGGACCTTCTGAAGTCAAAGAAGCAGTCTTTAGAACTTCTACAAAAGGGAAGGAAGTACAAAAAATAGAAGGATCGGGATATATCTCAGAAGAAGATGAGATAAACTTTGTAAAGAAACTTCAACTTGGCACAGGACGGTTCAGAGGTAAGCTTCCTTTCAAATGTTTTGATTGTGGAAGAGTTGGTCATTATGATGCTAAGTGTCCTTATAAAGAAACACATAAAAAGGGAAAGGAAGTAGCAAAAAGGAATAAGAATCGTTTCAGCACTAGAAAGAGTTACTATACTCATGAAGATAGTGATGGGTTATCTGATAGTGAGGAAGAATGTGAACAAGATCTTAGACTTCTCATGGCATTCGAAAAAGAATCTAGAAAAGAAAAGGATACCTTTTTGGATGCTCTAGAAGACAGTGATTTTCTTAATGAAAACAATAAACTCAAAATTTTCTTAGAAGAGAGCAAAATAATCATAGAAACGCTGAAAAATTAGCTTGAAGATAAAGAGAAACACAATGAGAAATTAGAGTGTGAAGTTACAGCTGGTTTACAACATGCTGCCACTCAGCAAGGGAATAAAGAATCTTTACAGGTAAAGCATGATCATTTCAATTCAAGGAACACTAACAGGAATGTCTTTCAAAGAAACACCAATCAACAGATAAATTCATATAGAAGATCTTATGATTGCATAAATTTTTTCTTCAATGGACAATGTTTCTCATGTCACAATTTTGGTCATAAAGTTGTTCAATGTGTAGCATATAAAAATATTATGACAAGAGAAGCAAGAAAGAAAAGGATTGATATTGAATCAAAGAAGAATACTTATAACAACTTTTCTCCTCTTCAAAATGAAGTTGAATGCACTTATTGCAATAACTTTGGCCATGAAGAATCTGAATGCAGGAGCAAAGTTCAGCCAAAAGAACATGTTCCTTCAAGCTCCAAAGTATGGAAAAAGAAGGAGTTATAGGTTGAAAATTGTGGCATAGCGTTATTTGCAGAAGATGAAGAAAACCAATGGTACATTGATAGTGGATGCTCAAGACACATGACAGGTGATAAAGACAAACTTCTTGCATATAGTGCTCTAGAAAAGGAGAAGAAATTAGAATGTTACATTTGGAAATGATACTCCTGCGGTCATTAAAGGAAAAGGGTTTGTTTTCCTAAAAGATAAGGTGAAAGGTAATGAAGTCATGTATGTGGATGGATTAAAGCATAACTTGTTAAGTGTAAGTCAAATGTGTGATCAAGGAACTGAAGTTGTCTTTAGTTCAAAAGAATGTGTGGTACGTGATCTTGATACAGGTAAAGCAATTATAAAAGGAAAAAGAACTCCAAACAACCTGTATATATTGAAGAACTCCAAAGAACAATGTTATTTGAGTAAATCTTCAGAAAATTGGCTATGGCATAGAAGGTTGGGGCATCTGAGCTTCTCTCAAATCAACAAATCAAGCAGACTTAAAGCTGTTCGTGATCTTCCCAATATTACTCTACCTGAAAATATCATATGCAAATCTTGCGAATTCGGTAAGCAAACCGGGGTACAATTTAATGCCAAGGAAGGATCATCAAGTAAGCCTCTTGAACTCATTCATACTGACATATGTGGACCTATGAGGAAAAATTCACCCCGTGGTGAAGAATACTATATCTTATTCATTGATGATTTCTCTAGAATGTGTTGGATTGGGCTGCTTAAACACAAAGATGAAGCATTTGAGAAATTTAAGATCTTCAAAGCACTAGTTGAGAATGAATTAGAATTAAAATTCAAGTGTCTCAGATCTGATCGAGGAGGAGAATATACATCCAAAGAATTTCTTGAATTCTGTGAACAACACGGCATAAAAAGACAATTCTCTGTAGCTGGCACTCCACAACAGAATGGTGTTGCAGAAAGAATGAACAGAACAATTCAACAAATGGCTAGAGCTATGCTTGATGATTCCGGAACACCTGACACATTTTGGGGAGAAGCAGCACATACAGCAGCAAAAATTCTCAACAAAGAACATGTTCGTGTAAATAGTGATAAAACTCCATATGAACTCTGGTATGGTAATCCCCCCACTATAAAGCATTTTAGAATTTTTGGGAGCAAATGCTTTATCAAGAATAATGATGAAAAACTTGGCAAGTTTGAACCTAGAGCAGATGAGGGAATATTTCTTGGTTACTCCTCTAGGATTAAGGCATATAAATGTTACAATAAAAGACTTCGAAAGATTTTTGAATGTATTGATGTTGTTATTGATGAGTCTCCTGCAGCCCCAAAAGAAGAAAAGCAAACAACAGATGAAGATGATGAGGACACATATCCTTCTACATCAAACAGTAATGATACAAACAGTGCACCCAGTGAAGAACCTGAAGAGGAGTTGTCTGAAAAGGCTCCATCTAGATATGTTCAAAAGAATCATCCAGAATCTCAAATTTTGGGAGAAAAGCAATCAGGTGTACAAACAAGAAGGACTCTTGTGGGATCTTCTAGCAATCTGGCATTTCTGTCCACTATTGAACCTCACAGTGTCAGTCAAGCTAGCAAAGATGAATTTTGGATTCAAGCCATGAATGAAGAGCTTGATCAAATTGAAAAGAATCACACTTGGGATTTAGTACCAAGGCCTCATGACAAAAATGTCATTGGAACTAAATGGATATTCAAAAACAAGTTAAATGAGAATGGGGATGTTATAAGAAATAAAGCTAGACTTGTGTGCAAAGGGTATGCTCAACAAGAAGGTATATACTTTGAAGAAACCTTTGCTCCTGTAGCCAGACTTGAAGCCATAAGAATGTTTCTTGCCTTTTCAAGCTTCCAACAAATCAAAGTCTATCAAATGGATGTTAAATCTACTTTTCTCAATGGTGATCTAGAAGAAGAAGTCTATATAGAACAACCAGAAGGATTCATATTGGGAAATGATGAAAAACTTGTTTGTAGACTTAAAAAGGCTCTATATGGTCTCAAACAAGCTCCAAGGGCATGGTACTATCGTCTTGACAAATATCTTCATCAACAAGGATTTTCAAAAGGGTTTTCTGATAGAAACTTATACACAAAAACTGAAAATGATAAACTATTGATTGTGGTTGTATATGTTGATGATATCATTTTTGGAAGTAATAAAGAGTCTATGATTCAGAAATTTGCTTCTGATATGTAGCAAGAATTTGAAATGTCTTTGCTTGGGGAACTAACATTCTTTCTTGGCTTACAAGTGCAACAAGCAACAGATGGCATATTCTTGTCACAAGCAAAATATCTCAAGCAAATCCTGAAGAAGTATGGCATGGAAGATTGCAAACATGTAAGTACACCAATGATAACCGGATGTAATCTCAGTTCTAATGATGATTCCCCCACGGTGAATCAACCTGAATACATATCTATGATAGGAAGTCTACTTTACCTCACTGGGACCAGACCAGACATCATGCATGCAGTTGGGATTGTTGGACGATTCCAAGCTAATCAAAAAGAGTCTCATCTTCGGGATGTAAAAATAATATTCAAATATCTACAAGGAACTCAAGACTTTGGACTATGGTATCCAAAGAATGTTGATCTTACTCTTCATGCATACACTGATGCAGATTGGGCTGGAAGTGTTGATGATCGGAAAAGCACTAGTGGTGGTGCATTCTATATGGGGCCTCGGTTAGTATCTTGGTTTAGCAAGAAGCAAAGCTTCATTGCCTTATCGACAGCAGAAGTAGAATATGTGGCTGCCGCATCATGTTGCACTCAACTTCTCTAGATGATGCAAACCTTACAAGACTTTCAAATCAAATGTTCACCTCCTATCTCCATTATGTGTGACAATACAAGTGCCATCAGTATCTCAAAGAATCCTGTTATGCATTCCAAGACCAAGCACATTCCCATCAAATATCACTTCTTACGTGAACAAGTGCTTGAACAAAAGGTAAAATTGGAGTATGTTCCCTCCTAAGAACAAGTCGTTGATATATTTACCAAACCTCTACCCAGGGAAGCATTCGAATATCTCAGACAGAAACTGGGATTAGTCTCTGCCATGTAGAGGATCATATCTACTTAAATACAAAAGAATAAATTGGTTGTGAGGTGTTGTTAGGCATCTGTAAATGTACAGGCTAAGGGGGAGCATTGGTCATATGAAAAGGATGCATTTTTGGCATTTCTACAGTCATGTTGGTCATGTTATGTTTGAAGATGTAGCATGATCTCAGGGGGAGCATGGTAACTTCAGTACACATCAGATCTAACCTTGTTTTGCTCCGCCCTTTGCCCTTGATGTCAAAGGGGGAGAGTATCATGGTGTTTGAATAATGGTTATAATCAATTTATCTATCTGATGTGATGATCAAACACCATCATGGTTGCCATCAAGTCCAAAGGGGGAGATTGTTGGTAATATGATGCAGAGTGTTGTCCTTGATGGCAACCTACTTGATGAAGTTGTCCTTGATGGAAACTGACTTTTCCTATTTGTTAATGATGTAAATCTGATGTATCTACAGAGCAGTTCAGATGTAATAGAGAAAAGCAAAGTTGCACAGAACAAAGGTAAAGACAGGCGCATCACCTAAACTATCAATTGGCAAAATAGACAGAGAACAGATTGTTGATGGGCCGCAGCCAAATATTGCAGAGGAGAATTAATTTTTGTTATGGGCGAAGTCTTTTTGCAGAAGAAAATTGAATAAAACAACCAAAGACTTTAAATTTCTGAAAAGGGATGACAAGTGGTCCCCACCACTTTAGCGCAAATCGCAAGATCGCAAGTTTTGTGTTTAAATGTCTTGTTGATGTGGATATTTGCGATATGCGATCGTCGCGCCATCGCATGATCGCACCATCGCATATTACAAAGTGTTCCGCCATATGTTTGATCGCCAATTTGCGATGCGATCCCATCGCAAATCACAAATGTTAACTTTGCGCACTTTTTTTTGATCGCGCCATTGCATATCGCACATCGCAAATGGCCGACTGCGATGTGGGCCCGGGGTCAAGGATTGAAGTTTGGGTTAAAAATTCATTGAAATTTGATTAAAAGTAATGTTACGGGGGCAGTGTAAAGTTTTAAAATAACCGAAAGGTTATATGAATATATATTACTACTGAGTCAGCGGCACTAAGCGAAGGAAAGGAATCACATGCGGAATAAACAGTGAAAGCGGTTTCCAGTTTTCATCGCACCGCTCTCGACGGGCAAGCGGTATTTTAATTTTGGGAGCGATTCCATAGACTATTCGACGCGTGGCATAGGTGAACCCCTAAAACCACCAATTAAAGTGTGCCATTGCACGTTAATGTTCGACCAAAGAAGCCGAGCGATATTGTTGTGTGCTGTCGATCTGAAGGGAAACCATCGGACGGTGATTGCTTGATGAAGAGGCACGAACGATAATGAAGAGGCGCGAAGATTAACCAAAGTACGACGGGCCATCGCACGTTAACGGTCGACATCGGAGGTCGAGCGATATGCATATACGCCGTTGACCTGGAAGCTTGCTAATCTAACGGTGATCGGACGCTGGACTTGCGCGAAGTTTACTTATGGTACCGTGCGCGTGTTGGATTAGCTATTGACTATATTTGTGCGTCCGGGGTCAAAAGTTTTTCATAAGATTATTTGTTTGAAAAACGTTGATGTGAAGGGTTAACCTTAATCCCAAAGTTAAGCCCAAAAGTATTAAATTAATTATTTAATTACCAAGATCAATAGAACAGTGTGAGTTACTCAAGATACGGAGACCTTGCTGGATTATCTATTTTAACCCCATCCAGGAATACCATTAGCGATTTGTGGTTTTGACCCAAGGTTTTATTAAAAGCGAAAAATATATAAGGTGATGAGAATCATGAAGAAGTGTGTGCATGTGAAAGGGTCGATAATAAACGAATCTCTTTTAGAGATATCTGTATGAATAAACTCTGATATATCTGAATCTATGGTGAACCTGTGAATATGATGATTGATCAAGATCTTTAGATCAGATGATGATTAATTCCTAGTTCAATCATGAAGAACGTATAAGGGTTGTGAATGAATACTTCACTCTGAAGTATATCTGTTTGGAATGGGTAACATATTGCTGAATTAAGGATGCACCTCTGAAGAAAATAAATAAATTTGGTGGCCTGCAAGGTATGTTGTGTGGAAGCTATTGGATCCGGTTTGAATATTGATGAAACGTGGTCCGCAGTAGTGCTGAGGGTTGAAGCCTTCAGTGAGGGGGTTGTAGTTCCCTTCCAGGAGAGGCTAGTAAACGAGAGCAGGGGGTCGTAGCTCCCTTCCAAGAGAGGCTGGTAAACGAGAGAAGGTTGTAGCCTTCTGTAGGTGGGTGCCTGCGTGCTGGTATAAGTCTGCACCAGCATATATTGTAAGACATTTTCTCTATAATAAATATTGAAGACTGAGATTACAGCAACGGTGGTTTTCTCCCGAATTGGGTTTCCACCTTAAATCCTGGTATTCATATGTGTTGTTTATGTTTGTTCTGTTATTTCTGTTCATGCTTAATGATTATCTGATGCAATGCTCTAAGTATAGACATAATAAGATATCTGGACATACATGATGGATGCAATACTGTAACATATGGTTTTAAGAGAAAGAAAAGAAAAAAAATTCAGCCCTAAATACTGATTCACCCCCCCTCTCAGTATTTTTCCCAACAAAAACCGTTAATTTAGATGTGGAAGTAGTTGATGCCTCTCTAGAATACAACCTTCTTCTGGGTCGAATTTGGTCTTATGCTATGACTGCTGTCGTGTCATCCGTATTTCGATTAATCATCTTTCCTCATCAAGGAAATATTGTGAAAATCGATCAGCTCTCATATTATTCATCTGACCCAGCTTCTACAGAGTATTAAGCACATTGGAAAATCGACTATCCCTTACGAGGATGTTGGAGTAGGTTTAATCAAAGATTCCGCTTTAATGGGAACTTTTTCTATGCCTCCACCTAACGTACTGCGTACTATTGCTAATATCAATATGATTACATCAAGCACTATTCCATTTGATGATCCTTGGGTAGTGCCTTTAGAGTCAGAAATGGATTCATTCAATGGTGCGATGCCTTTGAGTCCTTTTGAGATAGCATATCAAGCAGTACAATCATTTTCCAATCCACCATCAGCTGACTCTGATACAATGAATGTGATCAATTAAGAATCATTTTCACCATCAAACTCAGCTATAACATCAATTCCTGATCCTTTTAAAGAAGTGTTTTATACTGATGAGAGCATTCAAGAATTCTTGTCCATAGATGATTTACTATGGGATGATCTCCATCATAGGTCATCATTTTTACATGAGCTTGATAGATTCGAAAACAATTTTTCATCTATTTTTACAATTGACAATGTCAAGGAACCCCAGAGTCCAATATCGATCACAAATTCGGATTTTGAAGTTAATTTGGGAAATATTTCTTCAATGGTTCCCATTGACATATCAGTTAAACCAGGAATTATTGAAAATAATCATATAGGTGCTTCTTGTACGTTAGATGAAATTGCTACATATAAAGCCCTATTTCAAGAATTTCGTGACATATTTGCCTGGTTTTATGAAGAAATGCCAAAAATTGATCCCAAAATTGTCATTCATGAAATCAAAACTTACCCGGATGCTAAACCTATTCGGCAAAAATTACATCTGATACATCCACGAAAAGCTGCTGCTATCAAAGCCGAAGTTGAGAAATTACTCAAAGCAGGTTTTATTTATCCTATCCCGTTAACGGATTGGGTATCTAATATCGTTCATGTTACTAAAATACAAGGAACCATAAGAGTATGTGTTGACAATAGGGATATTAACAAAGCTTATCCTAAGGACAATTATCCAACTCCTTATATTGACCAAATCATTGACGATTGTGTCGGAAATGAAATGTATTCATTTATGGATGGATTTTCCGGATACAATCAAATAAACGTACTCCCTGCTGATCAACCAAAAACAACATTCATTTCTCCTTGGGGAACATTTGCTTACTGTAAACTACCTTTCGTATTGAAGAATGCCAGGGAAACTTTTCAAAGGGCAATGTCTTATGCCTTTCATGACATTAAACACATTGTGTAGCCTTATCTCGATGATTTACCTGCTCATTCATTACACAGGGAAGATCATCCTACTCATTTACGAGCAAATTTTATCAGATTTAGGCATTATAAGATTCGCTTGAATCCACACAAATGTGTTTTTTGTGTGCAATCTGGTAGATTACAGGAATTTTTTGTTTCGAAAGAAGGCATTCGTGTCGACCCTTCAAAGGTTGAGGCTATTATCAATTTACCTCCTCCTTCCACACTTCGCCAACTCCAAAGTTTGCAAGGGAAAGCAAACTTTCTGCGTAGATTTATCTAGAACTATGCTGAGTTAACCAAAGGTTTTACCAGGTTATTGAAAAAGAATGTTCCTTTTATTTGGGATGAGATCGATGATTGATATTTTGATGCTTTAAAACACGTGTTAACCCATGCACCATTATTGCATCCACCAAATTACAACCAGGATTATTTTTTATACTTAGCAGCCTCTGATTCCACCATTGGAGTGGTATTAGTTCAGGAGGATGAATTCCACAACGAGCATGTGATTTACTATCTCAGTCATAATCTCAATCCAACAGAGATTAAATATTCACATGTAGAGAAATTGGCCTTGGCAGCAGTTCAAGTTGTCCAACGATTTCGTCATTACATTTTGTTACGAAAAAAAATTGTGATTTCTAATTGCAACCCGATGATATATATTCTGACTAAAAAATTGCTTGGGGGAAATACTCTAAATGGATAGTTATCCTTCAGGATTTTGATTTAGAATTTGAAAAATCCAAATCAAAGAAATCACTGGTGTTCGTCGAACTTACGTGTGACTTCCCAAATACTGAGACAGAAACTGTGGTAGAGCATCTGATCGCTGATGAATCTTTGTTTCCTATTAGTACGTTAGATCCATGGTATGGAGATATCATCATTTATCTTCAAACCCAAAATTTTCAGCCTGAAATTTCGCGTTCACATTGACGAAAGATTCGTTACCAATCTCAACAATACAATATTCTTGGAGACACGCTTTATTGTCGTGGTGCGGATTCTGTATTTCAACGATGTTTAAATCATGAAGAGGCTGAAAGAGTTTTGAATGACTACCATTCTGGAGCATGTGGCGGTCATATGTCTGAGTATGCCACAGCCTAAAAGATATTACGCGCTGGTTATTTTTGGTCGTCATTATTCAAAGATTGCATTCTCGAGGTCCGAAAATGCCACAACTATTAGATATTTGATTGGAAAATGCGTGCACCACCAGCTCCTCTTCACCCCATAATTGCTGTCGGTCCTTTTGCAAAATGGGGCATTGATTTCATTACATGTAACCCTCACTCGGCCGGGGGGCATGGGTATATTATTCTTGCAGTAGATTATTTTATGAAATGGGCTGAGGCGATGCCTACATTTGCAGCAGATGGCAAAACTGCAGCTACATTTGTATTTAATCATGTGATTGCTCGATTCAGTGTACCCCAAGCTATCATTACTGACCATGGGAGTCATTTTCGAAACATCATGATAACCAAACTTTTTGACCAACTCGGCCTGCGCCATGATAACTCTACTCCATATTACCTGCAGGCTAATGGTCAGGTTGAAGCCGTTAATAAAGTTTTAACCACCATGATTAAAAGGATAACCAGAATTCATAAATCAAATTGGCATACTATGCTTTTCTTAGCACTTTGGGCATACTGAACCTCAACAAAAACCGCAACAGGGTTCACTCCTTTTCAACTGGTTTACGGTTTAGAAGTTGTGTTAGCAATTGAATGCGAAATATTGTCACTCCAATTAGCCATAGAGTTACTACCAGCTAATTCTGAAGAGGAAAAACACTTTTTGTACTTAGCACAATTAGATGAGACTTGGCGCACCGCTGCATTAGCATTTGAAGCTCATAAAAAAAAGCGTTAAAGCTCAGTACGACCGAAGTGTTACGCCTCGTGTTTTTTCATAAGGCGACTTAGTATTGGTATATGATCAAGCTAACGATAAACTAGGAGCTGGGAAATTCGAACCAATGTGGCATGGTCCTTAAATTGTCAAGCGAGTGCTTGCAAAAGTGGACTATGAATTGACTGACTATGAAGAGGTCTCTTTAGATAAACCCAGAAATGGACTTTATCTAAAGAGATATTATGCTTGATTTTTTGTGTGAAGATCTCACCTATACATTAGTTATTTTTCTAAGTTAGCTGCTTTAGATTAGATGAGTGTGTCTAGTTTAAGTTTGTGTTTACTACTATCCCTGCTTATCTTGATTACTCTTGATATTGCAGATGTCGACGTCCCTTCAAGCATACATTGGTTTTGCTGATGGTGCTTGTCGTAGTACACGTAATATCTCTTTCGCAGCCTGGGTTATCTATTCACCCACTTATGAGTTAGTTTCTATGCATGGGGTAAGCCTTGGTCAAACAACGAATAATGTTGCAGAATATAGTGGAGTGATTGAGTTATTATCTGATGCTATTTCATTTGGAATTCGGTGTTTGATCGCTAGGCTAGATTCAAAACTAATTGTATTGCATTTAAACAGAGTATACGCAATTAAAAATCCAGTGTTACTGAGATTATTGTTGAAGGTCCATCTCTTGAAAAGGCAATTTGATTACATCGAATATCAACACATTCCAAGAATTTTAAATACATTGGCTAATGCATTAGCTATTAATGTTATAAATAGACATTTGCAACATTAAAATAGTAAATTGAAACAACATTCGATATGTGTTGAACAAGATAGCCAATGAAAGTAGCCATATCATATATAGAGTTTGTGTTTCAAAAAATATTACATCATTTGCGACCATAGGTTTAAAACACCTTATGATCTGAAAGATAGTGATACAAAAAACAAAAATACAATAGTATGCGATGATCATCCACTATCCGTGGTGATGATCATGATAATAAACTATCGCCCGCACCACTCTATGTAGGTATCTCCTAAACTGGCCAGGAACACCAACGACTTGCCTCTGGAGAGGAAGAGGAATATTATGCTCTAAGTCAGTAAGAATCTCTGCTACCTGGTTTTGTGGCTATGCAACAGGTTCTGTTGGCTTCCTTTCGAAGCGGTGGAGAGTGGCTGGTCTTCATGGACCAACATATGCATTTGAAATTTTTGTTATCAGTATTGGACAATTGAAAAACAAAATAAAAATTAGAGTTAAAACACATCAAAATAATTCATTCACCTGATTCATCCCATTGTGTCCCTAGAGGTAAGGACATCTCAGGGTCTCCTCAAAAGTCTATGCCTGCATACGGGAAATCCTCAATAGCAAATATTTGGTTCTGTAACCAATGAAAATATGCTGGAGTGAATCGGACTACCACACAGCCATCGCCACCATGGCGAGCCATTAGTGCCACCCATCGTACCATACGAGGCTCTCTAGGTTCACCATGGTCAACAGAGATTAGCTGAGGGGCAAGGGACAAAATCCTCTCTAAAGCGAAAGATACTAAGATAGCACAATACCCAAAGTTTTTCAACTTTGAGTTCTTCACTTTGGTTATTTGACCCTTCATATTGGTCAACACCCCTTCACACCAATTGAAGATTGTACCTCTGTAGAATTCGACAGTTGTCTGCATTTGTGACTTGGTAAACACATGTCGAGCTGCGCTCCCACATAATCTGGTCACGGTGAATGCGATGACTTTCAGATCAAGACGTATGATAGTTTTTATGTCTATACGGTTGTCTTTGGGATCAGCTTCTTCATTGCAGAACTCTTGTTTATAGCTAGCGATAGGCAGACCACCTTGCCTAGCTCCAAACAAAGAGATATGTTCACCTCTTTTCGATAAGCCAGTGAGGAAGTAAATGTCTTCAAGCTCAATTTCTAGCTTGTGATCTACGATGATAAAATTGTGTTCTTGAATGCCCCATTTATTCACTAGCCATGTCATTAGCTCTACCTATGCCCTCATGCCCTAAATGGCCCAAAATTTGTATAATCCGCAATTTCTCAAAACACGCATTATGTTTGGATTGTTCATAGCTGCATCATCTACCTCTTCGTGCTTGCATTCTCGCCATTCCAACATTGTGCAATGACCTGCAAATGGAAACATTTAAAGGTTAGAATCTTTTAGAGTGAAAATTTTTAGCCGTTTTTGAGAGAATTTATCAAATTTCATTTTCTCACGGCGCCTCCGCAATTTTTGTATAGGGACAGTGCGGACCCCCACACGCACCTTTCATAAAAACCGCGGTAGGTCCGCAGGTAGCCAATGGTTGACTTGCAGACCCCCGTGAGCAAAATTTTAAACCATTTTTCACCAAAAAAATTATTTTAAAAACCAAAAAAGAGAATGCAAATGGATGAAAATGAAGAGAAGAGTGTTGTGGATTACCTGGATTCGACGATTTTCGATTTGAGCGGTCGATTCTCCTGTTATCATCTCTAGAATGTTTTTTTGCCCAGAACTCTAAAATTTCAACTCCAAATATAAAAGGTGAAAATGACTTTGTTGAACTACTTTTTATAAGATTTTTTGAATGAATAAAATATTATTTTATTTGTTTTCCACTTTAAAAAGTTGTTTTTCAAAATTTTTTACTTATTGGAAACATATATATTTAATTTTTCGAGTTTATGTGCATAAAATAGGTTTGTCAGGTGAAAAGGATTATTTTGATGATGAGTATACTTTTATCAGTTTTTCGGGCTCTTGAAAATTACGAAAAAGTGAAACCCTAGAGTTCTCTTTTAAGCCATTTTCAGAGTCTCTAAACATGAAAAGATTGTCGAGTACTTGACTATTCGAACTCGTTAAAGGAAATGAACAATCATCCCTTCAGTATAAGTTTAACCTTTTTCTAGACTGAAATGGACTATTTACGAAAAAGGTATATGTTGACTAATCATGGTCAATAGAGTTCTCTCCTGCATTATTTTATCATTTTTCAGGCTTGAGAGACTAAATTTATGAAAAGTACACCCACGGAGTTTTCTTAAGTTTTTCTTCTGACTCCCTAAAATTGAAAAACACCGAGGTTCACCTATATTGGACTCGTTAAAACTTAACAGTAAAGGACCTGTCAATTATAAACAGGAACAAACCACTCCTTCTTAGGGTTCGATTTTAATACTCAATTGGACTCATCCGAAGGATGAGCTTGCATAACAAGAAAATGTTATCCTTGTTACACTGAAATTTGTCACCATGACATTGAGTGTCTATATAGGTTCATCATTACCTATTGATTGCTTCCTTAGAAGTCTAAAAACATAAAGTTCCCCAAATCAAGTCTTGGAATTGGAAGAAGCGCTTAAAAATCCTAAAAAGCCTACTCCCGCACTTTTCCTAGTCATTCCTTGCAGTACCGCGGTTTATTGCTATAAAAACTGCGGTACATCCCGCATGTAATGTAGAAATTATATACAATAAGCATGCATATATCTAGATTCTCCTAATCTAACAATATTTAACTTCTTTCTAAATACAAAATCCTTCCACTGTTAATCTTTTGCAGAAAATCAATTGCACGCACATAACACAGTTGTTTAACGGGAAAGCCTGAAGCTGAAAACCCCAACTATCATATATTATGTATCGTGGAGAACATGTAACTATCTCATACAAAGCCTAGTACATCAAGCTGTCAGTACAATCAATCGTCACACACTAATAAGATGAAATCTGCAAATCCATGCACTGATTTTTGCCCTCCTGATAGCCTGCCTCCACTGCACAATCCCTGCTGAAGAATAGCTCTGAATGAATTCGAATTACCCTTGCCTTAACTACGCAATCCTCATTGGCAACTCCAATGTGTGTGTGATGTAATCAATGCATCACTATAGTCATAAAAGATAGTCCATCTCACCCTTTCACCTACCTCTCCACTGAGTCTCCACTGGAACTGACATGCACTGTAGTTAATTGTTGTATTCTTTAGTTGATTAATGATTTATTATTTGTGAATTAATTAACTAATTAATTCACTCCACTCTCACTAGTGTATCATTCAGTTAGACTAGATACAACTAGCTCAACTGAGTCTAACTCACTTTAACTGAGTTAAACTGAATACAACTCCATGAACTACTCTTCCAAATCTGTCATAACTTTGCCACTTCAGTTCTAACTGAGTCCTCCATGCATGAACCACCAGTAAACCCTAGGAATTGCGTAATTCCTTCAGCCCACTGATTTTCCAAATCTGTGCACTGAAATTAAGTGCTCCAAGAGAATAAGTTGTTGTTTATTGTCGAATTATTATTAAGAGCTAATAATAATCGACACTTCTATTTTTAGATCGATGATCTATAAATAGACTTCGCCCAATATTCTAAAAATAGAATTTCATCTATTTTTCCAACTTGACCAACCATCCACAAATAGCATCCTGCAACTTTTGAAATATGATCACCATGTCTAAAAATAGACTTGCACCTAAAAATAACCTGCGGGCCCACTTAGTGAAGGCAACTCATTTTCACTAAGCTCATCGTCTTGTTGAATCTCAACACTCCCTCTCAACAAGATAGGGATTATCCTTCACCCCGATTCTGCCTCTATGGTATTTGAATTTGCTCCTGGTGAGCGCCTTTGTCAGAGTATCTGCATCCTGATCTTCCGTAGGAATGTCCTGAAGCAACATGCTCTTCCGATGCACACAATCTCTAATATGATGATATCGAATATCAATATGTTTAGATCTATCATGAAACATAGGATTAATCGAGAGTTTAATGCAACTCTTATTATCACAATGTATCACTGTAGGATCTAAATGTGAACCGAACAAATCGACCAGGATCTTCCTCATCCATATAGCCTCACATGCAGCTTGAATTTCTACCATGTATTCTACTTCTGTTGAATTGAGTGCCACGGATCTTTGTTTCCTGTTGTACCAAGAAAATGTTGTAGATCTGATACCGAAAATCCCTTCTGATGTGCTCTTTCTATCTGTTGGGCTACCTACCCAATCTGCATCCGTGAAGCCATGCAAATTCACCTCATCTGTCTATCTGTACCATAAGCCATACTCATATATGCCCCTGAGATATCTCAAGACATGCTTGCCTACCTTCCAAAAGAGCTTGGTAGGCTTAACCATCACTTGTGAAAGTTGGTTCACCTCATAGCATATGTCCAGTCTTGTATTAACTAAATACATGAGCGAACCCACCAACTGTCGATAAACAGTGGCATCCACTACCTCTGCTGATGTAGCATCCTCTTTCCTCCAATTTCCTGGAAGAGGAGTGTCGATAGGCTTGCAGCCTTGCATGCGAAACTTCTCTAGTATCTCCCGGGCATACTTGCCTTGAGACACAAACAGTTCACCTTCTCGCTGCCATATTTCCAATCCAAGTAAATAATGAAGGAGGCCCAAATCCTTCATCTCAAACTCCTTTACAAGATTTGCCTTGCATGAGTGTATCAACTGTTCATCACCCGTTAGTATTAAATCATCAACATAAAGAACAATGATTAAAAGCTTACCCTCCACCACAATTTGGTACAGGTTTGCATCCGCCTCACTCTTGGTGAAGCCAAGTCCGCTGAAATAGTTGTCGATCTGTGTGTACCAAGCACGAGGTGCTTGCTTCAGCCCATACATTGCTCTTTTGAGCCTGAACACATGTGACTCGCTGCTATAGATCTCAAGTCCTTTAGGTTTCTTAATGTACACCTCTTCCTCAATGATCCCATTAAGGAACGCAGTCTTCACATCCATCTGATGAATGTGCCAACCCATCTGCGCTGATAGAGCAAGGATGGTCCATATGGAAGAATACCATGAGACAGGTGCAAAGGTTTCTTCATAGTCAATCCCCTTGATCTATGAGAAGCCCCGGGCAACAAATCTTGCCTTATACTTCTCGACGCTCCCATCAACAACTTGCTTTACCTTGTAGATCTATCTTGATCCTACAACTGATTTACCCACCAGCCTTGGAACAATCTCCCAAGCACTGTTTCTGATAATGGAGTCATACTCCTCCACCATGGCATCTACCCATGTGGGCTCCTGTGTTGCTTCTTCGAAAGAAGATGGCTCTATCACGATACACTTGCTCATAAGAGCCATGCATCCAGTATAACGGTCAGGTGACTGTCTCTGTCTGCACTGTGATGTAGGGACTCCTACATTCTATGCCGCATCAAGCTTCAGTCTCTTAGCTTCTGTGGTACGCTTTCTGCCTTGTCTGATGTTTGGTTCTGCATGAGTGGACTCCTCCGCTCCATGAATCTCCTCCTGTGGTTGATCCACATCTAGAGGCTCATCTTTGGGAACAAGTAGTTCCTCCTCTGCATGCAAGTGTAGCTCCCTCTCAAGCAAAAACTTTATGGCTTTCACCTCATTTAATTTTATATCCCATCATACCATAGTCATTCGACTGTTTGGAAAATACACACGATAATTATGGGGTGCTTCTGTGTACCCCACAAATATCCCAACTTCTGCAGTCGGCTCTAGCTTCTTCCTCGCGTCCTTTGTCACATGAATGTAAACAGATGAACCAAAAATATTCAAGTGAGAAATATCAGGCTTCTTACCAGTAAAAGCTTCTTCAGGTGTACTCATGCCAAGTACTCTATGAGGACAACGGTTTTGCACATAAACCGCAGTGTTGCATGCTTTCGCCCACAAGTGCATCGATAGGCCCTATTCATGCAACATAGCTCATGCAGCACCCATGATCATTATTCCTCTTCGCGACCCCATTCTGCTGTGGGTTATGAGGTGCTATGAGTTCTCTTCAAATTCCTTCTTTGCTACAGAATTCTTTGAATTTGCCCGAGATATATTCACCACCATTATCACTTCATAGAGTCTTCACTTGCTTCCCTGACTCCTTCTCCACCAATGCTTTAAACTCACAGAACTTTGAGAATGTTTCACTCTTCTTCTGCATGAATAAGATCCAACATCTACGAGAATAGTCATCAACAAAAATAACATAATACCTCTGTTTTGCTATTGAAGCAACCGAAAAAGGTCCACACACGTCTGTGTGAATTCTCTCTAGGATCATCGAAGCACGGTTCTCCTTCTCATGGAAGGAGGTCTTCACAAACTTACCCATAGTACATCCCTTGCATTGATCTGATCGCGCAAGAGTACCTTGGGGAGTCCAGTAGAAATCTGTTGCAAAATTTTTAAAGCGTCATGGTGAAGATGGCCCAATCTCCTGTGCCATAATTTTCCCTCATCCCGGCTCACCACTTCTTTTGCTTTGCCCATCATTGCAGCGCAACCATCTACCTCTAGCTTGTAGAGATTCTTAACTCGAATCCATATCTTCTTGGTTTGACCCATTTTTTTTATGTCAAAGGAAGGTTTTTCCCTCACTGAAAACAACGTCATAACCTTTGTCTTCCAACATTGCGACCGAGACCAAGTTCTTCTTCAGACCTCAAACATGCATAACTTCTTTCAACAAGAATGGATTACTGAACTCCCTCTCAAAGGTAATGGTCCCAATGCTGGCCCATATCTATATGCATTTGGAGGTCCTTCTCCTCCAGATCACTAAACAACTCCTTGTCTCTCGTCGTATGGAAAGACGCACCACTATCAAGACACCACACCGATCCCATTACGCTTGAAACGAAGCATGCGATCAAAGAGAAATCAAGTTCAAATTGCGAGGTTAAGGCCTCTCCAGTTGTAGCTCCAGCAGCCTTCTTGTTCTTCTTCTTCTATGGGTAGTTAGTGGCAAAATGCCCATGTTCGTGATAGTGAAAACACTTCACTTTGGACAAATCCTGCTTCTTGCCTTTAGCTTCAGATTTTGAAGGAAATTTCTTCCGCTTCCCTTTCCTTGCTTTGGTAACCAAAGTGCAATTTTCTTCATATTCATTCTTCGATGAAGAACTATCCTTGGTACTTCACCTTATCTCCTCTTGCACAAGATCTGACCAAAGTTGCTCCCATCCCGACAATTTCTCCCGTCCATTGACAAAGTCTTCATAGCTATGCCAACTCTTCGGAAGCCTAAGGAGAACCAAGCTCACCAAGTCTTCATCATCAATAGTAACCCCCAAACTTCCCAGTTCATCCTTGTAGTGGATAAACTTCGTGAGATATTTTGGAATACTGTCGCCCTTCTCCATTTTTATTTTTCTGAGCTTGCCTTTAAGCGCCAACTTCCTCTGGTCGCTTCTGCTTTGGAAAAAAATTGTCAAAGCCTTCCACATTGCAAATGGAGTGGCTTTCCCGTGAATTTTAGACACAATATGGTCCTTCACACCTTCCAACATAATTCTTCTTGTCTTTGCTACCTTCTTTTGCCATGTGTCAAGTCCTGCATCATCACTAGAATCTGGCTTAGGAACATCGTTATTGATGAACTCCTTCAGCCCATTATCCTCCAGCACTGCCTCCATCTTGTCCTTTCAGGCTATGTAATTCGAGCTGCCATCAAGGGCATACTCCAATCACAACCCATTGAAATACATTTCAATGTATACTCAACTTTTGCACCAAGACTTTTCTGCGGCAAATTCAAATTGTCCACCAGCACAAACTCAACAATTCTTCACAATTGCAATCTTTAAGATTTAACACTGCTCTGATACCATGTAGAAATTATATACAATAAGCATGCATACATCCAGATTCTCATGATCTAACAATATTTAACTTCTTGCTAAATACAGAATCCTTCCACTGTTAATATTTTGCGGAAAATCAATTGCGAACACATGAAGCATAAATAAAAACAATCGCACATAACACAATTGTTTAACGGGAAAGCCTGAAGTTGAAAACCCAAAATATCATATATTATGTATCATGGAGATCATGTAACTATCGCATACAAAGCTTAGTACATAAAGCTCTCAGTACAATCAATCGTCACACACTAACAAGATGAAATCTGCAAATCCATGCACTGATTTCTGCCCTCCTGATAGCCTGCCTCCACTGCACAACCCTGCTGAAGAATAGCTCTGAATGAATTTGAATTGCCCTTGCCTTGACTGCGCAATCCTCATTGGCAACTCCAATGTGTGTGTGATGCAATCAATGCATCACTATAGTCACAACAGATAGTCCATCCTACCCTTTCACCTACCTCTCCACTGAGTCTCCACTGGAACTGACATGTACTGTAGTTAACTGCTGTATTTTTTAGTTGATTAATGAGTTATTATTTGTGAATTGATTAAATAATTAATTCACTCCACTCTCACTAGTGTATCATTCAGTTAGACTAGATACAACTAGCTCAACTGAGTCTAACTCACTTTAACTGAGTTAAACTGAAGACAACTCCATGAACTACTCTTTCAAATCTGTCATAACTTTGCCACTTCAGTTCTAACTGAGGCCTCCATGCATGAACCACCAGTCAACCCTAGGAATTGCATAATTCCTTCAGCCCACTGATTTTCCAAATCTGTACGCTGAAATTAAGTGCTCCAAGAGAATAAGTTGTTGTTTCTTGTCTGATTATTATTAAGGGCTAATAATAATCGACATGCATCTATTTTTAGATCGACGATCTATGAATAGACTTCGCCCAATATTCTAAAAATAGAATTTCATTTATTTTTCCAACTTGACCAACCATCCACAAATAGCATCCTACAACTTCTAAAATATGATCACCATGTCTAAAAATAGACTTGCACCTAAAAATAGCCTGTGGGCCCACTTAGTGAAGGCGACTCATTTTCACTAAGCTCATCATCTTGTTGAATCTCAACATGTAAAGCTCATTAAAACTGCGGACTCTCGTAAAAGGTAAAATAAAGAGAAAAGTAAGTTCTAGAAGCCCAGCTGGTCGAATATTCTCCTAGCTTAGGCCTTCTAGAAGCGCTATTTGGTTGAGCTTCGCCCCTTCCATTCATGAACCTTTATCCCTTCATAAATGAAGTAATCCCTTGGTTTTTGGAGCTGAATCCCATGATGAGAGGGCTTTATCCCTTCCTTTTTGGAGCTGAAACTACCTCTCTTCTGCTATAAATTGAGACCAAGTTTTAGTCTCAAGGGTACTTAGTACTTAGCACATAGAGAGTTCAGAGTGCTTGCTTCTTTCTTTGGAGAGAGTACTTAGAAATTGATATTTTTGAGGGGAATTGCTGAATAAATATACTCTTCATATTCTGCATCATTGGCATGAGAAAGATTACATACTCATAGCCATAGTCTTATGTTGATAAAGAGAGTTGGAGTCTTGTCAAACTGAGGAAAATGGTTGTTTGGGACCCCGGAAGAACCTGTACAAACATCAAGGCGTCAAGGTTGTAAGGTTTCTTCTTTTATATTCAAAGTTAATACAAATGGATTCTATTTTCTCATTGAGTTGTTCATCTATCTTTTGAATGATTTAATTCTTGGATTCCTTGATCACTAAGATAGATTATTGCTTTCGAATTATCATATTTTGCAGATGCTTTTGATCTTGTTTGCCTGTCTTTGATTGTAGATCTTTATGCTGGATCGATACTTTCTGTAATGATTGGATTGAAGACTGAACAAGCATTGGACTTCAGGTAGGAGTATATATCCGTAGTTAATGAGTAATTCTTAAGCAAAATAATCTAGAGGAAATGGTCTACATCTATCTGTTTGTTTCTAGATATCCTTAGGATACTAGGGAGATTGCTCTTGTCCACAAGAGGGATTTGTCCGTCTAACAATCCTCCTCAAGGTTGTCAAAAAAAGAGGTACTTGCCAGAAAATGTGGGGGAAAAGAGAGAAAATGAATCCAGTTGTCACACTTTGTTTCAAAAATTTGTATACCACTCTTGAGTTTGTCACATTCATACATGGGTTGGGAAAATCCTTTGGCCAAATAGTTAATCAAACCGCATTGAAAGTCTTCAGCCAGTTTCTGGGTATTAGCTTTAGGTCAATCGTCACCAAACCATCTGCAGTGTCGTTATGTGTTCAAGAGATCAGTTTAATAAACCATTCATTGCAAACATTTGTCTCCATTCGCGTTGACCATCCTTGAGTCAGTCCTTGCAAATATGTCTTCAAAACTTGATCTAATGGTTTCATGTCGTGGGATTTCCTACGACAGGTCACTTTCTATCGACGACAACTCATCATATATAAAGTTGATCTAGAATACTATCAGTACCTTGGGATCTTCATGCCCTAATGGCAGGTTTCTCGCCTTCGATGACTGGTTACATCATTGACCTTCGATCGAATGATTCTGTGAAATGTTCGACTTCAGATCACAAATTCACATTTCATGGATTGTACTGAGTAATTTGAGAGCCATTGTCATTATTGGTGGTTTCTCTCACACTTTTTAATAGTTCACATCATTGACTGGCAATCAAGTGGTTTCTACCATGTTCGACTTCGACACAATCAATCGCATGGATAGAATCGTACTAGTTTGAGAAGCGGAAATCAAGACCCTGGATCTACACCATCCAAGGTGTGAGGAGTTTTATTATTCATCATACAATAGACTACTCATGACATATGGCTGCGTCTATGCTGTGTCTACTATTCATGTAATTCTAAAATCATTTATGTATCAGAATATGTAGTTAGTTTTGATCGGAGTATGGGAATGCCTACCTCAGAGATGATATATATATATATGCATTGAATGCTTTTCCAGGTTTCAACCAGTGTGCCTACAGCCCAATCCTCGGAATGATAAAGCACTTCACTATTCAGAACTCTTCAGACTTCGCACTTTAGGGGGCAATCTGTTACACTGAAATTTGTCACCATGACATTTAGTTGTCTATATGGGTTCATCATTACCTATTTATTGCTCCCTTAGAGGTCTAAAATCATAAAGTTCCTAAATCAAGTCTTGGACTTGGAGAAAAGCTCATTAAAACCCTAAAAAGCCTAACTTTGCACTTTTCCTAGTCATTTCCTGCGGTACCGCGGTTTATTGCTCTAAAACCTGTGGCACATCCCACATGTTCTGCTCATTAAAACTGCAGACCCCCGTAAAAGGTAAAATAAAAAGAAAAGTAAGTTCTAGAAGCCCAGCTGGTCGAATATTCTCCCAGTTGGAGGCTTCTAGAAGCGCTATTTGGTCGAGCTTCGCCCCTTCCATTCATGAACCTTGATCCCTTCATAAATGGAGCTATCCCTTGGTTTTTGGAGCTAAAATCCCATTATGAGAGGGTTTTATCCCTTCCTTATTGGAACTGAAGCTACCTCCCTTTTGCTATAAATTGAGACCATGTTTCAGTCTCAAGGGTAGAAACTACTTAGTACTTAGTAGAGTTCAGAAAGTACTTACTTCTTGCTTTGGAGAGAGTACTTAGAACTTGGTTGTTTTGAGGTGAATTTCTGAAGAAATTATACTCTCCACATTTGGCATCATTGGCATGAGAAAGATTACATACTCATGACCATAGTTTCATGCTAATTCAGAGAGTTGGAGTCTTGTCAAACTAAGGAAAATGATTTTTCGGGACCCTGGAAGAACCTGTAGAAACATCAAGGCGTCAAGGTTGTAAGGTTTCTTCTTTTCATTCAAAGTTAATACAAATGGATTCTATTTTCTCATTAAGTTGTTCATTTATCTTTTGAATAATTTAATTCTTGGATTCCTTGATCACTAAGATAGATTATTGATTTTGAATTATCATATCTTGTAGGTTCTTTTGATCTCTTTTCCTTGTCTTTGATCGCAGATCTTACATGCTGAATTGATATATTTTGGAGTGACTGGATTGAAGATCGAGTAAGCGTTGGACTTCAGGTAGGAGCATCTCTCCATAGTTAATTTATAATTCTTAAAGCATAATGGTCTAGAGAAAATGGTCTACATCTGTCTGTTTGTTTCTATATATCCTTAGGATAAGTTAGGGAGATCGTTCTTGTCCGCAAGAAGGATGTGTCCGTCTAACACCTGGATCCCCAACCAACTCCATGCTCGAGGGGGGAGGTCGGGAAGGACCTGCGCCCTAGGGGATTGAGTGGATCTTAGGGGGGGACAGACAGTTGCGACTGCTGTGAGGTTTTCCTTCTCTTTACTTGATGCCATTGGTCTTTCTGGTCACCACAAACATGTCTGATACTTCCTGGGATTTGGAGCAGTTTTTGGCAAAGTGCCCGTACTCATGGCACAACTTACATTTGAAGGGAAGCTAATCACAGTCGACCTCCTGCACATGCATCCAATTATCCATGCAGAGGGAAACACCGACATAAATACCTTTTTCTAGGTCCACTTCCACACAAATCTGAGCACAAGAGAAGAGGCCATCTTTAGGCTCTGAACAGTCAATATAATTGCCCAGGGAGTTACCAATTAGCCTGAAAGTCGCATCATTCTAGAAATGTAGGCGGAGTTAGGGCAGTTTCACCCAAACCGGAACCAAGGAAGGAACATCATTCTCAGGATTGAAACTCGGGCTCCAACGATCCAGATACAACCCCTGAGCACTCATGAAGTAGCGGTCACTACAGAAAACCAGGTCGCTATCCAGCATGTATTCAAAATAAAAGCTATAGAAGCCTTCGTCACAGAAGGAGGAGATAACCACTCCTTTGATGAGAGACTTCTAGTTCTTCTCCACCCATAATTTTACTGTTATGGGGGAAGGCCAAAGGCCCATGAATTGGCCAATCAACCCCCTATTTGTAATTTGAAGAGCGCGGGAGCGTGCCTCAGGTAGACATATAATAATCTTTGGGATTTCCTTCGCGCGCTTAACAAATTTAGATGCCCCCTGCTTACTAAATCGTGGAGCAGCAGCCACCCAAGTTAAAAGCTGCAATCTTTGCAAGAAGTGACTCCTCTTGGGCGGGCGTAGCCATGGAGACAGTTAGCCCAACTTGAGCAAAGCACTGGAACCCCTAAGAACCAACATAGCACCCAGTAAACCAAAAACTCGAGGCCGCTAAGGGAAGAAATAGAAAACATCGAGCCCTCGGACGGGAGTCCTCCCAAGCACCAAGCACCCAAGGCCCAATCGGCAAAAGGCCGATATTGACAAACCATTGAATGAAGACCTTCAACTGCAGCCAGGCCAGGCGCTCACACTTCCAAGGGCCAACACCAAAGCTAGGTCAACCATCAGTTCTTTACATGTTAAAATTACACATTATTTTTTATTTTTTTTATAATAATAATAATAATTTAAAATATAATTATTATTTAATTAATTTTTAAAAATTTAATTATTTTTTATGATATTTTAATTCTAATAATCTTCATAAAGTAAGAGTTTTGATGTGTTGACTCATATATATATATATATATATATATATATATATATATATATATATATATAATTTCAATAAATGATTTAATTCATATTAAGAATGTGTTTCCTCTTAAGAGGTTATGGCTTCAAAACCAGAGGGGGCTAGAGTATGTATGCCTTCGTAGACTTAACAGTCAAATCGATGCGAGGAGGTGGGTCCCTTGTCCCATAAACAAGGAGGCCTCATACACCAATTTGGTGTTTGACTTGGTCGTGACCTTAAAATTAGATAATAGTAATAATAATTTATATATATGCCCAATAACTATTTAACATATAGAATGTATTAAAAACATCATTTATTATAGATTTGAGGCTTTTGCGATGAGTATTTTGTGTAGAGAAGTTTTCCGGATCAATCGCATCCATTCTTGGTAATTTTGACATTTCGAACCCAACCAACGAGGTTCATCTTCAAGAAAAGATTTGTGGGTAAGACTGATCTCACACTTAAGGAAGTGAGATCAAACTTTTTTCTTGCAATCCGAGATCTGTATCGTTCAACTAACTGAACTTTGTGTAATTTTTCCCTTCCGTATAGGTTTAAAATTATAGATTTGAGGCTTTTGCGATGAGTATTTTTTGTAGAGAAGTTTTCCGGGTCAATCGCATCCATTCTTGGTAATTTAGACATTTCGAACCCAACCAACGAGGTTCATCTTCAGGAAAAGATTTGTGGGTAAGACTGATCTCACACTTAAGGAAGTGAGATCAGACTTTTTTCTTGCAATCCGAGATCTGTATCATTCAAATAACTGAACTTTATGTAATTTTTCCCTTCCGTATAGGTTTAAAATTATAGATTTGAGGCTTCTGCGATGATTATTTTGTGTAGATAATTTTTATGGATCAATCGCATCCATTCTTGGTAATTTCGACATTTCGAACCCATCCAACGAGGTTCATCTTCAGGAAAATATCTGTGGGTAAGATTGATCGTTTAGTTATTTGAATGATACAGATCTCGGATTGCAAGAAAAAAGTCCGATCTCACTTCCTTAAGTGTGAGATCAGTCTTACCCATGGATCTTTTCCTGAAGATGAACCTCGTTGGTTGGGTTCGAAATGTCGAAATTACCAAGAATGGATGCGATTGATCCGGAGAACTTCTCTACACATCATTTATTGTAAAAAATTATCCTTCTTTTTTAATTCTACCATTGAATGTGCAAATGTCATGGATTAAATCTTTCATTCATTATAATACTTTATTGTTCAATTATCCTGACACCATATTTACTTTGAATATTTGGTTTCCAACGAAGATTTCACATTAACAATGGAAAAGCTTGACTGTGTCTCGTACTTATGTAATTATTCCAAATACCAAGTGGATTCTAAGAACTCCATGGCTATTTATACAATTTTCAACTATACTCTGTTTACAAAATATTCATAAAATAGACTTTGTATTCATTTCCACTTTGTTCATGTGACGAAGAGTATTCATAGGGCTTCCAAGAGGTAAAAAACCACACATATTTAAATCATGTGGTCATGACATGCTACAAGTCATCCAAACGCGTGCATGAACGAACGAGAGTGGGGTGACATAGTACCAGCAGAACATTACTTAATTAAAATTTGCAATCTTATGACAACCCTTAGTTACTTGAGTGGGCATGTGACCACGTGTTGACCTCGACTACAAATTTATATATGAACTAAAATTAAACTTATAAAAAACCAAAGATTTCTTTTGTACGAGCAAACTAATAACTCCAACCCCTAGCAATGTCACATAATAATATAATAAATCAAAATAGAAAAAACATGAAAAATAATATATCAAACGTAAACTTTAAAATCATAAAAAAATCATGAAAATGAATCATGTGACAACTAATAATTGAAAAACATAAAATCAAATCAACCAATTTCCTAAAACTATTTACTTTGCTATTCTCATTTTCTATTTGTTTATCAAGCAAAAACCCCCCAATACAAAAGATCTTAAAAACAAAAAGCATGTGTGAATAACACTATATGTGTTTCCTAATTGTTAAGATGACGTGTAGGTTTAAAACCAAAGGGGTAGAGTATATATGCCTTCATAGACGTCGTTGTTGGGAGGTGGGTCCCTTGTCCCACAAACAAAAATATTCATACACCAATTTAATGTCTAGCTTGACCATTACCATTTGGGAAGGGGTCACGTTTCACAAAACCGGGAAGGGATTTAGGTAGGGATGTCACCCAAAATGCTTCACTTTTGCAATTGTATGAGATAGTTAGCATGGTTAGGAATGACCGTCCCAACAACAATACGGGAGGTGGCAATAGGTCCTGCTCTCAGTCTTTATATTGTATGAATGTTGTAGGGTTTGCAAGATATAGTCTACATGTGGATTTTTCTGGGGGGTGGCGCAAACATCCATTTGGGGTTCCTGTTCATGCATTTTACGTTGTGTTTCAATTGGAATATGCCGCATTTGAGTCTGTATTTGAGTAAGCCTTTGCTCACATGCTTACATTGTTCTGGGAATACCTTCTCTGACATTTTCCAAAGGAACAGAAAGACTGTGGGCCCCACCTACAGTGACATCAATATTGTTATTGACTTCCTTTTGCCTTACACAAGCCCTGCAAAAATTAAAACAGGTTTTCCCAACTCTCTGTCGGATAATCTGGGGAAAAATCAATTCCTAATTGTACGAGGACACACAACAATGGCAAAAGGCCATACTACCAAGCAACAAGGTAGGAGAACAAGGAAGTAAAAGCAGGTCAAACCTATTGCAAGCTCTAGCAAGCGAGGCAGGAAGTCCAAGAAAGAGGTTATTGAAAACCTTTTCGAAGCCTACACCATAGGGAATCCTCCCCAAGTCCGCAACCTCATCCAAGGATGGGAGAGAGAAAGTGGGCATAAAGAAGAAGAAATAGAAATGCAGGAAGATGAAATGGACTTCATAGTTGATCCAGGGAATACTCGAGGACAACTATCCCTTTCCCACCAGTCTATTCAGACCTACTGGACCTTTAAATGTGTTATGTCAAAGGCTATGACGAGTCTGCAAGAAGTGAGAGGAGATCCACATGTGGTCTCTCAGGTGATTTCGGTTATCTAGGATATCAAAAAGGAACTGCAAGACATTCAGGTTTCTCAGCATCATACAACAACAAGACTTGGAAGAATTGAGAGGCAAATTCAAACGATGCACCAAGTGGACATGCCGAGGTCCAGTGTCAGAGACCCTGCACCGGTCGAGTCCTTGAATGACTGATAAACTGGTTCTCTTTTAGATGTTTCTTTTTGTTGCTCCATGTTTTTAACGGATAGCATTTATATTTTCAGGTTGTTGTCAGAGTCTGGTAGATATACTAGTATGGAGTCTATAGACTATAGGAGGAACAAACAATTTCAATATTAGATGTCTTTTAACTCTCTTAGATGGCCAAGCCCTGATTTCCTTCGGGCAGGTTGAGATTATCGCGTTTTGATATGTAAACCAACTTATATTTTTTGATAAATAGAAAAATAGAAAAGCACTCCTAAACTCAAAAAAAAAAAAAAAATGTCTAACTTAGCCATAACCTTTAAAATTGAATAATAGTATTTTTTTTTTTTTTTTTAAATTGCCAATCTTTCAAAATACATTGTTGAGAGCATCGTTGGTTAGTGTGAGCTGTCATTAAAACTTATTACACCCACTGCTTTTAAAGGTATCCTTTATCTGAATAATATCGACAAATTATTGATTCACGGTATTAAGAAAAACCGATAAGAGGAAGAAATTACATTGACTGTTATATTCTTACTCTGTTTGGAGAAGGCAAAAGAAATACCGAAGACACAGCACGAGGAGATCTACATTGCTAAACACGGAGGGCTATTGTTAACCAGATTCGAAATGGTGACCGGCGTTACATTGGAGGGGATGGCCCTGGGCTTGTCCACTCAGTTGCTTTCCAATGGAATGCGCAAGCTCCCTTTGATGAGGCGTCAGTATAATTTTTATGAGCCTGGGTTTTATTTCATTCTATTTAATTGTAGTTTCGCAGGATTAGGGGTTAGGGTTTACTGGTAGGATTAAGAAGTGCTCCTGGCTGTGCAGATCCTTGCGAGCATGTGATAGGCATGGGGTTGGGGGCTCTTTTCACGAACAAGCTGATTCAATGGGAAGAAAAGCTGTAGGAAGATCTCGAAAAGAAGCTCGCAGAGGCCAAAGAAGCCAATCGGCGAAGGTTTTCCGATAGGCTCTCTGATCTGCGTGTTTTTCCTCTCCCATCAGATCTCGTTTCAATAATGGGCTTAGGGCATTAGAGGGTAGAGAGTGTGCATCTGTTCTTGTTGTTAAGAGTGGATATCTTTCAGCAACTTTTAGACACTGAACCTTTAAATTCTTGAGAAGATTGACTATTATTGCATCGAAATGTCGATACGGAGACATTTTGTTTCAAAACACTTTAAAAAATGCACACATTCCTTTAGAAGATAAATAGTGAGTCGCAGTAAACATGTGTGAGAAGTTTCACTCTGAGTACATTTGTTTGACTCATTATATTAAATCTCTAAACCCTCCGGGTAAATTTATACAGGCCCACCATCTTCTGATGGACTAAGTATTCTGTCGAACCCCTTACAAAAAGAGTATGGGTCCAGGGATTAAAAAAAAAAAAAAAAAAAAAAAAAAATTGTCTAACTTAGCCATAACCTTTAAAATTGAATAATAGTAATTTTTTTTTTTTTTAAATTGCCAATCTTTCAAAATACATTGTTGAGAGTATCGTTGGTTAGTGTGGGCTGTCATTAAAACTTATTACACCCACTGCTTTTAAAGGTAGCCTTTATCTGAATAATCTCGACAAATTACTGATTCACGGTATTAAGAAAAACCGATAAGAGGAAGAAATTACATTGACTGTTATATTATTACGTTGTTTGGAGAATGCAAAAGAAATACCAAAGACACAACAAGAGGAGATCTACATTGCTAAACACGGAGGGCTATTGTTAACCAGATTCGAAATGGTGACCGACGTTACATTGGCGGGGATGGCCCTGGGCTTGTCCACTCAGTTGCTCTCCAATGGAATGCACAAGCTCCCTTTGATGAGGCGTCAGTATAATATTTATGAGCCTGGGTTTTATTTCATTCTATTTAATTGTAGTTTCGGAGGATTAGGAGTTAGGGTTTATTGGTAGGATTAAGAAGTGCTCCTGGCTGTGCAAATCCTTGGGAGCATGTGATAGGCATGGGGCTGGGGGCTCTTTTCACGAACAAGCTGATTAAATGGGAAGAAAAGCTGCAGGAAGATCTCGACAAGAAGCTCGCAGAGGCCAAAGCAGCCAATCGGCGAAGGTTTTCCGGTAGGCTCTCTGATCTGCGTGTTTTTCCTCTCCCATCAGATCTCGTTTCAATAATGGGTTTAGGGAATTAGAGGGCAGAGAGTGTGCATTTGTTCTTGTTGTTAAGAGTGGATATCTTTCAGCAACTTGTAGACGTTGAACCTTTAAATTCTTGAGAAGATTGACTATTATTGCATCGAAATGTCGATACGGAGACATTTTGTTTCAAAACACTTAAAAAAATGCACACATTCCTTTAGAATATTAATAGTGAGTCGCAGTAAACATGTGTGAGAAGTTTCACTTTGAGTACATTTGTTTGACTCATTATATTAAATCTCTAAACCCTCTGGGTAAATTTATACAGGCCCGCCATCTTCTGATGGACTAAGTATTCTGTCGAACCCCTTACAAAAAGAGTATGGGTCAAGGGATTAAAAAAATAAATAAATAAATTAAATCATCTAACTTAGTCATAACCTTTAAAATTGAATAATAGTATTTTTTTTTTTTTTAAATTGCCAATCTTTCAAAATACATTGTTGAGAGCATCGTTGGTTAGTGTGAGCTGTCATTAAAACTTATTACACCCACTGCTTTTAAAGGTATCCTTTATCTGAATAATCTCGACAAATTATTGATTCACAGTATTAAGAAAAACCGATAAGAGGAAGAAATTGCATTGACCGTTATATTCTTACGTTGTTTGGAGAAGGCAAAAGAAATACCGAAGACACAGCAAGAGGAGATCTACATTGCTAAACACGGAGGGCTATTGTTAACTAGATTCGAAATGGTGACCGGCGTTACATTAGCGGGGATGGCCTTGGGCTTGTCCACTCAGTTGCTCTCCAATGGAATGCGCAAGCTCCCTTTGATGAGGCGTCAGTATAATTTTTATGAGCCTGGGTTTTATTTCATTCTATTTAATTGTAGTTTCGCAGGATTAGGGGTTAGGGTTTACTGGTAGGATTAAGAAGTGCTCCTGGCTGTGCAGATCCTTGGGAGCATGTGATAGGCATGGGACTGGGGGTTCTTTTCACGAACAAGCTAATTCAATGGGGAGAAAAGCTGCAGGAAGATTTCGACAAGAAGCTCGCAAAGGCCAAAGCAGCCAATCGGCGAAGGTTTTCCGGTAGGCTCTCTGATCTGCGTGTTTTTCCTCTCCCATTAGATCTCGTTTCAATAATGGGCTTAGGGCATTAGAGGGCAGAGAGTGTGCATCTGTTCTTGTTGTTAAGAGTGGATATCTTTCAGCAACTTGTAGACGCTGAACCTTTAAATTCTTGAGAAGATTGACTATTATTGCATCGAAATGTCGATACGGAGACATTTTGTTTCAAAACACTTAAAAAAATGCACACATTCCTTTAGAATATTAATAGTGAGTCGCAGTAAACATGTGTGAGAAGTTTCACTTTGAGTACATTTGTTTGACTCATTATATTAAATCTCTAAACCCTCCAGGTAAATTTATACAGGCCCGCCATCTTCTGATGGACTAAGTATTCTGTCGAACCCCTTACAAAAAGAGTATGGGTCAAGGGATTAAAAAATAAAAAATAAAAAATAAAAATCCGTCTAACTTAGCCATAACCTTTAAAATTGAATAATAGTAATTTTTTTTTTTTAAATTGCCAATCTTTCAAAATACATTGTTGAGAGTATCGTTGGTTAGTGTGAGCTGTCATTAAAACTTATTACACCCACTGCTTTTAAAAGTAGCCTTTATCTGAATAATCTCGACAAATTACTGATTCACGGTATTAAGAAAAACCGATAAGAGGAAGAAATTACATTGACCGTTATATTCTTACATTGTTTGGAGAAGGCAAAAGAAATACCGAAGACACAACAAGAGGAGATCTACATTGCTAAACACAGAGGGCTATTGTTAACCAGATTCGAAATGGTGACCGACGTTACATTGGCGGGGATGGCCCTGGGCTTGTCCACTCAGTTGCTCTCCAATGGAATGCGCAAGCTCCCTTTGATGAGGCATCAGTATAATTTTTATGAGAGCTCCCTTTGATGAGGCATCAGTATAATTTTTATGAGCCTGGGTTTTATTTCATTCTATTTAATTGTAGTTTCGCAGGATTAGGGGTTAGGGTTTACTGGTAGGATTAAGAAGTGCTCCTGGCTGTGCAGATTCTTGGGAGCATGTGATAGGCATGGGGCTGGGGGCTCTTTTCACGAACAAGATGATTCAATGGGAAGAAAAGTTGCAGGAAGATCTCGACAAGAACCTCCCAGAGGCCAAAGCACCCAATCGGGGAAGGTTTTCCGGTAGGCTCTCTGATCTGCGTGTTTTTCCTCTCCCATCAGATCTCGTTTCAATAATGGGCTTAGGGCATTAGAGGGCAGAGAGTATGCATCTGTTGTTGTTGTTAAGAGTGGATACCTTTTACCAACTTGTAGACGCTGAACCTTTAAATTCTTGAGAAGATTGACTATTATTGCATCGAAATGTCGATACAGAGACATTTTGTTTCAAAACACTTAAAAAAATGCACACATTCCTTTAGAAGATTAATAGTGAGTCGCAGTAAACATGTGTGAGAAGTTTCACTCTGAGTACATTTGTTTGACTCATTATATTAAATCTCTAAACCCTCCGGGTAAATTTATACAAGCCCGCCATCTTCTGATGGACTAAGTATTCTGTCGAACCCCTTACAAAAAGAGTATGGGTCAAGGGATTAAAAAAAAATATATATATATATATTGTTTAACTTAGCCATAACCTTTAAAATTGAATAATAGTAATTTTTTTTTTTTTTTTAAATTGCCAATCTTTCAAAATACATTGTTGACAGTGTTGTTGGTTAGTGTGAGCTGTCATTAAAACTTATTACACCCACTGCTTTTAAAGGTAGCCTTTATCTGAATAATCTCGACAAATTACTGATTCACGGTATTAAGAAAAACCGATAAGAGGAAGAAATTACATTGACTGTTATATTCTTACGTTGTTTGGAGAAGGCAAAAGAAATACCAAAGACACAGCAAGAGGAGATCTACATTGCTAAACACGGAGGGCTATTGTTAACCAGATTCAAAATGGTGACCGACGTTACATTGGCGGCGATGGCCCTGGGCTTGTCCACTCAGTTGCTCTCCAATGGAATGCGCAAGCTCCCTTTGATGAGGCGTCAGTATAATTTTTACGAGCTTGGGTTTTATTTCATTCTATTTAATTGTAATTTCGCAGGATTAGGGGTTAGGGTTTACTGGTAGGATTAAGAAGTGCTCCTGGCTGTGCAGATCCTTGGGAGCATGTGATAGGCATGGGGCTGGGGGCTCTTTTCACGAACAAGCTAATTCAATGGGAAGAAAAGCTGCAGGAATATCTCGACAAGAAGCTCCCAGAGGCCAAAGTAGCCAATTGGCGAAGGTTTTCTGATAGGCTCTCTGATCTGCGTGTTTTTCCTCTCCCATCAGATCTCGTTTCAATAATGGGCTTAGGGCATTAGAGGGCAGAGAGTGTGCATCTGTTCTTGTTGTTAAGAGTGGATATCTTTCAGCAACTTGTAGACGATGAACCTTTAAATTCTTGAGAAGATTGACTATTATTGCATCGAAATGTCGATACGGAGACATTTTGTTTCAAAACACTTAAAAAAATGCACACATTCCTTTAGAAGATTAATAGTGAGTCGCAGTAAACATGTGTGAGAAGTTTCACTGTGAGTACATTTGTTTGACTCATTATATTAAATCTCTAAACCCTCTGGGTAAATTTATACAGGCCCGCCATCTTCTGATGGACTAAGTATTTTGTCGAACCCCTTACAAAAAGAGTATGGGTCCAGGGATTAAAAATAAAAATAAAAAAAATAAATAAAGAATAAAAAAAATTAAAATCGTCTAACTTAGCCATAACCTTTAAAATTGAATAATAGTATTTTATTATTATTTTTTTTTTATTGCCAATCTTTCAAAATACATTGTTGAGAGTATCGTTGGTTAGTGTGAGTTGTCATTAAAACTTATTACACCCACTGCTTTTAAAGGTAGCCTTTATCTGAATAATCTCGACAAATTACTAATTCACGGTATTAAGAAAAACCGATAAGAGGAAGAAATTACATTGACCGTTATATTCTTACGTTGTTTGGAGAAGGCAAAAGAAATACTGAAGACACAGCAAGAGGAGATCTACATTGCTAAACACAGAGGGCTATTGTTAACCAGATTCGAAATGGTGACCGGTGTTACATTGGCGGGGATGGCCCTGGGCTTGTCCACTCAGTTGCTCTCCAATGGAATGCGCAAGCTCCCTTTGATGAGGCGTCAGTATAATTTTTATGAGCCTGGGTTTTATTTCATTCTATTTAATTGTAGTTTCGTAGGATTAGGGGTTAGGGTTTACTGGTAGGATTAAGAAATGCTCCTGGCTGTGCAGATCCTTGGGAGCATGTGATAGGCATGGGGCTGGGGGCTCTTTTCACGAACAAGCTGATTCAATGGGAAGAAAAGCTGCAGGAAGATCTTGACAAGAAGCTCGCAGAGGCCAAAGCACCCAATCGGCGAAGGTTTTCCGGTAGGCTCTCTGATCTGCGTGTTTTTCCTCTCCCATCAGATCTCGTTTCAATAATGGGCTTAGGGCATTAGAGGGCAGAGAGTGTGCATTTGTTGTTGTTGTTAAGAGTGGATATCTTTCAGCAACTTGTAGACGTTGAACCTTTAAATTCTTGAGAAGATTGACTATTATTGCATCGAAATGTCGATACGGAGACATTTTGTTTCAAAACACTTAAAAAAATGCACACATTCCTTTAGAAGATTAATAGTGAGTCGCAGTAAACATGTGTGAGAAGTTTCACTTTGAGTACATTTGTTTGACTCATTATATTAAATCTCTAAACCCTCCGGGTAAATTTATACAGGCCCGACATCTTCTGATGGACTAAGTATTCTGTCGAACCCCTTACAAAAATAGTATGGGTCCAGGGATGATAAAAAAAAAGAAGAAGAAGAAGAAGAAGAAGAAGAAAAGAATAAATAAATAAATTGTCTAACTTAACCATAACCTTTAAAATTGAATAATAGTAATTTTTTTTTTTTAAATTGCCAATCTTTCAAAATACATTGTTGAAAGTATCGTTGGTTAGTGTGAGCTGTCATTAAAACTTATTACACCCACTGCTTTTAAAGGTAGCCTTTATCTGAATAATCTCGACAAATTACTAATTCACGGTATTAAGAAAAACCGATAAGAGGAAGAAATTACATTGACCGTTATATTCTTACATTGTTTGGAGAAGGCAAAATAAATACCGAAGACACAGCAAGAGGAGATCTACATTGCTAAACACGGAGGGCTATTGTTAACCAGATTCGAAATGGTGACCGGCGTTACATTGGAGGGGATGGCCCTGGGCTTGTCCACTCAGTTGCTCTCCAATGGAATGCGCAAGCTCCCTTTGATGAGGCATCAATATAATTTTTATGAGCCTGGGTTTTATTTCATTCTATTTAATTGTAGTTTCGCAGGATTAGGGGTTAGGGTTTACTGGTAGGATTAAGAAGTGCTCCTGGCTGTGCAGATCCTTGGGAGCATGTGATAGGCATGGGGCTGGGGGCTCTTTTCACGAACAAGTTGATTCAATGGGAAGAAAAGCTGCAGGAAGATCTCGACAAGAAGCTCGCAGAGGCCAAAGCAGCCAATCGGTGAAGGTTTTCCGGTAGGCTCTCTGATCTGCATGTTTTTCCTCTCCCATCAGATCTCGTTTCAATAATGGGCTTAGGGCATTAGAGGGCAGAGAGTGTGCATTTTTTGTTGTTGTTAAGAGTGGATATCTTTCAGCAACTTGTAGACGCTGAACCTTTAAATTCTTGAGAAGATTGACTATTATTGCATCGAAATGTCGATACGGAGAAATTTTGTTTCAAAACACTTAAAAAAATGCACACATTCCTTTAGAAGATTAATAGTGAGTCGCAGTAAACATGTGTGAGAAGTTTCACTTTGAGTACATTTGTTTGACTCATTATATTAAATCTCTAAACCCTCCGGGTAAATTTATACAGGCGCACCATCTTCTGATGGACTAAGTATTCTGTCGAACCCCTTACAAAAAGAGTATGGGTCAAGGGATTAAAAAAAAAAAAAAAAAAAAAAAAAAAAAAAAAATAAAAAAAATAAAATCGTCTAACTTAGCCATAACCTTTAAAATTGAATAACAGTAATTTTTTTTTTTTTTAAATTGCCAATCTTTCAAAATACATTATTGAGAGCATCGTTGGTTAGTGTGAGCTGTCATTAAAACTTATTACACCCACTGCTTTTAAAGGTATCCTTTATCTGAATAATCTCGACAAATTACTGATTCACGGTATTAAGAAAAACCGATAAGAGGAAGAAATTACATTGACCGTTATATTCTTACATTGTTTGGAGAAGGCAAAAGAAATACCGAAGACACAACAAGAGGAGATCTACATTGCTAAACACGGAGGGCTATTGTTAACCAGATTCGAAATGGTGACCGGTGTTACATTGGCGGGGATGGCCCTGGGCTTGTCCACTCAGTTGCTCTCCAATGGAATGCGCGAGCTCCCTTTGATGAGGCGTCAGTATAATTTTTATGAGCCTGGGTTTTATTTCATTCTATTTAATTGTAGTTTCGCAGGATTAGGGGTTAGGGTTTACTGGTAGGATTAAGAAGTGCTCCTGGCTGTGCAGATTCTTGGGAGCATGTGATAGGCATGGGACTGGGGGCTCTTTTCACGAACAAGCTGATTCAATGGGAAGAAAAGCTGCAGGAAGATCTTGACAAGAACCTCGCAGAGGCCAAAGCAGCCAATCGGCGAAGGTTTTCCGGTAGGCTCTTTGATCTGCGTGTTTTTCCTCTCCCATCAGATCTCGTTTCAATAATGGGCTTAGGGCATTAGAGGGCAGAGAGTGTGCATCTGTTGTTGTTATTAAGAGTGGATATCTTTCAGCAACTTGTAGATGCTGAACCTTTAAATTCTTGAGAAGATTGACTATTATTGCATCGAAATGTCGATACGGAGACATTTTGTTTCAAAACACTTAAAAAAATGCACACATTCCTTTAGAAGATTAATAGTGAGTCGCAATAAACATGTGTGAGAAGTTTCACTCTGAGTACATTTGTTTGACTCATTATATTAAATCTCTAAACCCTCCGGGTAAATTTATACAAGCCCGCCATCTTCTGATGGACTAAGTATTTTGTCGAACCCCTTACAAAAAGAGTATGGGTCAAGGGATTAAAAAAAAAAAAAAAAATCGTCTAACTTAGCCATAACCTTTAAAATTGAATAATAGTAATTTTTTTTTTTTTTTTTTAAATTGGCAATCTTTCAAAATACACTGTTGAGAGTATCGTTGGTTAGTGTGAGCTGTCATTAAAACTTATTACACCCACTGCTTTTAAAGGTAGCCTTTATTTGAATAATCTCAACAAATTACTGATTCACGGTATTAAGAAAAATCGATAAGAGGAAGAAATTACATTGACTGTTATATTCTTACGTTGTTGGAGAAGGCAAAAGAAATACCGAAGACACAGCAAGAGGAGATCTACATTGGTAAACACAAAAAGGCTATTGTTAACCAGATTCGAAATGGTGACTGGCGTTACATTGGCGGGGATGGCCCTGCGCTTGTCCACTCAGTTGCTCTCCAATGGAATGCGCAAGCTCCCTTTGATGAGGCGTCAGTATAATTTTTATGAGCCTGGGTTTTATTTCATTCTATTTAATTGTAGTTTCGCAGGATTAGGGGTTAGGGTTTACTGGTAGGATTAAGAAGTGCTTGTGGCTGTGCAGATCCTTGGGAGCATGTGACAGGCATGGGGCTGGGGGCTCTTTTCACGAACAAGCTGATTCAATGGGAAGAAAAGCTGCAGGAAGATCTCGACAAGAAGCTCGCAAAGGCCAAAGCAGCGAATCGGCGAAGGTTTTCCGGTAGGCTCTCTGATCTGCGTGTTTTTCCTCTCCCATCAGATCTTGTTTCAATAATGGGCTTAGGGCATTAGAAGCCAGAGAGTGTGCATATGTTCTTGTTGTTAAGAGTGGATATCTTTCAGCAACTTGTAGACGCTGAACCTTTAAATTCTTGAGAAGATTGACTATTATTGCATCGAAATGTCGATACAGAGACATTTTGTTTCAAAACACTTAAAAAAATGCACACATTCCTTTAGAAGATTAATAGTGAGTCGCAGTAAACATGTGTGAGAAGTTTCACTCTGAGTACATTTGTTTGACTCATCATATTAAATCTCTAAACCCTCCAGGTAAATTTATACAGCCCGCCATCTTCTGATGGACTAAGTATTCTGTCGAACCCCTTACAAAAAGAGTATAGGTCTAGGGATTAAAAAAATAAAAAATAAAAAAATTTGTCTAACTTAACCATAACCTTTAAAATTAAATAATAATAATTTTTTTTTTTTTTTTTTAAATTGTCAATCTTTCAAAATACATTGTTAAGAGTATCGTTGGTCAGTGCGAGCTGTCATTAAAACTTATTACACCCACTGCTTTTAAAGGTAGTCTTTATCTGAATAATCTCGACAAATTACTGATTCACGGTATTAAGAAAACCCATAAGAGGAAGAAATTACATTGACTGTTATATTCTTACGTTGTTTCGAGAAGGCAAAAGAAATACCGAAGACACAGCAAGAGGAGATCTACATTGCTAAACACGGAGGGCTATTGTTAACCAGATTCGAAATGGTGACCGGCGTTACATTGGCGGGGATGGCCCTGGGCTTGTCCACTCAGTTGCTCTCCAATGGAATGCGCAAGCTCCCTTTGATGAGGCGTCAGTATAATTTTTATGAGCCTGGGTTTTATTTCGTTCTATTTAATTGCAGTTTCGCAGGATTAGGGGTTAGGGTTTACTGGTAGGATTAAGAAGTGCTCCTGGCTGTGCAGATCCTTGGGAGCATGTGATAGGCATGGGGCTGGGGGCTCTTTTCACGAACAAGCTGATTCAATGGGAAGAAAAGCTGCAGGAAGATCTCGACAAGAAGCTTGCAGAGGCCAAAGCAGCCAATCGGCGAAGGTTTTCCGGTAAGCTCTCTGATCTGCGTGTTTTTCCTCTCCCATCAGATCTCGTTTCAATAATGGGCTTAGGGCATTAGAGGGCAGAGAGTGTGCATCTGTTCTTGTTAAGAGTGGTGTATCAACGCCAGTTTTTGGGTAGAGCACCTTTGGGCAAACTACTAAACACTATACGATAGTCACTACACCATTTGGCAACTTTCTTGGCATGTCTCTAATGTCTATTGGTCATAGAGGGGAATCTTATCCCTTTGTTCAAAACAAAATATCTAGTTTGCTCTTTAATGAAAAACCTGTTCAAGTAAGGACAACATTTCTGTTAACTCCAAGGGCACAGGCAAGGGCACAGGCTTATGACATCATCACCCAGAGCACTTGATCAACTAGCAGGGTCAATTGATGCCCCATATAAAACTCTTAAGGTGAGGGATAACATTCAATTACTTAAGCACAGTGATAATCATCCAGCATGTGGCTGGATACTAAAGGAGATGTGGATTATGTGACCAAGTGTGCATGGATAAAGGAAATTGAGACACAACGTGCAAAGCAGCTACAAAAAGAAGAAGAGAGAACAAAAGAGAAGAAGGAAAAAGCTCTTGCAAACTTGAAAGAGTTGAACAAAAGGACTGCAACATCTCAGGAGGAGGAAAATCCTAATGGTGAAACTATATTTAGTGGGTCAGTAGTATCTGAAGCTGTGCAACAAGAGCATGTCATTATTATTGAAAATAAACATTCAGAATTATTTCATATTGTTCCTGACAAGACATAACATATTCCTAGTGATAGTTGTGCTAAGGGTAACTGTATTACCAATGAAGATGAAAGAAGTCATCCAATTCCCAGGGAGCAGAATGGTCTTCTCAAAGGAGACATCCTTTCTTATATCAATGCCATTCAAGTTTCAGATGTGGTTGCAACTGAAGGGAACTTTGAAAAAAATGATGCTTGTGATAGTCCAATCAATGTTGCAAAATATGACAAAGGAAAACAAGGAAGCTTTTGAAAGACCTACAATGTGAGCAAAGAAGACATCAAAGGAAGATGAATGAACAAAAGGGCTATGTGCAAGAGAGACGAAGACCTGACGCTACTATGGTTGCAATGTAGAAGATAAAGGTTTTACCCTGTTCTTTGACTCTGACATCTGTAGCTTTGCAAATAAATGTACATGTACTAGAATTAGATTCCTCTAGGAATGCAGATCAACACCATTAGCTCAGGATATCCAAAGCAAACTTGGATTTGTCAAAGGACAAAGCAACTATATATTGTAGAGCAAAAATCTTTGAGCATTCGACCATCAACTTCAATGAAAACTGGGCAACTTGTTGTTCCAAGCAGTGGAAATTTTGTGAAGTTGGTTAGTGAAAATAATGGCTTCCACATGTCAAGTAGTTCTATGTTTGAAACAATTATCATTTATGCCATTAAGCATTCCAATTTTTGCCAGTGACGTTTGTGATGTTTATGGGAAAGATGGTGAACTTGTTTCTTATTCCTGAAAGATGATCGGTGGGCAAACTGATGAGGGCTCTCAATATGAAGATGGAAAATATGGAGACCACAATTTTTGTTATTGGGATGCAGTTATAACAGAAGAACTGGAAGCTGAATGTGTGACTATGGTTATAGAGATACAGTTGAACTTGATGCTTTTGATAAAATGATTTCCACATCACTTCAGGCTGAGAGCAAATGTACCATGGAGGATGCTACAGATATTGAAAATGTTGAACATGAAATAAATAAGAATGATGCAACAACTTTGAACTGATCAAAAATAGAAGGTGATTCTAAATCCATCAGTCAGGGTAGTCAGAGAGTTATGAAGGTTAGACGAAGGTTAAAGGAATTTGATGAGAGGATAAACCAGATGCAAAAGAGAATTAAGCACACGAGTGTTTTTACAAGAAGAAAAAAGGTTGCTGCATAATATGAAAGGGACATTTAGCCACATTAAAGAAATTAAAAAATGTAGTAAAAGTCTGGACCAATGATTTGATTCCCTGAAAAGGCGTATCTTTCAAATAGAAAGGAATATACAGGCCATTAAGGAATTTTGGTTTAGGGAAGTTGCATGGTCATGGGAATGATTGTTTGGATTTGGGGGTAGCTTGTTGTATAGATGACTTTAAAGCACCATTGCCCCATTTAACTCTGGTTTCGCTGTGGATGTTAGGCTCTTTTGTCAAGAAAGATGTTGAAGTTAATCTTTTGGGGAATCTACTTACACATTTATGCAAGGCTGAGCCTTTCTTGCTAAATCAGGACTGCTTTACAGAGGCGGCTAGGAGTTCTTTAGAGCTCCATACAAGGTAGGTAGAAAAGATGGATAGAATAAGAAGGATTGAAATGATTAGACCAGGACAACCCTTAAAATATCTGTGTGCACAGATTCCTTAGGATGTCTTAGCAGCTATGGGGTTACTTGACACCAACTTGATTGACATTGATGATGGGAATCTAACATGCTTGGCTCCGGAAGCTTTAGCAGGGCCACTGCCTAAGAGAAATCATAAAAAACTCATTCTCCTCCTCTAAAAGTAGCTATCATTTAGTTCCGAATAAAGAGGGTTCTATAAATGCTCGTAAGGAATATGAACACCAGGTGATTGATAAAGGATGTAATAGTGGTGAAATTATTGGAACAAGAAAAGTGGAAGGAAAAGATGTAGGGCTGAAAACAAAATTTGCCTTAGCAGTAGCATATTTTTATACTCTTGACCATAATTAATCTATGAACCAGTAAAGGAGGACAGTGACTATCGCAGGATGATATCTCTCACCAGCATGTGGGTTATTGGGTTGCAAGAAGAAAAAGAAGGTGCTGGTGTTATCGACATGGCAACTGTAAGAGTTGAAGGAAACATTTCATTCTTGAAAATTGAAGCTGAGCAACACCCAGATGTGTAACTGCTTGAGGAAAAGCAATGTCAAGAAGGGGGGACTGTAATGTCCCCTATGGATCAATTGCCTAAGGGAGGACCTAGTAGCCTATCCAACCCGGTAGGCTATAATCTTTGATAAAAGGGAAACCCATTATCCAATGTTTTGGGGCAACATTGGGTAAATTTTGGGGTAGCTGGGGCAAAAAACCCAAATCAGGGTTTGCACATGAACTCCTCACATTAGATTAAGGAAGAGAAACCCCCCATGAAGAATCTATAAATAAAGGAGAGATGAAATCATTTTGTATCATCAAATTGGATTGATTTGTCTTTGTTTTCTAGAGCCTGAGGCTTTGAGGGTTTTAAGACCCCTTCTTCTTGATTAGTCTCAGTGGAGGTGATCCCACCTTAGCTAACCCTTCCATCTAGTTTCAGTGGAGGTGATCCCACCCTAGCTAGTCACTTCTTTCTTTGTTCTGGAACGACATATTCTCTCGTGCATAGCTTGGATCTGTTTAGGATTGCAGGGAAGAAGGATTTGAAGCAACTTTGGTTTTTGGGTGGCCGTAAGGATGTGGTCTCTTTTTGGTAATTTGTTGATCAAAGAGTAGCGAAGGCCAAATCTTTTCCTGTGGCTACCCTGAGGCTTTGAGGGTTTTAAGACCCCTTCTTCTTGATTAGTCTCAGTGGAGGTGATCCCACCTTAGCTAACCCTTCCATCTAGTTTCAGTGGAGGTGATCCCACCCTAGCTAGTCACTTCTTTCTTTGTTCTGGAACGACATATTCTCTCGTGCATAGCTTGGATCTGTTTAGGATTGCAGGGAAGAAGGATTTGAAGCAACTTTGGTTTTTGGGTGGCCGTAAGGATGTGGTCTCTTTTTGGTAATTTGTTGATCAAAGAGTAGCGAAGGCCAAATCTTTTCCTGTGGCTACCAAAGACTCTCTTCCATAGGCTGTGAGGGATACCTCTGCGGAATTTGATGGTTGCTGAGGTGTTGGTCAAGGCAACGAGTTCATCTTGATGAAAGCAAGGACCTAACCTAGCCTAGAAGCCTACTTGCTGGTGGATTCGGGGTTAGTTTTGAGCAGCGAGGACCCTCTAGGGTCTGTTTGATCAGAATGAGGCTCTATAAGCATCTAATATAGGAAACAAACCATTTGCAGATTACACTGTGACCACATTTGATCTGAGATTGTATGGGAGAAGGTTACCTGGACAATGTTTGTGGATTGAAGCAGATGTGGCAGTGATCTTCGTGCCAAGAGCTCATGCGACAGTTTGTAAAGGCCTCATTAAGATCTCCCTGCAGCAAATTACAAGAGATATTTACTGATGAGTAAGCGCATACCCCTGCAGTACCCTTATCACTACTCACATCAATAAAAAGAGAACATTCGTCACAATGGGGCAGTCTGGTCTAATAGAACTAGCGTAAGAGTCTACTCCATCACAGGCGGAAACACGGAGCAAGGGTAACCAAACAGATAAGCAGTAGTTAGACATTTAGTCCAGTAGCCAGATAATTGAGCTAGTTGCAATGACAATAGTTGTCTACTGAATTTTGACATTGCACTCAGAATTATATTGGGGGTTTTTGGTGGAATCAGTTTGCTGTTCTTTGGGCAGTTAGTCCTAACTTTCTGTGGTTTTGCTGAAGAATCAATTACTGTTAAAATCCTTTTATACTATTCTATGATACCTACTGTTATATGAATTTGTGAATGTGCACCACTGTTGTATAATCCTTTTGATTTATTGAACACCGTAGTTAAAATTGAACCCTAAAGGCTAAAAATCCCCTTGGGATATTACAACCTATAGTAGTGTAGTAAAGTTATATAATCTTCTTAAGCTTTATGACACCTCTTCTTGCCCCATCACAAAATAACATAATGTCATCAACAACTAAAAGGTGTGAAAGATAGAAAGGGCTTCCCGATTGCAATACTTTTAATCTCTTTGCATCCATCAGAGTCCTACTTATACCTTTTGTAACAATAAAAAAGACAAGACCAATTGCATTAACATCAACCTTAAATGCAACCAACTATTGTTATTTGCCTTGAATAAGAAATAAATAGTACCTATTTAAATTGTACTTCCAAAATATATAAAGTGGAATATAACTGTACCACTTGTTTTATAAAGCCTAGAGAAGACGTACAATGCCTATGCCATGTTAGGGATGTTGTACAGGATTGTATGGGGTTTGAATATTTAGTGCAGGACTGCATGCAGAACTTTTAAAAGAACATTCCTAGAAGTCCAAATAATCATTAATGTGTATCGATGCATTAACCTACAAGTTTAATTAAACATTAGTCCATTATTTTTTTTAACAGAAACATGTTTGTTTTATTGTACAATAATGCCTCAGCTACACTAAGGCAATTACATCATCTGAACCAGCGCGAATAAAGAGGAGAGCTTGGAATTTGATTACATAATTACAAAATTATGGTGTTTGCCAAGGTATAACTTGATTAACTTTCTGATTATTCAGAAACATTACTATGCATTCTGGGGGGAAGCAGTTGCTTGTGCAATGCACATCATCAACTGAACAATTAATCATGTTGTTTGAAGGTATGATTCCCTATGAGAAATGGTATGGAAACAAATATTTATTGTCATATTTTAAAATTTTTGGATCAAGTGCATGGGTCTATAGTCCTAATCAAGGGTGAAACACATCAAAAGTGCCAAAATCATGCAACACTTTGGTAGGCTACAAGGAAACATTCTGGGGATATCACCTCTATGATCCCTGTACTCCCAAGGTGATTGAGCACAGAGATGCAGTCTTTCATGAAGTTTCTACCTATGGTCTGCCAGGGTCTTGACTCCTTCCATCTACTTACAGAGGAATCCAAACATGTTTTAGTGGTTACATTTTTACTTTATGGTGCTGGTCATCTTTCTACTTGTAGAGTGCTTCCTATAGCTATCCTCCTACAGTAACTAGGAAAACAGTTGGGTCTAATCAGAACTTTATTGATGACTTGTCTGTCTCCAACCCCACGAAAGTTTCTTTTTCTATCTACAATATTCTTTCTAGCACTCCTCCAATGGATGAGCAGTTCACTGGTTGTCATTCCTCTAATGCATGAGTCGATCACTGTCAATTGATGATGATTAAGCATACCTCTTGAGTTATACATCTGTTTGAGCTATTCTTACTCGGGCTAGGTCAAGGCCTATGCTCAAGTGGGCCATGTCCACATTTGTAGATGCTGTTGAGTTTCTTGTACTTCCATCAATCACCATCAGGCCTCTCTTCTAGAAGAGGCTTTTATCTTGATGGTCATTGAGATGCCCATCACACCGAATTTTTGTCCGTCTCTAACCTTCTGGAGCACAGTTTCTGCCATCAGTGAGCCTGCTAGGTACCTTAGGGAGCAGTATGGTGCTCACTATGGTGGTGATGTGCTCACACTATGGGGATGATGCGTCATGACTTCTGTATTTTGCCTCTCTTCAACAATTGGGGGGGGGGGGGGTAAATATTTGTGACATAATGTCTTCTCCCTGTGGGGTATAATCTTCTCATGTGAGCGGAACCGATCCTATTGTATTCTTTATATTATATATTTAGGTTTTTCTAAGACCAACATAGTCAACTCAATGTGGGTTCATAACCCTTCCTTGGGAAAAGGGATGTATTTCTTGAGATTTTTATATATACATAACTCTCTGTTGTAATTTAACACATTGTGATCATTTACTCGTTATAAAGTGATTTTTCCTTGGAGCACCATAAAGCATCGCTCTGTCATGTTCTTGCAACATCCTGAAGGACGGAGAGTAGGATCTGAGAGTCAATGACCCAGACAATTTTGGTAGTAAGTTCTGATGTCATCTGTAAACCCTTTGAAAAGAGCCGCCAATTCTGCAATGTTGTTTGTTGCCTGTTGGAGGCTCCGGGGAAATTTACTTACCATGTCCTACTGCCCCCACTTCTGCAGGTTTTTTTGTCAAGGCCCCATCAAAGAACAGAACATTGGGAGTCTGCTGGGACTTTTGAGTTTCAGATTGGGACAGGTTAGAAATTTTGAGATCCTTTTAGTTTAAATTTTCCAATTCTATAGGTGTTTCTTTTCCCAGTCTATATTATGTTCTGAGTTTTCTTCATTTGTGGACTTAGAGGAGATTCACTCTCTAAGCAATAAGAGGTTTGATTTTGCTGTGGTGGAGGGGTTCCTTTTCCCCCCCCTCTGAAAACGGCATCATTTGTAGCAATATATTTTCCATAAGTTTGTTCTTAGAAGTGGTTACCAAATTTTAGCTAATAGAGGTTTCTTTGGAGGGATCCTGGATACTTAAGTTCTGGATGTTGTTCATATCTTCCCATGTCCTGAGCCACTGGAGGGAAGTATGTGTTCAATAATACTTGTGTTCAAACCTTCTTTTAGCAAAATTACACTTCAGAAAATCAAGAGATTTCAGAATTTTGAACATAGAGATTACTCGTAGAGGGGTCCTTGATTGTAATTTCGATCAGGTTCTCAACAGCCAATAATTTCCCATGAGCTAGAATCCTGAGGAAAAATGTTGATTTTGGCAAGGGATTTTTTTTTCCACAATTTATATGCCATTTCAAATTTATAGCAGGGAGATTGTTTTCCTGCAAACATAAGTACATCTCTTGTACAGAGTATTAGACCTTGCCTCCCTTTGCTCGCCAAATCACATTATTCTTTGGATCAGGGCATATTGGGGCCACTCCTTGAGACATTCCCCTTTGTAGCAGGAATTCATGGCTTCAGTCGCGTGGGCAATTGTGGAAGTTCTTTTCTGTTTTCAATTTCTCCTTTGGGCTTTGGATGGAATCACCCCAGTTGTGTCTTGCTAAGATGAATATCTGATTTCTATTTCTCCATAACTAAAAGTTATTCGATTCTTGATTATTTCTGAGAGGATTGCCAAGGATATTGTCCTTCCAAAGACTAATGTTTCCTCCATTATCAGTGTCACATAAGAGCATAGAAGTGATTCTTGATAAGAGAGATTCTTTCCTTCATTGCAGTCCAAATGGTGGAGCTGTTACGTCTCATCCATACCCAGGGTTTGATGAGAGGTCATTCTTGATAAGTGAACGTTTCCTTTATTGCAGCCCAAACGTGGGAGCTGTGCACAGATAGCCCCTCATCTTTGAGGATTCTTTGTCTCTTCTAAGAAAAACTGCAGTTTTTAACAGGAATGAGCTACCACCAAGATAAATTTCCTGGGGTTAGTTCTTGAAGAATTTTTTCCCTATAGCTGTATGCGTCAGATTTGGGTTCCAGATGGTTAGTCACCCTCTTTCTGGGGGAGCAATATGGTATCCCACTCTGCAGCAAGTAGCATTTTTCTCCATCTGATTTTCTCCCCATTTTTGGAGAAAGCCCCTTTGGGTTTAGAGATTTCCTACAGAACCCCTTAGGGGCATCTAAGATAGAACAGAGATAAACAGGGATAGGAGATTATTGATTCAGTGAGGATCATATGACAACAGACATTGAGCCAGTTGCTCCCCAGTTTGAGATTCTCCTCTTGATCATATCTAGGGTAGGCTGCCTGTCCTATATCCTCAGACACCTTGGGGCTAAAGGTAATCTTGATTACATGGAGGCTTTCTAGTTACCTTCATAGGAAAAATGCCGACTGTTTTGGTGCATATTTCTTATGGGGGTGTTCCTGTAATAGACGTTGCATTTCAGATTGTTGATTTCCCTTCCAGATTCTAGAGGCTAACTATTTAAGTTTTCTTGAGTACTTGGCTATGGTAATGGGGGATGTGCACAAAAAGAGGGTGTCATTTGCAAACTGGGAATAAATAATTGAGAGCCTTCACACATCTCTGATAATTTCCACCTGTGGAAGGAGGCCTGCTTGCTGTTCAGTGCTTCAGATAATGGACACGCTTATCTGATTGCTGTGGTTAAACCCAAAAATTCTGCTGGTCATCCATTTATGAAAGGAGTCATCTAGGGGTTAGTGACATGTGCCTCGATCCACTTGATCCATTTCCCAACAATAAATGTAGAAGTCCAATCTGCAGCAAGGCAAAAATATTTTTTTTTATCAAGAAGGAAAACATTAGTAGCATAGAAAACTTTCTAATATTCTTTTGCCATTATGCTTCAAGAGTTGTTGTGAAGAGATATGGACAATTTTATGTCTGGAATAGGGTTTCCTTGATAAATCTGCTAGAAGAGCTTTTCAAATTTGTTACTTACTAACAAATGGAACTCTTCATCTTCCTCTCCATGGTCGTAATCCAGTGGAACTTGCAACTGTCATAAGCACTTTCAAAGCCATAACAAGTGACCTGTACAAGAGATGCAATACGTGTGCAAAAATACAAGCTACCGGCAGCCACCACCTATATTTGTCAAAAGCATGTGAAGGATACTATATTGTGTTTGATTCGTTCATGCTAACCGCTTGATTCATTTCAATTCATGACATTATTCAGTGATTCTTTTTTGGAATTTTGTCTAAATGTTGTACGACTTGGACCAATTTTGGTTGCATACTGACCTTTTTTGGATCGTGACTAAACTGTTTTTGGTCTGATATGAGTCCAAATTTTAAAATATTTAGACAATTCATTCATTCTTCAGAATTGTTTAAATGTTTTATGATTTGGACCGATTCCTTTTCCTGTCTCAAATATTCAAATACTTAGGTGATTAACATACACATTATGTATTGTGCATGTTTGTGTTTGTATAAGGTTATCACCCTTTATCTATATATTGAATTTCTATGGTATTTTTATTAGATTTAAAAAAATATTATTCTATTCATTCATTATTTAAATGATGAAACTTACACATTACGTATTGTGCATGTTTTTGTTTGTATAAGGTATCACCCTTTATCTATATATTGAATTTCTATGGTAGATTTATTAGATATATATAGTTTTAATTAATTTTTAGAGGTTATTTCTGTGTTGAATATCACTGTTGTATTGTTTGGCAGGTCCTGATGAAGACTTGGCCACTAGTCTTTCTCAATTTCAATGGCCCAAATGATGGTTATTTCACGGTCTCTGCTTTTTTATGTAATAAGGGCAAAGTACACGATGCCTATTTTAGTAGCAATAATTTTTTATTTGTTAAAGGCATCTGTATAACAAAAGGATTGCCACAACTTCTTTCTGATCTCAAATTTATATAATTTGTGAAACATATGTGTACTTTCTACTGTTTTCCTGGCAACTTAGACCGACTCTGAAGACAATAATTGTGTACCATTGCTGTATACCACATGCTAATCAACGTTAGCTTAACCATGATCTTTTGTGCCAATATATTTTAGTGCTATCTGCTTACAAATTTGTCCATGTCACGATTTTGATCTTTCTCTGTAGCATTATTACATTGAGGTTACCTTCATGTAGCTTAAGTGAATGCTCAAAACCATAGCTATCTTGTACAAATAAAATCACCTTTCAGTGGCCCCCATAGGTAGGCCCAAGAATAGAAGTGCAATTCAATTTCACAGAAAGTGTCGAGTTTATTAAGCAAACATCTTAATCTGTGTATAAGCTAAATTGAAATTTGATACAGTTTTATGAAATTTTCTTAGATGAGTTTAAAATCTGCAGACTTAAAAAAATATTCTGAATATAAACATAAATTTTAGAGTTACTGGAGTTTATAAAATGTGCAGACTTCTGAAGCCCCCTCCCCATAAACATAAATTTTAGAGTTACTGGAGTTTATAAAATGTGCAGACTTAGCCCACTCCCCCTCGCTCTCCTTTCTAAAACGCCCTTCCCTGCCCCCTTTCCCCTCTCTCCTTTTATTAATATTAGGATTATTAATCCCTATAATCTCAATCTTGTGGTGTTTTTATGGTTCACCCCTCTTTTTCTCTTTTTAATCATAATTTAATGTATATACTGTAATTTTTTTCTTTTTACTAAATTCTATTCTATTCTATTCTATTGTTTTTTATTACTATATACTAATTTAATATTATTTAATAATTTCAATTTATCTCTCTTTAATCATACTTTAATGTATATACTATAATTTTTTTTTAATTTTTACTAAATTAATTCAATTCAATTTCTATTCTATTCTATTGTTTTTATTACTTTATACTAATTCAATATTAAATAATAACTAATATAATTTAATAATTTCAATTTAATCACTGACAAAAGAGACCTATTTTATTCTAGTATTACTTTTTCACCCATAACTTCTGAGTATTAATATTAATCTAACTCTAGTTTATTATAATATATCTAATTTAACCTTTATATTTATATTTTTCTCCTGTATTGTATTCTAATTCTTATAATTTTATATATTTTTTTTCTCATACCAAACTTAAATGATATTAATTTATCTATAATTAATTATAAGTTTCTAAATTCCAAATTCAACTGTGATATTTTACATTTTGTTTTTCCCTTTTCTAAGTCTAATACCAATATTTATTCCAATACACTATCAAAATAATATTAATTTAAATATATTATTTAATACTAAATTATACATCATATTCTCATTTCCAAATAAAAATATATTCTTCCTAGAGCATATAAAAAATAAATGTATTATTTATTACTTGATTTCATTAATTTAGTTATATTAATTTAATTACATTATATTTCTTCTATTCTTTATATATTCAATAATTAAAATAAAATAAAGTAAAATAATAATTATTATATCAATATTCAAATCTTTCACCATCCTTAACAGCTAAATTAATTTAATTACATTATATTTTTTCTATTCTTTATATATTCAATAATTAAAATAAAATAAAGTAAAATAATAATTATTATATCAATATTCAAATCTTTCACCATCCTTAACAGTTATATTCTATCTCATTAACAGTTATAGTCTATCTCTAAAGATCATGTTATCCTTATTTATTCATGGTTGGATGCTTTTTGTATTATCAAATTAAGCTTTTTGTCTTTGAAGATGGGTGAAGTGCTCATCTGAAACATTGGACATCTCATTGAGAACACAATTATCCATAAATTTTCAATCTCATATTCAAATTATGAATGGGGAAATCTACATGATAAAATTGAAAAAATTGTTTTATTGAACTACTAAGGTAGGTTTAGAATGTGGAAAAACTAGATTAAGGTTAAAAAACTAAATTAACTTAAATTTAAGTCAATTTAAATTCTAGACAAATTTCTAAAAATATTATGAAGATAAACATAACTCTAATTAACGAAGTATTTGAGTTTATAGATAAAAATGTCATCGGGCACAATTTAGTTAGTGCGTACCTTATGTTGCTGTGCTCATTAATCTATATATATGTTGTTATAATGTAGGGTTATTTGACATTAACATGCTCAACAATTTATACATATGTTGTTATATGTTAGGGTTATTTGACATTAACACACTCAACAATTTATACATATGTTGTTACAATGTAGGGTTATTTGACATTAACATGCTCAACAATTTATACATATGTTGTTATAATGTACGGTTATTTGATATTGAAAATGGGACAGTCCATTTTTTTTTTAAATATATAGGTAAACATTGTATTTTTTGATTTGTGGTTATTTGACATTGAAAATGGGACAGTCCATTTTTTTTTTTAAATATATAGGTAAACATTGTATTTTTTGATTTGTTGTTATAATGTACGGTTATTTGACATTGAAAAGGGGACAGTTCAATTTTTTTTTTTAATATATAGGTAAACATTGTATTTTTTGATTTTTTTTTGATTATATATATGAGAAATTTAAAAGAATGGTTGGAATTGGCAGATATCAGTTGTTGAGATCTCAGAAATCTCATAATGAGAGGGGCATTATATTGAATCCATCCATGCATTAATAAAACATTTTGAATAATGAAAAATTGCAATTTCCCCAACCATCACATGACCAAATTTTGGTGATAGTTGTAGTTCAAAAATTAAAATGTTTATACTTGTTCCATTTCAAATAGATTAACAAAAAAATGTGAGAATAATTACATGGCAATATGTTTTCTACATTAGTGCAGTTGCTCATCCATGTGATGATGATAATTACATGGAAGAGTTATTTGCAATATGTTTTCTGCATTAATGCAGTTGTTCATCTACAATGTGTATGTCAATACCTATGATATATGGGCTTGGAGCCTACATGCAAACTGCTTATTTATTTTAAATCCCTATGGGTTAGAGCCCACATGCCATTTAACTTCTTTATTTTCAAGCATTTCAAAGTGCTACTTGGTCCTTTGGGCCTTTTTAGTTTTATCAACTTGTAATTATTTGTTTTATATTATACTAATTATACACTTAATGAAAAGGAATAAATTTTCATCATGTTGCTTTTAGGAGACACATAAATCTATAATAATAACTTTAAACATCTACAAAGATAATTTGGTTAGCAATGCGATACTATTCATGTTCTATATATTAACTTCTGGATAAAGTATTGAAAATTAAAAGCATGATGATTAAATAGGGAAGGACTATAAAATTAAGGCATTCTTCTTTGATCATCCTATTTTGAGTAGGAATAATTGTTTTATTTTGTATCTCTTTGAATCCCATTCAACATTTACAAAAATGTGGATATGATATTAAACATGTTATAGAAGTTTAATTCCATAAACTATTTTATGTTAATTATCAACCAACTTTCATGGTTTAAGACGTTTAAACCTAAAATGGAAGGACTATAAAATTTAAGTCATTCCTCTTTGATCATTGCATTTGGAGGCTCTTGAGTGGAAATGATGGTCTTACTTTGTTTTCCCTTTAGTCATTCCTCTTTGATCATTGCATTTGGAGGCTCTTAAGTGGAAATGATGGTCTTACTTTGTTTTCCCATTGAAACTCCTTTTTTTCCCTAGAAAAAGGAAGTAACTATTATCTATGAAAAATGACAGTTACATGCTGCAAACACATTTGGTGCGTTCCGATTTATAATGGGATTGGTTCATACGAGAGATAGTCACATTGGCAGAGAACGCTACAAAGAACAAACCAGCAAAAATAGATCTGGAACGAAGCCCAACGACAGAGGAGCAAATGCAAACATAGAACAGGGGCAAAGAGGCTGCCGAACATATATATCGAAAAGCCAATAATTTTGTAGAGATAGAGCCAAATCTAAAGAGTGATGACATTTGCTGACAAATATGCGCAAAGCCGAGAGAGAAAGGAGTAGAAATTAATGAGGAAGGCCCTCGAAAGGCCGCATCTCAGAGTGACTCCTTGCCCCATTCAGCTGCTTCGTCACCTGCCATATGCCAAGTGTTCCATGCCAGTTTTGGAGAGACGGTCAGCCAGAAAGTTTCGCTCCCTGAAGACATGGGCAACCGCAAAGAAGGCGAGCAATGTTGTGAGCCACAGTAATTCAGAGACTAGAGGGATTAAGTTGATCTTTCTACATTCGTGAATCTGCCTGCATTAATTCACAACCAACAAAGAGTCCCCATAAATTTGCAGTTGCGACACACCATGATCCAGGGCGAAAAGCATAAGACATTTACAAGCAACCAACTTGGCCTAGTTGTTTGAGCCCTCTCCCATTCCTAACACGACTTCAAAAAAATGAGAATCCGATAGGTGAAGAATGAAACTGCCCTTGCATCGAGCACCTTCGATTTGAGAGGCATCGTGGAATAAACCCCAAGGCTTAATGTGATCTGGTTCAATATTAGCGATCAATCTGGGGGGCACACCGACCTTTTGGGGGAAGTGACTAAGAATCGCCACAACCTCTACTACAATGCGATCAGGATTCGAGGCCTTGTCCAGAAAGATGGCCTTTTTCTTGGCCAACTAGATACTCCAAATGAGAATGAGCGGCAAGGAATAAACCAAATTGTGCTCTTGTATTGTGAACCACCTTCTCCATGCATCATCAACCAACGAGCCATCCCAATGAAGTCTCAATCCCAACGCACTGACACAACTTGACCAAAACTTCTTGTTGAAGGGGCAGTTGAGGAAAATATGGTTGAAAGACTCCTCACCATTCTTACAGAGGGCACACAAACCAGGTCCAACCATGAATCTTCTTCGGAGGACATTCCACATAGGAACCTTATTTTTTAGAAGACACCACATTAATAACTTAGCCTTAGGAGGACATTTTTCCTTCCAAATTTGTCTCCACCACCAACGCTCCTCCCAAGGGGCTAAATCAATAGAAAGCAATGCATAACCATCCTTAGGAGAATATACTCCTGAGGGAGAGGCCCTCCACACCAAATGATCGTCCTAATATGTGAGGTGGATAACTATGAATGACAATGAATTTAGATTATCAGACCATCCTAACCAAAATTCCGGAGCAAGCCCCAAGTCCTCAGTAGATCTCCAGCACTGCCTCCAGATTGTTGAAGACCCCATATTTGCCACATGATCCAGGCTAACCAAACCCTTGTCTCTTAAAGCCTCAATCAAATTTGGAGGAAGTCGATGACTTTGACCACTACCCGACCAAGGGTCCTGTCTCACTCTGTTAAGATTCAACAAGATGATGAGCTTAGTGAAAATAGTCGCCTTCACTAAGTGGGCTCGTAGGCTATTTTTGGCGCAAAGTCTATTTTTAGACATGTCGATCATATTCTATGAGTTGCAGGATGCTATTTGTGGATGGTTGGTCAAGTTGGAAAAATAGATGGACTTCTATTTTTAGACATATTGGGTGAAGTCTATTTTTAGACTGTCAGTCTAGAAATAGATATGTCGAATATTATTTGCTCTTAATAATATTTGGACTCTAAACATTATCTTATTCTCTTGGAGCACTTCAGTTAAGTGCACAGATGTGGCACAACAGCTGACATAAGAAATTACGCTATTCTTGAGGGTTTACTGGAGCTATTGCATGGAGGACTTCAGTTAGAACTCATGTGATAGAGTTTGGTGAAGTTGGAGAAGTAGTTGGTGGAGTTGTATTTAGTTTAACTCAGTTAGACTCAGTTGAGCTAGTTTTATCTAGTCTAACTGATTGATACACTAGTGAGAGTGGAGTGAATTAATTAGTTAATTAATTCACAAATAATAACTCATTAATCAACTGAACAATACATCAGTTAACTACAGTGCATGGTAGTTTTAGTGGAGACCAGTGGAGAGATAGGTGAAAGGGCAAGTGTGACTATCAGTTGTGACTATAGTGATGCATTGATTGCATCCAACACTAAGTGGAGATGCCAATGAGGATTGCGTGAGCAAGGCTGGAGTAATTCGAACTCATTCAAAGCCATTATTCAGCAGGGATTGCGCAGTAGAGGCAGGCTAGCAGGTGGCAAAGATTGGTGCATGGATTTGCAAGATCGGGCCTGATTAGTGTGTAGTGATTGTATTGTACTGAGAGCTTGATATGATCAACTTTGTATGAGGATTGTTATATGATCTCTATGACACATATTATATACAGATAGTTGGGGTTTTCAGCTTCAGGCTTTCCCGTTAAACCAATGTGTTAATGTGTGTGAATTTTTATTGTTTCATGTGTGCATTGCAATCTTGATTTAATTTCCGCAAATGATTAATGGTGGAATAGATTCTGTATTTTGCATGAAGTTAAAATAGTGTGAGATCAGGAGAATCTTGGACATATAACACATAAGTTATATAATTTCTGCACACTCTGACCTTGATACCCCTCCCTATTTGCTAGACCATAAAAAATTCAATTAAATCAAACGAATTAAGCAGAGCTCTCCAGGTGAGCAAGGCATTAGCACGAGGCTTCACCTTCCTTCGAATCTAGTCCTCCAATGCCTTAGAGGCAATGTACTTATGGGTGACTAGATTGGCCCATATACTATTGGAGGAAAGCAACCTCGAACCTACTTATGCTTCCAACGCCTGAGCGAAAGTGAAAATATTCTTTAGTCCCCCATTCCCCCAACATTTTGGGGAGAGCAATTTTTTCCCACTTGACCCAAGGGAGTGTGGATTGATCTTGTTTACCAGACCACAAGAATCTAAAGTAGAGCCTCTTAATCTTATCCAAGACTGCTTTCAGGATCCATGCCAGGGAGGACAAACACACCAAAATTACATCCAACACAAACTTTATGAACATCAATCTACCTGCACAAGACAACCACCTAAAATATAACCTTTTATCCTCTTTTCAATCATGGCGATCAACCAGTACCAGTCCTCCTTTTTATAGTAATTGGGCCTAAGCAGGAAACCAAGGTATTTTAGGCCTTCATTTAGATCCTTTATTTCGTAAGGGAACAAGCGAGCAAGCCTCCTCTGCTCCCTGCCATCTAATTTGTTAACCACAAAAATGGATTCACTGGGATTGATAATCATCCCTATTGACTTGCTAAATGACTGAAGAATATGTTTTGGGCTAGCTAGCTTTGCTAGCCCACCATTGGAGAAAATAAGAATGTCGTCGACAAACAACAAGTGAGTTAGGGAATATGCTCTAGCCACCAGAGATCCTTGGAATTCCCCCCTTCTCTTAGCATTCGAAATAAGGCGACTAAGAGCTTTTGTAACCAGTAAGAAGAGCATGGGAGAAAGTGGGAAACCTTGACAAAGCCTTCTCTGGGCATGGAAGAAAGAGGACGGTGCCCTGTTAATGAGGATTGCAAACGAGGTCGACTGAATACAATTCATTACCCACTTAGCAAATTCCACATCAAACCCCTGGCGAGTCAGCAAAAACCTCAAATAAATCCAAGTAACCCTATCAAATGCTTTGGAATGATTGATTTTCATAATTGCACTCTTCAGATCTAGGATCTTGAGGCTGTGCAGGCCTCTTCCTGAGCAACCCCCACCGCCTCATGGATCTGTCTATCCTCCAAAAAACTGAATTGCTCCTCCTTAATTGAGGCTGAAAGGATTGGCTTTAACCTGGTAGCAATTATCTTTGATATGATTTTGTATATAACATTACATAGAGAAATTGGTCTGAAATATTCGAAAGAGTTTGGAGAAAATAAGAATGTTGTCGACAAACAACAAGTGAGTTAGGGAATATGCTCTAGCCACCAAAGATCCTTGGAATTCCCCCCTTCTCTTAGCGTTCTAAATAAGGCGACTGAGAGCTTTTGTAACCAGTAAAAAGAGCATGGGAGAAAGTGGGAAACCTTGACAAAGCCTTCTCTGGGCATGGAAGAAAGAGGACGGTGCTCTGTTAATGAGGATTGCAAACGAGGCCGACTGAATACAATTCATTACCCACTTAACAAATTCCACATCAAACCCCTGGTGAGTCAGCAACAACCTCAAATAAATCCAAGTAACCCTATCAAATGCTTTGGAAAGATTGATTTTCATAATTGCACTCTTCAGATCCAGGATCTTGAGGCTGTGCAAGCCTCTTCCTAAGCAACCCCCACCGCCTCATGGATCTGTCTATCCTCCAAAAAACTGAATTGCTCCTCCTTAATTGAGGCTGAAAGGATTGGCTTTAACCTGGTAGCAATTATCTTTGATATGATTTTGTATATAACATTACATAGAGAAATTGGTCTGAAATATTCGAAAGAGTTTGGAGAAAATAAGAATGTTGTCGACAAACAACAAGTGAGTTAGGGAATATGCTCTAGCCACCAGAGATCCTTGGAATTCCCCCCTTCTCTTAGCGTTTGAAATAAGGCCACTGAGAGCTTTTGTAACCAGTAAGAAGAGCATGGGAGAAAGTGGGAAACCTTGACAAAGCCTTCTTTGGGCATGGAAGAAAGAGGACGGTGCCCTGTTAATGAGGATTGCAAACAAGGCCGACTAAATACAATTCATTACCCACTTAACAAATTCCACATCAAACCCCTGGTGAGTCAGCAACAACCTCAAATAAATCCAAGTAACCCTATCAAATGCTTCGGAAAGATTGATTTTCATAATTGCACTCTTCAGATCCAGGATCTTGAGGCTGTGCAGGCCTCTTCCTAAGCAACCCCCACCGCCTCATGGATCTGTCTATCCTCCAAAAAACTGAATTGCTCCTCCTTAATTGAGGCTGAAAGGATTGGCTTTAACCTGGTAGCAATTATCTTTGATATGATTTTGTATATAACATTACATAGAGAAATTGGTCTGAAATATTCGAAAGAGTTTGGAGAAAATAAGAATGTCGTCGACAAACAACAAGTGAGTTAGGGAATATGCTGTAGCCACCAGAGATCCTTGGAATTCCCCCCTTCTCTTAGCGTTCGAAATAAGGCGACTGAGAGCTTTTGTAACCAGTAAGAAGAGCATGGGTGAAAGTGGGAAACCTTGACAAAGCCTTCTCTGGGCATCGAAGAAAGAGGACGGTGCCCTGTTAATGAGGATTGCAAACAAGGCCGACTGAATACAATTCATTCACTCATAAGAGCCATTTAGAAAACATACCTCTTTGGGGACCTTCTCTTCATGTGATGTGTTGTGGGTGCTCCCACATTCTCTCTAGTGTCATCAATCTCCGGTCTAGTTTGTAATCGTAACATTTAACTTATGAATTTCCCCCAGTAGATCAGACATTCTGGACTTTTGGGTGATAAGTCTAGAAATTGAATAGGCTGAACAAGTTGGTTTTGTCCTTTTGATTCTTGAAATAATTCCACGCTGGCTTCTAGAAGACATACTAGAGAAAATCCCGATCCTGATCCACCTCCAGTGTATGAAAATCCCAATCTGATTGCAAGAATCCATCGACGAGAAAGTCCTCTGATTCCTCTATTTAAGTCTCATTCATGTCCCGCTGTTTTCGAATATCTTGAAGACCTTGAATTTGATGAACAGTTTGAGTTGTCCTTGTTCGAAACAAAGTCTGAAAGTGCTCTTGATTCTACTGTCATAAATCCCGAATTTATCAAATACCTTGAAATCGAACAAGCTAACAAATCCATTGACAGTTACATCTTGAATATTCAAAATTCTATTGTGGCAACGAACATCCCTGAATTCATAGAGTCCACTTTTGAAACTCTTGGATCTTCTGCACTTGCATTCGGTTCACGGATTCCTACTGAACCTCCTTCTATCCCTACCATTCCCGTGCAACCTTATATCCCTGATCAACATTCTGCAATAGTTTCACCTCCATCCCCACCTCATACATCAACTGCACCGACTACTCCAATATCCCCAAATCCGGTTGTGAATCCACCAAGAGCGACGACTGCTCGATTTGCTCCTCTTGTATTGCCTCCGAATCTTGATAATATGCCCGCAGACTACCAAAGTAAGATTCCATTATTTGACGGCACTCCTCAAAGTGTCCCTGCTCAACAACATGTAGACAAGATGGCAGATTTCTTCGATCTCCATGAAATTGATGCAGAGAATGTAACCATGAGATTGTTTGTGCAAACTTTCAGCGGAGAAGTAAGAAAGTGGTTTAGAGCCTTGCCTGCTAGAAGTATTAATACATTGGCTGAGCTTCACAGACAGTTTCTAGATCGGTGGGAAGTAAAGAAAGATCCTCTTCAGATCACTTCTGAATATACCAAAATCAAGCGGAATGATGGTGAGTCCGTGCAAGACTATTGTACTAGATTTAATGTGGTTTATAATGCAATTCCTGATGATTTAAGGCCATCTAGAAAGTCAACTTTGCTTAAATCTAGAAAGTCAGCTTTGCTTAAATTTCCGGATGGTTTTGATCCGGACATGGCCTATTCCTTACGAGAAAGAGATCTGCCCACTTTGGAGGACATGCATAAAATTGCCGTTAGTGTTGAAGTTAATTTGAATGACAAGAGAGCTAGATTGAAAGCCGAAAAGAAAGTGACCATAAAGGAAGAGGCTTCTACGTCTGACCAAGTGCTCCGAAAGGTGGAAAATATGATTGAAAGATTAACACTTGATAAGCCCGAACCGCAGATAGAGAGAGAAAAATTAAATTATGATTCTCCCTCTACAGCCCACCTTGATGTTCACTTTGATACACCAATATGTTCTAAGTTGGAACCTATGAATGATATAATGTATGAGACATATTAAGTTAGCATGTTTACACTCGGAGTCGTTGTAATAAGTCTACATTATTTGGGCATCTACTTATATATGTTGAACACAGATATAATATTAAATTTGTGAAAGAAATCAAATGCAAGCCACAAAGGTAAATTTTCAGGATCTTAATTTAGCTGGTTGAACATAATCCAAATCACTTATGAAAATTATCATACAAACAAAATACTGCAAAGTTTAACAATGAGAAAATAGTGATACTCTGAATGAGTGAAATTGAGTACATAGAATTTGATTTTCTGCATCACAATTAGTTAGAGTTTGATTTTGTATAGCTAATAGTTTTAGCTAGAAACTAAATAACTTTAACACAATCAAACATCAATTGAGGATTCAATATAACTATTTGAAAAAAATATCTTCAAAGTTTTTATGTGAAAAATAACATAATTTATTAAGCTATTATCATAATTCAAAATTATCAAATTATAATTATCAAAATCATATATCAGAAAGTAGTTTCATATTCAATAAAGTAGTTTCATAGGTTTATCACAAATACGAATGAGAACTAGAGTTATAATAGAAATTTGTACAAAATTTAAACAAAACTTAATATCATCAAATTTATAGATAGAAAATCTTTAGGATTAATCACATCTTAGTTGACCAAATCTTAATGATGTGATTAATCCGAAATATTTTCTATCTACATTATGGACCAACCTAGATCCATCTTAACTCCGGATCTATCAAGCGTCGAGAGGGATAAAATATCTTGAGGTGCAGACCTCTTTTTTGAGTGCAAAACTTGAGGAAATGTTTGCACCTCGAGAGGTTTGATCCCTATTAGCACTTGATAGATCCGGAGTTAAGATGGATCTAGGCTGGTTTCAGTCGTGTGTTGCCAAGGAAAATCTATCGAAGATATGATTAATTTTATCAATATTATGTAAATATATCAAATATTAATATAATAATTTTAAATATGCTAACTATTTCTGAGATTATCTTGGTCATTTTAATTTTAAATTTTCTTAGTTACCTCAATTTGTTGAGATGCTAAATATTGTCAATAACTTTAATGATGAAAAATGATGAAATAATTTTTTTGAATGCAAAGTGACAATAATAATGTTGAAAGATAGAAAATCTGAATAATAAGAATGTACTCATGTTACAAATAGTCTTCATTGTGATCAATCTCAAACTATTCTCTTCTACTATTCTTATTGTCACCCTTGTTAGTTTTGTCATCCTTTCATATCGATTATATGTAAAAGAAAATTTAAATTGTAAATCATTTAAATCTTTAGCTCAAGTTGTTGTAGTAAACATGATACCTTGTCTCTCTTTCTCTCCAATATTAATAGGTTAAATTACTATAACACAAAAAACAATGTGCATTGTCAACACCGTTTTATGCTTACACTAAAATCAATGCATATTGTTTATCCAATCACTTTAAAATTAATGTACCATCATATATCCAATTACATCAAATCAGAAATCAACATCTACATTGAAATCAATGCATTTAATGCAAGAAATCAAATAAAATTAGAAAATAACTTCTACATTGAAATCAATGCATTTAGTGCAAACAATCAAATAGGATTAGGAATCATCTACATTGAAATCAATGCATCTAGTGCAAGCAATCAAATATAATTATAAATCAACATCTACATTCAAATCAACACATCCAATGCAAGCAATCAAATAGTATTAGAAATCACCACCTACACTGAAATCAATGCATCTAGTGCAAGTAATCAAATATCATTAGAAAAAAATATCTACACTAAACTCGATGAATTTAGTGCAAACAATCAAATAGGATTAGAAATCACCATCTCCACTTAAATCAATCCATCTAGTGCAATAAATATTCTTCCCTCTCTCCACCCTCCATCCATATATATATCCCCCTCCATCTCTTCTTTTTTGTCTCTCTATCTCACCACCGTAAACACACATGCTCTCGCACTCCATGTCTATCAATCTCTTTGTCACTCCCTCCCTCTCTCCATCTCTCTCTTCTTCTTCACCTTCCATCTATATCTCTATCTTCCCCTTATCTCTCCCTTCCCCGCTAATATATCTCTTTCCTCCTTCCATCCTTTCTCCCTCTCTCTCCATCTTCCTTATCACTCTCTCTCTCTCTCTCTCTCTCTACCTTTATCTCTCTATGCCTTTCTTCTTACCTCCCTCTCTCTCCCCCTCCAATTCCATATCTCTTTCCCTCCCTCTCTCTACTCTCTCACATCCTCCCTCTTCCTTCCGCTCTTTCCCTTTCTCTCCCATCTCTCTCTCTCTCTTCACCCACCAACTATGTTATTATATCCCTCCCTCTCTCCTTCTTTGTCTCTTTATCTCACCCAAAAAGATACATGCTCTCTCTATGTCTCTCCCTTGTCACTCCTTCTCTCTCTCCACTTCTCACTCTCTATATTTCTTATTACCTACCTCTCTCCCCTTCCAACTCCATCTCTCTATCGATCCCTCTCTCCTCCTCTCTCTCCATTTCTCTCCTACCTCCCTCTCTCTTCGCTGGCCTCTCTCTCTCTGTTTCCCCTTCAATACTCTCTCTTCCCCCATCATTTTCCTCATCTCTCTCATCCTTCCCCTCTCTCCCTTTCTCTCATACCTCCCTCGCTCTTCCCCATCTCTCTCCCTCCCCTCTCTCTCTCTCTATCTCTCTCTCTCTGCCCCTCTCTCCCTCCACCTATATTACTATATCCCTCCCTCTCTCCTTCTCTCCATACATCCTACTTTGTCTCTTTTCTCACCCCTAAACATACACACTCTCTCCATCTCTCCCTTGCCACTCCCTCTCTCTTTCTCCACTTCTCTCTCTCTCTCTCTCTCTATATTTCTTCTTCCCTTCCTCTCTCCCCCTCCAACATCTCTCTATCCCTCCCTCTCTCAAGTCCTCTCTCTGGTCCTTACTATCTCTCCCTTTCTCTCTTACCTCCCTCTCTCTTCTGCCATCTCTCTCTCCCTTTATCTCTTGCCCCCCTCTCTGTCTCCTCTAATCCTATCACTATTTGTGTCTCCCTCTCTCGCTCTTCATTCCTCCTCTCCCCTTTCCTTTAGTTTATCTCCATCTCTCCCTTGTCAATCCCCCTATATCTCCACATCTATCACTCTATGTCCCTGTTCTTCCCTCCAATATATATATAGAGTTAATATATATCATGATACATTTATATATATTATAATATAATAAATTTAATATTGTATTAATCGAAAGTTATTAAATTTAATAATATTAATATTATAATATATTAATATGAGTATTAGATTTAGTAATAATAATAATAATAATAATAATAATGTTTTAATATTATATTAGGGTTAATAATGTTTTTATTTGCATGGTATTAATAATAATTTAGCCCATGGTATTTGGACCATAGGCTTCACCTAAATAAAACCTATTTTTTGAGTGTTTGTAAATATAAAGCAGATTATGGAGTAAATATGAAAAGAGGTTTTATTTACTTACCATACCTCTAGTTTATTTATATTTTTATTTATTTACCATATCTCTTTTATTTACTATGGTATTTGGCCCATAGGCTTGTTATATAATTAGATATTTATTTATAATCATATTTGATATATTTTTATTTTTTACCTTACCGCTTTATACCTCTTTTATATTTATTTATTTACCATACCTCTTTATACCTATTTTATATTTATTTATTTATCATACCTCTTTATACCTTTTTTGTATTTATTTATTTACCATACTTATTTTATAAATATGGTATTTGTTCCATGGTATTTAGCCCATGGTATCAATATTAATTGTCCCATGATATTCGTCCCATAGGCTTCATCTAAATAAAACCTCTCTTTTTGAGTTTTTTTAAATATAAAAAGGTTTATGGAGTAAATATAAAAATAAGTTTTCATTTATTTACCCTACATCTAGTTTATATATATTTTTATTTATTTACCATAACTATGGAGTAAGTATAAAAATTATAAGTCAATAAAGCAATTATTAAATGGGTGAGATAATTTAGTATCCATTCAAATTATATAAATAATACATAGTTTTATTTTAATAATTAATCTCATCCCATCAATAAGTTAAAAAAGTTATATATAATCTAAATATTCAAGTTATATAAAATTAAAGATTAGATTAATGCTTTGGCCGACATTAGTTTGAGGACGTGACATAGTTATTTTTTGAGGACGTGACATAGTTATTTTTTGAGGACATGACATACTTGACATCAGGATGATACTAGGTTGTAGATTACGCCTCTCGGCGCAATCACAAAAGTCTTAAATCTAACATCATTAAATATAGTTTACTATAAAAAAAAAAATGCATGAGAGGCTGGATTTCTCATATCATGGTGACAAAATATTAATCACAAACTTGTTTAAACATTACAACCATTGTGTCTATTCCTTGAAAACTCTCCTTCCCCATAGAACCTCAAGTTGCAATCATGGAGCGGTAGAAGAATAACCGATAAACTAGTCTAAATCTACAGGAAAACTTGTAAAGGTGTGTTGGAAATGCGGAAAGGAAGGGAACTACAAAAAGGACTGTAGATATAAATATCTCGAGAAAGGAAAGGTATCTAATGATGCTCCTTCTGCAGAGGTGAAAACCACCTCAGATGAAGGTGGGGATCTGTACTTAGCTTCTTCCTCAAGTACACATGTAGATCATGAGGCATGGTTGATTGACTCAGGTGCATCCTTTCACTTCACTCTCCACAGGGAGTGGTTCTGCAATAAGAGAAATATGGTGGTGGTAATGTATTCCTAGGGGATGACAGTCGGAAGTCCAGAATCGTCAATTGTGGAAAATTCAAGTTGAAGTTACAAGGTGGAAGGATTAGAACACTCCCCGATGTTCTATGTATTCTTTTATTGACCAGAAATTTGATTTCTGTAAGAAAGATGGATTATGCAAGTATAAAAACAGTATTCGAGAAGGATACCTGCAAGATGGTTCGGGGAGCATTGGTATTGATGTGGGGAGTTTGGATTGGGACTCTGTACAAGCTTCTGAGTAGCATTACTATTAAAGAGTGCAATTGTTTTACGGTTCCTGGAAGTGGAGCTAAAACCCTTGTGGTATGTGGAGAAAAGGCCATGGTATGGCATCAAAGGCTTGTGCATATTGGAGAGAAGGGCCTTCGAATAATGCATGGTAGTGATATGGTAGAAGGTAAGTCTAATTTCTCTGTAAATTTTTAATTTTGTGAAAATTGTGTATATGGGAAGCGGAATTGAGTGAGTTTCCCCTCTGGTGCTAAGAGGGAAAATGAGATATTAGAGCTTTTACACAGTGATGTGTTTAAACTTGTGTCAGTTCCATGAGTGGGTAAGTCTATGTACTATGTATCATTTATAGATGACTTCTCAAGGAATACATGGATATATTTCCTCAGGAATAAATCTGAATTCTTTGACAGGTTTAAAGAATTTAAGGCTCTAGTGGAAAACCGGACAGAGAAGAAGATAAAGGGGTTGAGGACAGATATTGTGGAGATTTATTTGAAGAAGGAATTTGAAGAGTTTTGTAATAAGTGTGGTATATCCTGATAGAAGAATACTTCATACACACCTCAAAAAAATGGAGTTGCAAAAAGAATGAATATGATGTTGATGGAAAATGCAAGAAGCATGCTCATTGGTTCCGGGTTAGGACATGAATTCTGGGCAGAGGCAGTTGAGACTGCATGTTACTTGGTTAATAGATCACCTTCATCAGCATTAGAGGATAGGAATCCACATGAGGTATGTACTGGTAAGAAACCCTCTATTTCACATTTGAGGGTATTCGAATGTGGTGCATATGTACATGTTCCAAAGGAGAAAATAACCATGTTGGATAGTAAATTTGAAAGGTGCATATTTATTGGGTATAAGGATAGTTTAAAAGGTTATAAGACTTGGAACCCAGAAACAAGAAGGCTGTGTAAAGCCGAGATGTGGTATTTAGAGAGGTGAAAGATGCTATTAAACATGAAGTTCTACCAAAAGAACCTAAGAATATATATTTTGAGCTAAAGTAGGAAGAATCATTCTCTACAACATAACAAGAATCAGAAGAGGAAGAAGCAGAAACTCCAGCTTTGAGAAGATCAGTTTGAGAGAGAAGGAAACCAGAAAGGTATAGTACATATTCTTTATGTTCAAATTTTTCTTTATATATTACTGATGATGATCCCATAACTGCCAGGGAGGCAGTAGATTCAGAGGATGGAAAACTATGAAAAGAGGCCATGGTTGATGAAATGACATCTTTGGACAAAAATGAGGCTCGAGATCTGGTAGAGTTTTCAACTGGAAGGAAACCCATTGGAATAAAATGGGTGTTTAAGAAGAAGATGAATGATTCAAGAATGCAAGGTGGAGAAATAAAAATCTCGGTTGGTAGACAAAGGTTATTCCTAGGTGTCGTGAATTGATTTTGGTGATATTTTTTCTTTTGTTGCCAAGATAGCTTCTATTAGATTAATTTTATCTATCTCTATTGATTTTTATTTTGAGCTAGAACAGATGGATGTGAAGACAACGTTTCTTCATGGGGATATGGAAGAAGAGATCTACATGAAGAAACCTAGAGGCTTTGCAGTGAAGGTTAAGAAATAACTTGTATATAGGTTAAAAAAGTCTCTATATGGGTTAAAAAAATCACCAAGGATGTCGTATCATAAATTTGATACATATATACAGGGAATTGGATTCACCAGAAGCAAAGCGGATCATTGTGTGTATTTTAAATTAATTGGTGATTGGAAATGACAAAGAAACTATCCAGGATTTTAAGACCCAATTGTCCTCCAATTTCGACATGAAGGATCTTGGTGTTGCAAACTATATTTTTGGCATGGAAATTAAATGAGATTGGGAAAAGAGGAGGCTCTGATTAAACTAGAGGAAGTATGTCGAGATAATATTGCAGAGGTTTAATATGAAGGACAGTAAACCAGTGAAGGTTCCTATTCTTGTAGGTGTAAAGTTATCTGCTAAACAATGTCCCAAGACACAAGAAGAGGAGGAGGAGATGTCCCACGTTCCATATGCAAGTGCAGTTGGTAGCCTGAAGTATGCAATGGTTTGTACTAGACCATACATTGCACACGCAGTGGGAGTATTGACCATGTTTATGTAAAAACCAAGGAAGAAGAATTGGACAACAATGAAGTGGTTTTTCGGGTATTTGCATAGCACTACTGATTATGGTTTGTGCTACCAAGGAAGACCAAGATTGGAATAATTTGTGGACATTCGTGGCTTTGTTGATGCATATTGGGTTGGAGATCTAGATCATAGAATATTTACAAGTGGGTATGTGTTTAAAATATTTGGAGGAGCAATAAGTTGGATGAGCAAAAGACAGTTTGTAGTGGAGGTTTCAAGTACAGAGGCTGAATACATGGCATTCACTCATGCAAGAAAGGAAGAAATTTAGTTGTAGAGACTGTGTTAAAGTATGAGGTTGGTACAAAGAGCTATAAGGATAGACTGTGACAAAAAAAGTGCAATTTTATTGGCTAACAACATTTATTATCATTCACAGACAAATCACATTGATGTTCAATATCACTTTGTGAGGGATATGGTTGAGGACAAAAATGTGTTTGCTCGTAATGGTGGACACTTTGAATAATGTTGCAGATGCATTGATGAAGTCTATGAGCACTAAGAAGTTTTCTTGGTGTAGAGAAACAATGGGCATCGCAGGGCTAGACTAATGACTAAGCTCTCCTGTGACCCCCATGTGGAAAAGAAAAAAACAATTGGGAGAATGTTGGGTGTGTGTTATATTCTTTACATGATGAGTCACACGAGGGGTGGGGGTAGCCCCCATACATGGGGTACAGGGCAGTTTCCTGGGAATTTTTTTTTGGACCATATAATAGGTGGGAGGACCTACCTATGGTTTTGTGTATGGGTTTTGCACATGGCTTTGGGCATGATGGTTTTATTCCCATGTTATTTTGTAGATACAGTCAAGGGAACTACGATTATGTTCTAATCCAGGGTTAATGGATTGGGGTTTATGAATGCTTCATAACACACACACACACACACACACACACACACACACATTATAAAATTGAAAGGAAAATAATGAAAAGTCAATCTAGTAGTCCCGGTTTTGGAATATAGGGTAAAATCTCTATGTATATTTGTTTTATGTTCTCGCCATTATTTATTTTTCTGTTTTAAGAATTCGTTTGTAGGTAATTTCTGTACATGGTTAAAAACTAAAAATATCACCAAGTTCGAGTCAAGGAAAAAGATACCTGGAAGACCACCTTCAAAACCAAGCAAGGTTTGTATGAGTGGTTAGTCATGCCATTTGGCCTATGTAATGCACCAGCTACATATATGAGATTGATGAATGATGTATTGTGCCCTTTTATAGATTTATTTTTTATTGTCTATTTGGATGATATACTGATATACAATGCTACCTAGGAGGAGCACATATCATATTTGATGTAGTTTTTGGAGACATTAAAGAAGCACCAACTATAGAAATTATAAAAAACTGTGAGTTTGCATGACAATCTTTGGTGTATTTGCAGTATGCAATAGGTGGAGGAGAGTTGAAGAGAAATCCTTCCAAGATGGAGGCCATCATGAAATGTCTAGTGCCTACTAATGCTTCTAAGGTCAGGAGTTTCTTTGGGGTAGCACAATACCTGAGGAAATTCATAGCCTCATTTTTAGTGGTAACAACACCGCTCCACGCCATAGCAAAAAATGGCAAGAGTTTTGAGTGTGGAAAGGGTTAACAAAGGGATTTCAAGGAGCTAAAGAAGAAAATTAGTCAAGCACCATTTCTGGCATCACCAAACTTGTAGAAACCCTTTAAAGTGAATAAAAATGCAAGTGGTTATGCTATGGGAGAAGTCTAGATGCAGGGAGGAAGGCCTTTATGGTACCATTCTGAAGTATTTTATAGGGCAGTTCTTAATTACCCTTCCTACGATAAGGAGCTATATTCCTTGGTGCAATATTTGAAGAAGTGGAAGCACTATATAATGGGAAAGGATATAGTAATCCACACATATCACCAACCACTATAGTACTTGCGGGCCTAGAGTAAGTTACAACAAACCAGGCATTACAAGTGGATGGGGTTTCTACAATAGTTTCATTTGTTCATCAAGTAGAAGAAAACACAAGCAAGTTGGTTGGAATTATTTCAAGGCCACCCACACCAAATATCATGACTTTGGTAACTCTTATGCACATGAAGACATTAACCCATGCTGCATATGGAGAGGCATATTTAGAAGATGAGGACTTTAAGGAGGTTTTGCAGTAGTTGTAGAGTTAGAGTCATGTGCACATTGGTGAAAACACCATTGACTACCATATCCATGATGGGTTAATATACAGGCTGGATAAGTTATGTGTTCTTAAATGTGAGAGATTGCAACTGATTAGAGAGGCTCACACCTCCAAGGTTGCAAGGAAATTTGGTGTAGGGAAGACGATGGCCAATTTGCAAATGTATTTGTATTGGCCTAAGATGAAAGAGTAAGTAGCTATATTCATAAGATGATGCATGATTTGTTATACTAGTAAGCCTAGAAATAAGAAACATGGTCTATATCATCCCTTACCTATACCCACTCTCCTTTGGGACATAATATCCATGGAATTTGTAGGAGGTTTACCAACAACTAGGAATGGACATGAATACTTATTTGTGGAAGTTAATAGGTTCAGTAAGATGTGTGTTCTGATGCCCTGTAAAAACACCATTAGTGGGAAAGAAGTAGTGAACTTGTTCTTTAGACTGCTCTAGGTGCACTTTAGGATACGAAGGATCGTCATTTTGGAAAATGATACAATATTTCTCAGTGCATTCTAGAATACATTGTGGGAGTATATGGAAATGAAGTTGAGGAGATCTACAACATTCCATTCCCAGAAAATTGGGTAGACAAAAGTAGTCAACATGACTCTGGTGCAACTTATGAGGGGATACAAATAGAAGCATCTAAAGAATTGGGATGAAAATATAGTATATATACAACATTCTTACAATATAGTAGTCCACACTCTATAGGAAACTCCCCATTTGAAACATGTTTTGGATATTTTATGCCTTCACCTTTGGACATTGCATATCGATATCAAGGAGGAGCGAGGGAAGATCTTATAGGATATGCCTTGAGGGTTGAAAAGTTTGTAGAAAATATGAGGAAAATCGATATACAGGTATAAAAGACACTACATAAGTCACTAGAGAAATACAGGGGCAAGCATGATCAATGACATAGAACAGAGAAATCATTCAAGGTGGGCGATAGAGTACAACTATAGTTGAATGAGGAGAAGCTATAAGGGCTTGGTAAGAAAATCAAGTCTCTGATATTTTTTCCCCTTCATATACTAGAAAAGGTGGGTGATAATTCCTATCGACTCAATTTTCCACCATCTATGTTCATTTAATCAACTATGAATGTAGAGAATTTGAAACTCTATGAGACTTCTATGTTAGATTAGGAAGAGGAACATGCCCTACCTTATATGGAGGATTTGGCACCATATGCTTAGGTAGAGTTGATATATGATTCAAATTTGTAGAAGAGGTCCAAAAATACAAGATAGGCGCAACATGAGCTTTGGCGGATTGGGTTGAAAGGACAAATTCTAGAAATAAATAAATGGTTCACCAGAGAGAAGGTGGAGGAAAAAATTCCTCACCTCATTAAGTAGAACATTTTTGGAACTAAAAGCCTCCCAAAATGGGGAGGTGTGATCCATATTAGATCATTACATTATTTTTCATCCATATTGATGCTTTCATAATGGAAAAAGTGGAGAAATGACTCATGGGAACATTTTTACCAGAGGGACCCAGTTTGGCAAAACAGGGTTTGAAACATTTGGGGAGCATATTGAGACATCAAAATGATGTTTTTTTGGAGTATAAATTTTCCAATTTAGTGCCACACATTTTCACCTTTTTTTGCATACAAATACCTTACCAACGATGCAAGAATTGTGTCAATCAGAGACCGTATGCGAAATTTATGCCACTCAGAAGTTGAACTTCCTATTTTGACCACCATAATTTGAGACGATGCCACGACAACCCCCATTATTTATCAAAAAGGGGCTAGACATGTGATTATGATGTAGAAGATTTTATAATATTCTATAATGTAACTTTGGTTAAGAGTTGAGGTAGTCAAAACTAACCACTATTAGGTTATCAGGTTGTGTTATAATTGGCCTCTTGGAGGAAAATGGAGTCCATTCTTTTGAGTGCATTTGTTCCATTGCTAGGCAAAAATATCCAAGAGGGATATGAGGTAGAGACACAGGGAAGATTTGTGCACTGAAGCTGCCCACGGCCCATAGGCCATACTTCTTTGTACTCAAAGCCATATTTCCATTCAAAGAAGGAGAACAGAGCGACCTTACCTTCCATCTAGGTTTTTCTCTCGAAAGGGTTTCCCATATCATTTCTTGTGTTAAATGTGTCACATGAGATTTTTATTTTGTCATTCTCTATTTTCTGCATAATTTTCATTTACATGCATGCACTATTAATAGTAAATATACAAATATCTAAATCTAATACAACTCTGATAGTGTAGAATTTAAAATTTTTAATATAATATTATTAAATCTGTTGTGACGAGTTGTCTAGTGGAATATACGCGAAAATTTACGAATCATATTGGTATTAAAGTAGGTTTATTTGGGTGTTTTGTGGATATCTGCATGGAATCTAGATCGGCTGGGAGAAAAGTTGAAAAACCTAATCATGGCCGATGAATATGTGAATAACCCTCGTGATACTGTAGAGGAGAGGTTTTCATGGCTAGAACAACAAGTCACAGATATAAGTCATAATGTAAATCTCCTCATGGCGGCCTTGAACAATAATATTTGGATATTCAAAGAAGATGGGGGTTTAAATGTGGGAAAAATCAGAAGGGGGATCAAGAGATCGAGATGAAATGAAGAAAAAACTTAAGAAAGAACCCAAAAAAGATCAACCCAGTTTGAGTGTCATGAATCAATCACAACCCCTGCTTAAAATGGAATGAAAGGGTGATATCAATATGTACCATGACAATATTGATCCTCTGAAACTGAATTATTTGTTGTAGAAATTGGAAGTTTATTTCAACGAACATAAAATTGAGGAAGGACAGAAGATCTCATTTTCATAGTTGAAGTTAGAGGGCCATGCCCTGACTTGGTGAAAGAGCCACATAGAGACCCTGAGGTTGGAGGGACAACCTCTGGTGACTGAGTGGGAGGACTTTAAAACCTTCATTAAGTCATAGTTTTACCCTATTGGGTACGTAGAGGACCGGTGGATCTGGTGGCACTACTTCAAGCAAAATCTAGGGAAAAGTGTGCAGGAGTACACCACAGAGTTCAGAAAGATGGCCATAATGTTGGGTATCTCCCCAAAGAATCCATATGTACCCATCAAGTATTTGGGGTGTCTACACTGCTATTTGCGAGAGCAAGTGATGTTGTTTAAGCTCAAATGAATGGATGAGGCTTGTGTATAGGCACAGTGCCTAGGAAACATAGGCCTCAAGAGAGCGCAATTAAGTGGATCAAAGAAGAAGGGGAAACATGAGACTTCTAAGGAGGGTAATGTTATAGGCCATTTTGTCACACTTGGTCAAAATTCCCCAAACCCGGATCTCTGATTATCTGTTACACTTTGCATCAATACCTTGTAAGGAAAAAAGTAAAACTATTTCCAAAATTTATAAGAATATTGGATTCATTGGCTCAAAACCCCAGTTTAAGACTTCATTGCACTTACCTTCATGAAAATCTGTGATGGGCCATGCTGCATACATGCAAACTGCATTGGTTAGTGGAGGTCGCCTTTACTAAAAGTGTAATGACCCCTGGAAATGTGGAAAAATAAAATATAATTTAGAAGCTTCCTTCTTTAGAAGGTTCAAGAGTTGATTTGTCTATTTTCTATGGAATATTATCTCAAATTCCTACTAATGAGGATTTATCCCTTATCTCATGGAACTTACCTCCTTTGAAAGTGGATCTAAAACTTCCTCATTTTCCTTATAAAAGTAGTTCCTGCTATAGAGTATGGGTTGGATTTTGGAGACTCTAATTTTTCCCTTATGCTTTCAGTTTGATTTTGGAGGTCCATAATCCATCTTTATGCATTGGTAAGATTCAATGCTTTATCATTGTGGTAAAGAAAGGACGAGAAGGCTAGGAAAGATTTGCGACATCAAGGCCTCAACAAGGATTGTAATTTTTTTGTTATCATTAATACAAAGTGCATTATTTTTTCGATACATCATGTTTTTCATTATACATGTGTAGAAAAATATTCTTTGAGCTCTTATTTAGAGTTATTTGAATATATCATGTTTTATATCCTAATGACTTTGCTTGTCTTGGAAAATTTGTAGGTTCTACTTTCGGGAGTTAAAGCTGGAGTGAGTAAGTGAAGAGAAGAAGGAAACTTGCATTGGAAACTAGGTAGGCATTCTTATTATATTTCAAATATCTTTAGGGAAGGATAGTGTAGTTTTTTGGTTGCTTATAGGTTAATCCATTGAACCTAGGGAGATCGCTTCTGTCCGCAGAAGGGATTTGTCCAGAAAACAACTTGGTGACTCGACTGAGAATCGAGTTGTTATTCAACGGTTTTATTTTCCATGGCATTTTAAGACATCTATAGTCAACCTTTTTTGTCTTGTTAAGACTGTAATTTAACTTTAGAAAATTGGATTTCAATTTTGGTTAGAGTTTTTTTCTTCGTTTTTTGCGCGAATCAACCCCATCGCACTTGTTGAATTAAAGGCATTATTGAATGCGAAAGAAGTTGTGTGAAGGTTGGGTGAATGTGTGGATGTTATGTGAATTTTTTTTGTAAAGTTTACTAAGATAATAAATATAAAATTCTCTTTTTTAATTCTTATTTAGGGACGTATTTCACAACGTATAATCACTAATTAATATCAGTTTTGAATGTCAATGAACGAGGGTGTTATTGACTGCGGAAGTAGTTGTGTGGACGAAATTGTGCAGAGATGGTTGTGCGTGTGTAGAGGTTACGCAGAGAAAAAATGCATGTGTAGACTATGTGTGAAATGAGGGAAGTGAAAAGGAGTCTTTTAATTGTAATGCGTTTTTCTATTAGTTTTATTATTAATATATTTTGCGGGATGCGAATGTTAGGTCCCTATATTACTAGTATAGTCCCTTATTGTTGTTAGTGTAGCTCCCTTATTGTTATTATTGTACCCCTGTAACCCCCATATTGTTATTATTGTGCCCTTAAATTATTATTTTTAGGTCGTAAGTTGTCAAGCGATGAGCATATCTATTCATAGAAAGGTTTCGTAATTTGTATCATCCAAGAATTGTTCATTCATGTAATGTATTGGAGGTTGCCCCCTTGAAGTGGCTTATTTCTAAGGCGTTGATATCTCTTTTCTTCTATTTTTGGAGCTGGTTTCACAACATTTGGTATCATAGCTTTGGATTCTAGGGTTTTGCTGTTCCAAACAGGTCATCGTGGAATTTTCGCTATAACGTTTTTTCTACGAAGGTTCGGAAGCTAAAATATTTAGTGTGCGAAGCCAAAATCCTGAGAAACATCTTCGCAAAATTTCAGATCTTGGTTCGCAATATTTTCGGAGATGTAATCTGTGGAATTTAGGTCATTTTGCAGGCTCCTGAATTTAACCTAAATAGGTCATCGTGGAATTTTCGCTATAAAGTTTGTTCTACAAAGGTTCATAAGCTGAAATTTTTAGAGTGTGAAGTTGAACTCCTGAGGAACATCGTCACAAAATTTCAGATCTTGGTTCACAATATTTTTGGAGATATGATCTGTGGAAGTTAGGGCTTTTTCAGGGTTCTGAATTTCATCTCAAAGAGGTGACCGTGGAAAAATATTCATAGCTCTTTCTCTGAGCATTTGATTGGAAAGATGTAAAAAGTGGCTACAAGTACACAAGCTTTAGTTTTCTGTCTATAAATTTTAGAGCCAAAGGAGGAAACAATGACACATGGCAAGTCGTACAAGTTCGCTCTACTGAACTAGTTCATAACTGGGTCATTGTGGGATATTAGACATAAATTTATCTTGAAGAGTCCAAATCAGATTAGACCTGTGGCATTTGAAAGAAGCTTCATAGGGCTACCATAGGGCCAAATTTCAAATATTGAAGATTTGCAATTATAGAGATAATTCAATTTCAATATCGAGCTCCTCAAAAGCAAGTAAAAGGTGTGTATTTTTTTTCCGAATTGCATAAGTCTTGTTTGAAGAATCAAGTTGAATTGATTCCAAGGGAATATTGTAGAACAAATATCAGTATTGCATTCTAAAATGGCCCCTAAAAGTAATTCAACACCCATTAAGTCTTTATAAGGCTCTACTATGACTCATGAAGATGAAGAATGACAACGTGACATATCAAAGTTACAAGAGCAAGTGCAACAAATTTCGATCTCGCAAAGAGCAACAAAAAATGAAATGGAAGTTTTGAAGAAAGGCATGGAAACTAAGATGGATGGTTTGAAGAAAGGCGTGGATGCTAAAATGAATGGTTTGGAAGCTAAGATGGATGACATAGAAGTGTGGACACTCATTCAAAAGTTGTAGCAAGATCCTAGTACATCTGATACATTTAGTTGGAAAAATGATTCCTTATGGTACAAAGATCGCTTATATCTTTGTAAGAATTCCCAACTAAAACAAAAGATTCTTTTGGAATTGCACACTTCTCCTTTAGGAGGACACTTTCAGTTTTTAAAACTTACGGGGTGAAAGAATTTTTTTGGGATGGCCTTAAATCTGATATTCAAAATTTTGTGGCGGAATGTTTGGTTTGCCAGTAGAATAAAGTTGAGACAATTAAGACCTCAGGTCTACTTCAACCTTTATCCATTCCAAGTCAACGTTGGGAGGAGATCTCAATGGATTTTATCACGGGTTTACCTAAGTCCGAAGGAAAGAGTGTCATCATGGTGGTAGTTGATAGACTTACCAAGTATGCACACTTTTGTACATTATCTCATCCATTTAAAGCAAGTACAGTTGCTACTACATTTATGGACAGAATTCAAAAGCTACATGGAAGCCCAAGGGTTATTGTGAGCGACAGAGATCCCATTTTTACTGGAAATTTTTGGACAAAGTTATTTTCTTGTTTGGGTACTCAATTAGCTCATAGCTCATCTTATCATCCTCAATCTGATGGTCAAACAGAGATAGTAAATAAATGTTTGGAAGGATATCTTCGTTGTTTTGTATCCGATAAACAAACACAATGGGTCAAGTGGTTACCTCTCGCTGAATGGTGGTATAACACTTCCTTCCATACTGCAGCAAAAATGACCCCATTTATGGCACTTTATGGATATCATCCACCATCCATCACATCATCTTTAAAAGAAAATTCGAAGGTTCAAGCAGTGGAAGATCACATCGAGCATCAACAAGAAGTTCTCCAACTCTTAAAGGATAACCTGAATTTGGCACAAAATCGAATGAAACAACAGGCAGATCAACATCGCAATGAGAGAATTTTTGATGTAGGAGATTGGGTATTTTTACGGCTACAACCATACAAACAAATGTCCCTCAAGCAAGCTAAGAAGGATAATAAATTATCGCTAAAGTACTATGGTCCTTACAAGGTGTTGCAAAAGATTGGTACTATGGCATACAAATTGGAGCTTCCTGCTTCTTCACAAGTGCATCCAATTTTCCATGTTTCATGCTTAAAGAAGGTTATAGGTGAAAATCTTCCAGTTCAAACAATATTGCCAGAACTTGATGAGGAAGGAAAATCATATTGGAACCTGAAGCGGTCATGGAAACAAGAACTCGACAGCTACGGAATCGATCAATTTCAGAGTATCTCATCAAGTGGAAGAACTTACCCACTGAAGATTCTACATGGGAGGATGAGAATTTTATACAGAAGCACCAAGAGCTACTCAAGCGTTGAGGACAACACTTTTTTGAAGGAGAGGGGCATGTTAGGTCCCTATATTACTAGTATAGTCCCTTATTATTATTATTATTGTACCCTTGTAACCCCCATTTTGTTATTATTGTGCCCTTAAATTATTATTGTTAGGTCGGCTAGGATTACATTGTGGCCCACTAGGATTACATTATGGCCCCATGGACTCCTATATATAGAAAGGAGGTTTTGTAATTTGTATCATCCAAGAATTTTTCATTCATGTAATGTATTGGAGGTTACCCCCTCGAAGTGGCTTATTTCTAAGGCGTTGATATCTCTTTTCTTCTATTTTTGGAGCTGGTTTCATAACAACAAAAGTTCATACAATGAAAGCTTGAAAGTTTTTGGCACACAATGGACTGTGTTGTTTGAAGGTAGCTTCTGCAGAGAACAAATGCTTCCTGAGTACCCCCCCCCCCTGCCCCCCCCAAAAAAAAAATCATAAAATTATTTTTTGATGGAGCATCGAAAGGAAACTTAGGACCAATGGATTTTTGGGGAATATTCCTGAATGAAAATTCAGTTCCTCTAAGGGTTTTCTTATTTGAATGTGGTATTGCAACAAACAATCTTTCCAAGTTCCTTGTTGCAGAAAGGGCACTCCATATTGTGCATCATCAAGGTTATAAGTTAATACAGATACATGGAGATTATTTATTGGTGATACAGTCCATTCGTTAATTATTGAATGGACAATTGGGCTATAAAATCCTCCATAGTTTGATATTGGTAGCGTTTGCCTCCAATATTGGTGGATTTTTTGAAAGGTTTTGATTATTTCCTCGTAGAATACACCAAATGGTAGGGAAACGATGTTTCAGACTACCTTGCAAACTTTGGTTTTCGTATGGTAGGTCTATATATGGACAGGTCATGGTCAATTCTGGATTGGGACATGGAGAATCAAGAAATAATTATTGGGATTAAGGCTAATGTGTTGTCCTTAATGGAAACCTACCTGATAGAGATGTCAACATAATGGTTATCTAGATGCTATAGGTGATCTAAGCAAAGGAATATCAGCTCAAAGACAAATGGATGGTAAAGATAAAGTGTGAAAACATATACATGGGTCCTATGAATTAAGATCACGTACATACGCAGGTATGGTGAAGAGAAGTCGCGTACATAATCCGCACCATGGTATTATGAATACCAGGGGTCGTTGCCATGGTATTGGCCCATAGTATTGAGTGTGACAAAAGTTATTTGATCCTGTCAAATACTACTAACAACATTACTAAGGGATTTTCCTAAGGTAGTGGCTAAGGCTAATGCTATATAAGGAGATGGATATCAAAGACTTAGGTGTGAAAGTTTTGTGTTATCTTTGAATGAATTGATATGAAACATGTGTGCACCAAGGAGCAAGGAGAAAACTAGGATCTAGAAAACTTGAAGTATGGTCTTGTTTGATTTACCTATTGAAATATATGGAAATGATAAATTTGTGGTTGTGATGATGATGTGACATGAATAAAGTAATTATTTCTGACAGTAAGGGTTCTGAAGTGTGAAATATATGTTTGTTGCGAATGTTTTTAGATATGTACGCAGTTTTGTATCACTTTAGTCGCATACATATGCAGGTATGGTTTTGTATAGTTGCATATATATTTTTTGAAGTATTTTTCAGTATGTTCACAATTTGTACATTGGTGGTATGAATGGATGTCGCGTACATATGTGGATGTTCTTTGTAAAAGTTGTGTATACATGATAGGGTTTTGCAATATGAGTTGTTGATGATGTTTGATCAGTTTTTCTATGTTTGTTGTTGTCTGTCAATGAAGTCTCTCTCATGATAATATGTGTTTAACAAAACTGGTTGGGTTGAATTGAATATTTAATGGAAAGTTGATTAGTAATGATGATACTGTGTGGTGATATGTATTTTATTTGTGATGGATTCAAAATATGATTAAGTGATTAATTCAGTGCTACAGTGATTTAGATTTAGTTATTAGTGTTTTGAGATCCATACGCAGGTCTTCTTTTGAGAAATCACATACATACGTGGCTATGATTCAAAATAGTAGAGTACACCTTCTAACATATGTTTGATCAGGGTTCGCAGTGACAAGAACTGGTCTCTGTGATAAAAAATATATGGTCTGAATGGTTGTTCAGTACTTGGGTAAGTCGATTTAGTAATTGGTTTTAGAATTGTTATTTGATATTGAGCTTTAATGTTAGAAGTGGATCCAGTTTGAGGCATTCTGAAAAGTGATCCACAAGGAGCTAAGGATAACAATCTTCATAAAGGAGGTTGTAGCTTCCTTCCAGTAGGTGCTGGAAAATGAGATATGGTTGTAGCCTTATGCAAGTAGGTTCATGCGTACTGGTTAGAGTCTACACTAGTACAATATTGTATGAAGTTTTTCTTTTAAAAAAATAAAAATACAGAGACGACAACAACAGTGGTTTTCTCCCACATTGGGTTTCCACCTAAAATATTGGTATTCATGTATGTTGATATCGTTATTGTGTATTGATGATCTATTTTCTTCTTATTACTCATGTTTACTTCTTAATTGATGAATAAATAAGTAATTATGCACTAATTAAAGTTGAACATATGAAGAAAGTAATGATCAATTAGTTATCTAGATATATGTGGGTTGTATTAATAATAGTCATGCACATACGCCAATTTACTTTATAATAGTGGCGTAAAAAAATCATAATAAGAGAATGAAAATCTGAAGTGTGTAAAATACTGATTCACCCCCCTTCCTCCTCTTAGTATTTTTCTTAACAATTTGTATCAGAGAAGGTCCTTCAAAGGAAGCTTGATTGCTAGAAGGGAGATTCATCAAGATGAGAAATCAAGAGGGAGTATCTTTTATCTAACCACCATTATTTAATGGAACGAAATTGTTTTCTAGAAATTCATAATGAGAGCATATATGTAGTCACTTGGAGCTAATTTTTGGTCAATTTTTGAAGGAGGCTGTCAGTATCCATCCTCCATTCCCACATATGATTCCTGGAAGAATCAAAATGAGACTAATGCAAAGGCAGTCAACGCTATTTTAGGAAGCTTGGCAAATAATCAAAATTTATGAAGGTCATGTAGTTGAATACTGAAAAGGTTGTATGGGACAATATCATCCAAATATATGAAGGTGACACTAAGGTAAAGGGTTCCAAACTTCAAACATTTAGAATTCAATATGAAACTCTTAGAATGCATAATGATGAAAGTATTGCAATTTTCTTCCTTAGGGTAGATTATATCGTTAACTCAATGAGAAATCATGGTGATGAAGTAAAATATTCGATGATTGTTGAAAAATTCTAAGATCTCTAAACTCAAAATTAGATTCAAAAATATTTTCCATTGAAGAAATGTGGGATTTGAAGAACCCTACTATTGAACAGCTCCATGGGATCTTATTAGCTTATGAAATGAGAAAAGGGGGTCCATTAGCTATCAAAGAAGAAAAAATTAAATATACTTATAATGGAAAGGAAAAGGAGGAGCTTAAGGAAACATGTCACATATAAAATGAAGAAGAAGTGAATTTAGTAAATAAAAAATCCAAGTAGGAACTAACAAGTTTAGATGTAAGCTTCCTTACAAATGCTTTTTTTGTGAAAGAGTTGGTCACTACGTTGCTAAATTACCTTATAAAGAAAATCATGAGAAAGGAAAGAATTTCGCAAAAGTAAATGTTAGAGGAAGATTTGATAACAAGAAAAGTTTCTATACACACGAAGATAGTGATTTTCCTTTAAATGATGAAGATGTTGAATCTAATCAATAATATCAATTACTTATGGCATTTGAAGAAAAATGTGTTGATGAATTTGATGATGTTTTTTATGGATGCTCTAGAAGAAAAATATACTCTCATTGAAGAAATAACTTAGCTAAATATTCATTTGGAAGAATCTAATTTAGCTGAATAAGCTTTGAAGAAACAAATTCTATAAAAGGAAAGGCACAATGAAAGGTTATAACTTAAAATAGTGGGTCTAAGAAAGGAAATTGAAAAAAAAGGGTTGTAAATCTTAGATTTTCTAAAGGATATGCGAACTTAGAAGAAATAATCAAAGTAAAACACTCTCCTCTAATAAAGATAGGTCTTGGATACAATGGAGGATCATAAAAGACTATAAAATCTTCTGAAATAGGTACAAGAAGCTATCTCAATGTAGTAAAGAGAAGAAATCATCAAAATTATAGCTCTCAGCAAAACAATGAGGGATCAAATGTCTCTCAAGTAAAACATCCTTACCACAATCAAAGGGGAAGCTAATAAAAAAGGTACTATAATCCCAGGAACTCTTACTTCAATGGTCAATGCTTCACCTGTCATAATTTTGGTCATAAATTTGTTCAGTGTGTCACTTATAAAACTATTATGACTAGGGAATAAAGAAAACAAAAGAATGAGATTGGGTCAAAGAAATACTCTTATAATGTTTTCTCACTTCTTCAAGATGAAACAATATGTTCCTTTTGCAATAGCATTGGGCATAAAGAAAATGAACGTAGAAGCAAAAGGAGACCATCCCCTCATCATGAACAAAAGGTGATAGCACCCAAGGTATGGATAAAGAAAACCATAGAAACTAAAAATTGTGGTCTAGCCTTGTATGCAGGAGATCAAGAAAAATTTTGGTACATTCATATGGGATGTTCAAAGCATATGACAGGTGAAAAAGACAAGTTTATGTCTTTTAATGAAATAAAGAAAGAAATGAATGCAACCTTTTGAAATAACTCACTTGTTGTTATCAAAGGGAAGGGGACTTTTTGTTAAAGAAAAGTGTTAAGGATGGAAATGTTTTATTTTTTGACGGATTAAGACATAACGTGTTGAGTGTTCGTTAAATGTGTGACCAAGAGAATTAGGTTGTCTTAGAATCAAATAATTGTGTGGTACAAAATCTGGATATAGGTAAAATCATAATAAAGGGAACAAGAACTTCAGGCAATGTCTATGGCTTGGAAGGTGGCCAAGAGCATTCTTACTTAAGAAAATTAAAAGAAAGTTGGCTTTGGCACAAAATTTTGGGACATCTAAGCTTAACTCAATTACACAAGACAAGCACAATGGGAGTATTTCTTGACTTTCCCAACATCTCCCTACTAGAAAATAGCATATGAAAATCATCTCAATTTTGTAAGCTAACCATAGTTCAATTTAACGCTAAAGAAGGTACTTCAAGTAAGAAAATTGAACTTATTCATATTGATTTGTGTGGTCCTATGAGAAATAAGTCTCCTACGGCGAACAATAATTTATATTATTCATTGATGGTTTTACAAGAATGTGTTGGATTGGCTTACTTAAGCATAAAGATGAAGCATTTGAAAATTTTAAAGTATTCAAGGCTTTGGTAGAAAATGAGTTAGATTTGAAAATAAAATGTCTTATATCTGATAGAGGAGGAGAGTTTATATCAAATGACTTTTTCTATTTTTGTGAACATCATGGCATCAAAATACAACTTTCTATAGCCAATACTCCTCAACAAAATGTAGTGGAAGAAAGAATGAACAGAACAATCCAACAAATGGCATGTGTCATGCTTGATGAGTCTGGAACACCTCATACCTTTCGGGGAGAATCATCACATATAACCGTGAATATCCTTAACAAAGCTTATGTTCATGTAAACAATATTAAAAATCCTTATGAACTATGGTTTGGCAAGCCTCCAACGGTCAACCATTTTATAATTTTTAGAAGAAAATGTTACATAAATAATAATGATGATAAGCTTGGAAAGTTCGAATGTAGAGTTGATGAAGGAATCCCCCTTCGATACTCTTCTAGAAGCAAAGGATATAAATGTTAGAATAAAATGCTTCAAAATATTGTTGAATGCATTCACATTATGATTGATGAAACATCCATAGGTACGAAAAAAGGAAGCACCAACATATGACAAACATGTTCCTACTACAAGCAAAAAGCTTGTAGGAGAGGGAATTAGTGAAGGACCAGAAAAAGGAAATGAAAACACATAAACATCAGCAAATACTACTTCAAGGTATGTTAGTAAAAATCATCCAGAATCTCAAATTGTAGGTGAAAAGGAAGTTGCAATACAAACTAGAAGAAATTTTGTTGGAACTTCTAGTTACCTAGCCTTACTATCTACAATTTGACCTCAAAATGTGAATCAAGAAATCAGACATGAATGTTGGATTAAGGAAATGTATGAAGAAATTGATCATATAGAAAATAACCATACATGGGAATTATTACCAATACCTCATGATAAAAATGTTATTGGGACAAAATGGGTGTTCAAGAATAAACTAAATGAAAATGGAGAAGTAATTAGAAACAAAGCAAGCCTCATATGCAAAGGCTATGCTCAACATGAAGGATTAGACTTTGAAGAAACATTTTCACCTACATCTAGACTTGAAGCCATAAGAATGTTTCTTGCATTTTCAAGCTTTCATAACTTTAAATTATATCAAATGGATGTTAAATCTGCATTTCTAAATGGGGATCTAGAAGAAGAAGTTTATATTGAACAAGTTGAATGTTTCATTCTAGGAAATGATAAAATTTTTGTTTGCAAAATTAAGAAGGATATGTATGGGTTAAAACAAGCTCCCCATGCATGGTATTATCATATTGACAAGTATATTCAACAAGGCTTTAGAAAAGGGTCTGCAGGTAGCAACCTATATATAAAATTTGATACAAACAAACTTTCGATAGTTGTTATTTATGTAGATGAAAACATGTTTGGAAGTAATGTAGAATCTATGAGTCAAGAATTTTCTTCAGTTATGTATCAAGAATTTGATATGTCTCTACTTGGTGATCTAACATATTTTCTTGGTCTTCAAGTTCAAAAAAAAAAGAATGGTATCTTTCTCTCTCAAACCAAGTACCTCAAGAAGACTTTGAAGAAATATGGAATGGAAGACTACAAGGTTGTATGTACACCAACGGTAACATGATGCAATATTAGTCAAAAAGATGATTCTCCTTCAGTTAATCAACCAGAATACAGGTCTATGATTGGAATATTTCTCTACCTTAAGGGCATGAGACCAGATATTATACATGCAATTGGGATTTTTGGAAAATTTCAAACAAATCCTAAAGAAACCCATCTCCAATAAGTTAAGATAATATTCAAGTATCTATAGGGAACTCAATATTTTGGTCTATGGTACCCAAAAAATGCATAATTTTCACTTCATTCCTACACATACGTAGATTGGGAAAGAAATATTGGTGATCAAAATAGTACTAGTGGAGGATCATTTTATTTGGGACCTCGCTTGGTATCATGGTTCAGTAAGAAACAAAGCTCCATTGCTTAATCTACTTTTGAGGCAGAATATTTTGTTGATGCATCTTGTTGTAATCAACTTCTATGGATGATGCAAACTTTGCAAGGCATTCTAATCACTTTCCATCCACCTGTACATATTCTTTGTGACAATACTAGTGCAATAAGTATCTCCAAAAATCCTATCATGCACTCAAAAACCAATCATATTCCAATCAAATATAATTTTCTGAGAGAAAAGGTGCTTGAAAAAAAGGTTAAACTGGAATATGTTCCTTCAATTTTCATATATATTTACAAAGCCACTTCCACGTGATTCCTTTGAGTACCTCAAACAGAACTTAGGAATTATCTTTGCTTCATCACTTTGCTAATTATTCTGACTAGTATTCCATGTTTAGGGGGAGTTGAGACTGTAAATTACTATAGTTTACTTTCTATTTGTGGATTACATGAAGGACAGTCACGTATATACATGAGTTTTGATCTATACAGTCATGTATGCTTCTCTGAGAAGAAATAGGGGGACAAACTTAGGGAGAGTTTTTGATATGCTTTAGCTAGTTATTACTTATCTTTATGGTTTTGAAATTGATTGGCTACAGTTTGTCGATGATGCTCAAATTTTACTTAGAAATTATATTGGTTTATGATGTTGCTACAATATGTCATTACTGCTTTGGTTTTTTTGATGCTTTGTTGATTCATGAAATGGATATGATCATCCCTGACAGTGAATAGATGGAATAAGATCAAGGGGAGCATCTATTATGATTCCAATAGTACATTGTTGGCATTATATTTGTTTGAGCACCACTTGCTAAATGATGGTGTTTTCATGGTTTATTCATTTATTTTTGACATTGATGAAGAGATATGATGCTACTCAGTTCTATGTCTTGTGATGTTGAAGTTGCTTGGCGATTCTTGAAAGCATTGGTCATATATTGATGTTGTTGAAAATTTGTCCTACATCTTACTTCATGATGATGATGAAGATGCTCACATTATAGGTTCCTATATGGTGTATGCTGGTTTATTATGACTATCATGATATTTATACCACACTATATAGGTCTTTGGTTTTGTTATAAATGTCATAATTGTCTCTTGATGTAGAGGTCATGTAAAGACCCATGCTATAAATAATTGTAAAATTAATTCATGTCACTTATGTATGTAATACCATTACTTTGGGAATTTTATGTAATATGTAACCCCACTGTGTAGGGTGATTGATTTAAACTTGAGTTCTTGTGATCAAAAAGGTCATATTTGGTTACGTCATAAGTCAAGTACTTCAACAGACTCAACATATGCTCAGGGGGAGCATGATCAATATACAATTTTGATATTCAACAAATTAGCCCTACAATAAGAGAAGTCTACATTCAACATTGGTTAGCACTTTTCCCTTGATGTAAAAGGGGGAGAAAACCTTGGTGCTTGGACAAATGTATTGAGAGAGAATCTTGGTGTTTAGCTTGGTATGTTTATAGATGTAATTACATGTATTTATTAGTTGTGGTGGGAAAACACCAAAGTGGTTTCAATCAAGTACAAAGAGGGATATCGTTGGAATTATGGCTAATGTGTTGTCCTTGATGAAAACCTACCTGATAGAGATGTCAATATGATGGTTATGCAGATGCTATAGGTGATATGAACAAATGAATACTAGTTCAAAGACAGATGGATGGTAAAGATAAAGTGTGAAAAAGTATATGCGGATCTTGTGATGCAATATTGCGTACATACACAGGTATGGTGAAGAGAATTCACATACAAAATCCACACCATGGTATTATGAATACCAGGGGTATTTACCATGGTAATGGACCATAGTATTGAGTGTGAAAATGGTTATTTGATCCCATCAAAGAATACTAATGACATTATTGTTGGACCCTAGATATGTTATCATATTGGCTATCCAAACCATTCATTTACAAGCCATATTCATAATTTTATAACATATTCCATAAGTATCATATTACTAATTTTCCAGAAATGCATTCATTTTACCTTGTGGTTAATTATTAACGATTTCTTGTATTTTTAATGATTAAATGAGTTTTTAACATGGTTTTCCATTTGTAGTTTACTAATATGATTATGTGCCCAAACAACAAGTTCTAGTACTAGATTTTTTCAATTCGATACTTATATTACTTTCGGTACTAAGTAAAGGTTCACACATTAGCACTTCTTGATATGACATGGGTTTCAACTGTAATATTCCCAAATGGGGAACGCAGCAATACAAGGCAGTTATGCAAAGAAATAACATAGATCATCTAAAACATAGCAAGAGGCCAATATGGAGACTCTTTATTTACATTTATAACATCAAAATATATGCATAAGATGGCCCATAAGATGTAAAATAGGAAATAGAAGTCTCCAATGGAAGAAAATCCTCAAAATGAGGTGCTGCAATCACATATATAGACTAAAAAAGGCTTGACAGTGTTATTTTATTGAGTTGCAGTAGCTGTTGATTACACTTCAGATCTAGAGAAAATCAGTGCATGAAAAGTCAGATCTGTAACAGATCCATACACTAAATAGGCTCTTCTTCAAATTCCCCTTGGGGTTTTTAGCAAAAGACCATGTAAAAGGAGTAGATCTGAGATCTAAATCTGCAGATCTACAGAAATCTTCAGATATTTAGGAATATTCAGATCTAATCTGATATGTACAATAAAATTATCCTCTTCAATGGATCTCAAAGGTGAAGGGCAGAACCCTAACACATGAAAATCACTCCTCCAAAAGATGTTCCAAAGTGACCCTACAACAACACCTACAGAAAAACGCAGATCTGGAAGTAAAAAAGCGTTGTAAGGTTTAGATAATGTTTGGCCACATGCCAAGATCTAAAATTGATGCTCCAATGATCCAATACTCTCTTGCCAATGGGATAAAAGCCTTCCCCACTGAAAAGGAGCACTAGAATGGTCTAGATATGAGTAGATCTAGCCTCCACTTGTTGCAGCTTTCAAATACAACCAAACCCTCAACAGGATCTGCATTATAGTTGGAAGAAGAAACTTGGCCTCAAGCCAGATAGTGGACTATGCAATACAAGACTCTTCCAAGAGGCCTCTCAAGGAAAGAGGTGGGATTTCTGATCAGGAACACCCAATGCTAAACAACATTTACAATCTAGGCTAAAAAACCAAAGAAAGTTGTATGTATAAACAGAAAATACTTCAGAAATCAAATATCATTCAACAACCTTTTCATGCTGCCATCCTCTTCCTTTTATAAGTTAAGAGCTTGTAAACCCTAAACCACCTTCAATGAAATAGCTTCTTTCACACAAGCCATCTCCAACAAAAAATACGTTGTGCCTCATTGATGGCCACTCCTCTAAGATAGTGCTGTAGAATTGGTCATGGTTGACCTAGTCAAAATATCCAGCCCCTTTCACACCTAAGGGTGCTTACTTACATAGCCAAGATTTAACCTTTTCCACATTTGGCATTGATTTATTTGTTGTTTAGGAGTTTTATGAACCTCCTTTACACTTTTATTCATGAGATAGAAAAATAAAACAAAAATGAATATTCCCATTAGCTTAGGACTAATTGGGAATATTACAGTCCTCCCCTCCCAAATGTTGCTTGTCCTCAAGTAACTGATAAGGTGAGTGCTGCAACTCTTCTCCTCCTCCATTGGTGACATCATCATATGATAAGCTCTCTCCATAAGCAAAGTGTTCACCAATCCAACCCTCCATGAATTGTTCCTCCAAATTTCTTATGAGATGTAAATAGTGCATCCCATAAGGAGACACTAGCTCAAATGAAAGAAACATGGCTTGCCCAATGTCCTCCCTGAAACATGTATCATAAGGTACATGGACAACCTCCATCCCATAGGGCGCATACATACCTCCCATCCTCCCTCCATACATTCCCATAAAAAGCACAAGTACATCATCAATGTACGGGAGTAAAACTATGTACAAACAAACAAAAATGTGTGCATATGGAGGTGGGTCATAGTCCCACATGTGGAACCAGTGCAGTGCATCTCCTGCCTGCATCAGATCTAGATGTGGTCAGTGGTTTTCCCACCACTTACTTGCTACCCATGTTATGTCACTATGGCTGAAAGTGTGAGATATATTTGGTGCCTTAGGAAAGCACCCATCATGATGAAAAATCTCCCTTCGTCCACCAAGGGATAGGGAAAATTTTAGGGGTGAATTTTAGCCCAAAGGCGAATTTTAAGGGGTTTTAAATTTTGATAGGGCGAATATTTTATATAAAACCCATTTTCTATAGTTTTATAAAGTTATCCCTATAATTATTTTAAAAATAATTAATTATTAAATATTAGCCCACCAAAATAAATACCCATAAAACTGAAAAAATGGAATTCGCTCCCGATTTTCTTTGTTTGGAGCAGATTTCAATGGCATTCGCTCCTGATTTCCTTTGTTTGGAGCAGATTTCAATGGCATTCGCCTGGATTTACTGGGTCAGAGGGAGGGGTTGGAGTGATTCGCCCCATTTTTTCACTGGTTGGGGCTTGGAAATTGGAGGTGCAACAAAGATTTCGTCGGAATTTACTGGGTCGGAGAGGTGGTTGGGGCTTGGAAGTTGACTGTTGGATGTGAAAACCTACTAGATCGATGGAGGTGGAAACTTACAAGATCTGGACGCATTGACCGATGATAGCTGCACACATTGATGAGGGAAACTTGTTTCGAGAGATGATAGCTAGATTTAGAGTACCAAGGTCCAAGATAGTCCATTTCCCCAGTGCCATGGAGCTAAACCCGCACCGTGAGGAGGAGTTTGGGCAGTGGTGTTGGCCCTTAGGTTGCAACTGTAATTATATATTTTTTTATAAATTTGTTGAGTCCGAATGCTTCAAGTGTGCTGTGATTGCTTTGGCCAGTCTAACAGTGCTCTGTAATTATTATTTTTAAATAAATTTTCCAGTTCGAATGTGTTGGACCGCTGGTGAATGCTAGTGATTGCTTCAAAGTTCAGCGAGTCTAACAATGCGGTGAATGCGGGTGCTCTGTGCTAGTCAATGGTGAATGCTTAAGAACACACAAGAAGTTTTAGAGGTTCAATGTGTGAAGAGTGCAAACGTTCCCTTGATGCGGTTTAAATTCAGTGGGATTTCAATTGATCTCTTATATGCAAGGCTTTCTCTAAGAACAATTCTGGAAGTAAGTGTGATCTTTAGGTTTTGAAATTAATATATTGGTCAAAAAGTGTTGGCTTTATCTTTATAGGATGGCTTACAAAATTTTAGTGAGACTTCTCTCTTTAAGATTGATTCCTTTCCCCAAAAGGATAGGGTGCAGGAGTCAGCTTGAGTTTCCTACTGATTATAAATTTCCTCTCCTTTCTGTTGAACCCCAAAATGATCAGCAACCCTGATTGCCAAGTATTGCAACCTGCTTCATTTAATTATGCAATGATTCCCTCTACGAAAATTTGGCATGTTTAACCCAAACTGTTAGAACTTGACTCTCTCCATTCATTAGTTCACTCTCTCCTTCACTAATAGATGGGTCTCCCACTACCTAGTTCCTTGAAATTTTGTAAATGGCATGTACAATCTGGAAATGATGGCAGTTATACAATTGCAGTTTGACAGTCCCAATGACATAGTAGATATCCTCACACAGTGATGTTAGTGATGTTGATGTTGTGGATGATATTACTTGATGCTTCATGATGGGTGTTCTTTCTCACTTTCACATAATCTTGTTATAGCCTCTGCTTGATGCTTTTGTTGCTATGGTCGTGTCAGGCATTAAGTAATTGTCTTCAATGTTCAATGTGTGAAGAGTGCAAATGTTCCCTTTGATGCGGTTTAAATTTAGTGGGATTTCAATTGATCTCTTATATGCAAGGCTTTCTCTGAGAACAATTCCGGAAGTAAGTGTGGTCTTCAGGTTTTGAAATTAATATATTGGTCAAAAAGTTTTGGCTTTATATTTACAGGACGACTTACAAAATTGTTGAGGATGGATACAAATAGGTGAATGCTGGTGATTGCTTTAAAGTTCAACGAGTCTAACAGTGCGGTGAATGCGGGTGCTCTGTGCTAGTCAGTGGTGAATGCTTAAGAACACACAAGAAGTTTCAGAGGTTCAATGTGTGAAGAGTGCAAATGTTCCCTTGATGCAGTTTAAATTTAGTGGGATTTTAATTGATCTCTTATATGCAAGGCTTTCTTTGAGAAAAATTCCGGAAGTAAGTGTGATCTTTAGGTTTTGAAATTAATATATTGATATTCATTGGATTTCTTTTTTGTGAATATTACATTGCACATTTTCATGTTCATGATAACTTCCCTTCCGGATGATAGAAAAGGTGGACCATGGAGTAAAGGTGTTGTAGGTTGTAGAGTAACATGAAATTTTACAATATGGGTTTGGTCATTTATAATCTTCTCAGCAATGTTTGTTGCTGCTCTAATATTAATAAGTTCAAGAAGAGAATATCAATACACAATTGAGGCATTTGCATATGATACAAGGAAGTTGGAACTAACTCACAAACCTAGCGCTGTTAAATCATAGCAAGTTTATTTGCACTCATCTTTCATTCTCTCATGAACCGAGTGAAATTTCTTAGGGAATTTCTAATCAACAAGTTCTAGGAGTTTGTGTCAGATTTGGGTAGACTCGTAGAGTGATTAGCTTGTGGCTGCTATAAAATATTTTTTTCAACCCCTGGATACATGGGTTAAATTTGAACTTGATTTGCAGTTTTTAATGATTTGACACTAAGAATAATTGGCTGACTGTGATGATTGGCTGATTTCTTTTCTTCCTTTTTTCCCATTTCCCTTAGATGGTCATGCATGGGATGGGAAGTTACAGTGAATGTATGATTTGTGGTGTGCATTTATGTATTGGTTAACTCTTTGGTAACATCCCATGACTGTTATTTCAATGGAAGTTGGTTAAATAACAAACACTAGGTGCTAATTAGGAGTTTTAAATGTTTGATACAATAACTAATTTTGGTTCATAGGATCCCGAATGTGCTTTTTTGGGCCTGAAACTTTACATGGCACCCTTGTGTTTACAAATCATGGAAATTTTTTGAATCTTTTTAGGTTATTTCCAAGCCATACTGGACGTGTTTCACTACCTAAAACATTTCTAGATATTAAAATACAGGTGGTTGAATTTCCTGCAATTTAGGTTACATAAAACACAAATTTTGGTCAAATTTTGTTAATGCGTTGAACCATGGCCAAATTTATCAAATAATTTTGTGACATGAGGGAAGAGCTTGTAGATTGGCTTCCATGCAAAATGGCCAGGACCTAGGTTGGTCCCGTACATGTTGGTTTACAAGGGGCTTTGATACCAAGAACAATTATAAAAAGCTGCAAATAATGTTTTGAAATTTTGATATGATAACAATCCATGACTCCATGCTCATGAAATTGGACAGCATACCATATTCATATTCTATTTTTTGAGTGTTTCTTCTAGCTTTAGAATGCAAACTAAACTGGTTATTGAATGCAAGAGTAGAAATCCCAGAGTAACTCTACCATGCATGCGGGAATCTCACCCAAGCTAGTATGCCACAAGTAAGAGTAGAGCTCCCAGAATGAATACGCCTTGTAGGCCTAGATAAATGCACCCTACCAGAAATAAGATGAGGTTGTCTACAAATCAACTTGTCCACATGAGAGACTCTTCCATAGGTGTGCCATCTTTCCATTAAAGGCCAAGTGCTCTACCACCATAAGCAGAACATGCTCAGAGCAACACGGTAAATTAATAGTTTGGTGTCAGGCATGCTCTATCCCCTTAAGGTGCCTATTATGATGGACGTATCGTGATTTACCCCGCAATTTGAGGTGGTTTCATTGCTTGCTTACATATTTTCTCCTATTTTTCTATGTAAACATGTGTTTTAGGGTGTAGAGCAACCATTCTTTAACAATAAGTTGACTTGGAGAGAAGTGAAAGTTGGTTATGCAATCGGTCAATGTTGCATTCTTCTATGTTTGGGTCAAGGAAAGGAGTTTCATAGATCTGGGATTTCTAGGCATTTACAATTGTATTGAGTCGCATTAGGGGCTTGGATTTTATGCTGTGTATGTATAAGGGATCGGTTTTCCCGAGGTCAACAATGGATGCCCCCTTGTGTCATTATTCCTTAGACATATCATTTTTTTTGTACATTTTCATCTTTCCGATGATTATTGCATGGATGGAAATTTTGATATATATTCATGCCATTGGTACACATTTAACTTAAGTGGAAAGTTGTCTAACTATTGGATTGATATTATAAGAAAGAGGGAGAGGGGTATGTTCCATGTTGAAGTGTTGATATCCAAATTGCTTCTTTATTGATTTTTAAAAAGAGCTCTAGAGCTCACAAGAAGGATCAGAAAATGAGAAATTTTTTTAACGTTGAAAGAATATGTGTCCTATTTTTTTCATACAAAATGCTGAGTTCATCAAGGGTCATGTGGAAGGAGATGAAAAATAAGTCAAGGTATGTTTAGATCCTTAATTTTATAGTTGAGAACCCAACTCATGGATGAAGAAGTAGAATGCAAGATTCTGTTACTATATGTAAGGAGATGTACCTTAATGTCAAGGGTTGTATGGTTAAGAAATATGGAAAAATTGGACTTGGGAATAAACTTGTGGGGGTCAAAAACTTTGAAATTCAGCAACTCGGGAAAACAATGGAAATGACTTGGCAAAAAATGGCTAAGCATTAAAAAATGAAAAATATTTCATTTTTTCATTTAAAATTATGTATAAACTAGCAACAATATATAATCATATTGCCATACCATATGAAAATAAGATACATATATAAAAGGTGTAAGATGCCAAATGATCTAGTATCTACTATCAATGCCTCTGCTCCTTTAGTGGGCATATATATTGGGTCATCCTCTAGTAGTGGAAGGTTCAGTGGCTGGAGTCAAACATAGTGGTGGGTACTGAGTCTAGTACAGGACTTTGTCCATCCTACAGTGGCTACTTAAGGACATCCTCTACTTCCAGACACTCCTACTCATACTTGACATCTACCCAAGCAGGGAAATCCATGAAATATTTATTGGCACTGATTAAATACTCTAGTGGTTTTTTTGAAATTGTGATTTTTTCAGAACTCCGAAAAACTTGCAATTTGTTTGGGTTATTTCTTGGGATGCGAAAATTGGAAAAAATAAATATATTCCAATATTTTGGAAAAAATTTCCACATTATTATAGGGAATATAATATTCATTGACATTGAGATGTAAGGAAACAATTATACATTGAGGCAAAATTTGCAACCTATTTTGCTTTAGAAGATTATACCAGTTTTCCCATCACATTTGACATAGAAAAATAAATCTTTCACTAGAATTAACAAGGAGAAACTAATCAATAAACGGAATAAATGGAAGTAGACAGATGATTGCTTTCTAAAACAAAATAATGATCTATTCTCAATTTTGACATGGTCAAGTCTGGATGGAACAGATGATTTCCCATAGAAACTGTAGCCAAAGTGTGTCTATGCTGACAAAAACAATTTGAGAATGTGTCTAAGATAATTGAAACCTGCTAAAAAATAGACCTATTTGATTGTGCAACCACTAATCTTTCTTGGAAATATGATGCGGAGGTGTGTGTAGTGGCAATACACCTGATGAAGTTATTCTTGACTTGATGGACTTGGTAAATGATGTAAATCCGATGTAAAATGATGTTAGTTAGCAACATGATGCTAAGTGTTGTCATTGAATGGCAACCAACTTGATGAAGAAGATGGCAATTTACTTGATGAAGTTGTGCTTGATAGAAAATGTTCTTGATGAATTAAACCTGATGTATCTGCAGTGTGTACAGAAGGGAATGAAGAAAGGAATTCAGAATGTGCTCAAAGTATGATGAAAAGAGTATGTCTCTAGGCATACGCGGATATGTCTAATGGAAGTCGCGTATGCACGCGGGAAACAACGTTCCAAGTCGCGTATGGGTAAAAGCGCTCAAAAAGTGCAAAACCAGGGGCCCATGGTATTGAAGGCTCGTGGTATTGTTGGCTCATGGTATTGAAAAAGGGGCCCGTGGTATTGAAAAAGGATAAACATATATAAGGAGAAGAAATTCATTGTGCATATCATGAGGGTGGGGGCAAGATGTCTGAGCTTGAATGAATACTTCTCTCTGAAGTAGATCTGAATGGAAAGGGTTACACTTGAAGAAAAATATGAATGTATGATGCACCAATGATGAAGAAGGGGATCTAGATCTGAATTGCACTTGTATCTACTAGATCTGATCATGGAAGGCTTAGATCTAAATTGAGGCGAACATCTGTCTGAAGTAAAAGGGTAAATCTGAACTGAACATATGATCTGAAGAAGTATGCTGCTCTATAATGATTGAAGATCTATACGCTACTTCGCCGCAGAGGAAGCGCGTATATACGCGACTTTGCTGAAGATAAAGCGCGTATGCACAATGGAATATGTACTGAGGTATACGCTGGTTGATGAGGACGAAAGCACGTATATATGCGACATCAGTGAAAGGAAAGCGCGTATGAAAACTAGGGTTTGCTGAAGTCTGTGGTGGTGCTGAAATGTGAGGTTGTAGCCTTGATCGGGGGTAGCTCCCTTCCAGGAGAGGCTGGTAAACGAGTCAGGGGGTCGTAGCTCCCTTCTAGGAGAGGCTGGTAAACGAGTCAGGGGGTTGGAGCTCCCTTCCAGGAGAGGCTGGTAAACGAGCGCAGGTGGGTGCCTGCGTGCTGGTCAAGTCTGCGCCAGCACATATGTTGTAAGATGTTTTATCTATAATAAAATATTGAAGGCTGAGCAACTGCAGCGGTGGTTTTCTCCCGACTTGGGTTTCCACCTAAAAATCCTGGTGTTCATGTGTGATGCTTTGTGTGATGGTTTATTCTGTTCTTACTACACATGTTTATTGTTTATAGAACATCTAATGAATGAATGATGGAATGATATAAGTGAAGAACTAATGGCATAATTAGATCTCTGTGTATACGTGAGTTTTATGAAGGATATCCGCGTGTATACGCTACTTGGCTTCAGCAAAGTAGCGTATGGGTTTTAAGGAATGAAAAAGTAAAAAGTTTTGAATATGCAGTAAATACTGATTCACCCCCCCCTCTCAGTATTTTTCCCAAAAATTGGTATCAGAGCGTGGTCCTTCTGCAGAAGCTTGATCGCTTGAAGGAGATCCGTCGCAATGGGAAGTCAAGAAGGAGTGATGTCTATAAAGCCACCTCTATTCAATGGAAGCAATCTGATATTCTGGAAGGTACGTACAAAAGCATATCTGCAAAGTCTTGGTGCAGATGTATGGGCGATCGTGGAAGAAGGTTATCAATACCCGGCAAGTATTCCTACTGATGCAGCTGAAAGAAAGAAGTATGAAATCAATGCCAAAGCAGTGAATGTCTTATTGGGAAGCATGTCTGAATCGGAATTTGCTAAAGTGATGCAGCTACATTCAGCAAAAGAAATATGGGACAAAATCATTCTAAGCTATGAAGGAGACACAAAGGTAAAAAGTGCAAAACTCCAAACTCTTAGAATTGAATATGAAAATTTGAAGATGCATAGTGATGGGAGTGTTGCCAGTTTCTTTCTTCGTCTGGATGATATTGTAAATCGAATGAGAAATTTGGGTGAAACCATAGCTGATACTACTCTGGTGGAAAAGGTCTTAAGATCATTGACTTCTAAATTTGACTCTAAAGTTTCAGCTATTGAAGAAAGGCAAGATTTGCAAACTCTTACTATTGTTCAATTACATGGTACTCTGACTGCTTTTGAAATGAGACAAGGAGGTCCTTCTCAAGTAAGAGAAGCTGCTTTTAAGGCATCTACAAAAGGAAAGGAAAAGGAAGTTGTCAAAGAATCCAGTTATATATCCGATGAAGAAGAAGCGAATTTCGTGAGAAAGCTCCAACTAGGTACTGGAAGATTCAAAGGTAAGCTTCCCTTCAAATGTTTTGAGTGTGGAAAAGTTGGTCACTATGCTGCTAAATGTCCTTATAAAGAAAAACATGGTAAAGGGAAACAATTTGAAAAGAGGAAGAGTCTTTATGCAAATAAAGATGATGATGAAGTGTCCAGTGAAGATGAAGAAGATTCTGACCATGATCTGAAAGTGCTCATGGCAAAGAAGCAAAAGAAGAAGCCTACTCGAAACAAGGAGATCTCTCAGAAAACATGGTTAGCAGAAATTGAAGAAGATAAATCAGATAGTGATTGGGGTCATGGATGTCTCATTGGTACAATGATTGGTGAAGATAGTGAAAGTAAAGTTGTGGATCTAGAAGAAGCTCTCAAGGTTAAAGATGAAGAACTACAAATTTCATCTAAGAAGCAAGAAACTATCAACAATGAGATGATCTCTCAAATGAAAGATCAAATAGAAATGCTGAATGGACAGGTGGACAAGTATCAAAGGTTTCATACTTATGCATCCAATCGAATTAAAGAACTAGAAGCAGAAATCAACGATCAAAATGCAGATCTCGGAAAATCAAGCAAGAAGAATGAAGGACTTGAAGCTGAAATCATCTCTCTGCAAGAAAATCTTGAAGCATCAAGTAAGAAGAATGAGGAACCTCTACAAACATTTGAAAAGGAAGGCCTTGAAGCATAAATCATCTCTCTCAAAGAAGATCTGGAAAAATCAAATAAGAAGAATGAAGAGCTGCAACAAACATGTGAAGAAAACGAAAATTGGTTGAAAGAAGAGATTCTAAATCTGAAGGATCAAGTAGAAGATGGAAGAAGGAAAGAAGAAAGCATGACAAAGAAATGTCAAGCCTTGGAGGTTGAGGTAAAAATTCTCAAAGGTAAATTAGAAGAAAAGGTTAAACTTTTGAGGTTTCAAGATAGTACTAACACTTTGGACAATATTCTAAGTAATCAAAGGTCTCCTGCTATCAAACTTGGTCTTGGTTTCCATGAAACTATTAAAGGTGAATCTAGCTCACAAGGAAGTGCTAAAAATTCAGAGGATGTCAATGCAAAACCTGAAGTGTTGAAAGAAATAAAAGATCAACCAACAATCATGAATTCTCAAAAGAATTCATTCAAGAACGTTGAATGTTTTAAATGTCATAATTATGGGCATGTTGCAGCAAATTGCAGAAGCAGAACAATTCAGCCACAAACAAACAGATTCTACTCAGAAAGGTACTCTGGTAACTTCAAGGGATATTGTTTTTCATGTAACAAGTATGGACATAAAGCAGCTGATTGTAAAAGGAGGAAGATTAGAAATATTCATTATGATTCTTATGCTTATTTCTCTGGACACATGAGATGTTATTCTTGTAACAAGTATGGACATGTAGAAAAGGAATGCAGGTTGAACAGATCTGAGAAAGTGGACAATTTTCAGCACACAAATAGAAAGTTCAAACAAAGCTGGAAAAGGATGGTGGACCGATCAGAAACGTAGGGAATTCTGACCCTATTGCAGTCATCCGCTTCTGAAGCTTACTTCTCTGATTGACTGCAGGAATGATGTGGGATACATTATCAAATTTAGTAATGTATCGTCACAGGGGGAGCAATGTATGATGTATCTCATGGTTGATTTGATTATTCTGGTTATATGTATTTCTGACAGTGCATCTGGTGTGAAGAAAAGACAGGAACAAAAGGTAAAATTACAGGAGGAGATGAAGGTGTGAAATTTTCTATATTTCACTTTCCATACGCGGGTTCGATGAAACAAAGTCGCGTATACACGCGAGTTCCAACAGACACAGCCGCGTATGCATTGATGATAAGAGAATTTATCTGATAGCTGAAGATCTGGAGCAGAGGTCTAGGGGGAGCATCAGTCTGACTGATAATAACTATAGTTATGACTCTGTATCAGCTTAACTTATCAGTTCTAAATGATGATGATATGATACTTGATGTCTTATGATGAAGTTTATGTATAAGTCCTGTTTGCTTGTTGAATGAAGAGTATTCGTTGTTGAGATGGAAGTCCTATAATTCAGAGATAAGGACAGATCATGCAGAGATTGTTGCTAATGACTTGCTGTTGAAGGTGTTTCAGATTGCACAAGTTAAGGAAGAGCACTGGTTTAGGGGGAGCAGCAGGTTGAATACTAATGATTGCATTGTTGGCAATATGACTGCTTATTCTTTGGTTTTTGTGATACTCATGCTCAAATGATGATGACTTGGTACATGGTTTATTATGATGAGTTTTTTGAACCCTGGTTGCTTATAAGTATCTTGTGTGCTCACACATGGATGAGTTGGATGTCGTTTGATTCAGAAATAAATCATGCAGAGTTTGTTACTATGGTTACACATGTTACTTCATGTTAAATCTTGAAGATCATGGTGATGTTGGACCACATGGATGATTGCTTGACACTTATGTGAAGATGTTGGTCTGATATGAGAATCTCTCTTGGAAAGATTGTATTGATGTTGCAAAGAATCTAAAGACTTGGTTACTATTGTGCTGATGCTACAACCGTTGGATGATGCTTGAAGACACAACTACACTGTTCTATCGATCTGTAGTCCAGGGAAGCATTCAAATATCTCAGAAAGAAGCTGAACACTGTCTTTGCCTCACAGAGAATCAGATCTGGTTGAAATTTAGAAGATGGCTTGGATATCATGTTTCTTGAATACAACAAGGTATGAGCACAAATGTAGTTCCCACGTAAAACCGCGTATGTCCGATTGCCGACATTTTTGGAGTCGCCTCTTTTCAAAGACAAATTTTCCATAGTATGTTTGGTATATCTGACATCATGGTATCTTCAGTATTCCAAAGTCTCATAATACCTCGTTTTCAATGTTTTGATGAAGATGCTTTGATGACTTGTTGGTAAAGTAAATGACAAACTAAGGGGGAGTCTTAGTCATATGGAAATGATGTTTGGATGCACAGATTCAGGGGGAGCATTAGCTTTGCTGAGTATAATGCATTGTTGGCATTATGATGGTTCTAAAATATGTTCTCTTTCTTGAGGACTTTCTGGTGTTGGTCATAAATGGTCATATTTGTAATTTGATGAAAAGGTCTTGTTGAGACCCATGATGTAAAATTGTAATATTCAGTCATGTAAAGGACTTGTCAAATTTGTAAACCCACTTGGTTGGGTAGCTGAGTCAATTTTTGTAAACCCACTTGGTTGGGTAGCTGAGTTGAAATGTGTAAACCCACTTGGTTGGGTACTTGAGTCTCATATGTAAATCCACTTGGTTGGATATTTGATGTAAGTATGAGTCTTTTGTGATAGGAAGTTCATAGAGTCATGTACTTCATTGAAAAATATGTTTGAAGATTCAGCATGAACTCAGGGGGAGCTTGGTCACTTCAGTATATATCAGATCTGCAGAACGCTTCTTCCACATGAGGAGAAAAGGGGGAGAGAATGTTGGTTTTTGATCCGCCCTTTGCCCTTGATGTCAAAGGGGGAGAGTGACATGGTGTTTGAATGAAGAGAAAAATGGTGTCAAAAATGGGGCATGTGACATGGTGTCATTGTATTCTTAATGTACCTATCTGTTGTGGTAACCAAACACCATTGAGGTTGCCATCAAGTCCAAAGGGGGAGATTGTTGGAAATATGATGCAGAGTGTTGCCCTTGATGGCAACCCACTGAATGAAGATGAAGACATGAGATTGTTGGCATGTGTTGTCCTTGATGGCAATACACCTGATGAAGTTATTCTTGACTTGATGGACTTGGTAAATGATGTAAATCTGATGTAAAATGATGTTAGTTAGCAACATGATGCTAAGCGTTGTCATTGAATGGCAACCAACTTGATGAAGAAGATGGCAATTTACTTGATGAAGTTGTGCTTGATAGAATATGTTCTTGATGAAGTAAACCTGATGTATCTGCAATGTGTACAGAAGGGAATGAAGAAAGGAATTTAGAATGTGCTCAAAGTATGATGAAAAGAGTATGTCTCTATGAATACGCGGATCTGTCTAAGGGAAGTCGCGTATGCACGCGGAAAAGAACGTTCCAAGTCGCGTATGGGTAAAAGCGCTCAAAAAGTGCAAAACCAGGGCCTGCTGGTATTAAAGGCTCGGTATTACCACTGGCTCATGGTCTGGGGTAAGGGGTCTGTATTGGAAAGGATAATATATATAAGGAGAAGAATTTCATTATGAAAAATATGAGTGTGGGTGTAATATGTCTGAGTTTGAATGAATACTTCTCTGTGAAGTATATCTGTATGGAAAGGGTAAAGGTTTGATAATAGATCTGAATCTATGATGCACCTATGAAGAAATGATGAAGCGGAATATCTAGATCTGGAATGTATTTGTATCTGCTAGATCTGTTTATGGAAGGCTTAGATCCGAGATGAGGCGAACATCTGTCTGAAGCAAAAGGGGTAACCGAACCGAACATCCGATCCAAGAAATATGTCATTCCATAATGATTAAAGATCCATACGCTACTTTGCTGCTGCCGGAAGTACGATATACGTCATTAAGATAGCGCAGCAATGAAATATGTACCGAGGTATACGCCGGTTTATGAGGACGAAGCGTATATACCTCGCGACATCGTGAAAGGAAGGATGCAAACCAGGGCTTGGCCGAAGTTTGTGGTGGTGGCCGAGGGTTGTAGCCTTCACTTGTGGTTGTAGCCTTTCCTGTGTGAAGCTATAAACGAGATCGTGGGGTCGTAGCTCCCTTCCGTGAGGCCGGTAAACGAGCCGCCGTGGGTCGCAGCCCTCCGTGAGAGGTCAGGAAATCCAGCCGCAGGTGGGTGCCTGCGCACTGGCTGGTCCATGCCAAGACATAAGAAAGAGTTGTTTTATAATAAAATATTGAAGGCTGAGCAACTGCAGCGGTGGTTTTCTCCCGACTTGGGTTTCCACCTAAAAATCCTGGTGTTCATATGTGATGCTTTGTGTGATGGTTTATTTTGTTCTTACTGCACATGTTTACTGTTTATAGAACATCTAATGAATGAATGATGGAATGATATAAGTGAAGAACTAATGGCATAATTAGATCTCTGAGTATACGCGAGTTTTATGAAGGATATCCACGTATATACGCTACTTGGCTTCAGCAAAGTAGCGTATTGGTTTTAAGGAATGAAAAAGTAAAAAGTTTTGAATATGCAGTAAATACTGATTCACCCCCCCCCTCTCAGTATTTTTCCCAACACCTAATATCTGGGTGGGTAGAAGAAAATTTTAGACTGATGATTGTTGAACTGAAAAATATTTTCATCCCAAGGGAAGGTAGGCTAAGAGTTTCTCCAGAGAGGCATCTACAACAACTACGTAATTGACATAAATTAGTCCAGGAGTGTGCAAGTGTTCAAGTTCGAGTCTTCAAAGTTCCTCGTCTATATAGTGAAATGTCTCGAACCAATGTAGGTTGTCATTTTATTTATATGAGACCCAACTAGGAGCATGCATTTTACAAAGGTAGGATAAGCTCAAAATCCAAATAATATAACTCTTGCTATAGATACGATTACTTCATTGTTAAGCGCTTTCTTCGTTATAGGAGGATAACAAACTCCTATAGGTAGCACTATGCCATTATAGTGAACAAGGAAGGGTATATGTGATATCCTTATCTAAGGCCCTTGGTGGCCTTGAAGATTCAAGAAAGATATTGTCCTCCTGTTGACCATAGTTTTAATTCAAGGTCCTATGTAGGCCTTGGCCCATAGAATGAAGTTCTCAGCAAAGCAAAATTTCTTCATAGTTAAGAATAATAAATTATACCTCACTCTATCCAAGGCATTCACCATATTGAGTTTTATGACTCATGTACTTCTTTCCATATGGGTGGCTACTATGAACAGCTTCCTAAACTCTTATGCTGTTTTCACAGATAAGTCTGCCCTGAACAAAGCAATTTTGTTTCTCTGCGATAACACATTGCATCAATGGTTTAAATCTAGAAAAGGTAGTCTTACCTAGAATCTTTTAGTTTCTGACGTTAGGGGTGAGGGTGAAGTAGAACGAATTTATTTGTACTTTAAATCTTCATTGCTTCCTTGATTCTTCCACATAGCTTAAGAGGTCCCTATCGATATATTTCGATGCTTACTAAAAATGTGTTGAGAACTTGTCTGGACTCTGGACTAGGGACTTTGTTAAGTTTCATATTCCATACCGTTTCTTGGACTTCCTTGCTTGATATGGGTCCTAGGAGTTTCTCATTATCCAGTTCTTGTAAAAGACATGGATTTGTCCAACATTTCCTCCCGATCACTTCCAGTATCTACTCTTATTCTAAAAACAGGTTCCTAAAGTGAGAGAAGGCTGCTATTTTGATTTCATTAAACCATCTATTTTCAATCTTTCTAAGAGTTACCTCAGAGATGAAATTTTAAATTCTTCTTTAGTGTTTTTGGTAATGGAAAAATTTAATGCTCCTGTTCCCTGCTTTCAGCCACAGGCTCCTTGATTTCAATCTCCAGATTTCTTCTTCGACGATATGAGCTTTGAATAGTTTAGCACTTAATTGCTTTTCCCCTTGCCCGAGTCTATTTAGAGAGCCCTTATTCTTCAATTTGGGACTTGAATTCTTCAAGGATTCCCATCTTTCTAGAATGGTCCGATCTTCCTTGTGGGATTTAACCCATTCTTTCATTTCAATTTTAATCTCTTTATTTTTTTTGTCCCAGATGTAGGAGGCAAAGCCATGAACTGGGAGAGATCTAGAATTTCTCACCATTTCTTTAAAGTTTGGTTGTGAGAACCATACAGGGCTATATTTTAAATGACTTGGACCAAGTGCTTGAGAGTTTGATACTGAGAGCAGAATCTTCTTTTGATTGGATAGTGCACTTGGGATAATTTCAGAATTTAGATTTACTCAGAGAAAAAAGAGCTTTATAAGAGAAACCTATCAATTCTTTCCACAATGAACCTTGGCCCTAGCTCTGTATTGCTCCAATTGAATTTTCCATTAAAAAGGTCCTATTTTGAAATCAGGTCTTCAATGGTCCTAATGGTTAAGAACATGTTGGTTTTTTTTCCATTTCACTTATTAAACCTATAGAAAGGGTCCATTTTATTGATTAAACAAGTGTAAAGATACCATTCCATTGATTTACCCTGCAAAGGGTCCATTCCACTGATCAAACCCATTAGATTATTTAACGCTTGCAATTTCTTTTTCCCATGCTTGTTACATGCATGTAAACCCAAATCATTGGCCCACCTAGAAATGTGGCCCACTTGGTGTCTTAGTGTAAGAAAACTCTTAAAAATCCTTAGCTCCTCGTCAAGCTCATGAAATATTACTTGCAATGATTCCAAATTATTTTGACAATTGTTCATCTGGTAAAATTAAAGGAATTTGCACCTATGATTAAATCATAAATCATTAGGGACTTGGATGTTGTGTATATGTGAATTTGTTTCTAGCCTATGCTTGACAACTACCTCATAAGGAGCTTCTCCTTCATTTGTCCTTGCCAGCCATTTAATCGCTAAAACCGTCCTTGGAGCATGGCTGTCAATTAGCCCAATTCCTCCATCTTCTCTATGGAGGGTGTAAATGTCACTAGTAACTGACTAGTTGCCTTCCTCCTCACTTTTATCATGGAAAATTATAGAGGATATGTTTCAACTTCTTATAACCAATTCATCAATGAAAAGATAAGTAAAAGAATCACTAGTAACTAAATAGTTTCCTTCCTCACTTTTATCATGGAAAATGATAGAGGATATATTTCAACTTCTTATAACCAATTCTTTACAACTTAAGGGAGAGGTGTTTTGCAAAGGATTATTAAAGTTGTTGTAATATTTTGTTGTTTTGTTTAAATCTTTCAAGTGTTCATTAGGTGATTTGGAGATATGAATTAATTTAGTGGAAATTTTTATATATTTTACATTTGAATGATGTTCTTTGTTTTATAGATGATGACTAATGATGTTATTGTTTTGTGTAATGATTTATTTTTGCTTTTGGGCTTGGGCCTTGGTACAACATTTTAATAAAAAATTGCATAATGGTTTTTGTGAACATTACACTTATTTTACTTTGAAAGCTACTTACAAATGTAGTAATTCTCAACTCTTGGAAACTAGTGATGCAGGTTTCTAGATTGATTTGAAATTTTACTTCTGGAATATTCAGTGAGATGTAAAAAGCTAATCCTGGGAAGAAAATATCAAGGCAAATTGATGTATTATCGTACTTTAAAAAGTGTCAATCCAAGAATACACATTCTCTTCATGCTTCAAGCTGCTTTGAACAATCTGTTACTGAGAGAGATGTTAAATCTTGTGAAAATGCATCTGATATCCATATGATGGATGAAATAATAGGTTCCTCAAGTGATCAAGGTGAGGTAAATGTAGTTTCAACAGAAATTAGTGATGAAAATGTTAAATATATTTCCTTGGAAGGTGACAAAAACCATTCACGGAAAAGGAAAAAAGGCCAGTTGACCGTAGGGAGAAAATTCCAAGATGATTGGGTCTCAATTTTTCCATTTATTGAAGAAATTCCTCCTAAAAATGAGGATTATGATAATTTAAATGTATTGCATGTAGTTGGAAACGTTGCAAGGTAGTGAAATTTCATATGAAGCTAGATACAGTACAAAAGCATGCAGGAAAGGTTTATGAAAAGAAAATTGTAAATGGTAAAGAGAAATCTATTGTCAGATGGAAATATTTGGAGGAATGTGGACATATCCAATGTGTGGAAGAATACAAAAAATATTTAATAAGTAAGAAGAAACTTGAGGCAAGTGGAGGAACCATCATATCTCAATTTGAAAAGACGATGGAAAGAAGTTTGTTATCCAAGACAATACAATTGAGCACTGTATTTCACATCTTATGTAAAGGTCGTCCTATGATAGATTATCCAGATCACATGAAATTTCTATCTTTTCTTCACGTGCCAAACTTTCCATCTTCTCATTGGTCCATAACTAGTGGTTGGGAATGGGAAAGATATCTAGCTCAAGTAGAAAATGATGATTTGAAATAGGAGATTGCAAATGCTAGGTTTTTGGCATTGTCTTTGGATGAGGTTACAAATATTGATAATACTTCATGGATCTACATGATAATTTATATGGTTAAGACCATATTAGGCATTCCTATCTACTTCGGATTAAAACGATGAGAGATACTTCTACAACTGGAAATATTTATGAACTTGTTCTTAATAATTTGAAGGAAAGTGGTATGGATCATTTAATGATTACAAAAAGGTTGGTATGTGTTGGAGCAGATGGATCATCCGTAATGCAAGGACAAAGGAATGGTCTTTGTGTTAGACTACAACTATCAGCTTCACCATATATGCTTAATATTCATTGTATGGCTCATAGGATGAATCTTGCATTTAAAATAGTAAGAAAGTTTCCATCAGTTTCAAAAGTTGAAGATCTTGTACGTGAGACTCATGCATATTTTTCTCGTAGTCCCAAATGATATTTAGAGCTTCAACAATTTGCAGATGGTGTTACGAATGGAAAAAAAATACTGAAAGATGTTGATACAAGATGGATCTCATTAAATGGACCAGCTCAAAGACTATTTAGTGAGTTCAAATCTTTGGTAGGGTTGATGTATGAAAATTGCTACAATGTAGACAAAGCTCAAGATCTTCTTTTTCGACTAACTGATATAGAAACATTATTGACATTGGCTAGAATTCTTCCTATGCTACATGAAATGAATGTCCTCGTGAAAATGTCTCAGAATCGCACAATGTATATTGCCGAATACACAAATGCGAGAAAGTCAGCATGCCTTGCATTGGATAATTTGTATATGATGCCGGACTCTTTTACTGGTCTAGAGTTTACAAGTTGGACTAAGATCATCAATATAGAAAATACTGAAAATTTTTTGACGTTTGATGAAAAAGGGATACTATGTATCACAGTGCGTGGGTATATGGTCCCCTTTCATTATATTAGTAAGACGGGACGAATCACCAAAAATTGCCACGTGTCAAGAGACCAATTTGATAATATTGTGATCTCAGTGAGACAAAATTTGATAGAAATTGCAAGATCACTATCATCAGAGATAAGAGAACGATTTCTTCAAGATGGATTTTTGGAGGCCATGTGTGTGGTATACCCTCAATATTGGAACAATTGTCAATGCCCAAGAAATTTAAAAGCCGATTTTCAAAAGATATTAAAATTTTTAGTAGACCACTTTTGCAAGAAAGTCTCGATACATGGAGAACAGATTGAAGGTATTTTAGATTCATCAAAATTGTATCAACAAGGTAGACTCTTTGCTGAAACAATGTGGAAGCAATATCCTTTTTTGGAGAATCCTAATGAAAATGATGCTATAACAAGATTATGGAATACTTTAAGTGCTAGCCAATACCTGCAAGAAAACATATCAAAATATTTCAAATTAGCAGATTTGTGTCAAACCATGATTTTGGGATAAGTGGAGGATGAGAGAATGTTTAGTGCACTATCATTATTGAAGTCAAAGTTTAGGAACAAGCTTGATAAACATGTGGATACATGTTTAATATTATATGTAACAAAGTATGATGTTAACAATTTTCCATATGAAAGAGCACTAGCACTTTGGCGATCAGATTGTGATAGAAGGGGAGAAAACAATATAACAAATTTATCTAATGAACTTGATACAGAACATAATGTTTTGGAGGCTCATAATGATAGTACATCTGGAGAAGATCATGTTCACAATGTAGAAAATGATGACCAAGATGAGAACTGGGAAATTGAAATACCCTAGGACTCTTATTTTGGTATACATGTTCCGTTGATCTTGCAAGATTACTATATTTTGTATTTTTCATTGTAACATTGCAGCTACATTTCTTTCATGCGTGTTATTTTAAGATTGATGTTTCATATTTAATTCTTACATTGTTTGTTTCTTATTTGTGATAGGAAATGAAGCTGGATTTGATGATTCCGGGACCTATTTCTTTTCACATAGATAGTGTCTGACTAGTATTAAATGATAAATAACTAATTTAAGAAGACTAATGCAATGCATCAATGAGCTCATTCAAGTACATGAAACTACCTTGATTTCTAGCTATGACATCTTGGAAAATTTTAATGGTATATATGTTGCTTGTGTTCGGGGAACTTTGTTGAGTTTCGAGTTTTATATTTTCTTGGAAAATAATTATTAATATTTGAAAAATGTGTGATTTTATATTGGTATTGGAAACGAAGCTGGTTTTGATCTTTGATTGGAAATGAAGTTGGATTTGATGAAGTGGGGACCTATTTCTTTTCATATAGATAATTTCCTAGTATTAAATGATAAATAACTAATTTAAGAAGTCTAACGCTAAGCAACAATGGGATTATTCAAGTACATGAAATTGTGTTGATGTCTAGCTTTGATATCTTTGAAAATTTTAGTGGTTTGTTTGTTGCTTGTTTAGAGGATTTTGTTGAGTTTGAAATTTTTGGTTTGTTTTGGTTAGATATTTTTAGTCCCTTGAATGCTTATGGGTCTCATATCATGCATAGATCGATAGATCTAGTTTTATTATTATAATCATCATTGTTTTCTTTATATATTTGGTGGTTTGAGGAAATATATTTTATTTCCTTTCACTTTGTGGCATGATTTTGACATCTTCACCTTTTAGAATATAGTAAAATATATTTCTTATTATAGATTTTTCTTGGAAAAGAATTATTGATATTTGGAAAGGGAAATAAGCCCTGGGTAGCTAAGCGAAGAGAAAAACTGTCTATGTACTAGGTTCCTGCACATTCATCGTAGGAGACCTATTGGCATGAGACCGACATTCCTTTTATGAAATTACACTTTTAATGCCAAGGCAGAGCTGAGTTCGCTGACCTGGGAGGAAAAATGGTAGTTGATCATAATGCTAAGGAGATTACAATGCTGGTTTCACAAACAGTTGACCATGCCACCAATGCTGGTGGAACCAAAGGAACCGCATCAGCTTATTATGATTCTTTCGAGATTGCTCAGGGTGAAACCAAGGCTATTTTTGGAAGCATGGAAGGTAGTTGTGGTTGCATAGCATTTAGTAGCAAGCTATTCTTATGTTGATTGCAGATTCCTTGAATATCTTGAAATCTGATGGTTACAAGAGGGTCAATTGTTTGACCTTTCTAGTGACAGTCAAATTCCTAGATATTCCTGGAATCTGCAATCCTCATAAGTTCAACAATTAGTACAATAGCATGTGTTTAGTTTTAAGAGGTGACATGTTTAAATCCAAAAGTATTGAATACCCCTTCCAAAATTCACATATGTATTCCTTAATAGATTTTAATATTCAACTACCTCTTTATTATTGTAATTAACTACAGGGAGACTATTTTGGGTAGTTTGATTGTCTACTGGGTGTTCTATGTAAATGGCTGATTGTATTAATGTCGTTTGTGTGTAGGATTTATTTATACGAAATGTGCACTCTCTTCAGGAATACAAAGGGCATGCAGACAATTTTATTTTCTATCTTCTTCATGTAACACCCTATTCACATGCTCAATATACTCTAGGTGATCTCTTAGATTTTACTGGCATTAAAATATAGTACACTTGCTCTCTCTTCTTCTAAATTTAATAATATATGTTGTTGTTTAATTAGGAGGTCTTCTTTACACATTGCAGGATACTAATTTGCAATACATTGCATCTTCTTCCTTCTTGCTCTTGACATATGCAAAATACTTGAGCTCCTCCAAATAAGTAGTAACTTGTGGTGGGACAGTGACAGTCACTCCTCACAGGCTAAGAGCACTTGCAAAACTCCAGGTATAGATTCATAATAGCCCAATGCTTAATTTTCCTATTATTTTAAAAAGTTATTAATGCATGCAGGATCTAAATCAATTTTGTGTTGACGAAGGTTGATTGCATACTGGGAGATAATCCTATGAGGATGTCATACATAGTTGAATATGGTTTCCTCTATCCAAAACTTATTCATCATAGAGTCTCTTCTCTGCCCTCTAAGGCCAATCATCCTCAATCCATTACCTGCAAATAAGGATTCCAATCTCTGTACATCAGTGCACCCAATCCAAACATCTTGGTGGGAGTTGTGGTGGTCGGCCCAGTAGATCTTGCTCACTGCTTCGAAACTTTTGCATTTACTCAAACATTATAATGGTACATGGCCTTCATATTTACTTCTCTATAGATTTCACATAGTAACCATACTATCTCTCTAGATGGGGGTTGGAAAATGTCAATTTTGTACTCCTGATGCGCTGCTTCTTTTGTTTTATGTTCAGTCTTCCAGGAGTTGGTCAATGCATAGGGATAGTTTGGACACTCTTGTTTTAGGAGGGGGTTCACTTATTAAATCTCAGGCTCTTGATCTCCTAGCATTGAGAAGTTATATGATGGGGGTTCCACTTTTGAACTTCAAGGTGTTGAGACGATAGCCTTATTTTTGTTTTGAAATCCCAAAAAATTCAAAAGGAATTTGTGAGAAAGTTTGCAAAGTTATGAAATCCTTTGAAGTGTCCAAATGCCAAAAGGCTTTCAAGCCTAGATAATTTTGGGTTTTTGAGATTTGGTGAGATAGGTGAGATATTCTCCAATGTCTTGAACCTTTGAAGTGACAAAACCTCAATCTTTAGGACTTTGGAATTTTGGGACTTTAGAAGGGTTACATCCTTAATAATGTATTGAAATTTTGAAGTGACAAAACTTAATCTTTGGGACTTTGGAATTTTGGGACTTCAGAAGCGTACATCCTCAATGAGGAAAGTGGCTTTCTAGTTTTCCAAAGGGGTTGAATAATCAAGTTTTGGAGCTTGATGATTTAGGGAAACTTGAAGATGCATGTAGCAATGATTAAAGGCAACATCCCAGACTTAGCACTGTCTACATATTCTAGAAAGGCAGCATCCCAACCTTAGCACTGAACTCTAATGTTCAATATCTGGTCAATATCCTGGATAAAGACTTGGTGGATTCTTATTTTATCATCCTTACAATCCATGTAATTTCTAAATCTATTCCTTGAGTATATCAGTCATCCAATCACTACTACATTTGGCGGGAATTCCGACACTTGGTTCCGACGCTTTTGACCAAATGTTGGAAATTTCCCCAAATTTTTACCATCCCGCCCGAAACTGTCGCTATACCGATGTTTATAGAAAAGTGTCGCAATACCGACACTTAGAAAAGTGTCTCAATTGCGACGTTTGGAGGAAGACGTCACAATTGCGACACTATGGCCCAAAGCGTCGCTATTGAGACGAATCCAATTGTCGCAAGTGCAACACAATGTCTAGGTGTCGCCATTGCTACGTTTGGAGGCACCCGTCGCAATAGCGACGCTTTTTTCGCCGTCGGTATAACGACACTTATATGCGCGCTACATAAAAATACGAAACTTATATGCGCGCTACATAAAAATTCGAAACTTATATGCGCGCTACATAAAAATGATTTAATTGTTTCGTATCCGTCGCAATAGCTACATTAACATCTGATATCACGCGCGCATTCACCCTCCGCTCTTGAAGAACAACATTCGCCCTCAGCTCTTGCAGAACAACATTTGTCCTTAGCATTCGCCCTCAGCTCTTGCAGAACATCATTTTCCCTCAGCATTCGCCCTCAACATTTGCCCTCAGCTCTTGCAGAATAGCATTCGCCCTTAGCTCTTGCAAAATGGTAAGTTCTTACTGCAGGCCCTTCCTCCTATAGTAGGGTTGACTCTATTTGGGTTTTTTTGGTCAATTCCATTGGATTGTGTTAGGCTGTAGGGTTCTCTGTAGATGTCAAGAGTCAAGATTCAATACCCTCTATTATCTTCATCACCCAATACAAGATTTAAATTTTCCCAAAGAAACACTTATTAATTTGGCAGCCATTATTTCTCCCTGCTTTAAAAACCCTACATTTAAATGAAAACAAGCATTGCATTTCAACTACAAAAATCTATTAGTGTTAAAATGTACATGTGTGCATCACTTGTGTAGGGTATTCCTTTTCCACTTTCACATTATCCAAGAATGTGTGCGGTATAGTTCATATTTTTTGTGATTTAGATTGTCTTGAAAAAGGAAAGGTAAATTATTTCCCATGGAAAAAGAAGGTTTTCCCTTTTATAGGTTGTTTGGACTTACGTGGAAAAATTTATGGTATGCCTTTCATATTATGTAGTTTAAATTTGAATTAACAGATTATTCTACATGAAAATATAATTACCTATGTGATGTACTTCATCACTAATTAAAATTATAGGGTTTCAATTTCCTAGACTCTAACTCATCTGATGCTAAATTCTAGGTTCTCATTGGTGGATCACTCTTCCATTGATTTCCTTTCCCTCTAGATCTTGTCATACTTTAAAAGTCATCAATGATACATATATTATTTCAGGTATCCAAAAAGGCTTTATAGTAGAACATATTGTGAAGTTTTTTTGACACTTGAGGATTCTTTTTAGAACTGCAACGTGGTCTATGCTATCGAGTTATATATCAAGCAACTCGTCCTTAATAACCACACTATGAGGTAGGTTCAACCAGTTTGAACTTGTTGGGACATAGCATATGAAGTTGTGTGATGAGTCCATATCACAGGTCTATTATGGTGAAAAAAGTGAAGACACGTAATGACAGTTATTATGTTAACATTACTAGAAACATTTTCGAAATTATCCATGCTATCAAGATGTCAAAATTCCAGGCATTAGGTGTCAATACTCGTAGCTAATAGATAATAATAATAATATAAAAAAATCACAACTTTATTCTTGAAATATGATTGTTACACATTGGTAACCTAGTTCATGAGTTACTATCACCCAAAGACCGCAAAACAAACTTAAAATATAAATTAAACCAACATGAGAATCCAACTAAGGGTTTCTCGACAAAATCATGCCATAACCTGGCATTTTGAAACCCAAATTTGAATCCATCATAAGCAATACAATGCAAACTCAGATGGATTTTCAATGCATGTTTGCATGCTACACTTATTCTCTGTCTAGATATCATTTTTTAAATGGAACCATTAGTCAAGCCTACAGTCCTTTTTATGTGAAAAATTTCAGCTCTATTTGAGCTCTTTTTTGCTCCACCACCTCCATAAACCAGTGTTACACGGGGTCTCGCCCCCCCACCTAGGGGTCTATATTCCTCGCCCCCTCGCGCTCCGGGGTCTTGGGGACTTCTAGGGGACGTTTCCCTCACGCCCCCTCACGCCCCCGCACACCCCCTTTCACGCCCCCTCACACCCCCCTTCATGCCCCCTCACGTCCTCTCACCGCCCCTTTTAGTTTATGGTTTCGTGTTAAAAGTTGATGTGCCACTTAGCATATTTGAGAATCCAAGTGATTCTGATTCAGATGGTGACATGGTTGATCCTGATATATTCGTGCAGAAGTTGGATGCAGAGACTAGTGGGGCATTAACTTGAGAATTTATGCTCATTTATCATTATGATGATATCATTTGATATTCATATGTTATGTTTTATGTTTTATGTTTCAGACATAACTTATTTGCGTTTAAGTTTTATGTTTCAGACTTGAGTTGTAAACTTCAGCTTAAACTCTATTTTGAATCTTGATATAATATGTCATATGATATCTTAAACTTTATTTTCATTGTACATTGTTAGTAGTTACATTAATGATTATATAGTTACAAACTTACAAACTTACAAACTTACATGCATGATTGTATGATGTATGTTTTAACTTTTAACTTTTAAATTTGTTTCAATTATATGATTCATCATTCATTGATTTGTAGTTTTATCGTTTATGATTTATCTTTCATGATGCAAGTGTATGATGACTGTATATACATTCCTTGCAAAAATATAGTTACATTATAAATATTAAATTTTATAATTTTTATGACCCCGACGTCCCCCCACGTTTCCTGAAAATTGGTAGGGAGCTTTTCCATAGGCCGCTCCCGCGCTCCCTCGCCCCCTCGCTCCCACCTCCAGGGGACTTGGTGGAAAATTGCCATAAACATATGCACACATATATCATGATCTTGGAATTCCATTACATATGTATGTGCCAATGTTCCATAATCATGCCCCATCATCAATTTAAGAAATTTCCATTGAATATCAAATTATGGAGGGGGGGAACTTTTTGCTGCAACATTTGGCTCAAAATCGGGGACCATCTCCATATGAGGTGAATGAGAACTATAGATATTTGAAGAAGTAGATTAGTGCCTTTTCCTCTGGCCATGGAGTCATATACAGTCATCCATCACAAAAAATTTGTCTTTGTTCATTCTCACCTTGAAAGTTGCAAAAATTCATGCCCTAATTGAAACGACACTAAATTTGAAAGATATAATAAAAATGCAAGCTACAAGTGCCCTATTAATACAAAGGGAAAACCTTCCTACCTACCCTAACTGAGATAAATTTTGATTGAATAGGAAACATGATATTTCCTATGGAGTTGATCCAACAACTTGTTAAATGTATGGGACTAAATCATGCATTTGATTTCCAGGAAACATGCGCATGAAGAGAAAAAGTGCAGAATTAATGGAAAATCCATACATGCCACTTATAAAAACTACACCGAAAGGTCAAAAAATACTTAAGGCCTTAACTTAATTTGAATCCAAAAATGACAAAACAAGATTAGTGAAAACATGAGAGTGGTGTGGTGAACAACATAAATAAAAAGTGAAGATACCTTTCCCCAAGATGCCTTTGTCACCGTTGTATGAAAACATGTTTTCCTTTCCCTTTATACATGCAAGTGAATGCATTATAGGTATGGTGTTTTCCCAGAATAGGAGAAGCCTACTTAAATATATCATTCATGGATTGAATGTTTGGGTGCCTTAATGTGTAATGACATGTTTCCAGGACTGAATTCAATGCAAGGCATATTTGAAACTCTAACTCTGTCTTCCGGTGTCTTATTAGAAATTATTTCAGTTTTCATTTTGTGTTTTCAAGTTAGATATTGTTTTCAAGTTTTTACATTTGTAATTTTATTGCAATGTGGCAGACTAATTAGAGCAGTGCAGGAACAACCCCGAGACGGGATGATCGCGGAAAGAGGCCAGCGGAAGAACATGTCAAGTGCCAACATTGCTCTATCTTCAGATATTTTAGTTATTTACATAATTGAAATAATATTAATTTTGTTCAAATATGCAGACACCTAGCCATGGTATGCCTAATGATTCCCTCTTTGAGGAAGAGCTTTCTTCATCCCTATCTCCAGTGTTCTTGTTGCGAAAAAAGGCACGAGATGCAAGGTAAAAATTTAATACTATGATAGACGCGCCTCAAACACTTGAAACAGAAGAGAGGATAAAACATCTTATGAGCCAGCTAGAAAGATATCAAGTAATAATAAAAAGTCAAAAGGATATTTTTTTTGTTCTGCATGAGATGAATTGTGATAGTTTGATTTTTAATTTTTACATTGACTAAACTAACAAAAAGTTCTTTTGTATGTAGCGTTTTCCGGCATTTGCTGAACCCGGTGTTGGTGGTAGTGGGACACAAGGGCAAGAGATTGCCCAACAACCCTCTCGTACACCTTCTACTCCTTTAGGTGCTAGCCAAGAAACACACCTTGCCCAAGCTGACACCCAGCCAACTGCTGAACGTGTTGGCAATGATGAGGCTGATATGGCCAACTACATTATTGCGTTTCCTGGAGCTACACGTGTCAGCTCCACAGGGACCATTAATGGCACGTTGTTGGTGAACGATGAAGGTGTCCCTATAAAGCATGTACAAATCCCAGGTAAATTTTAATATTTTAACTATTTCATGTACTTTATCTAAAACATATTTATCATGATTTTTATTTTTAAATTAATGATAATATCTTCTTCTTTTCCATGTAGGAAACAATGAGTTCTACAGGTATCTGGAGAGCCATGCGTTGGTAATTTTTGGCCCAACCATACGCACAGGGTGGAATTCCCAGAGTTCCAACTTGAAAAAGAACTTCTAGATTATCTAGAAGCCCTTTTTGGTCGGCACATTTGACAGAACAACGGTGGCTCGGGTAGTCGGCAAATATTTGAAATATACCAGGGACACCTATAGGACGCAATTGCAATTTAACCCTAGATATGAGCGTCCTCTCACAGTTCTAGAGAGTGAGTGGAGAGCACTCATCCATGACGGAAAAGAGAAAAGGGCAAAGAAAGAAGGAAAATGCCAACTGGACCCGCAAGGTAAATTACAACTTTAATTCAATAGCTTTAATTTTCTCTATGTCTAAAATAAAAGTGTGCTACGTCATATCCGACTTCAATCTTTTGATGCTAGGTTGCCTGACACCTCAAAGGCAACCAAAGCTAGGATTGAAAAAAAGGGCCATCACAAGCTAGGCTAGGGCGGCTACTTGAAATTAGCTACAAGAATTGTAATTAAGTAGCTAAACATCTTATAATTAATTGTATCGCCTTCCAACGTTTTTGTAATCCTATCAAATATGATTAAAAATACACAATCATATGTAATGTAGGGTGATGACTTCGGAACAGAAACTACAGAGGAAGATAAAAATATTGCTTTCCATTTCAGCTATCAAGCCGTAGTTGAACGTCGCAGAAGCTTGGGGCAGGTCCCAAGATCCAGAATGCCTGATAAGGTAAAACATTAACCTTTCAATATGTTTGTTTTCGTCCATAAATTTAATGTCTAACAACTTTTTTTAAATCAGGGGAGCAACACTACCGACGAGGCAAACAACCCGGTTTTAGAGCCATATGTAGATGATCCTCACGTGCAACCTGATCATTGTAGTGGGGACCAGGCTGACAATGCTACTATCAGTGAGGGCCGTGACGGTAATTAATTTCCACTTATAATTTTTTCTAATTATACCTTGATGGTTGTCCTTATAAATTTTTTTGTTTAAATGACAGAGAATTTTTCCCTTGAGGATCTTACCACCAGAGAGGAAGACAGGGCAACAGTCCCAACGGCGACAACTGGTGCACCAGGTAAATAATCTCATTGCAATTTTTTTTATTAATATTACCGAACTAGTTCAATGATATTTAAAAAACTGACAATTAAAATTTAATATTATCTGTTTTTGTAGGCGATGCCCCGTCACTGGATGAGACCAGACATCGTGACTACGCAACTAGGTCAGCGACGACAACTGGTGCACCAGGTAAATAATCTCATTGCAATTTTTTTTATTAATATTATCGAACTAGTTCAATGATATTTAAAAACCGACAATTAAAATTTAATATTATCTATTTTTGTAGGCGATGCCCCGTCACTAGATGAGACCAGACATCGTGACTATGCAACTAGGTCAGCAGCGACAACTGGTGCACCAGGTAAATAATCTCATTGCAATTTTTTTTATTAATATTACCGAACTAGTTCAATGATATTTAAAAACTGACAATTAAAATTTAATATTATCTTTTTTTGTAGGCGATGCCCCGTCACTGGATGAGATCAGACATCGTGACTACGCAACTAGGTCAGCGGCGACAACTGGTGCACCAGGTAAACAATCTCATTGCAATTTTTTTATTAATATTACCGAACTAGTTCAATGATATTTAAAAACTGACAATTAAAATTTAATATTATCTGTTTTTGTAGGCGATGCCCCGTCACTGGATGAGACCAGACATCGTGACTACGCAACTAGGTCAGCAGTGCGGGTCGAAAGGCACGAAACAGAAGCAGAGCATGATGATATTGATGATGTAATTAGGAGCTTTAGAAATAGGAAGAAGAAAAAGAAAATTCGATAATGTAAAATATTGTATTATTATAAGACAAACGTTACCATACTTGGAACGTTTTTTTGCGTTATATAAAAAACTCATTTATCATACTATTTTTATGTCAAGCATTAATTGCAATGTTTCCTTGCGTACTTTTTGTTGAATTATTTTTTTATTAGTTATTGAATATTTTTTTTTATGCTCATGAAAGTAAAAATGAAATATAGATTGGGTATTGGGGAATTGAGAGTGATGTGAGGGGGGGGGGAGGGGCCATAAGAGCTTCCACCTTCACGTGGTTGGCCCTGTTTAGTAGAGAATAATTTATTGGAGCGATTTAATCTTGGAGCAAACCTCCCTCGATTCAGCGTAGCAACAAAAAAGTCACTGTTGACTTAGTTGCTACTCTTTCAGATCGTGGGAGGCTTGTTCCAAGTTCATGCGACTCCAATAAATTGTTCTTTAAACGAAGAGGAGCTTATTCAGGTATGTTTTGACATTTTCAACATATGTTCTAACATTATCATAAGAATGCATCTTAGAGTAAAAAATACTACATCAATTACTTGTATTTATTGTATACATAATGATGGATTTTGATTGACTTGGTAGTGCAGGTACAAATCCTCTTGCATCATGAGAAATACAACTTGTCAACCAGGGTCATGTCCAGGATATTTTTGCTTGTGCGCTTGACCAGGTTCGTAATGTCACATTTTGTAAGTTCCTTTACAGTTCATAATTCAATATTAAGCTTGTTCATGATTATTATCTAGGTTTTTTGTATGTGTTTTTTCATCTATTTGATTGTAAGCAACTCTGCATGTTTCCCGTTGTTCACTATGATTTCTCCCATTACCACTCCCAGGATGAATCCGAATTTATTGTTACATAGGTTACTTTATTGTTACTATGATTTCTCCATTTACGATTTCATAGGTTACATCATGTAAAGTTGTCAATCTCAAGTTGGTGATGAGCTTTAGTTCTCCAGATTTGGGGATTTTTTGATATTTTCTCCCTCATGTCATTCCTGCATCACCTCGTTGTTTGAGCATGCCAATTGTCTACCACTTGTACCAATTGGCACATGTCAATCTCTGAGTGGTGCCACATTTCCCCTGTTTTCAGTGAGAGTTTAGGGTTTCTCTAACATAGCTTCAGAAATCCGATTCAGTGCCTGCTTGAATATTGTCACATAATACTCATGGTTTGGATTGATGAGCATGTTCTGAATGGTTTGTTGATTCATAAGAACCACCCATATAGTCATCTTGAGATATTTCAGAAGTTTTCTCGGGTTTCCTTTTTCACCGTTTCTAGTGGGTGGGATGGTGTGGGGTGATCCATCAATACTGGTGCTCTTGCAGTAGGGAATTTGTTTTTGGGGATATAAAGGAGCATTTGATGTAGATATCCCATTGGATGCATTCATAGATGGGCATGAGAGGTCAAGAATTTAAATTAAAAATATGCAACCTCTAGCATGGCAACCTGAAGGCCGCGAGAGACACTGGTTAATTATTGTTTTGTGCTGGCCTTAATATAGTCGTGATTTCTTTCTATTATCTTAATGCAAATATATATTCCGGTCTCATTAAAATGAGGATTGTGGTTGTATTTCTCTTTGGTTGTTTCTCTCTTAATGCTCCAGAAGTTGCCAAAAGTTGCGATAGTTGTTTAGTTTGCCCGTTACAACTTAAAAGTGGTTTTTAGCAATGGGAGTCATGTTTTTTAAGGTTCATACTAATATGAAGATCTTGTAATTCTATATTCAAGATAAGAGAAGATGGCCTCTGCTTTGGGCAGTATGACAACAATTGCCACATCTACCTCATTGGGTAACAATGGAAAGGGGAAGAAGTTGGGTGCAATGTTTGATAATTATGGTAGACAATTGTCTTCTCTTTCAGTTTTTTCACCCATTTCCTTTAATCGCTCAAGCAGAAGAGGGACTCTGAGATTACGCAATAGAGAGAAGGTAGTTAATACAAGAGCTATGGAAAAGGAGTTGTAGTTCAACAAGGATGGCTCAATGACAAAAAAATTGTAGGTCAGAGAAAAAATTATGTTTAAAGGAAGGTCACCTGCACGTGAAACTTCACTGCGGTGGATCTTTCCTTGTCCACTTATATTCGATTTTAATGTGTTATTTTAATTTTTCATGGAGGGTTGTTTTGGCATATGGTCTGGCATTCAATTGCACACTTACTGAAAGTATTGTCAATTTGTCTTGCAGGCGGTGTGAACAAACTTGCTGATCTTGTTGGAGTCACCCTTGGGGCGAAGGGAAAAATGTTGTCTTGGAGAGCAAGCATGGTTCTCCGAAAATAGTTAATGATGGTGTGACAGTAGCTAAGGAGGTAATTTGTAGATGTGTGCTCTGGTTTTCTTTTTTAACGTTGTATTAGTTCCCCCTCTTAAATGTCTTAGATTTGGTAGGCATAATTTGAAAACTCAAAGGTGAAAGGAAACATATTTGTTACCCAGTGGTCTACTTGGCCTATGGACTAGCCACATTAGAGTAATGCATAAATCTTTTCACAACAATAAAAGGAAAGGGTTATGGCCGAGTCAAATTTTATTGTTATTGACAGTGTAATGAAATGTATCTCAATGCTATGGTTTTGGCCTTTTTATTGGTTGAATTAGAGGACCCAGTTGAAAATATTGGGGCCAAGTTGGTAAGGCAAGCTGCAGCAAAGACAAATGATTTAGCTGGGATGGAACCACAACATCTGTTGTTCTTGCACATGTTGGAATATTGAAAAATTCCAGAACAATGAATGGAGAATAAATCTCCCTTCCTCTAACACAGAGAAAATAAAAATTTCTTTGACAGGAGACAGAGTTTCAATACTTTGAAAAAAAACTTCTATTCCCTTCAATAACTCAAAAAAAAACTATTACACTACTTCCTCACCGAGAGGGATTACAAAATTATGACTGCTACAAAACGCAGTGCATAAAACCAAGTCACTGTCCGTTCAAAACAAACATACTCTGTCTCTAAAACACTCTGCTGTGTTTTTCCCTTTCGCACTGCTGTGCATACACACTTAAAAAGTTACACTCAGTCTTTCACTTTTTACACATTGCTGTGTAATAAAAAATTTACATACTGTCTATAAAAAAAACTACCAAGCTTTTTCGTCCTTTTTATTTTTATATGCCATAACATATAAAACATATTATAATAAACCCTCTTTTAAAAAAAATAAAATTAAAACTAAATTCTATGGCCCACCTTTCATTTCGCATATGATATATATATAACATATGTTTAAAATATATGTATATATTAAACTATCAAAACATTAAAGAACCCTTTCCGTCGGACTTCAAAAGTCTGAATAGATTGAATTTCAAACCAAATTCGCGTTCCAAAATGGGATGCTGACGTCTGCCTAATTTTAACTCGAATTCTCAATCCAATGTGCCCTATAAAAAATTTGGGTCTAGTTTTCAGGTTTTCAGATTCCCTTCAATTTCATGTGATCCAATATTAATGCTCCACGTGTCCTCCTTTTGAATTTACAATACTGTCGGGTAAATTTCTGTTTGTTTAATTTCTGGTTGGTGAATTGCGTTAATGCTTGTTGTTGTGTTTAAATACAATCCTGTACAAAAATATGGCTGCGGCCGTCTACAAAAAAAACTTGCAGGAATTTTAAATGCCGAATTAAATTTCTGGATGGCATGCAAGCAACCTCAAAAAAAAAATGTTGCTACTGCATCCGTCCTTCTGCTGCAGCAGTTGAAGTTAAAATTCAACAGCACAAGGTTTAATAAGTGAGGGTGTAAAGGTAACTTTTTGTCGATAGTAATGGATTAAGATCATCTATTCATTTTTGTAGGGTCTTATGGTGTTTGGTTTTTTAGTTTTGGGTTGGGCTTATTGAGTCTAAGATAGTTTTTGAGTGAAAAAATTGCTATCAGGTATTAAAAAATTTTGGTTCTTTTGTCAAAATTTATGAGCTTGTTAGGAAATACAAAACAGACAATGGTTGTATCTTAAATTTGTGAAAAATAATTTGAAATGAAACATTTTTTTTTAGGTTGTTGCAGCAGGTGCAAACCCCGTTCAAATTACTAGGGGCATTGACAAGACAATAAAGGCCCTTGTTTCAGAACTCAAAATTTTTTCAAAGGAGGTAAACGTTTGCCTTTTGAGTAGGCTGGTTTTCCTTTTTGCTGATGGTTTGGTGTATCTAACTGATTTAGTTGCCTAAGGTATTTTTGGTTGCAAACTCCTTTTCATTTTTCATACAGTATTGGCCTTGTGGAATACATTTGATTATGTGGTCTTGTTAGATCTACAACATTTGTAGTTGTTTAGTCTTATGGCCGAGGTGCACTTTTATTATGGAAATAGTTGATGCAATATTGTCATTTAATCCTTACTGCAGGGTAGCATGTTGAGAAGTTTCTTGTGAAACATTTGGTATTCAAATGACACTTGATCCTATACAGCATCATGCACTTGACTTCAAAATTCATATTCAAAGTGTGCCAGACAATTCTTGCAAAATTTCAAATATTTATGTTGTTTTAAACCATTATCTTTTTTATGTATTGGATGCTGAAAATGTGAAAAAGACTTTGGTATGAAACCAACTGGTGAATAATTTCCAGCACAACAACCACTTCCAAGACATGATTTAGAAGTAGAACAAATGTTCTTATGAAGCATAGAAAGATATCCTTGATGCATTGTCAATGTCTGGCTAGGGTTATTTTTGGAGAAAATAACTCCTTATTCCTAGAATAGTGATCTTCAATACAAGTAAATGCTAGCGAAGAGAGATCATCGTGTGACGCAAAAAAACTGAAATTGGACCCCCAAGGAGAGCTGGTGTGTCTACAATCGCTCTGTCAGCATTTTCCCTTGGTTTACCCCGTTCTTTTCCTCCAGCCTGAGTCTCAATTGAATTCTTCTTTCTTCGGGTTTATTTATCAAATTCGTAGAATTTGATAAATAAATACTATCCACAATGGTTGGACTTTAATTTATATTCCCGACTTTATATTATCTCTAAGCCTTATAACCAATGTTTAACTTTCAACACTTTGTATTTATACTCCACGTTTCTTTTTAAATAAATAACTTGTAATGAACTTTCGGCTCTATATTTCACCACCCAGCCTTACAACAATCACGCTCCAGACTTATGCTAATTATCCGTTAATCGTTTAATTAAAAAATTTCATTATACTCCGGCCCCACCTATATATATCCATAACCAATCAAACACTCGTATCGTACTTGGCTATCCTCCGCACACCTTAGTTAACCTTCGGGCAAGTTCAACGTGCGACCACCGTCCGATGGTCCTTCTCCAAATCAACGACTCTTGGCAATTTCGCTCGAATTCCAACATCGGACTTTAACGTGCGATGGCAAGGGTTAAACGGTGGTTTTCCGGGGGTCACTTCGCCACGTGTCGCATTCCCTATGGAATCGCTCGCGAATAGGAAATACCGCCTACTCCGCAAAAGCGGTGCGATATGGGCAACCTGCTTTTGTTATTCCGCTCGTGGTTTTGGTAGAGGGCTTGACCACGGGTGCAATTCTGGTTCCACTATCCTTTTGTTTGTTAACTCATGTCCAATCCTCGAGTCAGGTTCCGAAAGCACAACAATTTTGTCTCTTTATTAAGCGGGATTTTTATATTTGAACAGTTTTCACGACCCCGGTTCTCTACACAGACCTCGCCTTCGGGTGGGGTGAGTTCACAGGGTTATCCAACAATTTATGGGAATTCAAAGACAGAAGAATGGAATTATCAGTACCCAATCGCCTCACAGTTAAACAATTCTTCACAATTAGCAGTTCAAGATAATTCAATGGCAACTAAGTTTGGAAATCATTTAACTCGAAACAATTGTTCACACACAGAGGTTTATTGCAGAAATCCCCTCTCTACTCTCCTCTTCCCTCTCTACTTTTATTCATCCGAGGAATTACAATTTATATACATAAAATATGGCTCTTCGGTTCCTCTGAGAGGACCGTTCTAGAAATCAAAAGGTCTAATTATAATAATTCAACTAACTAAAACTATTCGACTCCTACAACTCTAACTAGTCTAAGTAATACAGTCAGCTGAGGTATTGACACCTAGCTGTTACAACTCAAATGTTTTCGAACCCTCCTAGCCACAACATGTGGACAAAACCTCCTACATTGTTGGCTAGTGCCTAATGCCCCTGCATCATCATGTGACATAAACCTATTAACAAAAGTGAATTCCTTGAATTTCACCAAATATTTTCTTTGAATTCCTTGCTTTTAAAAGCCAATGATATCCTTTATTGTGTTAATGTTACGAAAATTCCTTGTCCTAGTGCCTCACACTCTACTATGAATGTTTTACCCAAAGTAGGTGCAACCAATGTTGGTGTAGAAGACATGGCATCCATTGAAAGAGAGAATGCCAAAGTAGCCTCATCATTCCATATAAATGATATTTTCTTCAAGAGATATGTGAGTGGACTTGAAATGCATGCATAATTCTTAACAAATGATCAACAATATCATGTAAGTCTAAAAAATCTTCTAAGAACCTTGATTTTCTTAGGAATAGGTCATTTTGTAATAGCTTGCATCTTTTGAGGCTCCAACTTCACTCCGTCCTTTAAAACAATATGAACCAAATACTCAAATTCTTATTTCCCAAAAGCACATTTGGATATTTTTACATAAAAATGATTGTTCTCAATAATTATTTATATAAATTTTCCACATGTTTAGTGTGGTATTCCCATGATTTATTATAAATATGTGTATTATCAAAGAAGACCAACACAAATTTTATAATATGGGATCAAACAAAATTGTTCTTAAGTCGAGCCCGCCGGACTTCAAACGGCGATAAACCATAATTCAAACCAAATTCGCGTTCCAAAATAGCCTGCTGACGTCGGCCAATTTTGTGACGCGAAAACCAAATGAATTCCGCCCTAATATTTTTCGGGTCTGAAGTTGGGCTGGTGTACGGAGGGAGAGTTGTGACGCAAATTTCTTATCAAATTCGCCCTAATATTTTTCGGGTCCGGATTTCCACTGCGCGAGCGGCCCAAACAAAGATCTGCTCCAATCAATTTCTGCCACGTGTCCTCAATAAAAACTTGCCCTGCTCCCGACTGTGGGTGCATTCGATGACGTTTAAGATGATGGGACATGGATATGGCGATTTGATATCAATCGCATTAACATTTAACGCTGTTCAATTAAGTTTTCACATCAAATCCGCATTAATTAATTTTTAACACTGTTCAAGATCGGACCTCCACTCCTCTTAGCAATTTCGCTCACTCCAATATGATCCGGCCTTCGGCTCTCATTATTAATGATAAGAGATTAATTATGACGGACGTCCTTTGATTGCATTGCAGTCGGGTCGAGAAAATGGCTTTTAGCTATGGTTTTTCAGACGAGCCGGTTGCTGGATTACACTGCCTGCTAACTGTGACGATAAGGAGAAGTGGCCAGCTGAACTGCTGCCTAGACCTTGCAGCATATCTGCATTTCTCTCGGTTCTGTCTCTGTCTGTCTTCCTCTGTTAATTGGAATTTTTCTTCTCCGTGTCCTCTTGTGCCCACTGCACCTGAGACTACACCCATGCCTCACGTGCGTCATAGGATGTGTTGCCACAGGGGGAGCACTAGAGGTCAACCCCTGCGGGCTCCCTCCAGCCCCTCAATAGAGTCGACTTCCGGCCAGTCCAGTGATTATTACGCAGGTCGATATCCAAATGCTAGGAGTGGGCGGGGTCGGGTTGTAGGATCTGGCCACCGTATGGATTCCCCTGCTCCTCGCTTCCCCACCGCTAGTTCACCTTCTCCCACGACGCACACTGCGCAATTTTCCTTTAATTGCTCTCTCAACCGCCCGCGAATCACGGCTTTAGTCACTGTGGTCTTCCGCGAGGAGGCCCAAACGGAGGAAGAATGGCACTCATCCCATGTGTCCGAGCTCTAAAAAGCCGCCAAAGATCTCTGGGCCTTCGTGAGGGGAGCCGTGGCATGCATGTGGAGGTAGCACCGGAAGCCGATTTCCGGGACCTTCCGAAGGATGCAGTCGAATCGTGGAGGAAACCACCCTGAGGAGTAGTTTGGTTAATTTGTTTTTTTCATAGCGTGCGTTGGTTAATCGTTTGCTTAGATGGCTTTAACGTGCTGGACCTTTAAGTAATATTTTTGAATTCTGTAAATTAAACGTTCAAGACTGGTTTCCCCATATGAGGGCAGTCTTCTTAATTTTTTGATTTTTTGATGACAAATTTGCCATGAGTATGGCCAGGAAATGTTTTTGACTTCGGTGTAATTTTATTTGCAATGTTAATAGATTAACTTTACTTAGAATTCTCACATGATTAGCGTTTTTCTTGATCTGTTCAAGGATTTTGGGTACTTTAATTTGTATTTGGAACAATGGACGTCGGTACTCTATCTGTTGCTTTACTGTTCTACATACTGCTATTTCACTTTCTTAAAGTTGCCTCGGGCATATTTGGATGCTTTCTCAGATTGTTGATAATCTCCATGTGGACCGTTACTGGATTTTATATCATGTCCCTGTATGTGAGATGGGGTATTTTTCTATCATTGTTTGGGGTGGGACTTCCACTTTTCTGGATGGATATTTGGGTTCCAATCTTCAGATGTGAAAATGTAATGACTTCATGGACTGTTTTACTTCATATAATATATTCAAAACAACGTTTTTTCTCTTGTGAAAAAAATGATTAATGTTTATCACTCTGCCTTCAAAACTAGCTATGCTGGTCTATGTTGCTGGTTTATTGATATGGTCTCATGGTATTTTTATATTTTGGACATATCACACTCCTCACATGATTAGCATTTTTCTTTGTTCAAGGATTTTGGGTACTTTAATTTGTATTTGGAACAATGGACGTCGGTACTCTATCTGTTGCTTTACTATTCTACATACTGCTATTTCACTTTCTTATAGATGCCTCGGGCATATTTGGATGCTTTCTCAGATTGTCGATAATCTCCATGTGGACCGTTACTGGGTTTTATATCATGTCCCTGTATGTGACATGGGGCATTTTTCTATCATTGTCTAGGGTGGGACTTCCACTTTTCTGGATGGATATTTGGGTTCCAATCTTCAGATGTGAAAATGTAATGACTTCATGGACTGTTTTACTTCATATAATATATTCAAAACAACGTTTTTTCTCTTCTAAAAAAAAAATGATTAATGTTTATCATTCTGCCTTCAAAACTAGCGATGCTGGTCTATGTTGTTGGTTTATTGATATGTTCTGATGGTATTTTTATATTTTGGACATATCACACTCCTCACATGATTAGCGTTTTTCTCTGTTCAAGGATTTTGGGTACTTTAATTTGTATTTGGAACAATGGACGTCAGTACTCTATCTGTTGCTTTACTATTCTACATAATGCTATTTCACTTTCTTATAGATGCCTCGGGCATATTTGGATGCTTTCTCAGATTGTCGATAATCTCCATGTGGACCGTTACTAGGTTTTATATCAAGTCCCTGTATGTGACATGGGGTATTTTTCTATCATTGTCTGGGGTGGGACTTCCACTTTTCTCGATGGATATTTGGGTTCCAATCTTCAGATGTGAAAATGTAATGACTTCATGGACTGTTTTACTTCATATAATATATTCAAAACAACGTTTTTTCTCTTGTGAAAAAAAAATGATTAATGTTTATCACTCTGCCTTCAAAACTAGCGATGCTGGTTTATTGATATGGTCTGATGGTTTTTTTATATTTTGGACATATCACACTCCTCACATGATTAGCGTTTTTCTCTGTTCAAGGATTTTGGGTACTTTAATTTGTATTTGGAACAATGGACGTCGGTACGTACTCTATCTGTTGCTTTACTATTCTACATACCGCTATTTCACTTTCTTATAGATGCCTCGGGCATATTTGGATGCTTTCTCAGATTGTCGATAATCTCCATGTGGACCGTTACTGGGTTTTATATCAAGTCCCCGTATGTGACATGGGGTATTTTTCTATCACTGTCTGGGGTGGGACTTCCACTTTTCTGGATGGATATTTGGGTTCCAATCTTCAGATGTGAAAATGTAATAAATTCATGGACTATTTTACTTCATATAATATATTCAAAACAACGTTTTTTCTCTTGTGAAAAAAAAATGATTAATGTTTATCACTCTGCCTTCAAAACTAGCGATGCTGGTCTATGTTGCTGGTTTATTGATATGGTCTGATGGTCTTTTTATATTTTTGACATATCACACTCCTCACATGATTAGCGTTTTTCTCTATTCAAGGATTTTGGGTACTTAAATTTGTATTTGGAACAATGGACGTCGGTACTCTATCTGTTGTTTTACTATTCTACATACTGCTATTTCACTTTATTATAGATGCCTCAGGCATATTTGGATGCTTTCTCAGATTTGTCGATAATCTCCATGTGGACCGTTACTGGGTTTTATATCAAGTCCCTGTATGTGACATGGGGTATTTTTCTATCACTCTCTGGGGTGGGACTTCCACTTTTCTGGATGGATATTTGGGTTCCAATCTTCAGATGTGAAAATGTAATAACTTCATGGACTGTTTTACTTCATATAATATATTCAAAACAACGTTTTTTCTCTTGTGAAAAAAATGATTAATGTTTATCACTCTGCCTTCAAAACTAGCTATGCTGGTCTATGTTGCTGGTTTATTGATATGGTCTCATGGTCTTTTTATATTTTAGACATATCACACTCCTCACATGATTAGCGTTTTTCTCTGTTCAAGGATTTTGGGTACTTTAATTTGTATTTGGAACAATGGACGTCGGTACGTACTCTATCTGTTGCTTTACTATTCTACATACTGCTATTTCACTTTCTTATAGATGTCTTGGGCATATTTGGATGCTTTCTCAGATTGTCAATAATCTCCATGTGGACCGTTACTGGGTTTTATAACATGTCCTTGTATGTGACATGGGGTATTTTTCTATCATTGTCTGGGGTGGGACTTCCACTTTTCTGGATGGATATTTGGGTTCCAATCTTCAGATGTGAAAATGTAATGACTTCATGGACTGTTTTACTTCATATAATATATTCAAAACATCGTTTCTCGTCTTTTAAAGTTTCATTTTTTTTTTTTTAAATTGAACCCGCCGTCGGTATACTGATGCCTTGTAGACGTCGGAATTGCGACAAATCAGAAACGTCGGAAGAGCGACAGTATAAAAACGTCGGACCACATTTCGTCGGACTTGCGACAACTTACAAACGTCGGAAGAGCGACGTTTAAAACGTCGGACCACATTTCGTCGGAATTGCGACATCTTACAAACATCAGAAGAGCGACGTCCAAAACGTCGAACCACATTGCGTCAAAATTGCGACCATTTACAAACGTCAGAAGAGCGACGTTCAAAATGTCGGACCACATTTCGTCTGAAGTGCGACCGTTTACAAATGTTGGAGGCGCGACGGTTCGTGATACGTCGAAATAGTGATGCTTGTTCGGAAGCGACGGAAGAAGTGTCGATAGTGCGACACTTTTTAGGTGCGTCGGAACTACGACAGCATGACAAACCACGTTTTGTTCGCCCTCGAACTGTCGCTCTTGCGACGATTATGTGTCGGAATAGCGACGAATTGGCCGTCGGAATTTCTGCCAAATTTTCTACTGAATGTCCTCTCTTATCACTATTGAGGGTGCAAGTATCCCAAATTTTAAGCAAGCAACTGAAGCATTTCTTTCCTCCTTTATTTGCCCCACATAAATTGAGGGAGGATATATTCTAGCTTGTTGCAAACCATGGTATCTAAGATAGTAATCCTATTGAGTAGATCCTTGTACATCTAATTTTGAAGCTTCTGCTTTGATTATTCATACAAGCTTTGAAGTTATAAAAACTGTCCTAGAGTTTACAAGTAAATATGACCATACCATAATTGTCTTCCTCTTCCTCACACCCCTCTTATTTTCTGCTTTCTCCAAAAAAGCCTAAAGAGTTGTTTCTTTCCCATTTGAAAATTCCCCTTAGTCTTCTGCCAATCCATTTCTAGTCCACGATATTATGAACCTTCTCTTCTTGTTTATGTATGCTGAAAGTCTAGGTTTTTTAGTTCTCATTAATTCTGCAATATTTTCTCAGGATTGTAGTGGAAGATTGGCTCAGCTGTCAAAATCTCCAGCTTTGACAGTTCATTGGAATAAATTTGTATATGGGCATGATTTGTGATAGTATGCTTGACTAGGCTGATTGGCTGAACATAGTGTGCTTTCCTAGACTTTTTGATCTGGATGAAACCATCCATGAATTTCCTGCAGAATTCTTGTAATAGAAGCTTGTCTAACACTTAGGGAGGAGGAAATGGGTAGATGATGAGTTGAAAAAGAAGCAGACACAATATTACAATCATTGTGGAAGAAATAAGAATATTTCCCTCTCAATGTTTGCTGTGTTTTTTATGTGGTTCTATGTGAGTACTCTTTCAACAAGCAATGCATTTTGTTGAAGAAGCTATTTGTTTTGTCTTTGATATCAATGGCTACTAGAGGTGGACCGTTATGATGTTTTGCTCAATTGTATTTTCCCTTAGGCATATTAGGGTAGGTAAATGTGTATAGACTACATAAGAAACTAAATGAAATGTGTTAGATTGAGGGAATGTTGTTCCTAGTAATGAATTGAATCACTGATTGGTTGTACTTGTCCCCAATAGATATTGCTCACTGCTTTGAAACTTATGCATTTACTCAAACATTATAATGGTACATGGCCTTCATATTTACTTCTCTATAGATTTTACATAGTAACCATAATATCTCTCTGGATGGGGGCTCGAAAATGTCAATTTTGTACTCTTGATGCGCTGCTTTTTTTTTATGTTCAGTCTTCCAAGAGTTGGTCAGTGCATAGGGATAGTTTGGATCCTATTGTTTTAGGAGGGGGTTCACTTATTAAATCTCAGGCTCTTGATCTCTTAGCATTGAGAAGTTATATGATGGGGGTTCCACTTTTGAACTTAAGGTGTTGAGACAATAACCTTATTTTTGTTTGAAATCCCAAAAACGCAAAAGGATTTTGTGAGAAAGTTTGCAAAGTTATGAAATCCTTTGAAGTGTCCAAATGCCAAAAGGCTTTCAAGCCTAGATAATTTTGGGTTTTTGAGATTTGGTGAGATAGGTGAGAGATTCACCAATGTCTTGAACCTTTGAAGTGACAAAACCTCAGTCTTTAGGACTTGGGAATTTTGGGACTTTAGAAGGGGTACATCCTTAATAATGTATTGATATTTTGAAGTGACAAAACTCAATCTTCAGGACTTTCAAATTTTGGGACTTCAGAATGGTACATCCTCAATGAGGGAAGTGGATTTCTAGTGTTCCAAGGGGTCGAATAATCAAGTTTTGGAGCTTGAATATTTAGGGCACCTTGAAGATACATGCAGCAATGATGAAAGGCAACATCCCAGCCTTAACACTGTCTACATATTCTAGGAAGGCAACATCCCAGCCTTAGCACTGAAATCTAATGTTAAATATTTGGTCAATATCCTAGATAAAGACTTGGTGGATTTTTGTTTTATCATCCTTATAATCCATGTAGTTTATAAATATGTTCCTTGAGTATATCAGTCATCCAATTTCCTCTCTTATCACTATTGAGGGTGCAAGTATCCCAAATTTTAAGCAAGCAATTGAAGCATTTATTTCCTCCTTTATTTGCCCCACATAAATTGAGGGAGGATATATTCCAGCTTGTTGCAAACCATGGTATCTAATATAGTAATCCTATTGAGTAGATCCTTGTACATCCAATTTTGAAGCTTCTGCTTTGATTATTCATACAAGCTTTGAAGTTATCAAAACTGTCCTAGAGTTTACAAGTAAATATGAACTTACCATAACTACCTTCCTCTTCCTCACGCCCCTCTTCTTTTCTGATTTCTTTAAAAAAGCCCGAAGAGTTGTTGATTTCCCATTTGAAAATTCCCCTTAGTCTTCTGCCAATCGATTTCTAGTCCACAATGTTATGAACCTTCTCTTCTTGTTTATGTATGATGAAAGTATAGGTTTTTTAATTCTCATTAATTCTGCAATATTTTCTCAGTATTGTAGTGGAAGATTGGCTCAACTGTCAAAATCTCCAGCTTTGACAGTTCATTGGAATAAATTTGTATATGGGCATGATTTGTGATAGTATGCTTGACCAGGCTGATTGGCTGAACATAGTGTGCTTTCCTAGACTTTGTGATCTGGATGAAACCATCCATGAATTTCTTGGGGAATTCTTGTAATATAAGCTTGTCTAAAACTTGGGGAGGAGGAAATGGGTAGATGATAAATCGCCAATGGAAGCCTCAATAGCTCCACTCAATAGATATACTAGCAGATATCTTTAGCAACACTAAAAAATCTTCTTCTTCTTGCATATATTGATAAAGAAAATATTTGACTGATCTTACTCCCTCTTACTCAAAGAGACCACAGCCTAAACATGTTTTTCCAGGGTGTGCAGTGTCTATCGGACAACCTGCTTATCATGAGATTACTCCACTTAAACATGACATAAAACGGGTATGTCATTAGTTGTGCCATATAAAGTGGTATGTGAAACACAAGATTTTCTGAATCCTCTTTTGCAATATACAACAATGGTGATAATGTATATAAATGAATGTTGGGGAGTTTCCTCAAATGGCCATGCTAGTTACCTTATACACTCTTCTTCAATATATCTTTAGAGTAACAGATATCAGTCTTTAAGAAATAAAGGTGGATAATACTTATACTATTTATCCAACCTCTGTCTGCAATGAAATCTCGATCATACTATCTCAATGAGAAACTCTCCATCTTCGTATCAAGGCAAACAATTGATAGAGGAGAGGATGATTATCAACATCAATTGTTGAATCCAAACATCATAGCTCCCCCTTAATATTGAGAAGGTAAACCTACCTATAATGTAACCATCTACAATTTTCTATTAATCCCAGGATTTTATAGCTTAGTCTGAAGCTCTGTTTTGGATGATCATATAGCCTTTAATCATGTGCTATCTATACGAGAGATGAGAATTCCTTGAGGCAACTGATCCATGATAGGGAAGGTTCCTTGGCATTCAGGTGACTATATCTATAAGAATATTTCTTATAGGATCTTCTGCTTATAATGCTCGACAAGACATAATCTGTCATATACCTTCTTCAGGACACCTTAGATTTCGTGTCAATGAGTTTTTCCCCAAAACAGATTGTTCCATAGTGCCATGCACTTCTTTTATTAGTTTATATTTAAGATATGGGCTCTAGTTGTGTTTCATTTATGAAAAGTGATGTATTTTCTTTTACTAGTAGATCCCATGAGCTTCTTCATAAATAAAATTTCAAAATATGAACTATTCGACTATTTTGTTCACATCAAGACCATAACACATTTGGAAATTTACAAGAGATTCAATATATTATCATGGCTTCTGGACTAAAACAATAATGCAGTAAATTATTTTGATCTAGATATGCCATATATATAGAATAGAGGATATAGCACAAGAGCATATGCTGATACAAACTACCAGAGATATGATGTCATTACCATTACATTGATTCTCATGGCATTAGAATGAGTATACCTGATCATTGGAGAGACATGTGGCCATAGATGAGCGAGAGTGAGGAAGAGTGAGGATTATGTGATGATCATTAGAAATATTTCATTTCATAATGCGATATTTTGTGTAATGTGGCGATGTCGCTTCAAATAGAGGTGGCAATGCCGAATGCAATGCTATAGAAATTATATAATGACGTAGATAATAAGTTAGATCCAAGGCTCCAAAGATGGTCAGAGAACCAAGCTACTAGAAACTTGTTACAAGTTTCTTGAAAGCAAGAGCCCATTTCTGATATTTATTTCCACAGAAATATGTATGTGTAGAGCCAATGTTGCTTACAGCTTGAAGATATTCGATTAGACTTCAAAAAAATTCTTGGAAAACCTTAGATAAAATTTTTACATGAAGATAATGTGGAGTGAAATCAATGTTAAGACAATCATGCATTTCCAATTTTTCCACCGTTGCATATGAGGATAGTCATTTCCAAACATGAATTGATCTCAATCCTTCTTGTTGATAATAGATTTTTCAAAATAGACAATGTTGAAGAATTTCTCCAATCTTGCTAATTGTCAAGTATTAGATATGTAATTAAGTCTTTTTGCTATATTTAGTTTGCAAGCGTGGGATTTTTTTGGGCCCTATAAGGGCGATGATATTATACTCAGTTTATCAAATAGAAAAAAATCACCTCTTAATTAGTATTCTCTCTATTTTTCAGGTGTTCACCAATGTCCCATGGTATTTCAGTGCATTATACTCCATGTTGAGCCATTTCTTGACACAACGTACCAAGAGACAATTTGTAATTTCACGTGAAGGAAAAGTCACAGAGACCTTCTACAAGTATGTGAAATTCCTTCTCTGATGTAGTGAAAATATGCTCAACCTCAATTAAAGACTCTGATTATATATGATAGAATGAAGGATATATTCAATGAAAATTTCCTAGAAACTTATTTAATACTTGATTTTACTTTCAGATTTATATCTCCAGAGAATGTGCCTATATAGTATCAAGGACTTAGCAGGATCAAAGATGTAGATTTTGGACCTCACAAGCCTGCAGTAGAGTTCTCCATTAGAGCTGGGGAGAAAATCAATCTTGAGATCTGAGGGAGTGAAGGTGATGTACGTCAAAAATTGCTCAAGTTTGCAGATTTTGTGTTAGTTCCTGCATTCAAATTTAGCTCTTTTGCCTGAGTTTTGTTTCCAATATACTTCCAAATTTTATGAGTTTTAGTTTTGGATATAAATTTTATGGGTGTTGGATTTGAGATCGAGTTCATCCTCAAGATCTATGGGATTGTGATTTTTCTTTGTTTTTGAATTCTCACATTCAAGTTGTCTGTTGTTCAGGCGGGAGCAACAATTATGTGGGACCTCATAGTTGGTGGGTGGGATGCTTCCTATCGTTTAGAGTTTGCACTGAGTGCACAGGGAATCTATTCAACTCTAATTGAAAAGAATATAAATTTTTCTTCATCTGATGAGCCAATTTGCAATTCCTTCAAGGAATCAAAGGCAGGGAAGGTAGTTATGATAATAGACAACTCCTCTTCAAACAAGAAGAAGGTTGCATCCTATAGATACATGGTAAAAAAGAACATAGTCTAGGAGTTCAAGCCTCGTAGTAGATTAGATGTAATTAGAAAGCTTTCTTACATTCAGCAATTAGAAATGTTAGTAGTTAAGAATGTGCCATCATGTTGGAGAAGCAAGTTTGTCTCTTTGGAAGTTGGAAATTTTATCTACATATGTACTACTATATAAAAGTTAATATTGGTAATAATAAAGGTTGGTTTTGTTTCCAGAGGATATCATCACTGTGAATTCCACAACTTTTCATGTTTGTGATTGATAGGTATATGATATACATGGTAAAACAAGTATAAATAAAATTTATAAATATTGACCACCCCAAGGCTAGTTAAATTTATTATTTATTGTTTACCCCATACACAAATCTATATAAATAATATTTTTAGTTCGAAAATTGAATATTGTATTACATTCCTCATCAATTAAAATGTTCTTCAAGGAATGGTCTACATTCAAAGGGTTAGCTATATGTAAATGAAATCAGTCTGTTGCCTTTGGCTACATCTTTTCTAAAAGCTCAAACTTATCTTAAAATAGAACCAATTGTTTGCTTTGTCTTTTTGGTTACTATATAGTAAGTATATCATGAACTCGGGACCAATGCAACCCAGAGAACCCAAATGAAGGGGGAGAAAAACTATATTTGAGGGTGAAACACTTTGTATTATACATATGAACATATTCTAATTTAAGATAATGCAACCAAGTGGATTTAAAAGAATGGGATATGAAAGGTGACAGGTTTGGATAATAAATAGCAATTTGGTCAATTATGTTTTGATGTATATATTTGTTTAATTATATTTTTTATTTTATTATATTAAAGAGCTGTGACCAATTTTATTTCATGGAAATGATAATATTTAGATAAATATAAAATTTTTACGATTAGGGAGGAGTTGAAGTTGTTCACTATCTTATACTTTCAATTTATTATATTTTAAACAAGGATTAATGCTCCTCTCATTAACTAGGTACATATTCTATAGAGGTTGTTGAATATGCATTTTGTGGATAGTTTTTTTTTTAAGGTTTCGGAGGTAGGCATGAAGAGAACAAAGAAATTTTCAAGATAACTCACAAAAGTTGATAAAAAAACCACCCATTCTTCCAAAACAATTCGTATTGTCTCCAACTTTATCACCTACATCACCTTTATCTCGCATGGAAGATGTATCCCCACTCCCCAACGTTACTTTGCACCTCTCGGTGCAAATGCTAGTATTACTTGATTTTCCATGCTTATGTGGAACATGGTCGAGAGAAGGAACTATAACAACAAGGGATTTGCATGAAATATTTATAATTTTTTCAAACATGAAAGTTGTGATGTGTTACTGATTTTCTTCATCATTTTAGAGATCATTACACGTCAAACAAACTTTACTCCTTGACTGGCATTGCATTCAACATTGTGCACAAGTATGATTTAAATGTATCAATCAAAAGTATGGAGTGCTATGGCTATGAAGTTCAATATGAAATAATCTATTGATTACTACTATTACTATTATATAAGGGTGCTCTTCCAATGGCCATTTATTAGCTATGTGAAGAAGGATTTGTGGAATTTTTATTTACTATAAGATTATGTATAGCTGAGTTGCGGACAACTAAGTAGAATTTGGTAGGAATTTTGGAATATGTGTAATTCATAATGATCTTGTCTTCTCTTCATTGATGACTTTTCAATGTGTGTTTTTTGACCTAAGCCATTACATCATCAATGTGTCAAGGCTCAAAACTCGACCTATATGTCAACTACTTCTTATGATCGTTCCTAGGAACATGAATCCTAATTTTTGTAGGTTTAAAATTTATCACAAATTTTCTCTATTGTGGTCGAATTTGTGGAGCTTATCTCAAAATTTATTTAAGGTACCTTGGATCTAAATTTCTTATGAACTTTCAACACTATAACAAACTTTGGTGCAAATTGTTGATCAATTCTCACTTGGTTAGGGTTATATATGTTCATGAAAATTTTGTGTGCATGCATGAGAGTTGGGTGCAAATGCACAATATTGTGTAGCATTAGTGTGATAAATATGTGATAGTGCAAAGCATAATTTTGAAGATTAGTCTAAGTTGACTCATGCCTAATCAACTCAATCAAGTTGATTGTTGGTTGAACAATTAATTGTTGGTTCAATGGACAGAAGATCTTGCAGGCCCAAATACCAAAGGGAAAAATGGATCCCATCATGGGGTTCTCTTTGTAATTCTCCACCACTTCTACCTTCCATGCTTCCTCAAACTCCTCTCCAACCTCAATATTAATGCTAGTAGTAGCATGAGCAACAACACTATGCTTAGCAGAACTAGAAGAACGTGTTTTCCAAACTGCACGAGAACTACTTCCCTCACGAGTCACCATGTGCCATGCTTGGTCTTGGTGGTTCACTTCCTTCAACTCCTGGTTCAACTACCATATATTCATTGGAACCAAATCCCCAAAATCCACTAGACAACGATTCACCATTTTTTACTAGTGATTCGCCATTTGTACTGGTGATTCGCCATGATTTTACAAGATAATATAATATCGTGAGAGATTCACCAAAAAAATTATATATATATATATATATATTATTAATAAAATCGCCTTCCATTTTTCCTATGTATCATGGGGATTCACCCATTTATTATACATATAAATTTAGGGGGGTTCTTTAAATTTTCCGTATGGGGTAGTAGGAGTTCACAACTATTGAATGTTCTAGATTAGTATTTGGAAGAGAAATGATTATGTTTCCTTCCAAATTCAATTTTATCAGAAACAATGTTTCCACTTCATTAGCTTCCCAATCCATCAAGGACCATGCAACTATTAATATAGTCTCCCGTAAATTGGCCAGAATAATTTCTTTTAATATATTCTATATTTTTTCCTTATGTCAAAAATTTATGTTATTTTTTTCCTTCCATAAATTCCATAAGATAAAACCTAAATTTAAGTGCCATGCTCGGTTAACTATTAAATTCTTGAAATTATTAGTAGAACATTGATCAAACACAAAAATCATATCCTGCAAATTAGAAACCAGATGACCAAAGAGATTTATTAAGAATTTCGACACATATGTAGAAAAGGCACATGAAAGAAATATATTTTATGTTGTTTCCTGGTCTTCATGAAAAATAAAACAAAGAGAAGGCCCTTCAAATACTCTCTTGCAAATCCTATCCCGAATTATAAGACACTTCCATGCTATTAACCATACAAATTTTGAAGTTTTTGGCCACTAGAAACTTGACCATATCCACTTCCAAACATGTTAGTTCTCGAATGAGTGATGCCCCGTTGCAATTAGATATGCTTCACTAACTGTGAAATGAACATGTTGACCTGTCCCCCATCGTAATATGTTGAATCTATTCGAAAGACAAATCTTCCTTTTACATATCTCCTGGTCAAAATTTTCCCATGAAAGTGGGTCAGGGGTTAGATTCAAATCATTATGTTGTTTCCATGTCCTCCAAAATGATGATTCACTCTGTCGCTCCCAATATGTGAAATTGTAGCAAGAAAAGGCTTCATTTGACTTGTACCTTAGTGAAATGGAGAGATTAGAAATTCCACATCAAGATGATAATTTGAGTTGCAATTAGCAGAAGTGACATGGCCAAATTTCTTAATTAAATTAGTGAATTCGATTTTGTAGGCTAGAAGTAGAGTTGTGGATGAGTTGATTTCTCTAATATAGAAATCGAGTGGAGTTATTGTTAGTTAAACTAAGTTATCTGAGCTCTAGTTTAGAATAGAGTCGGTAGGAGTTAAATTGAGTGGTATTAATTGTTGTTAATTCATTGATCTCTCAGTTAACTGATCAATTTACTAAAAATATCCCTAATCATGCATGGAATTCGAATAGCCTAGTTGAGGTGGAGGAAAAGGAACATTGTAATTATCAATTGTATACTAGTTGAGTGTACATGTTTTTTATTGGAGCAGGCGATCAATTACTTTATGATTTGTGCAAGGAAATACAGAATTATACTATTTTTTAGGAGCTAATTTCCTCAAAGATTGCACAAGGAAATAAGAGAATGGTTGAGGCATATTTTGGCTAAGTGTTGGTCATAGCAGGCCAAAGAGTAGGGGATCAATATTGCAGTGCAAGTGTAGATTTAAGGATTGAAGCAGTCATTGTAATAGATCCATATTCACATCTAATTCAATACAAAGCAAAGGAGGGTTTTTTTTTCCAGTTGGGTTCCCCTGGAAAAATATTTTGTTTGTTGTGATTTAATGGTTGCATGTTATTGCATGTGTTTATATTATGTGTTTTTATTTCCATAGATTGAGTAGAAGAAATTTTTGTCTATTATTTTAGTCTGAATTCATTAGCAGTTGAAAATTTTGAGTTATTTATACCACCAGAAACTTGACCATATCCACTTCCAAACGTGTTGGTTCTCGAATGAGTGATGTCCTGCTGTAATTCGATATGCTCTGCTAACTGTGAAATGACCAGGTTGACATGTCCCCCATCGTAATATGTAAACACCATTCGAAAAAAGATTATTCCTTTTACATGGCTCCTGGTCAAGCTTCTCCCATGGAAGTGGGTGAGGGGTTAGAGGCCAAACATTCTATTGTTTCCACCTCCTCCAAAAATATGATTCACTTTGTCGCTTCCAATAGTACTTCACTTTTGTCATACCTAAAATCTCTAGATATATTTGAATCCCCTTTAATTCAATAGTTCTATTTAGTCAGGGCATCTGTTTCCAAGATTTTTGACATCCCAAAAAGAAAATTGTTTCACCCTTTCTCTACTCTCCTGTGCCTAGTTTCATAGGCTCAACCCAACAATAAAATATTTTGCTCGCAACCTTTCCTTTTGCATCGTATATTGATTATAATTGTGATTCCATATTTTTATCCATAGTTGGTCTCCGCCTTTGATCCAATCCCACCATATATTTTCTCCAAGTGAAGTGCTCATGATGTTTGGATCTCGTATTCCTAATCCTCCTTGTGATTTAAGTAAAATGATTTTTTTCCAGCCAACAAGCATCCATTTCTTTGTTTGATAATTTCTGCTCCATAAAAATTCTCTTCAAATGGTTATGAGATTGTCTCCTGTGGATTTGGGAAGCAACATAGTTATCATCTAATACAAAGCGATAGCTTGAAAACTCAATTTAGTTAAGACTAGCCTGCCTGCAAATTTGGCAGTTTGAATTCCCTATTTTTGTATTTTGTTCCACAATTTCTCTGTTAGATTGTGCCAAAAACCAAGTCATTTTGGATAAAATACTAATAGTAATCCCAAGTATTGTACTGGAAGATAACTTATTTTGAATTCCAATACACGAGTCAAATTATTAGCTACAAAGTCCTTGCAGTTTAAGAAGATACCATGGTCTTTTCCTTGTTAATCATAGTACCTAAAGCGTCAACAAATATTTGCATTTTTTTTTTTAAACCTCTTGCTTCCCGTAGTGTTCATAGGCTAAATAAACAAACATCATCAAAAATTGTTGATGTATCACTTGTAAATACTTTCCAACCAATTTAATCCCTTTGATAATACCTTTGGAACATGATTGTGTTAATAATCTACCCAGGCCTTCCATAACAAGGATAAACAGGAATGGAGATAAAGGATCCCCTTTCCTTAATCCCCTTGTTAATCTAAATGTAAAAGATGGGGAACCATTGATGATTATGGAAAATAAAGGTGAGGATATGAGTTAGAAGATCTAAGAAATCTAGTGCAAGGAAAATCCCAAAGCATCTAAAATGTGAAGTAATAATCCCAGCTAAGATGATCATAAGCCTTGGAGAAATATAATTTTCTTAATATAATAGGCTTCTTATTGACTTTGACAGAGTGTATAATTTCTTGGTGATGAGCCCCAATATTGCAACAAGAGTTTTGTAACTCCCAAGGCTATTGACTTAAATTGCCAACCCCGGGTTTGTACAAACTTAAGAGGGGCCAACACTGTATGTGCAGCAAACACCTTCCTCTTCCTGATTCGAATCCCTTTGATGAAAGTGAAAGAAGGAAATGAAATAGCTTCAAGTGAGAAAATATATAGGTAAGACACCAATCCTTATTTGAAGAAGGTAAATAACCATAAAGAAACCTATTCTATTTTTAATGGAAAATAAATGGCAAGAAGGAAATCTATTCTATTTGCAAAAAAGTAAAGCATAATGATAAATAAGTAAATCTAATATGTATTTCTTGAAAGGAAATGAAATTAAAGGAATTATATTCTATTTTTTGGGAAAGGAAAGTCCTAGATTACTCTCGCAATAAGGAAAACACATTGTGCATTACTGAAAGGAAATCTAGACTAATTACAGAAATCAACATTCAAGAAGAAAGAAATGTAAGAGAAAAATGGAAACCTAACCAAGCCTCAAGTCAACAAAAGTGGCTTCATAAAATAAATAGGCTATGAATCTAATTCAACGATGAATTTGGAGTGAATTTGGACAAGGAAGATCTCGAAAATAAATTGCTATAGGATGCTACATGTTTGGTACAAGATTGTTTTTCTCGCATTAACTTGTTGAATGCACAAGAAAATAAAATGAAAATGGGATGGTAATATATTTTTTTTAAATTAATTAGGGTATATTAGGACTCCAATCCAAGTGGAATCATTCAAAAATAACCTTGTTAATATGTGCTAAAAAATAACCAAAAATTACTACTCTAAAAACTAGAAATTCTAGAACTAGTGAGCTAGTTAACCTACCAAATTCCTAACCTGATCAAGTGAAAATGCTATGGGGTAATTTTTTTTTGTTAAATAGAATGTTTTTCAGACTCAATACAAGTGGAATAAACTCAAAATATCCTCGTTAATGTTTCCTAAAAAACATAAAATTACTATTGTTTTGCTATAGGATACTTCTAGAAATTCCAAAATTGTGAACTAGTAAACCAATCCAAGTAGATAAATCATGGATATGACTTTGAAAAGTTGTTATATATGTGCATAATTATTGTGACTTAATAAATAACCTGCAAAAAAACTCACTTCAATCATTTAACCAATATAACATACATCAAATGAAGCATGGATACTAAGTGCAAAAAAATTGCAAGAATAAGAAATGCAAGTGAACAAGACATTCAATGAAGATAAAGAGATTGTACAATAGGGCTATAAAGATCCTGGGATGGCCAAGACCAAAGATAATCAGAGTAATATGAAGGAAACCAAGCCTTAGAAGCTAAAAATGACACCAAAATTCATTATTTGAATAAATCCAAGTACATCCTTGCTAGAAATGAAAGTAGAGCTGCTAAATAACAAGTTTTCTCCACAATAACACTAAGAAATGCATTCCCCTAGAGGAAAATTCGAATTGTTAATTATAAAAATAGACGGGGAATAATCCTCCTTGAAATGAGGCAACTTTACCCTCAAAAATCCCTAAAAAAGTGGATCTAGTTCCCAACACTAGGAATGTTCATTAAATGATAGGGAGCACATTCCTATATTTTCTCAATCATTGGAGCTCCGTAATTTGTGCGATAATTTCATAACATATTGTTCATTTATTTTCCAATGTTGGTCCATATTTTAGCAAGGAGAAAGTCCCTATATTATCTCAGCCTCCAAATCTTCATAATCTTCCCAATATCCTCACAATATTCTACAAAAATAAATAATATTAGGCACATAATACACATTCATCTCTAAACCTTCCTAATGAACATATTAAAGAAAAAAAATATGTCATCCAATGAAAAAGGATAGGTTTAATGTGCTGAAGGATGGTTAGATGGGCCTTAATTTGTGTCTAATTTGGAGGCTCATCATACCCCCCTACTGAAAGTGTTGCTCATCTCTTGAGCAACTTAGTGACCTAACTGTGCCTCATTCATGGCACTGGTGGCCTCCTTAACATCCCAAGCAAGGAACTTTGGAACATAATATCTTTCTCTGTCCTCTTCATCTTCTTCACTAGCCTCTTCTTTTTCTTCTCCAACTTCTTCTTCTATTGACACATCCTTTTCTCCAAGGAAAAGTCTCCTTATCTATGTCCACAAAGTTTGTCCATGACAGAAGCTTTTGAACATTGTCCATGACATATATGATAATTAGCATCCTTGATGAGTCTGTGGAATCTCTTCAATTGAAATCACACCCCCATGATTTTCACTATGATTTTCCAAAGTTTGGAAAACTAATACTCCCAATCTACTGCCAATTTTAGAGTTTTTTCTAAGAAATTAAAACAGGGGTAAAAGAGTAGTTTATTCATACTGGTTAGAGGAAGGAAAAAATCAGGCTCAACTAAAAAACAATATTTTTTCCTCTCTTATCTTGCTTAACTCAAAAGAAATATTCACATTCAATTTTTATATTCCCAAACTGTTATCAATTTTTTTTACAGGATGCATTGTTGAAGGAATGTGAGGTTTTGCAGGTTTTATGTCCACAAATGGCAGAGAAAAATGTGTACTTACCCTTCTCTTACATGCCCCTCTTAAAAATTAGGGTTTTGTGGATGGAATTTATCAAAATAGGTATCTTTTATAACATTCTAGACTTTCTTGTAGCACACTATCTTATCCTGTAGTAGGCTGTCTCAATCTTGTAGCAGATTGTTCTGACCCTGTAGCAGTTTGTTCTAATCCTGTAGCAATCCTTTCTAGGATTTTTAGCCCCTCTAAAACGATATATGAAAGCAATAGCTCTGGTAGTTTTTCCTCCAACACTAGTGAAAAACCTCCTTAGATTAAAATACAAATTTTTATGCGCCACATGAGGCTTTAGCCCACTTAAGTTTGTGGTGATTTGGTGGGAGAAAGAGAATTGCATGCCAATATCAAGAAAATTTCATCTTCCTATTATAATTCTCATCTTCTCATGGGAAAAACTTCACACTTTAGTGTATTTCATTTTCATGGTTCTATTATAGGATATTAATTAAAGGATTTTTGCAAGAATTCACAAAATTTTTAGTTTGCAGGAGGTGAGGAGGATCAAATACTTACCCCTTCCTCACAGGTTCCTTCAAATTTATAGGGTTTTGTGGCCAATAATTCTCAATATGGGGCCCATTTTTGTCTCTTGGGACAATCATGTAGCAGGTAGAATGTCTCTTGTAGCACCTACTCTGTCTCTTGTAGCAGTTGGTCTATTGTCCCAAAGCTTCTCTATGGCCACCTATGAGATTCCTGGTGTAGCTTATTCAACCTCCAATGATATAAGTGGGCCCCTTTATCATTTTTTAAATGAAAATATTAGTACAAATAAACCTCAAACCCACTTTATTCCCTTTTGTGGTTTGGTGTTGGGCTCAACATGTTATATTAGTTGGCCCCACCTACCACATTCACAAATTCTTCATTGACCCATTGGCCCACCCTTGTAATCATCACCATTTTTTCCTTTGTATTTTCTCCACGTGTGATTAGGGAAAGATAAATTCAGCTCAATGTTTGAGGGTAGCCGATATTTTTGAACCATCCTTAGCTTCTAAAACCTCATCTTTCATTCATTGATAACATATTTTTTAACCATAATATGCTCAATAGGAGAGGTGAAGAACAATGCATACCTATGCCTACCTAATGTCGAGGTGTTGTAGATGCACACATGTTTTTGTTGAACCGGTGATCGATCTGTTGGCCTTTGAAGGTGATATATTCCATACTTTTTCTTGTGCACATGTCCTCATTTAATAAAGGTTTTCCAGTGTTCTATTTCCTACTACTGGAGTGAATTGGTGACCTTGCAGTTGTCTCTCAAGGATGGTGTGACTTCTTTAAATCTCAAGGATGGCCTCTTGATACTTCAATATGGCCAACTATTCATTCTCGAGTTGCAACAATCCTTTGCCTTTGGTTTTGTTGGATATGTGCAGGCTACTACAGGATTGGTATCCTTTTTGTAGCAGTCACACAGTCCCTTCCAATACCTCATATTTCTTCATGAAAGGAATTCAATGACTTGGATAAATCATGGTGATCCTAGGGATAGGAATAAGAGCTATGATGGTGGTGAAGACTGTGGAAGAAGGGGTGAAAATGGGTTTTTTCATGGACAAAGATGAATTTTTGGATGGAGAAGCAGATATGTTGTGTGAAGGATGGATGATGGTGGTGTGATAAAATTATTTTTTCACTCCCCCAAGGAAAACATAAGATATGACCCTTCTCTCAATGTCAATCAAAATCCTATAGAAAATCTAAAACAATCTTGTAGCACTCTCGGTTAATCCTGTAACAATTGTTTACCCATATCTCTCAAACCGTAGATTGGATTGACCTAAATTTTTTTGAGCATGTTTCCATCATCCTTGTGCATCTCCCTTTAAAACATCTTATCCAAAAGCTGTATGCATAACAAGAAAATGGAAAATGGTTGTAGGTGATTGAGGTCAATTTCTTGAAATTATGTACAAGAATTTACTAGAATTTCTTGAGCATGTTACCAAGATCCTTATGCATATCCCTGTGAAAAAACTTGGAAAAAAGATGCACAATTTATGAGATATGGTAGAAACATTTTTTTCCTTGTGTATTTTGGCAACCCTGTAGCAAAACAAAATTTTCCTGTAGCACTTTAGGACAACGAGGAAAATGAATGGGAAAGGCTTGGGAATGATGGGAGGATGTTGGAAATGGATGAGGGTGATGGATTGACCTGGCCTTGGTCCTGTTGGAGCATATAGGAAAAGTATGTGGAAGCCCAAGTTTGACTTCCTCTGACTAGATTTTTGATCAATTTTTTCTTATGGTGCTAACTTGTTCATCAGAGATAGATACCTAGGGATAATAATCCTTTTTCCTTTTTATTTTTTTTCTAGGCCTACTAGTTGAAAACCTCAATGAGGTTTTCAACTAGTAGGTATGCGTAAGTGCCTCAAAGGAGGTTTTCACCCAGAAAATTTCTCCCTTTTTCTCTTTTGTTTCTTTCCAACCTAGTCACCGTATCAAGGAGGTTTTCAATTAGTGATCCAATATCAGACGCCTCAAAGGAGGTTTTCACCTGAGATTTATTTTTTTCCTCTTATTTTATTTTCCTCTTTTTCCTTTTTTTCTTTTATTTCTCTATCCTACCCTACTTGAAAAAAAATAAAATCTCTTTCAAGTATGGGAATACTTCCAATGGAACCATGCGCATAACATGATGACATATAAAATCAGGTGTATACTCAAAAAATATTCTTTGACATGTAACTTATTATGATTTTTCAACTTCTTTGATGATGTCAAGATCCGTTGAAGAAGGGAGTAGTGCGCTTGCTTAGTGATTATCATGAACCAAAGTTCAATATAGATGTGATGCCTTTGGTTCACTTTCTCATCTGGATCATTTTGTATGCCTTCTTCTTCCATGTAACTTAAATATTCTACTTTTTTCTGATTAAACCCTTCAACACATAACGTATTTGATGATAAGCATAGTAGAAATTCTTCAATATCAAGAACCAATGGCTATTATCCATCAAAGGTGGTCCATGACTCTTTATTCTCTTATGGATATTATTCTTCTTGATGTTGTGCTTTAATGACAACAAAAGAATCTTATTTTTGTAATACTCTTCTTGACCTAAGACGAATATCATTTAGATCAAGAGGATCTTTTTGGAGATTTTTCATCTCAAAATTGTAAGGGGGATGAGGTATTTTATTTTTGGGGTTTGGAAATGGTTGTGCATATAGTTGAGTGGGATTAGGTATCTGAAATGGTTTTGGTTGAGGATGTGGTTGTGGTGGAGGTGGATGGGATGGGTAACATTGATTTTGGTATGGCAGATATTGAGGATGTTGAGGGAAATATGGATCGCCCCATTGATGTGGGTTGGTGTTGATATGGATTAAAATGAGGAATTAAATATTGGGGAGGACAAGACCATGTATATGGAGGAAAATATGGATCACACCAGGGGTTATGATATGGGTGAAAATAAGGAATGACATAATACCCCTGATGTGGTTGAAAAGGTTTGGGAGGATAAGACCCTTGTTGATATGGGTTGACAAAGTAGAGTTGATCCATGCCTCCTTATAACTTCTTTGGCACATATTTTTATTCTAACTGAACATGATAAAGTGGGGGAGTCTGTGGTGTTGAATAAATTTATTTATTTTTATACAATTTTTTGAATGAAAATGCTAATGCAATGCAATGTAATGAAATATGCATAATGCAAATTTTCAGTTTTTGCAGAAAATATGAATGCAGAAAAGAAAGAAGGAATCTTTCCAAGAACAAGAGAGTGCTTTATTTGACACCCTCCCTAGAAATAGAGCCAAAAAGTGATGAGCCCTAGTATTGCAACAATAATGCTGCAAATCTTAAGGCTATCGACTTAAATTATCAAACCAGGGTTTGTACAAACTTATGAGGGGCCAAAACTTATTGTGCAATGGACACATTCCTCTTCATGGTCTGATTCCCTTTGATGCAAGTTAAATAAGGAAATGAAACAACTTAAAATGAGCAAAGATCTAGGTAAGCCACAAATCCTCAGTTGCAAAAGGTAAATAACCATAAACAAACCTACCTATTCTACTTTTGATGGAAAATAAATGGAAAAAATTAAATCTATTCTAGTTGAAAAAATGTAAAGAATAATTAAAACTAAGTAAATCTTATCTATCTTGCTGGAAATGAAATGAAATTAAAGGAAATATATTCTATTTTGTAGGAAAGGAAAGTCCTATATTACTCTTTCAAGAAGTAAATCATACTTTGCATTGCGGAAACGAAATCTAGAATTATTACATAAATCAACATTCAAGAATCAAGTAATGTAAGATATAAATGGAGACCTTACCAAGCCCCAACTCAACCAAATTGGTTTTAGAACATTCATAGACTATAAATATACTTCACCCATGACTTTGGGCAAGGAAGATCTCAAAAACAAATTGTTATAAGATGCTACATGATTAATACAAGATTGTTATTTCTCGAGTTATCTTGTTGAATACCAGAGTAAATAAAATGGAAATGGGATGATAATTTTTTTTTATTAAGTAGGATGTCCTAGGAATCCAATCCAAGTGAAATCATTCAAAAATACCCTTGTTAAGATGTGCTAAAAATTAGCAGAAAATTACTACTCTAAAAACTAGAAATTCTAGAACTAGTGAGCTAGTTAACCTTCCAAATGCCTAACCTGATAAGGTGAAAATTATATGGGATAAATTTTGTGATTAAATAGAATTTTTTTAGGACTAAATCCAGTTGTAATCAACTCAAAATAGCCTCATTAACATGTGCTAAAAAATAGCATAAAATTACTACTGTTTTTCTACAGGATACTTCCATAAATTCCAAAATTGTGAACTAGTAAACCAATCGAAGTAATAAATCATGGATATGATTTTGCAAGGTTGTTATAAAGATGCATAATTCTTGTGAATTCATAAATAACCTTAAAAAATCACTTTAATCATTTAACCAATACAACCTACATCAAATGAAGCATGGATACTAACGCAGAAAAATGCAAGAATAAGAAGTGGAATTGAACAAGACATTAAAAAGAGATAAAGAGATTATACAATAGGGATCTAAGGCTCATGATATGGAAAATAACAAGGATACTAAAATTTATATGAAGTAAACCAAGTCTTAGAATCTGAAAATGACACCAAACTTCATTATTTGAATCAATCCATGTACATCCCTGCTAGAAATGAAAGTAGAGATGCTAAATAACAAGTTTTCTGCACAATAAGACTAAGAAATGCATGCCCCCATAGCAAAATTCGAATTTATACTTATAAAAATAGATGGGGAATCATCTTCCTTGAAAGGAGGAAAATTTCCCCTCCAAAATCCCTAAAAAAGTGGATCTAGTTCCCAACACTAGGAATCCTCATTAAATGATAGGGAGCACATTCCTAGATTTTATCAATCGCCAAAACTCCAAAATTTGTGCAATAATTTCATAATATATTGTTTATTCATTATCCTTTCTTGGTCCATCATGTATCAAGGAGAAAGTCACTAGATTATCTCAACCTCTAAATCTTCATAATCTGCCCAATATTCTCATAATATTCTACAAAAATAAATAATATTAGGAACATAATATGCAATCCTCTCTAAACATTCCTAGTGAACATATTAAAGCTAAAAAGATGCCATAAAATTCAAAAAGAGAGGTTTAATGTGTTGAAGGATGGTCAGATGGGCCTTAATTTGTGTCTAATTTGTAGGCCCATCACCTAGGCTGCAAGGATACCATCCATAATATTTCGACCTTCCACAAAAACTATTTGCTTGGGCGAAATGAGACTGGAGAGAGAGGTTTTAAACATTTGAATATGACCATGGAGATAATTTTTTAAATAAAATTTCATAAATAAATGGGCCGAAATCCATTGGGATCCTCTGAAAAACCTTTTTTAGGCACTAGTGTGATGAATGTCGCATTTATCCCTCTCCATAACTACTAGGTTTTTCTCGATTCCTCCACTAGCTCATATATCTCATTCCCCATAAAAGACCAACATATTTGATAAAAATCCAAGGTACACCCATCTAGTCCCAGAGATTTATTTTTTGGCACGCCCATAACTACCCCTTCCACTTCCTGAAAAGGGATTGGCTGCATCAAATATGTATTCTGCTTCTTGGAGATAATTTGTAGTATCCTTGTGAGTACCTTCTTTATTTGGAATTTCCTTTGAGAAATTTTTTCTACTAAGAGATGCCTATAATAATATACTAATTCTACCTTAATTTTTTAGTATAGGATCTTACATTCACCATCCTTCCCCATGATAGAGAAAATTCTATTATTATGTCTACATTGCAACATTGAGTTATGGAAAAATTGAGCGTTTTTTTTTTCGCTCACCTTTAACCACTAAACCTGAGACTTTTGTTTCCATAACAATTCTTCATGTTGTCACCATTGTTTGAGTTGGTGTAGTGTAAGTCCTTCCTCCACGCCTAGATCCATAGTCCTTCCCTCTAGGATCACACACTGCTGAAGGTCTTGCATTTTTCGTTCCAACCTCGGTTTTTCTTCAAAAATATTGCGAAAATGTTGTTTGTTCTAGATTTTGATATTTATTTTTAATTCTTGTAGCTTGAGTTAGAAAGAATTCATTTTATTGCAACATTATATGGATCCTTCCTTCCACTAGGCTTTGACCTTTTCAATGAAGTTAAGATTCGTCAACAAAAAACTATCGAGGAAAAAAGGGTTTTTTTTTACGTTACTTTCAAGTCTATTTCCAACATGAATGACTAGTGATTTGACCCTAGATAGGGAAAAATGGTGGAATGGGTGGCCTCAATGAATATTTAAATGTTAAAAAATTCCTCCATTATAAGGAATTGGTCTAATTGACTAGTTATTTGATGGAATTCTCCCCTTATATTGTTCCATGTAAAGTTGTCGTTGATTGTGAGGATATCCACTAACTGCAATTTCTCAATGAGTCTATTAAATTTTTTTAATGTTGGTTCAAGTATGCTAATACCCCCTTTTTTCTATGATTTCAACCTTATGATATTAAAATATCCCCCTGAGATCAAAAATTGATGAGGAAACCACTATCTATGATATACAATCTCAGTTAAAAATGAGGGCTTTTCTATTGATATTGGAGGTCCATAAACTGTTGTTAAAAAAATTAGGTATTTTATACCCAAGAATCTAAAAAGTCCACTTAGGACTCTGGAGCTTGCCACCCAATCTTGAAAAATAATATCTCTGGTGTTCCATAAGAAAACCAAACTCCCATAAATACCTTGTTCATATAATCCTATAAATTGGGAACCTTTCCAACATAAATCATTTTTCTTTTCCATTTTCTCCCATACTAACTTTGTTTCCTGCAAAATTAGGATTATCGACTTCTCTTTTTTATTTTGTTCTCATACATACCTTTGCTTGCCTTTCCTATTAAGACCTCAAATATTCCATGTGAGGATATTCATTAAGAATGTTTTGGAACAATAGGATAGTAATCTGAGAGCGCCATAACTTGTCCAGAAGTCACAAGGACATCTCTTGTCTCATGCAAAGGGTCTTTTTTATTCTTTCTTCCCCCTTTTTTTCGCCTCTTTAATAGTTCCTTGACTACAATATATTTACTTTTCTCTCGAAACTACTTTATGGTATGTATACTAGGTCCCTTCGAATATTACTTGTGTTTTTTAGTCTTCCTTGCAAACAAGGCCTTTGAATATTGTTGAAATTGTTCCTATGACAAGTTTGCTAGGTAATTCTCTTCCAATCCATTGAGAAGGTCAAATATAAAACTCTCTTCCCTAGAAAAGGATTCGTAGGGATGGTTTTTCAACTAGGAACTTCCTCAATGTTTGATAAGTAAGTAACTTCTATTTTCTCGCTGACCCACTCTTCATCCTATGGATTCTTATGCTTCGTTGGTTGCTTCATGTCCTTCTCCTTCTCATATTGTGTTCTTTCCCCCATCTACACATCCTTTGGTTTTTCGTCTAGTGTATCTTCTTCCATCACTGCTAGTGTTTCAGAACTATTTTTCCCTGGTGGTATCTGCAGATTGATATTATTGTGTGTCCTTGGATTCCATCTATAAGAGATTACTTTTTTGAAACTGTCATTTCCAACTGATCCCACATTATCTAGTTCCTTTCTTCAACTTGGGAAATATTGAAATAGGTGGCCATGTTCATGGTAAAGTCAACAACAAAAAGGGACATGCTGATAATCAATTAGTCGGGACCATATTTCTCCTTGGTAATTCAGATTTATGATGTCTAGCAAGGGATGGGAAATATTCATATATATATGCAAAGACGAGCATACGACATGTTACGACCTTGCTTGGTTACGTCTGAGACTTTGAAAAAGGGCCCCAGTACATTCCCAATATAATCCAATATTTTTGGGGTCCATAACTCTTGGTAAGGAGTACAATCTTATCTAAATAGTTTCCCACTAAAATTCCCATTTATCAAGGTTGAAACATTCTTCCCAGTGCTAAATGTACAAACTTGCATTATTAAAAAAATAAGGCTTCCTTCAAATATTCATGCTTTTTCTTCCAAGTTGGAAAAAATTACTGTGAAAATCCTTTAGGTCCTAGGTGGAGATCAATATCACCCTTCGATTCCCATTTATGTGAAATCCATCACTCTAGCTCTCTTTCTAAAGGCAAACCTCCTATAAACTTACATATAAAGGCATTATATTTTATCTTTTTCCGATGGTCCTCCAGATATTGTGGTGGGATAACGAAAGTGGATTTCTAAGGAGATTTAGGGATACATCTACCTTGAATACTTGCTTGCCATTTTTCCCTGAAAATCAATATTTCTAAGGACTTTGGTTTCATATTCTCTCCTTTGGTCGACCAAGCCGTAGATCTAGATACAATATTCCTGAACAAGGGGGAGGGGGAACTTGGTCCCCGTTTTAGAACATTCATAGTATGGTATAGACTGTGTGAAACCTTAAGTACTAGACTTCAAGGGTGAACATGGTGACTGTAGAAATAGGGCAATGATCTATTCTGGTATAATGCATCTACTCTTCCATCTTCTCACAACTGTTAATTATATCAAAAGAAGTGTCCTTGATCAACTATTTCTTTGAGATATTATATAATAAATTTTTAAAGATACATTTTTCTCCTAGGGCGAGAAATATGTGACGGTTGTTCCTGTATATTTTTCTTTTTCTTAGTACTTATTGAGGAATTTGAGAAAATTTGTATGAGTAATAAGCTAGTCTTGTATGGAAAAGTGGGTGAGATATTATGTAAGTTTTTTTTACATTAGATTTATTTTATTTTATTTTATTTATATTTAATAAAGTCAAAAATATGTAATGGTGGATTTTGCACATTTTGTTGTGTTTTTATGTTAAGAAATTTGAGCAAATATTTATGACTAATAAGCTAGTATTGCATGTAAAAATGGGTTGAAGATCCACCAAGTTGAGTATTGTATACAAAATTGGAGTAAATATTCATTAGGGTTAAGGATGCTTGTTTTTTTATTTAATAGTTTTCTCAATATCCTTTATGTGATTGATTTTATGATTTATGAGTTTAAGTGACTCATGTTATGATTTATGATTTTTTTTCATTAGAAATTATTTTGAGTTGAAATCATATTGTTTAATGTTTTTGTGTATTTAAGGTGGATTTTAGAGAATAAAGATTTGTAATTATAATTAGTGATTATGCTAATTTCCCTTAAGGTTATAAACTTTATTTAATTAATAAGAGAATTTTATTAAAAATGTTTTTATTAATCTTGCATTAGCTTATTTATAGAAGAATTTCATTTCTTTCGCCTACTTTTATTTAAAAACTCGTAAATTTTAGCCTCTAATGTTCTTCTTCTTCTTCTTGTGTTTTTAGTAGTTATTGATGTTAAAAAAAGAGGCTATATCTGCACATGTAATACATCCTAAAAAAATAAATTCTCTCTCACACACACATCAAATCTAGTGCACTAGCGTTTTATGTCATTTGAACTATCAAAGAGGGAAACAATCCACTACCCCGACCACTATGGGTATTTCATGCAATATATTATGTAAAAAGATTGTGTTACCAAACATATTTTAATATTGATCATTACAAATGAACCTCTATGCTCTTTAAATAGAAATTATGGATCACTGGAATGCAAAGACACATATCAAGTGTAGTTAAGCTCAAGGAGATGTTTAAACTATTGGATCACTCACGTAGAAAATGATTGTGACTATCAAATCATTTTAAGTACAAAAGAACACTAAAATCATTAACCTAATATTACAATGGACCACTTGTTGACCTTAACTAACTCGAAATTTCCAAAAATCCTAACATCACTCATGAATAACTTGGTATAGGGTTGATGGATTTACATAATGATAAAAAGAGAAGGAATGAGGTATTAAAGCCTCCCCCCCTCTTAAGGATAAATTTATAAGAACCTAATAAAGATTGAAGTTCTAGGAACATCATTTCTATGAGGGATTTCATGAAAATATTAGTAACTTGATCACATGTACAAGAATAAATCACTTTAAGCCTACATTCTTGACATAACTTTTGAATGAAGTGGGTGTGTAACTCAATGCATTTTTTACATTGATGTTGAAAAGGATATTTTTGAGATGGATAGGATTCTAATTATCACACCAAAGAGTGGTTGGGTGTCACTTTTGGAATCCAAATTATTAAAGGATCTATCAAAACCAAATAATTTATTAACTTGCATGAACTACTACTTGATACTTTGCTTCTATTGGAAAAAGAAAGGGCATTTTATTTCTTGTAAGCCCAAAAGATAAGTATATAATCAAGGTTGAAGACATAACCTATACACGACTTCTAATCATCAGCACCACCAACCCAAATTGAATATATCAAACTAACTAAGTTTCCCCCTAGATTGTATTGTATGGCAAACCAAATTTGACCTCAAGTACAACAAAGTATCCACTTTTATACTTTCTAATGGATTTTTTGGGGTTCTTTCATGTATCAACCTATGAGACCAACGACAAAGGATATTTTATTAAATGTATGATTAAAATATTGAAATTCTAACAAGTAATTAATGATACAAAGTGGCATCCATTTTGGGTAAATTTTAGGTAGAAAAAGGCTTAACTCTAAAATAAAAATGAGATGAGATTGGTTCAAAGTGGTCCATGTGAAATAAAGAAAAAAAGTTTCATACATTCTTAGGTTGGGAAGGATTAATAACTACTTAGGTTTGTAAAACTTGGAGGTCAAGGAAAAAATGAAAGTATCCTAAGCTTGTCAGTACAAAGTTCTTCTTAAAGTTGGTTTTCAACGGTATATAAGTTTGGGGCCTTTTCTAGTGATTATAATATTATCAATATAAATGATAAGTATGAGACAATGGTCATTATTGGAGTTGGGATCCCCCGCGAAGTAAAGAATCGTAGATCGATGCACGGAACACATAGCAGGAAGTATATTTTTGGTCATAGAGGCTTTGGGGTGGGTCAAAACATTGGAATTTTCCCATGGTTTGGGACCATGGTATTGTAAAAGCCAAATCTATATAAGGAGTCTAGATAGAATTCATAGGTAGGTTATGATTGACGATATGAAATGCATTTGGATGTAAGTATGAGTTAGAGTCTATCTTTTGGATTAGAGTAAAAGTCTCCTACAGCTGTGTGCGCAAAGACCTTAGGAAAGACTGCAGTTATGTGCACAGGGTGGAAAGTGAATGTATGAGATAGATTTAGACATTAATGAAAGAAATTTTGAGAAGATCTGAGTTATAATGATGTGTTTTCTTTTTGCTTACTATTTATGAACGTTTATGTTGAATAAGTGTTTTGTTATGTAATTAAATAACACAGTCTATTTTATGGTTATTTACTATGTTTAATGCATGAATAAGTAAGATCGCACAGTCAGTGAGTGAGGTCAACAGTTGTGTTGAACAATGCTGGTAATATTGATAGTTATGACCTGTGGAGCTCTGATAATATGGAAAATACCTACATCCATAGTCCAATGTCCCTCTGGATGCAGAAAGCTGGTTCTAGTATCCCCCTATATTGCCTTAGGTGAGACTTTGGTTTGTGCAAGCAGATCATTACCGAAAGGGCTGGTAATAGTGGATTTTTTTGGACTGTGTAGTCACTTCGAACTTGGGTTTAGGCCCCATCAAGAAAAAAAATGGTTTCGTTGTCGGGATCGAGATCTAATTCAGGGATAGTTTGATGTGTCATACGTCTAAGAAAGAAATTGAAGATTGGATAGATATGAAAGAACGTGAGTTTTTTGTGAAAAAAAAACCAAAGTCGCAATCCTAGTGTATCACTGAGATCAAAGAGATTAAGCAGCTAACAACTGAGACTATGTGGTAAGTAGATCATATATTTAAGAAAATTTTGAGTCATATTAGCTTTAATATCCTAGGCGGACAACATAAAGAGTGGTTTATTTTCCACATCTTAGATTTCCATTGTCATAATAGAAGATCGTGAATCAGGCTGAAGTGTTGGAGATATCGATGAAGTTGGAGGCTTCACTGGTAGTCGATGCAAGAATATGGGTGCAACAGATTCAGAATCAATTGGAAATTTTGCACATGGAGCTCCAGGATCTAAATAAGGGAAAGGAGGATCACCGAAAGATTAGAAAGAAGGTCTGGTGTATCAAGTGCAAGGCTGAGGGTCATTACAAGGAGTAGTGTCTTGTTTTTAGAGGCTAATTGGGCGCTGAGATGCCGAGTCTGTTAAAACTTGTATCGAGTGGAGGGCCAAGTGTAGGGCCTCATGTATGGTGTAGTATCTTTGAAGTTGCAGGCCAAAATTCCACTAAATTTTGTCACTTATTAGAAAATTTGGTCAGATCGTCGAAGCAAATGTTATGCAACTTCTGTAGTTTGGTAGGGCATGATGAAAAACATTGTAAGAGCTATGACCTGATGATGCAAAAAAGTCTTGGTGCATAAGATATGTAGGTAGAAGGGCACGAAGATTCGGGTTCGTCAAACGCGCGATGGGGTTTTCAAGGCTAAGGGCGTGGCCGAGGAGGAAGCATTGGTCGAGGTCGAGGATAGATCATTTGTTACAACTGCGGACAACCTGTACAATTTTCTCGAGATTGCTAGAATTCTATTGATGTGTCCTATAATTATTGTCAGTAATTTGGTCATGAAATAGAATATTGACCCACTTTGTTAGCTAAAATGTAGGAGATGCGCAACCAACAACCAGCGTAGAACATACATATGATGAGGGTTGAACCGTGATAAGGAGATCCAAGTGTTAACATAGTGACATGCAGTGGTATGAATACTAGAGGAAACCGCACAGATGCACAAAGGTTTTTACTGGAGATATGGGTAAGGAACGCTGAAGATAAGATTGTTGTGTTTGATGTACAACGTGAAAAAGAGTCATTCATGGTAGGGAAGAAATTTTATTTTTTACCAGTAGAAAAGAAGCCTAAATAGAATGTTGAAGTAAAGGGGGCCAATCCGTCAATCCTGTCATCTTTCTTACAGAAATGCATGAAGTTGTTAAGGGACTAGAGGGTTGTAAAAGGATTGCAGGAGATGATTGATAATTGCGCTGGTAAAGAAGAGTTGTGGATGGAACAATGCACAATAAACAAAGTGTAAAAGAATAAGATTAGAACTACCCGGGAGATGCGATTAACTATGCAAATCAGAGACTATGAGATGGATCAAGTCATTCTGGATCTGGGATCAGATGCTGATGTTCTGCCAAATCAAACATGGGAGAAGATGGGAAATTTGAAGTTGCAATGGTCACCTATTCAGCTGAGGATAGAAAATCAACATAAGATCATCCCTATGGGGCGATTTCAGGGTATTAGCATAGATATTGATGGCGTTGGCATTTTTTTCAACTTCGAAGTGATTGAGATTGTTGATGAAAGTAACCCATATCTTGCGTTATTGGGGTTTGATTTGGCTTATGAAATGGACACTATAATCAACATGAAGAAGAAGCATATGATATTTGAGCAGAATGGTACTAGGGTTATTGTGCCATTATATCCTTCCGAGGGCACCTGATATACAAGACCTATCCAGCATGAGTATGGTGACGCCGAGATTGATCATATATAAGATTACTACGCAGGATGAAGACTAGATCAATCCCACCATGGATGGTAGAATATGTTGGGAACATGATAGTTCATGCATGTCTAATTCCAATGAAGAGTTGGAGTAATAGCAGAATATATTGCATGAAGTAACCATGAAGCAATATAATAGGGCTATAAAATCTTTGCATTGTGTCAAGTCAGAAGTGCATGACTTGCCCTTTTATGATGGAACAACGAGTGTTGTATTGTTCTTTGAGGAATTTGAGTAGAAAGTGCTGGAGGAACAAAGTTATGAGGCTTTGGATGTCACATTAAGGTCCACTCCAACTCGAAGGTGGGGTACACATAGAGAAAGTCTAGGAGATTGGCTAAAGTTATGAAAATTGATAAGGTTAAGGTTTGGTTAGGTTGACACAAGAATTGCAAAGAAGTATGATGTCTAGAAGGATCCGCACGAGTATTTAGCTTGTATGACCGTAGCTTGGGGATAAAAACCTTAGCTAGAATGGATGCACATGTTCTTTCATTCTTTGGAGATGATACCTTAGCAATGGTATCTTGAAACAAAACTGCGCCATGGAACGATGGATTAGGAGGATATGCTAGAAAGGTTCTTGTTGACATATAGATTTGCGTAAGGATGGGAATGCATCAATGAGGCTTTTAAAGAAGTGAAGTCAAGTGTATTCCATATTACTAAGGAACCCATGACTTTAATATAATCAGATCAGGTTGTGCAATTGGAAAAGAATTGTGAAAGTTTCCCACAATTTGTTTAGAGAGACATGGTTCCCAAGATTGTGTTGGGGGTGGTGATCTACAGATCTCATGAAGAATAGACACAGACCAATCGTGGTGAAGAAAAGATTTAGCATAGTCGAAGTACTGCATCGAATATTGATTGCAGATGCAGTTGGAGGTTTTTTGGGCTGTGTTTGGTGCACGTATGTATGAAATCACACCAACTTAAGGGGTGTGGTATACCCACTTAAGTTATTGGTAACAGGCAGAAAAAGAAGTGGAGTCAAGAAAGTTAGTGGAACAAGTTAGAATAATAAGCATACTAGATAGAGAAATAGCATTCATATATAAACTAAAAACTAAAAGCAAATAAACACGAGCTCTGAAACGAGTCACACGACAACAATAATACGAACGGTGGCTCTAGGCCCCTCTTATTGAGCGTTGGCAGTAATAAGAGTGAAAATTTACCCTCTTGCCAAAGGGCCCCTAGACAATGGTTTTAGGTCCCAATGCAAGGATGATTTTATCCCAAGCTTGCCTTGGTGTAGTCTCCCTCTCTCTCTACTGTGTTGGACTAAACTTGTTGGATGGCCAACAATTGAGTCCCCTCTATCTTCAGCTTCGGCTCACACACTACTGGTATTTCTTGGGAAATTCTGGCCAACATAAAAATGTGTTCACCAATTATTCATCTAATGGTGGCCTTATATAGGAGATTTCAAATCCTCCCTTCCCTCTCTTGGTACATGGAGGATGGTGACCCAAGAGAGGGGTATGATTCCTTTGTGTGCTCCAAATATTCCATTGTGTGCTCACATAATGTCTAAGGAGGGATTGGTGGCTATCCTTAGGCAACTTCAAGTAAGGAATCACTTTTCCTTTGCTTTGTGTGGTCCCAGATAGTGAAATTTTGCCACTCCCAGGATAAAAGGTGCGTGGAAGGCACTCTTCACGATGGATTATGTGCGCAAAGAGCATTTAGGACTAGTTCAAATTTGATTTTCCTCAGACCTTAGAGATTTTTAAATACTTTCTAGATTTTGTAATGTATTCCAGCCCTGTAAATCCTTTTTCCTAACATTAATTAATGTCTTCTTCTGCTGTAAAATTTTCCAGTGTTAACAGTTGCCCCCTAATGTGTGAGGTCTAGGAAGCACTATATAGCCGAAATAAATTATAGTTTCTTTTCTGTATCATGCGTAGAGAGAGAGAGAGACCAGCGTGAAGCTTGGAATTGAAAACATCCTGCACCATTTCCAAGAATGACCATGGCCTAAGGCGGGCATGTCCCATGCTCGTAATGCTATGGCTAGTTAAACAAATTTATTTTGACAGATACATGTTCTGTCGGTATCAACGATGTGGTAGTGATTTGGTGGTTGATGACAACGACTGCTGACGCCCTCAGGGGAATTTTTTCTTTTACAATAGGTGTAATATGGTACCCATATGCATAAATTTTGTATGGCATATAGTTGCGCATTGTACGCATAGGTGTTGGCTGGGAGCTTCCCATGTAAGCATTGTTGAAAGAGACACTTATGGAGGCACGGGTCTTCGACGAATTTGATCAAAGTGCAATGGTTGTAAGGTACAATACCATATTGACATGAAAGCTTTTTTTGAAGTCGAATGTCAAAAGGATCGATGACATCTGTGGACAATGATGTCTCCCATAGTGCCACTCGAGGATGCCCCTTGTATGGAGAGGGGTGATCCAAGGTACCGCTTCCTTTTCAGAAAATAGGTATCGAAGTCGACAAAAGGAAGCCTCAACCGAACTAGGGGTCACCGATATGAGGGATCAGAGACCTAGATGTGATGGGTTTAACATAGGCATGTTGGCAAGGGGTGACTGAAAACTGATGATGGGGATTCAATGGCCCGAGGTCAGAGTATACTAAGCAGCTTGGCGGCAGTCATAGTTATTTCTGATGGGGTAATCCCTGGAGTCGGTAGGGTTTCCAGGGTGAGTATAAACTAGCTATGAATGTCAAGGTGGCTTATGCATGGGGGCATAATACTTCGACCAAGGGTGTTCGGGGACTATTTCCGTGGGAGAAAAGATGAAATGAGAGGGTGAAGGGCGTAGTGCACCATTCGGGGTCTTTGTAAACTTACCAAAAGAATAAAATAATGGGGTTTGGTTTGTACAAAACACAGATATGGGTACCCAAAAACATGAAAGTGTTCGCTCACTAATGTTGTGGCGAAGGTGTTTTGCTGAGGGTGGGGGTCCCATTGGTTGGTCTCATGTGCAGGGTTGATGAAATAGATGAAAAGGTATCACGGATGGGATTATGTTGGTGGAGGTATGGTGGGCCAAATGCGAGGTGTGGTGGTGTGCTCTTAATCTTCTTGTACAACCTGGTCATCCGGGAAGGGGGGTTTCAGCTTGTATGGTAAACTTGACCTTATGCATGGTGAATGGATGGGCATGAGGTGCTTCCTGAACTGAAGTGGTATGGCCATGGCATCACTTTTGTTGTGATATATGGTCTACTATGGGTGATGAGCGCCATGGAGGGGAGGCTCTACCGACCAACGAGGATGTTTATCATATGCAAGGTGAGGTGATTATAAACACGGTCGGATGTGAGGACCCTATGGTTTATTTCTGGTCGAGAAATGCTGTTAGGATATGTAGAGTTTTCTAGGACTCTATCATGATGGGGGTAGAATGATACCTGCTCTGGAACTTTCAGTAGATGGCATTGCGTATGGTTTGCGAGCTTTTCCTGCAAAAAAAAACTACCTCAAGTGAAAGAATTTTCTTTATCAAATATTGTTGAGAATCATGAGCTTTAAAAAAGAAGATGAGAGAGGTGATACCTATTGGTGCTTAAAAATTATTTTTTCAGGAGTGCGAATGTGTGGCATCGCCTTTGTTCATCATGGAGTGTTGATTGTGGTGCAACTTACGGCTTAGATAACAGACCTTTTGATCTCTTGTTATGGTCCTCCGAAGTTTTTGAAAAGGGCGATATATATGTGGATATGGTCCTAATTCAATTCATTTGTACTTGCGGAGTTTTTGAGAGATCAGAGGATTCTGTGTAGCAGTTCTTGCCGTTGCGGTCAGCCTGAGCACCAAGGATTTGTGAGATCATGCCTAGGTAACCTTCATGACATCCTGTACTTAAATTTTTTCAGTTTGATGGTGTCGAGGTCCATACAGACTGGGTTTGTATGGATTCTAGGTGTATTTTTCCCTAGATTGCACGGGCGATTAGGGAAAAGGCATGCCCCTTGTGCATTTTTTCGGGGGATAAGTGTGCTAATGCACTCATTTCCCTTGTTTTAGCGTACCTTAAGTGTGCCTATGAAAAATATAGGTGCGCGCTAAGCGCGCCTATCTAAGGGACGACCGCACAAAGCCGAGGCAGAAAATATTTTTGGATTTTTTCCTATTTTTGGTTTTTTCTATACTGATGGGTACCAATTTTGATGACAACTTATTGTGGAGGGAACGGGACTGGCCTGAGCTTTGTACTGAGCTGGCTACTGATGCTGGGGCATGCCCTCAACTAGCGCTATGGGGACTCCTGAAGTTCATAGAGAACGAGCTTCTTCGGTCGTAGGAGCGACTACTACGTTACGTGATCCGTCATTGGCGCAGGAGGCACAACATGTTCATGTTGCGGGGGACACACTTGGTCATCTGTCCTAAGACGGATGTTTACTTTGTGACCAGGTTACTACCTCAGGGTGAGGCACTGAGATATCCACTCCCTGTCGGGAGAGTGGACTTGGAGAGATTTAGGAGATGCCACTATGGTGGGGCGACTCTTACATAGGGATGCATTAGCATTGCATCAGTTACAGATCTGGCAGAGCGACTTGCTCTGGCAGTGATTGTGAGACTGGCAGGGTCAGTTGCTCTGCATTGGGCATCGGGACCATAGGTTGGAGTACTGCGCCAGTTGAGGTCCGGGCATTTTTTCGACTTTGCCCATTTCTGCTTTGACGGGATGGTGGTGCAACTCAACAAGGTCCATCATGGATCTAAGTCGTTTGTGTATGTCAGTATCTTGTGCAGCATTTTGTATGAGAGGATAGTGCTACTGAGACCAGTGGTGGCGGTGCCTCCTGGGGGGCCACGAGAGCCTCAGATGAGGAGATTGGCTCCAGTGATGCCGCGAGGCGGTGGGGGCATGGTGGGCATTATTGGAACACCACGACGGAGGCCTGGTTCGAGGCCAACCCGCAGATGTTCCTCCCATACCCATATGTGGGGATGGATTTCCAAGGGAATCTAGACGTGTGTCTCTCCTTCGGTTATGCTTGGGGGCCTACAGGTATGTTGCGTATGCTTTCTGCATTTATTTGAGTATACATGTACTTATGTGTTTTACGAGTGACATTAACATCATTTTGGTTACTCTTGCAGATGTTGGTGAGGTGGGTCGCCCCATGGCTCGGTTGGTCGGCCACGATCCTAAACAACAACCTAGGGGTGACCAGGGAGGAGGTGCTGTTGGGGGACCTGGTGGTGGACCAGGTGGTGGTGTTGGCCCTTCAGGGGAGGGCAGCAGCTTGACCGTTACAGAGGCTGCGGCGGAGCGGGTTCGTGCTAATGCTGTAGTAGCACGTGTGGATACGACAGATGCTTGTATCGAGGAGCTGATTACTAGGGTGTCAGCTCTTGAGGATACCTATGGTTGAGTGGACCACTTGACCCAGGGGGTGCCTACTCGAGGCTTTATGGATGACTTCAAGGAGGTCTGGTTAGAGACTGTGATGACCCATGAGAGGGAGTATCAGCCCGTTCTACGTCGGGTGGTGATCTCAGTTGCGCCAGCAGCTCTGGTGGTGGCACCGAGAGCGGTTGTGGGTCGAGGTGCCCCTCCTGAGGGGGCACCACCCTAGATTATTTTTGTACATAGGGAAAGCACCCATTATGAGGATGCTTCCCTTATTTTTTGACGAATTTTGTATCTTTGGGCTAGCCGTTGGACTAGCAACATGATTTTTCTACTTAGACATACACATTGTGATATATATATATATATATATATATATATATATATCTGAGAGATATTTTTTGTGCTCCACATGATGTGTCACCCATTTTGGTTTATGTATGATGTTATGCTAATGGATATCTATATTTTTTGTTTTTTTATGTATGATGGTTTATTCGAGATGCATTCCAGTTTAGGATATTGGTAGCTATGCGATCAGTTGTTTGGTTTTGACTCCTTGGTACATGTGTAATTGTGATGTAGTCAAATTGTCTACTTAATCTTTTGGCATGCAAATATTTTCTAAACAGATGTGTCTCTCTTATCTCAAATGTTTGGTTTAACTGCGACACTACTAACTGGGAGTCGAGGTAGATATGCATATGGCATATACCCTAATGGAGGGCATCGCACATAAGTCCGATGACGACGTCATACTCTGCCTGATTATTTGTTGCTGAACCGATGCACACACTGTTTGAGCAGAGTGGCGATCGGTCAGGGTGGTAAATGACCCAGGCAGCTGTGGCTAAACTTTGAGACCATCGTGAAGCTCCATCAGCAAATCCAAAATAGGGTTCAGGTTGGTGATCCATGGTGGCACTTCGAGCGCTTTTCAAATAAGTCTTTTGGTAAAAAAATTTGAGTGGTGGGGGTTTGTGTACGTTCACTCTAGGGAAGGGCCATCTTGGCCCTTATGGATAGAATTTCTTGAGGTAAAGGTCATTGATGGTTGTTGAGGCAGGTCTCGTCCGGTTCCGTCAAGATGTATGCCCCCTGTCGAACGCAATGTTTGATGATGTATGGTCCTTTCCACAAGGTTTCTAACTTTCCTGGCCCTAGGGCTTCTTTTGTGACATCATAGCGGAGGACTAATTCTCTCTCGGTGAATGAGTGAGGGGTGATGTGGAAGTTGAATGATTCTTTTACCATTTTCTTGTGGGCCTCGTTGTGTTGCAGCGACTATCGTCGACTTTCATTGACAAGCTCTAGTTGTACTAGGCACTATTCTAGAGGCTGGGTTTCATCAAGGAGTTCGATGGTAGCATATAAATTTGGGATCTTGCAAAAATCAATGCAAAAGCACAATGTATCTTGAACTTTTGTGACAGGAATAGGGTGGAAATCTTGGGACATGGGGGTAGCTTCAATATGTGATGATACAAATCCTATATGGTGGATCGTGTCATCGACGTTCGATGGGGGAAGAATCTCCGTAATGGGATTCTGCGTGAGCGCAAAGTTGGGTGTCCCTCTAGGATGGTGATCCATTAGCGGGCATACCTCTGGTGTGTGATTTTGGCAGATGTAGATAGTGCATGGTATCATTGTGCCAATAGAGTAGATTGTGTGAGATTATACACTGCTCGTTGTTCCTAATGTGGACGCTTGGAAAGGGTTTATTGTAGAAGAGGTTGTCTTTTGTTTCCATTTCCATACTGTTGGCTTGGGTGCGTGTACCTCTTTGGGGGAGTGTAGAATAAATGCTTCTCTTGCCACTCTTAGCTTGGGGAGGTGTACACATTTAATCGTATGGTGAAGTTGTGAACAAATCTGGCAATAGGTACACGTGATTTAGAATTTTATGAGGGAGAGAAGAGACTATACGAAATTTTTTTGCAAGGTGTTTCAGTTCTCTACACTAGTTGACCCGGTGGTTGTTTATGTTGCATAGTCAACACGTTATCCTTGGCTTATTCGGGGTCATGCTTGGTTGGTGTGTTGTCTTAGCTTGCCTGCTACGCCACTGTGGGGGTGGGGGGGGTGATGTTGATTCGGAAATGTACTTTTTATGCCATTCTCGGAGGTTGTCCTATCTCTTCTCTATGGTATGAATCATGTCGAAGTTGCGAGGCATAAGTACAGTGCCTCTCATAATGATTGCCCTGACATATAAGGCAAAAAATCATTGATATGACGGTTCCATCATGCTCAGTTTGAGGTTTGGCGGGGAACCAACACCGTAACATTGTTAAATTAGTTGAATGGACGACTGCATGATTGGGCATTTTGCGTAACGTGCATGTCGATCTTCTCTAGAAAGAGTGCTTAGGGGTAACTAGGGGTTACCTGAACAGTTGCTCTTAGACATACAAGAACATGATGGATCTACTCATCACATCTTCTTGGATTGTGGAGCTGTCTGTAGACTCCACATCCATGTCATATTCTTGGGAGAGGCGGACTATGGCAGATCACAAGCTAGCGAGGGTCAGCGGTAATTGGGGGATATACTGACAATTATCTAAAAGGTGATTGTCGGTGCACAGTGGGCATGTGAATTGTGTTTCCTGCAATCCAACATAGTAAACCCTTTCTATAGGATACCATCTGTGGATGAGTTCCAAGGCTGTGCACTCTTCAAGGAAGTGACCAAGTTCATCGCATAGTGTGCAACGTATAACGGGCATGACTGGGGGTCTTTCTTGTGCCATTTATTGTTCCTCCTATAGGTACAGGATGGTACGAGGTTCATTTCCAGATGCTTGGGTGGAGGGATCCTCTTGATAGGATTGCTCGATGGCATGCAAAGCATCCCTATATCACAGGATCTCTAGGAAATGATGGGTATAGTGCCCGTAGTTGCTGCAGACAGCGCATGCGTGATTGGTACGCAACACTTTGCCTTTACCTTTGGTGGTAGGTTCCTTTTTAGGGGAACGTGGCATCACGATATCTGTCTCAGATCTAAGGAGTGGTTTCAATTCATCCATCTATGGACAGATATGGGTAGGGTGATTGATTACGTCACATATGGTGCAAACTAGTGATTCCCATTGAACGACGGGGGTCACCATCTTATTTCCTCTCTTCTCATTTTTCTTAGCCGCAATCAGCAGTTTTGCAATGGGAGTTTCCTTTGTAGGGGTGGTTTCGACCATTTCTCTGATGATTGGGGCCTCCTCAGGACTGAGGGGCTTCAATCCTGTGGCAGTAACGTGGGTGGCTCCTGTTTCTGCAGGGGGAATGAGGTACCAAACTGGGATTTCCAACGATATGTGGGTAATACTAGTGTTCCCAAAACCTACTGGGAGACGAAACCAGCTGGGGGGTAGAGGAAAGGGGTTTGGGAGGTAGCATAGGCTAAAGAGGATGTCGTGGCTGATGACTCAGTGCTATTACTACTTGTGTCTGTGTCCTAACTAGCTTCAGTGCTTGATGTGGAAATCATGCACACCGGAGCCCCTGTGACATCGGGCGATGACTCAGGGATTATGGGAGGATCTCCTAGGAATGACCCTAGAACAGACGACGGTTTGAATTGGCCGAGGCCATATTCCTGGTACCGTGAGAGAGCATCTGAAGATGTATCTACATAGGGTATAATTACATAAATCTTTGTTAGGGGTCACTTCTCGTTGTGCGTCAGTTGGTCTACGGTAATGATGCAGTCCTCGTGGGGGAAAATCATAATGCGAAATACATAGGAGGCTATGGCAGACATGGAGTACATATAACTCCACCCTAGGAGAATATTGTAGTCCAGGTGAGCATCCAAGACTTCATTGTCTATGTGGACTATCTTTCCGACTAAGCAGACCGGGACGTTTTGGTAGAGGCCGACGGGGGTTGATGGATGACCGTCGTATGCTCGAAGTGTGATGATTGAGGGTTTTAGTTCGGAAGAACCTAAATTCTGCCAAACATTGTTTGACGTGATGCATGTGGATGCACCCTCATCTATGAAAGATTGGTGAATGGTGATATTCTGCACTGACACTGGTATCTGGACGACGACCATGGAAGGAAGCCTAGGGGTGGCTTTGTCTAAGTCAAAAGCCATTAGGCGTGTATCGGCAAGGTCGATAGCGCCTAATGTAGAAAGAAGGGATTTTCGCTATTTTGGGCATGAATACAATACTTCCAAAGCTAACATAGCAGCGGGATATTGTGCTAAATCATCGACGATGCTATAATTATGGGCCGCTTTGGAGTATTTTCTTGCTTTCCTATTAGGTCCCTTTGCCATCTCTGGTAATGGTTCTATAGGCATCTTTGAAATGGTCAAAGGTGTAGTTGGTGCACTAGAACTTCCCCCTGATGTATTGGTGTATAGTGGGGTGTCGTAATTGCGGCTCTGTGTTTGGAAAAACATCTCTTTGCCAGTCATGTAGATTTCATGGTTGTTTTTCACAGAGTCATTTGTATTTTTTTGTTGACTGCTTATTGTCCCTTGATGGGGGAAAATTTCTTGCATCATAGCTGGTTGCTGGGAAGATCCTCCTTGTCCTCGGTTACTCTGTAGCTTCTTTAGCTCAGTGAGATCAGGAAAATGGTGAGTATAGTGACCGTAGTCACCACATATCGAACAGGAATAGTTTTTTCGAAGAGGTGTCCTTTTTCTTTGCCGTTTGGCATTTCTCAGCTCCTGGTTCTGATTCCGGTTGGAGTTGCCTGAAACCTGGGATTGCGGTGGGCACTGCTGGTTGTTGCTCCCCTGTCCAGGGTTCCATTTTGGCTTGTTTTTGGATTTTTTCTTCACCACATTAGGAGGGTAGTTCTCTTGATTATATTGGTGTGGTTGGTTTTCAGACGATTGCACAAAGTTCACCTATGCATTGGTCTGCATAGGTGGATCGTGTGCTGAGGACTGAGCATAACGCGGTCCCTGGTTTGCACCTGACTATTGGAGGGGAGCTCTTGCATCAGTTTTTCGTTCTGCGTACTAATTCCCTTGAGTAAGAGGATAAGGTCCTCCCTGGTGATACGCTGGCTTCCTATTGGTCAAATTTTGCTGAGGCATATGATGACTTTGAAAACCAAGTTGAGGTATGTTTTGGGTAGAACTATATGTGTAACCAAGGTTTTGACTTCTGCTGCCTAGGTAACCTTGGGTCAATGACCCAATTAACACATGTGTAGAGCTAGACACACCTGGAAATTCTTGATAAGTTTGCAGGTGCGAGGTGTTAGGAAGGATGTTATAAATGTATCCTGACTGCGTATAAATCAGCTCAAGCTGTTGGGCTTTGTTGATTGTGTCCTCTTCAGAAATGGTCTTCCGCTGTACCACATCCTTTTAAATATCTGCCGTAAGATTTTTCAAGAACAAATATAAGAGAACCTGATCATCGAGTTTAGCTTTACATAAATTGCAACGCCGCCTCCATTCATATTGATGGTTCGAGATATGGACGACAGGGGTTTTTCTAAAATAAGTTAGTAATTCCATTCTGGAATCATGGTGAATGGGTAACTGAAAATATGTTAGGAATGTGGTAGTGAGGGTGCTAAAGGTTCCATGTGAAGCTGAGGGTTTCTCCACGTACCACTTCGTAGCCACTCCTGTAAGAGTGTGTTGAAATAATCTCAATCGAATAGTGTCGTCAATGATACTGTTCGATGAGCACCACAGGTGAAATGTCATGAAATGATTACCTGGTGTTATCACTCTAATAATTCCCAAAGTTGTGAGATATTTTAGTTTATAGTTTTAAGAACATTAGAGGTAACCACATACCTACTTTCAAGCTCTAGGATCTAGCCTTCCTAAGGCTTAGAGAGGGCTGTCTCTATAATATTTAACTTTGTTTTATTGTTTGATTTTAGGCTAGTTATATAGGGAAATTTGGTTTTGATATTTGGTTTGGTTTGGTGAGAAAAAATCACTTACTGAGATGGATAGTGATAGATTTGTTTTTCCATTGGGAAAATGGAGTCAATGTTTCAAGCAGATAGGACAGGATCAAGGTTTAAAGTCAAATATTTTCAGGGCAAGATAGTTGAGTCACTTAAGATATTTGAGGCTGATTGGTGAAGTGGTTTAATCGAGATAAAGAGAAATAAAGGATTCTTTGATCCAGATAAGGAGTAAAGAGGAGAGAGGTCATTCGAAAGAGGGATAATTTAAGGGTTCCCTACTCTTGAAATCAACAGAAAACATCAAAATGAAAACCAGTCAATAACAGAGTGCTATTAACAAATTCTGATATATCACTTCCTGATTTCACATTTAAATTTAGAACACATGTATGTATGAATGGAAAACATAAGAATATTGAACAATTAATAGTAGAAAATACTTCACTTAAGTTAGCCCAACACATGAATCCTGAAACATAATGCTTTATTGAATGGATCTAGCCTTGCTAACTTGAAACTTGGCACAAAAGCCCTTCAGGTACAAAAATATTGACTATAGAAATCTTCAACAATTTATTCCACTATAATACTTCAAAGAGTGAAGTATTTATACAAAAAGTGTTATAAAATATCCTAGAAAAATCATAGGAATTTTCTAAGGAAAATAAAATATCTCTTACAAAAATATAGTTACAAATGCCTAACAACTTGCAAGTTGTCCTATTTATTCAAATAAAATAGAAATGCTATTTGGATTTAGGTGCAACTGGCTGTTGTGTTGTCTTCAACGCTGGAAAAAAGATCTTCAATATGTTTTGAAGTGTTATCTCTCATCTGATACTCTTTCATTTGATACACTTTAACCACTGATACTCTTTCATCTGTTGTTTTAACTGCCTTACTACTGTAAAATTCTCTTTTTACTAAGTAAAAACAACATGTTTTTCATCCTCTTTCACTTTAATTTGTTTTTTACAGAAAATCAGTAAGCTTTTGCCAAAATTATTCATTAAGTAACTTGATATTGGTAAGTTTTCTGTAATTTTCATCAACCTCTATGCATCTGACAAAGGTTTGTTTGACCACAAAGAGATGTTTTATCTCATGTTGTAAATAAAAAAAATCTTCAATTCTTTTGTGCAACACTTTGCCTGTAGGTACTCCTTGCCAATCTGCCTTGTTTACTTGTTCTTTGGAAAAATATCTATTCTTCTTGTTGTAATCCTCTTGCTTCATTAGTTTTTCATTTAGAACAAGAATGTTTGGCAAGCCTTTTTGCCTCAATATATCAAATTTTACCATAAATGTAGTTATGGCCAAATCCATGTTCTGACACTTCTCTTCTAGCTGCTTCATCAAGTTTTTCTTTGTAGTTACCTTTCTCGCTTCAAGAATTGTTTTAGTTCTATCAATTATCCCAATCTCATCCAATTCTTGCTTGCTTTTGGTGTTTAAAAACTTGATTATTTCTTGGGCCTCTTTAGGTTTGGCACCAAGCTCTTCCTTTGTCTTCACAATTTCTTCTTTTGCTACTTTAAGAAAATCCTTTTGTTCATATATTACCTGAATGGAAGGCCAAGTGTCATTGATTGACTCAATAATCTTGGACAACAACTGATTTTTTATGTAAGCCATTGGTTCTTTCAAGGTTAATTCTGTTTCAGCCTTCTTCAACTACTCACTTAACCTTTTGGCTTTTTGTTCCTCTGTTTTAGCATTTATTTGAGTTAATTTCTTGGCATCTTCCAAGTTCTTAATTTGTTCTTTCAACCTATTGATCTCATTATTCTGAATGGACATATCTTCCATGGCTTTTGTAAGCTTGCTTGCCTCATATGTTTGTTGCACTACTGAAGTAGATTATTATGTAGTAGATGTGGTGGAAGAAGTCATTGGCATAGCTGTGGCCAATGGGACTTTTGGTGCTAATTCCTCTGCTAAGGTTGAAGGAACCGCTGTAGTTACCATGGGCATGACTGTGGGAGGATCACTTTGAGTTTTTGTAGCTTCTTTCTCTTGGATAAGCTTGTCCATTTCTATCTCCATTTCCTTAATCTGTGCTGTCATTTGGAGTATGATACTCATCATCTCATCTTTCTGATTTTCCTCCTGCACAATTTCTTTTGCTTGTGGATGTTCTGTTGGAGGAAATTTTAGTTTCTTTCTAAGTGCTATAATTTCAACATTTTTATTTTTCACTAATTCTTCTGCAACCTTTACATTTGTTGGGTCATACCCTACTTCAATTACAAGTTCTTATAAGGACTTAATTATAGTGTCCTTAGCATAAGAGGAGGCTTTTTCAATCCTAATTTGATCTCTCAAATTGGTTATAGCGTTTTGAAGTTTCTGGGAACTCATTGCCTTGTTAGTCATAGTAGAATAAATCATTTCAGAGCTTTGCTTATGAAACTCAAATTGATCTAAAGGATGAATGCTTTCTACTGGTACTTCAAAGTCAACTTTCTTGTAGTCTGCAACTGTTGTAGGTTTAGGAACTGTTGGCTGTAGCACTGTCATAAGAAATTTCTTATTGGTGTAATCAAAGGCTGAGAGTAATCTGTTTTGATTTTCTCGAGTTTGTTTTAGATACTATGAATAAATCTCATTCTTTAACTCTTCATTCTTAGCCTTGATTTCCTTGTACTTTTCTTTGATATCACTGTCAGTATTCTTTGTTTGTTGTGATGAGGATGCCTTAATGTTTTTCTATTTTTCAATCATTTGAGTGTCTGAATTATCATTTTCTTGCTCATTTACAATAACTGTAGCAGCATATGTGTTCTTCTCTCTGTTTTCTTCATCTAGAACCTCAATTCTTTCTTTCTCCTTATTCACTAGATTGAGCTTAGGTTTCTTATTATACCTGATTTTGAACCTAGTCTCTGTTGTTGTTTCAGTTGTGTACGTGCCTTCTTCTCTGATTCTCTTTGCGACTTTATCCTCTTGATTCATAGTTTTAAGGTGTGACTAGTATCACCCTGTTTAACTGTTTCCATCAAGGTATTTTCAAGCCATTCTGTTTGATTAGCAAACTGTTCAATCTTAGGCCTTTTATCAGGGATATAATGGGTTAACTTGCATTTTACCCTCATTTTACTAATTATTCCCTTAGGATCATAATTCCACAAGAAAATTTCTTCAAATTTATATTCCAACAACCGTTTTGATACTTCTAAACTTGCTTCCCTGTGATTGCAAATGAAAGGACCCACCTGATTCTTTAATTTGAATTGAGTATTTTTTTTTGGCAGCCAAGAAGTTGATATAATCTAAATTGAGAATTTGTCTTATGTATTCTAAGGCAAAAAATCTTATTGGCAAGTATTTTGGCAGTTTATAGGGTAAAAGGTTTGACCCATAGACTCTAATTTCTGTATGATTTTGGTAAAGGTACCAATATCCAGTTATGCTTTTCTCTGACCGCTGTAACACTTTCTTTATATCATTATTTATCCTTGGTTGTACATTTTTTGTCAACATGTTTATCAATGGATGAATACAACAATCTATAAAATCCACATAAGTGAATTCTGTTGATTCTTTTCTGATTAGAGAGGTCCAAAAAATGACTGATAATGGATTACCTTCTACATCCAATTTTTGAAGGTTTATTGGAAATATATCTGCTTGGAAGTAAAGGAACATGTGAAAGAGGAAGGAAGAATATCTGAAAACCCCTTCAGTGGGAAATTTCACAAGCTGATCATGGATACTATCAGCTATATATTCAGCATAGTATAAATAACAAAAGGAGGTTGAATAGGCACAAAAGTGGATATAAAACAAAGAATAGACTCATCTGTGTGCTCATCAATAAAATAACCAAGGATGAAGGATAACATTGAAATGACATGCCTTGATCCTTCAAGAAATTTAGAAGATGAGTAAAGAGGGTTTATATTTGGGATTTCAACATATGAAGGCATCAAATTTTGGAAGATCTGAAATCTCTTAGGAAATTCTAACTCAATATAAAGCTTTGTAAGAGCTTCTATGGATAATGGGACTGCATTTGGATCTGGTTTCAGCTGAAGCATTATATTTATGGACTTTGCAGTAATAGTGAATAATACTTCTTTGTTAGCATCAACCATAGCTCTTTGGTCAGGGGAATAATACGTTTGACACAACCTAATGACTTCTGGACACTGATGAGTATGTGGAACTACATATTTAGGTAAATTGGACTCCCAAATCTGAACTTCATCTCCCCGATCTAAGGATTTTTCTGGACTCCAGCAGTGGAGATCTAGCAGATTGAATTCTATCATTGGATCAATTATTTTATAATCAATATCAACTAAGAGTGTATTCTCAACATCTACAATAAGTGGTTGTAGTGGATTTATAACATTGGTGGTTTTAGAAGCCATTACTGGGTTTGATTTTGACAATTTTAGCCTTCTGGATGCTTAAAACTCTGTTTTTAGGCTTTTTGTACTCTTCTATAAGCTTAAACTATTTACAGAAAGTATTTCTGTTTTGACAGAAGTATTTTGAACAGTAATAGGTAAAATTAGGCTTTCTTCTGGTTTTAACCTTCAATTTAATTCCAAAATTTATCTTCAAACTCTTTTTCAGACTCAGGAAAAATATAACAAGGGTTTTTATGCTCTTTTTGGATAAACTGGACTAAAAACAGTTTGATTCATGCATAAAAGAGGTTCTGAGTATTTACAAAAGATTTGAATTAGTCAGGGTTCTCTCAAGTCTGCAAAAGGCTTGAAATATCTTCAATTTTGAATTAAAAATAGGTTACAGTATCAAAATCGTAGTTTTATCAGGGTTTCACAACAAATACATTCTTTTAAGGAAAATAAAGGTATTTATGTAGGAAAAAAGGGTTTATGGCAATCAAATTCACAGAAAAATTCTTTTCAAATGATGGGAAGGTTACTTTCTTTGAAGAATACCTGTTTTTTGCAGGTATTTTCTCTTGAAATGGGGTTTCTGAGGCGTCTGAATACTTTCAGTAGTTGTTGAAGTCCTTTGGAAGTAGATTAGAGGCTTTAGGTGGTTTTAGCAGCAATTTTAAATGGATCTCTAGTTCTTTGGGCATGAAGACAGGGAAAATGATGTCTTTTCTTCAGTCAGAAGTGGTTTAAACGAGCAGACAATGCAGAAAGGTTTAAACTGTGCGCATATGAAGTTTTATAAAGATTTTAGGTTTAAACCGTATACGAATTCAATGCGAGTCAAGTCAGAAGGAAGGTGGTATGGCGTTGGGGGTCGAATACAGCCAGGCGGTTATTGAACGATGAGAAGGCAGTAAATGTATTCATTTCAAAGGATGCGATCCAATATTTTTTCACCGCGTGGAGGAGAGAGAATAGGGTAATACAACCTATTTCACAAAATCAAAATCGATTAAGCATGGTGCTATTGAAATTGTGATATTGCATATGGATTGTCGGATTGGGTTAAGGGGATGTGAACGATGGATATTGAGCGGTGTATTAGCTCGACATATGGGGCGTGGGGCCCGAGAGATATTATATATGGCGGGGTTAAGTTTATACGTTTAAAACATAGTTTTAAATGTAAAAACTAATGTTTTAATGTAATGGGCGTGATATATGAATTTGCACTGTAAATAGGTGATTTACATGTGTACTGTGACCTTTGGCGGGTTTTATTATATATGTTTTATCAAACTATGTGGGATCAAAAAAAATATTTAGCACATGGATATTAAAACCATAGTTCAAACATTAATATAGTGGGTTCGAGGTATTTAAAAGTAAATGAATTAATATAAATACGGGAGGGGTATTTATAAGTAATTAATATAATAAGTTAGTTGTTAATATGAAATGAAATGTGGGCAGAAATACATATAAACGCTAATTAAAGTGTGATTTAAGTTTTATTGGGACATTTTCATAATGGTGGCCCCATTTTTAATCTTACACTTAGGATAAATAACATTTTATGGTTTTTTGAAGGTTTTTTTTATTTATGAAATGAGATTAGTTAAGTGGAGTTTTACTTTTCCTAAGAAAAAAGGTGTTTTACATTAGGAAAATGGTTTTTTATCTTAGGAAAAAGGGTAATAATGTTGATGAAATAGGTTTTTATGAAGGGAATCCAATACTTATTACCAATCAGTTATTAAGCCTTGGGTCCGGCCCCCACAAAAGTCAGAGAAATGATCTGAACCTTTTTAACTGAGGGTTTTGAATACTGAAATACTTTGAGGGAGGGGAAATTAGTAATTTACCAGATGATGTTTATCCATTTCTTGTAAAACTACTTTCTACCTACCCATAATTTATTCTATCATTTTTTCATTATTTTCATTGGTGCATTTTGAGCTTGCAACCCTAAATCCATTTTTCTTTTAAAGCATAAACTATCTAAATCTAACCTTATTTCATCTGAGGGCTCCGATTAGACTCTTGAGCTCCTCATTTATTCTCTAACTATCTACTGATTTGTCAAGTTTAAATTGTTTGACATATATTTATTCTCTATCTATAAACATGAAATTTAAAGCATGAATAAGTTAATATTAAACTATTTAACTCATCATGGATTATGGCATTTTGAACAAGCCGCACATAATCATTATTTTTGAAGTAAAATTAAAAGTAGTGGTATTTTGACTTGCATCACTTTCATGTCTTATTCTTATCTCTTTTTTCTTTCGGGGTCCATTTTTTATTCTTTTTGATCTTTTCTTTTCAAGTCATTTGATCTTTCTTTTAGGACTTTTACCCTCTTTTCATTTTTTATTATTTTCAAATATGGGAAAACAACTTGCAGAAAGAAAGGTATGTACATATTTACAATACTAATCACAGTCAATTCAAAAATTATGAACCCTATTATTATAGGACCCTAACAGTGGCTCCACATGGGGATGGCATTTCCTGGTGAAATGCTAAGAACTTTGAGACTAGTAGCCTTTGAATTTTGACTGTGTTGACCTTGTAAATCTTGTTTGAGCTTTGCCATTGTTCGTACTTATGATGTTTTACCTTTCAAAGCTTAGGGCCTTCTCTCCGAGCTTCATCTTTGTTAGGAAAACATCCAATCCAATCTAAAATCTTTGCATATGTCATGTACAAGGGATAAAGTAAACAAAATTAACTATTGGTTATTTCTGAAGAGTAGTAATGCTTCAACATTCTACCATTGACAAGTCCACCTATCAAATCTTATCCATCCATTTCTTTCAAAAAGAAAACATTGTTACCTCTGTAACCATAAATAACATAAGGTAATTTTGATAGGAAATCAAATTTCCCATGTTTACATTTCTCTTCTCTCCTTGAATCCCACTTTAGAACTTTGTCACCAATGTAGAATTCATCTTCTTTACTCTTTTTATAAAAAAAAATTCTTAATCTTATCTTGGATAACTTGAGACTTTAGATAAACCTCTTCTCTTATTTGCTACAAGTGAATGGTTTGATTAATCCTTCTTTGAATGTCATTGGTGTCAACTTGTAATTCTTGAATTATCTTCATTACTGGTACTCCTAAGGAAGATGGAAAAACAACATCCATTCCATAAACAAGCTGGTAAGGGGATGTACCAATATATTTTTTAGTGGTAATTCTATTTTCCCATAAGGCATTAACTAACCTCTTGTTCCAAGTCTTCTTGTTATCTTCTAGTAATTTCTTGATGATGTTCACAAGGCTATTATTGGAATATTCAACAAGGCCATTACCTTGAGGGTAATATGCAGTAGAATGGCCTAGGGTAATTTGGTATTTATGGAAAAAATAAATCATCTTTTTGGATTTGAATGTAGTTGCATTGTCTGTGATAATATTTTGGGGATATCCAAACCTTGAAAGTATTTTGTTTTCTAAAAAGAAGATAATGATAGTGCCAGTGGCTTGCCTGGAAGGTATGGCTTCTATCCACTTAGTAAAATAGTTAGTGGCTATCAGAATCCACTTATGTTGGGCTAAATATGGAGGATGAATTTCACCAATGAAGTCTAGACCCTATTGTTGAAATGGAATTTATGTTGAGATGGATTTTAAGGGCAGGGTTAACAACTTCTTCTTTCCCTCAAATATTTGACACTTGTGACAGGAAGTCACATACCTTTTTACATTTGCAAACAAATTAGGCCAGTAAAAACCACCTCTCAGGATTTTTTGTGTAGTAGTTTTCCAGTAGAGATGTCCTCCACAGTCACCTGCATGAAATTCTTCTAAAAATTTGTTAGCTTCTTCTTTAAGCAAACAATTCAGTAAAATTCCACCATGATCTTTCCAAAAAAGTAAATTTTCTAACAAACAAAATCTTACTGCCTTTAATTTTAAGAATCTAACTTTTGTTCTTGATAATCTAGGAGGAGCTTGTAAATTTAGTAATACAAATATGATATCTGCATCCCATGGTGAATTTGAAAAGACTTCATTGATCTCTGGGGTCACTCTCTCTTCCTGATCATCTACTTGGGCAATGAAATTAATTTCTAAAGCATGAAAATTTGATTCAGCCATGACTTTGGCTAAACCTTGAACTTTTATGAGTTTAGTGAGTTTTATTTCTATGTCATATTCCAAAATTGTGGCAATCCACTTGCCTCTTTTACCATTAGGACCATTCTGTGTTATAATTTCCTTTACAACTGCATTTGGAACATAGGGAATGATGTGTGAATAAATAATGTACACTCTAAAGTCTTTAATGGCCTTTACCAAAGATAGGGCCTATTTCTCCATGATATTGTACTTTAAAGTGGCATCTCTGAGTGATTTTCTAAAGAAAGCTATAGGCTATTCATAGCCCTGTTCATTTCTCTGCTGTAAAACTACAACAATAGGGTGTTCTGAAGCAAAGGATAAGATAATAAAATCCTTCTTAAAGTCAAGACTTATGAGGACTGGAGTTTTTGTTAAAGCTTGTTTAATTGATTCAAAATATTGCTTGGCTTCAATAGTCCATTTAAGTAACGATTCCTTTTTAAGTATATTATTAAGCTCTCTGATTATTTCAACTAAATTTGAGATGAATCTTCTAAGGAAGTTAATTTACCTAGAAAATTTTGTAGCTCTTTAATGTTCCTAGGAGGACTAATGTTAAGAATGTTCTCTATTATGGCAGGGTCTATTCTAATTCCCTATTTAGATATAATTTGTCCAAGTAATTTACCTTCTTCTAATCCAAATAGAGTTTTCTTAGGGTTTAAAGAGAAGCCAAATTTTCTGCATTTAAGAGAAACTTGCCTGAGATGATCCAAATGTTCATAATCAGTCTTTGAAAATATAGTAATGTCATCTAAATAAATCACTAAGAATTCATGAATTTCTTTTTCAAATGCTATATCCATAGCTCTTTGAAAAGTGGCTCCTGCATTCATTAACCCAAAAGGCATTTCTACATACATAAAAGTGCCCCATGGAGTAGTAAAAGCAGTTTTGGCTTGGTCCTCTAGTTGGACTAAAATTTGGTTATACCCTAAAAATCCATCTAAAAGTGAAATCCTAGAAGAACCAACTACCCTTTGTAGAATGTGATCCATTTTTTGTAAAGGATAATTGTCTTTTAAGGATACTTTATTTAAATTTCTAAAATCAACACATAATCTGATTTCTCATGTCTTTTTCCTAGTGGGAACTAGATTAGAAACCCAATCAGAATATCTAATTGGTGCAATTATTTGGGCATCATACATTATTTTTACCTCTTTCTCAATTAAAGGCATCAAAATAGGATTGATTCTTCTTAACTTTTGTTTAAAAAGTTTTTGGTCCTCTTTTATAGGTATTTTATGCTGTATTATGCTAGTGTCATAGGATTTTAGGTCCTCATAACTCCAAGCAAAACATCTTGAAATTCCTTAAAAAGAGCTATGTATTTTTCTTTTTCTTCTTGAGGTAAAGCTTTGGAAAGTTTAATCATCTTAGGTTTTAACTATGTACCAATATTACATTCCTCAATATCAGATCTAAGTGGCTCCATTTTAGGTTTTCTTGCAACATCATTGGAGTCAAATAAATCTTCTAAAGGAGTTAAGCCTTTTGGTAAAAAGTTATATTTTACGTTCAAAATATCAGATTCATCATCAACTATCTCTTCAATTTCTACTCTTTCTAAATTATCTATGTCTGTTTGACTAAATTTCGTAGGTTCAACAAAACCTAAATTATTTACATCTATGTTATTCAATTCAATTTCACTATCTAATTTCTGATCTACTGTACAGTATGTGTCTATTTTACAATTCTGAAATTCACCTTGATTGTTCATAAAATGGTAAAACTGTTGATCTTGTGAGAAAATTTTCCAATATTTAAGATTATCTGTAATTATTGGCCCGTGTTTAACTTCTGCAGTATATCTATGATTTGGCTGAAATGGTAGATTACAGGTACTAGCAAAAGTTGCTAGGGAGTGAGCCTGTATGTTTTGTTTTCTTGGTATTGCAGAAAAAATACATTCTAACAGTTCTTTGATCAAATATAACATAGTTTCTCTATATTGACTTAATCTTGGATTATAAACAGAATATTCTCCATTTATCTGTTTTACAATTAACTCTGAGTCTCCCATCATTGATATTCTTTTACCTCCTAAATTCCTAACAATCTGCAATCCTAAAATGAGAGCTTCATATTCATCCATGTTATTGGTACATTTGAAAATTAGTCTGAAAGCATGGCCTTTTGCATGATTTTTTTCCATATTAGTTATCCAAACTCCTGCTCCTACTCCTATTTTATTTACTGAACCATCAAAATCTAGGTGCCATAGTGATTCATGAAAGATATTTTCACTATCTGGTGTTTTGTTTTTATCTTTTAGTTCAGTTTTGATTTCATTATCAGTTTCAGAGTTGCATAAGATGAATGAATCCAGGTTAGTAGGTGTAGTGTAAATTGGGTAATTTCTTGGTCTTTCTACACTACTCACCATATATTTCATCAATGTTTCCCTATATAGTTTCTTTGGTTGACCAAAAATTGATATGGTTGTATATGACATATCCAGTTGTAGAGATCCCTGTAATTTAGCTCCCCATGAGCGAGATAAGAGCATTCCATACTTGGGTGGGATATCAGCTACTACAATGTCCATGAGTATGCTTTTACTAGGATATTGAACTATGGGACACACAAATATTAATTAAACCTAAACATTTGACTTTGCTGGAATCAAATGAAAAGAGATCTTTGTAAGGCCTAGTGATATCTAAATTTAGGGTTTCCATTATTGCTTTTGGCATTAAATTGTGTGAAGCCCGTGAATCTAACATTGCATTATTTAATATTTTATCATGAACAGTTAAGCTAATGTAAAATAATGGAACTCTTCCATCTTGGTGTTTTCCATTAACATCAGGACCAAAAATCAACTCTGGTTGATCATCACTCAAGTTTACTGAGTCTTCTCCATCATTCATGTTTAAGGTTTCAATGATAGTTGTTTTGTACAAATCATGTTTTACCAATTCTGTCAAAGGAATTGGTATTTTTAATTTTGCAATTTCAGCTTGTATATTAAATGAAGGTTGTGATTTAATAAGCTAAATTATCTCTTCTTTAGTAACTGTAGTTTGAGTAGGTTTTTCTTATTTTCCTACAGTTGTTTTCTATTTTTCAGTTTGAGTTTCTATTGTCTTAACATTTTTAGTTTTCTTTTCTGGGATGGTTTGAGAAGTAGATTTTTTGCAGATTTTGAATTATCAGAAGTTGTTTTAGCAATGGCAGCTTTTGGATCAGCAGTGGGTGTTTTCAAATCTAAAATTGTTGTTTTAGAAGAATTAGTCATTTTGACAACAACATATTTTTGTGAATTTGTTGATGTTTAGATAGCCTCATCTGTTATATCAATAATCTTGGGATTGGGTGAAATTTTTGGGCTGGAAATTTTCGGGGATGAGTTGGAGTTTTGCTTATTTTCCCTAGGGAGAATTTGCAGAACTTTAGTAGTGGGAGCTTCTATTGTTTTCTTAGTTTTTGTTTGTGCAGATTTCTTAGTAGAAGGTTCTATGTTTTTCTTGCTTCTAAGGTTATATTGTTTATGTACTTCATTTATAGTAAAATCATAGCCTTGTTTGTAGTCAAATGATTCACCTGAATCTAATTGAAGTTGTTGCATTTCAAATAACTCTTGTTTTTCCTGTGTGAGAAATATAGTGTTATCATCATTTATACCCATTAGATTTATGGTGTCTTCATCATTTTCATCTTGATGAGAACTTTCAACATAGTTCTTTTTAAAAGGAGGTCTTATTGTCTGGTCAGGTGTTGATCCTTTAGATTTTCGTGTGTTTGTATTTTTCCTAAAGTTGGGATTTCTGATTTGTCGTTGGTTATCCCATTGTGGCCTCCTTTCTATATTGTCTAATCTATCCATAATTCTCTCTAAATTTTTGGCTAATTGATCTATTTTTCCATCTGAACTAGATGCCTCTTCTTTTATTGTTACTCTCCTCTCATTCATTAATCTTGCTTGTCTAGCCAATATATTTACCTCTACACTAACAACATCAGTTTTCATTCGCTCTAAAGTGTCAGCATTTATCTCTCTCAATTGATAGGCCATGTCTATATCAAATCCATCAGGGAATTTGAGTAGGACAGAGTCTAGAGTGGGTTTGAAATTAGCAGGGATTGAATTATAAATATTAAAAGTGTTGTGTATGAATCATGGGTACTCTTTGGATATGGGTGAAGAGAACTAAAAAGGTAAGTGGATGAAGGTGAAAATGGGTTCCATAGAAGAAGTACTTGGGTGAAGAATGACTGTACAGAGCATCTCATGGAAAACTCGTGGTTATGAGGTGGCAGTGTGAAGCCAGGCAGTGTCTCTGGTGAAATGGGCCAATGGAATAGTGAATCACATGTGGGATGCGGAGGCAGCGATGCTATGGGCAGTACAGTGATGAGCTGACCTCTGGACTAAAGGACTGCACTCACGCAGTGAGGACTGGCCTGCTGGTCAACGTGAACATAACTGCAATCCTGAAAAGCTTGTTCACTATATAGGTGGCAATAGCATTTGTTTCCATCAGGTTTTATCATAAGCTTCAAATATCTTCAGTTAAGATCTCTGGAAACAGTTTCTTTGCTTTGTTTCAAGAAATAAAATAAAATCGGGGATCTATGTGACACTATTTAAGTCACATTCTAATTTATTTACGAATAAATAATGTTCAAAACTTTAAATTAAAAATTCTATGTCTTGTGTGCTAACTAACTTGTTTGGAAGAATTTTCTCTAACTAGGCTTTGTTACTGATCTTCTGTGCTGTTCTTAGTGCAATAACGGTGTCTCACTATGGTAATGAGTTTAGGATCTGGATTTGACCTGGTATAGTAGATTCTTCTAGAAACCAGAATTACAATTTTTTATGAAATTATACTCACAACTTATAAAACAGTCTTAAGGTGAAAGGATAATGAAAATATTTCCTTTAAGACCTATTTAAAACTGAGGATTGGTTAGTTCCCCAGTGGATTTGCCAGTTGTTATCACTCTAATAATTCCCAAATTTGTGAGATTTTCTAGTTTATAATTTTAAGAACATTAGAGGTAACCACAAACCTACTTTCAAGATCTAGGATCTAGCCTTCCTAAGGCCCTCTCTCTATAATATTTAACTTTGTTTTATTGTTTGATTTTAGGCTAGTTATATAGGGCAATTTGGTTTGGTTTGGTGAGAAAAAATCACTTACTGAGATGGATAGTCATAGATCTGTTTTTCCATTGGGAAAATGGAGTCAATGTTTCAAGTAGATAGGACATGATCAAGGTCTAAAGTCAAATATTTTTAGGGTAAGATAGTTGAGTCACTTAAGATCTTTGAGGCTGATTGGTGAAGTGGTTTAATCAGGATAAAGAGCAATCAAGGGTTCTTTTATTTGGATAAGGAGTAAAGAGGAGAGAGGTCATTCGAAAGAGGGAGCAATCAAGGGTTCCCTACTCTGGAAATCAGCAGAAAACATCAAAATGAAAACCAGTAAATAACAAAGTGCTATTAAAAAATTCTGATATATCACTTCCTAATTTCACATTTAAATTTAGAACACATGTATGTATGAATGGAAAACATAAGAATATTGAACAATTAACAGTAGAAAATACTTCACTTAAGTTAACCCAATACATGAATCCTGAAACATGATGCTTTATTTATTTGATCCAGCCTTGCTAACTTGAAACTTGGTACAAAAGCCCTTCAGGTACAGAAATATTGACTATAGAAATCTTTAGCAATTTATTCCACTATAACACTTCAAAGAATGAAGTATTTTATACAAAAAGTGTTACAAAATATCCTAGAAAAATCATAGGAATTTTCTAAGGAAAATAAAATATCTCTTACAAAAATATAGTGACAGTTGCTTAACAACTTGCAAGCTATCATATTTATTCAAATTAAATAGAAATGTTGTTTGGATTTAGGTGCAGCTGACTATTGTGTTGTCTTCAACGCTGGCAAAAAGATCTTCAATCTGTTTTGAAATGTTATCTCTCATCTGATACACTTTAACCACTAATACTCTTTCATCTGTTGTTTTAATTGCCTTACTGCTCTAAAATTTTGTTTTTACTGTGTAAAAACAATAATCTGTTTTTCATCCTCTTTCACTGTAATTTGTTTTTACAGCAAATCAGTAAGCTTTTGCCAAAATTCTTCATTAGGTAACTTGATATTGGTAAGTTTTCTGTAATTTTCATCAGCCTCTGTGTATTTGACAAAGGTTGGTTTGACCATGTCGGGGTCCTAGTGATTTGGCATATTGGCATACCAAATGACCAGGCAACATCAGAACCACATTGGGATCTCAGGATCTAGCCCTCCTCGATCCAGAGAGGGATCTCTCTATAAAGTTAAAGGATAATATATCATTAAATTTCAGTTTAAGGTATTAGGTTAGTTATAGAACACAAGGGTTTTTATTTTATTTGTTTGGTTTGGAAACATTGACAGAAGGGTTTAGTGTGAGGTAAAGGAAATGAGCAGTGAAGGATTTTCGGCAGTGTGGAGATAATTTAAAGAGAATACAGGTCCATTGGGCAATGGGGTCATAAAAGGGTTTACTTGCAATCAAAATATCCAAGGCTTTCAAAGGGCTAGTCATCTAAATCAGAGGATCTCTTAAGATGATTGCATGTGATGAAATAATAAGGAAATGAAAGGAATAACAAGGAAAGCCTTTCAAGGTGACAACTTTGGAGTAAGTCAAGGGACAACGCATACCTTATACCTCTATGATCAATACTCTTGATGAGGTTAAATTCAAAGACAACAATCCAGCAGTCCTCTTGACTACTTTCAGACAGTAGAAAACACTTAAGTTTAAACACAGAGTGAAGTCTAAGATGAGAGAAAGAATTTTAACCTTCTTTGCTTTTGACCCTCAACTCAAAGGGATTTTCGAAAGGCTAACTGTTGGAAAGGGGACTTAGGGGACAGGGCTAACACTAGATCTCCCTATTTCCTAATTCTTTCAGCTGAACCAAACGAGAACATCTAAGAAACAAACTCTAAATTCATACATCAGTAAGCATGGGAAAACCAACTCTTCAACTTGTTAGATTATATTGAATTTGTTTTGAGATATACAAATAGCAGAAAACATAAATATAAGAATGTGCAGGAAGCATTAGGGTACTTGCAGCAGTATATCCTAAGCTAAAATTATTGTTTCTTATAAGAGAAAATGAAATATGATGTAACACAGAGGGAAAACAATAACAGAGAAGGGACATATCACCAATGACTTAGATCAGGATCCGATGAACATGCTTGTCATATTAGTAGAGCAAAACCAGTCACATACATTCTTGTCCAATAGCTTGATACAATCCAGAAATCATCTCCCAGCCTATTTACAACAACTACTTAGAGAACTCTAACTCAATAAACAACTTACAATCAGTTTATTTCCAACAACACTTAACAATGTGTTTTCGATGAGTTCTTATAGGTGTATGAGTGGTATTAGTGGTAGATAGGTCTTAAATGATTCATTAAGATAGAGGGGAAGAAGTATTTGAATGCCCACTCTGCTTAATGGTTTTACATTAACTGCTAGTACCCTTAAGATGACCTATAAGTCTTTGTCAGGTTGACAATAACTCCTAGGGTATGTTCTTTGAAATACTCTTTTGGCTATAGTACTATGTTTTATCTCCTGAGACAAGCAAGATGGATAGTTTGGCTTTCAGGTCTTCCATGTTGTGCAACCAATGTACTGACATTCTAGGAATTTTTTTCAAAGTAATAACTGTTATGGGGCTTGATGAAGAATGGAATGTGCTGTGGGGGTTTGTCCTTCTTAGGAAATAACTTTATGCTTGATAGGTTTCCTTTGTTGCTTTACTCACTGATAATATGCATTTAATCTTCAGATTAGGTGTCAAATCTTCAATATTATGCATTAAACTTTAATCCTTTCTGATACTCTTTGTTGTTTCTTCTGCTCATGTGTCCGGTTCTTTTTTGTTGATCTGGAGGGTTTGCTGAAGATCGAGGGTGATGATCTATTGAATAAAAATGAAATTAAACGTTTCCTGTTTCCTTTCTTCGCAATCTTTGGCTACAGGATCGTCACCCTACAGCCTATGTCACCTGACTGTGACTGTGGAAATCACATGAGTTAACCACTCTTTGAAACCTTCAAAACACAATAAACATATTATAAAATCCTGCGAGAGCTTGGATAACTATGACAAAGGCTCGGGGGCATGACGAAGGAGTAGTGCGAGTGGTGAAATGTAGCAGCGGAGGGGAAAAACCCTGGAAGAACAGCTAACCAGGTTTAAATTAGAAACAAGGAGCGAAGGTGAGGAAAAGTGGTTTTAGAAAACCACTGGCGGTTATCGTATAACAAAAAGGCAGTAAGTGGTTTGGGTTGAATGGAGTGCGATTCCATAGAATGGTTGACACGTGGATTTTTAATACCGCGTATTTCGCAAAAGAGTTGCACAATGCTAGGGAGGGGGAAAAATAATGCGATATGGATCAGCAACCGTTGGATCTGGGGTGCTAGATCCAAAGGTGCGGAGTAAGTGTGACAAGCGGCAAGGTGCATGGGCGGAACGAGCCGTGGGCCAGGTAGGTGACGTAACCCTTTGTCGTGGAGTGGAAGGTGGGGTAGCGGTCGGGTCAAGCGTGAGCTGTTAGATCTGCTGGGTGGATGGCTGGGATCGCATCAGGAGGTCGAGTATCACGGAGGGAAAAGGAAAGGGAGCGATGGATTGATATTTGCCGATGTGATGGAGTGGGGCCAGAATGGGTGTTAAGGCGTGGTCCTGTGGGAGGGAGAAGGAACTAGGACTTAGGAGGAAAGGTGCTTATTGCATCGAGAAAAAGGATGAAGGGAAGTTTGGGAAAGAAGGAGTTAGAAATTGTGACGAGGCCTTAAGCGCTTGGTTATAACACGTGGTTTCATGCGGAAGGGGGGACCAGGGGATTTAAGCCCTCGGGGGCTAATACCTCCATGATGCAAAAGACTGCTTTAGGCCTTAAAAAATGGATTTTGAGGCTAAATGAAGGTTCCGATAGGTGAGAAAGGGGTTTTTAAACCTTATAAGAGGGAATTTATGAGGTTTAAAGGGAATTTTGAAGGTTATGGAGGAAAATGAGAAGTAAAACATAACGGAAGTGAGGGATATGGAGGCCTCTTTAAACAATTCCCTTCATAGTAGAATAGCAGGATCGAACGCTTTGAGGGAAACAACAGTGAAGATTTTCATGAGGATATAAGATACATGAGACTTCAAGCATGGAAAATTTTCAAAGAAAATATTCACTTGAAGGCTCGGTCATAAATTTAGCCACCTTTTTGCTTTGTCAAATTATTACAGGTGGCTAACAGTGGCTCCACATGGGGATGGCATCTTCTTGAAGGTGTCAAGAATTTCAGATAAAATATTTGGAAGTAGGCTAGAGCCTTGCACTTGACCATCTTTTTCTTTCTCTGATTCAGCTGTTACAGACATGATGAGTATTATATCAGCAGTAATACTTTCCCAAACAACTACCTACCCATCCTACTGTTCTAACATTTTTTCTTCAAGGTGCACTTAAACTTACAGACCTTTCACATCATTCATTTTTTATTGAAATCAAGAAACTAATCTAAGTCTAACCTTATTCCTCCATAAGACCAGATTAAACAGTTGGACTCATAGCTTCTATACCTAAACTAACATTTGCCAGGATTAAACTGTCTGAAAAATTTTCATTCTCTATATTCTGAAACAAAAATTGAAAACACAGCCAAACCAGGATTAAACTGTTTGATTTGTTGTGGGCCCATGGCATAAAGACAAGCTGCACATGAACTGAAACTTGCAAAAATTCCGAACCAAAATATGAAGGCTAAAGGTCTGAATTTCAAAAATATTCTTCCTTCTTGTTGTGACTCAGATTTTGAGCTTCTTAGAGTCACCTTTTCTTCCTTCATTTCAGCTTTGGTTTTGATCTTGTTAGCGCTGTTTTCTTCTTCTTTGCTGGTTCAATTTTTGAGCATGTTAGAACCAGTACCTTTCCCTTTCTTCAGGCTCAGGTTTTGATCTGATTTGAGCCATTATTTTTAGAACTCCATAGGTTTAAGATTTGAGCTTGTCTGAACCTTTCTCTTTCTATTTTTGTATATTTTTTTCTTTTCTTTTCAAACAAAACATAGCAATGATATTTAAAATGGGAATGGGAGTGAAAAATTTAAACTTGCTTCAGCAGAAATAATGCTTGAGCATCTTGCCATTGACAGGACCCCCAAACAAGTCTGTACCATCCATTTCTTGCAGAAAAAATGCATTGGGACCAATGGCGGATTGAATGATGTAAGGATCTTGCCATAAATTGTCAAACTTGCCATTCTTACCCTTATCTTCTCTCCTAGAGTCCCATTTGAGTACCTTGTCTCCAATTTTGAAATCACAGGCCTTTGTCCTTTTATCAAACAAATTTTTGATATTCTCTTATACTTTCTGAGCTCTGTTGTAGACTTCTTCTCTTGTTTGCTGGAGATGTATGGTCTGATTAATCCTCCTTACCATGCTATCTTCCTCTAACTGTATTTCTTGGACCAAATTTATCACTGGTACTCCTAATCTGGTAGGAAAAACTGCATCTTCCCCATAAACTAGCTGATAGGGAGACATTCCAATGGATTTCTTTGTTGTCAATCTATTTACCCATAAAGCATGCACTGGCTTATTATGCCATGACTTTTTATTATCTTCCAGCAGCTTTTTGATGATGCTCACCAAACTTTTATTTGATGATTCTGCCAGCCCATTACCCTATGGGTAATAAGCAGTGGAATAACCAAGTACAATTTGATATTTGTGACAAAAATCAATCATCTTTTTGGAACCGAATGCAGCAGCATTGTCAGTGATAATTTTCCTAGGGTAGCCAAATCTAGATAGGATATGGTCTTCAAGGAATTTTATGATAACTGAGTCTGTGGCACTCCTAGAAGGGATGGCCTCTATCCATTTAGTGAAATAGTCAGTGGCTGTGAGTATCCATCTATGTTGGGCAGATGAAGCAGGGTGGATTTCCCCAATGAAGTCTAGGCCCCACTATTGAAAAGGAGCTTCAACAGTGACTGGTTGTAAGGGTAAAGGGAGGAGTTTTCGTTTGCCCTAAAAAATTTGACATTTGTGGTAGGCAACTATCATTTTGTAGACATCTTGGAAAAGGGTGGGCCAGTAATAGCCAGCTCTAAGGATTTTATTGGTAGTGGTTTTCCAATAGAGATGACCTCCACATTCTCCTACATGAAACTCGTGCTTGATCCTGTCTGCATCAAATTCAGGCAAACATTTAAGCAATAAACCATTGGCACTTTTCCAATATAAACATTCATCTAAAATGCAATAATTTCTAGCTTTCAACTTTAAAAACCTTGCCTCTGTCTTAGATAAATCAGGAGGAGCATTAAGATTGGTAAGCACATACAAAATATTAGCATACCAAGGTGAGTTTTGGAAATGATATTCCACCATGGGAGCTGGTAACCCTTCATGTTCATCCAATGCGTCTACCATATTTATGTCAAGGTCTTGTAAGTTAGATTCAGCCATCAATTGTGCTAAGCCTTGACCCTTGATGAGTTTAGTGGGTTTGATTTCCAAATCATATTCTAGTATCACAACAATCCACTTGCCTCTTTTTCCATCTGGATCTTGTGACAAAATGTCTTTCACTACTATATTGGGCACAAAGGCAATAGTATGAGAATGTAAAATATAAACTCTCAAATCCTTCAAGGCCTTTACCAAGGCATAGGCCTGTTTTTCCATGATATTATATTTCAGAGGGGCATCTCTTAATGCCTTGCTGGAAAATTCAATTGGCTGCTCTCGTCCTTCCAGATTTTTCTGTAATAGGAAAAAAACCACAGTATGCTCTGATGCAAATGAAAATATGAGGAAATCCTTAGTAAAATTAGGGCTGATGAGAACTGGTGCTTGGGTGAGTGCATGTTTTACCAGCTCAAAGGATTTCTTGGCTTCTAGAGTCCATTTAACTCCTACCTCCTTTTTTAGCATATTTGTCATGTTTCTGAGGAGTTTTGCTAGGTTGGGTATGAATCTCCTCAAGAAATTAATATTTCCAATGAAAGATTACAATTCCTTGATGTTTCTAGGGTGACTAATTTGCAAAATACCTTCAACCCTTTTTGGGTCTATTTTTATCCCCTCTTCAGATATGATATGACCGAGTAGTTTACCTTCTTGGAGACCAAACAAAGTATTTTTGGGATTTAAATATAGCCCATAACTCCTGAATTTCTCAAAGACCTTTCTCAAATGTTTAAGGTGTTCTTTATCTGTTTTGGAATAGATTGTGATGTCATCTAGGTAGATTACAATGAAGTACCCTATTTCTTCTGAGAATGCAATGTCCATGGCTCTTTGAAAGGTGGCACCGACATTCATTAGTCCAAAAGGCATTTTCACATACATGAAAGTACCCCAACGAGTTGTGAAGGTTGTCTTGAGTTGATATTCAGGTAGTACCAACACTTGGTTATATCCTGAAAATCCATCTAGCAGAGAAATCCTCTTAGAGCCAACTACCCTTTGTAGGATGTGTTCCATTTTGGGCAAGGGGTAATTGTCTTTTAATGAGGCCCTGTTTAAGTTTATGAAATATATGCACAACCTTATTTCTCATTTATTTTTCCTTACAGCCACAGGGTTAGATACCCAGTCTGAAAACCTAACAGGGACTATGATTCCAGCATTATACATTTTCTTAATTTCCTTTTCTACCAGAGGTAACTGTACAGGGTTTATTTTTCACAGCTTTTTCTTAAGAGGTTTATGGTTTTCTTTCAATGGTATCCTTTGCTGGATGGTCTCTGTGTCATAGGCCTTCAAATATTTATAGGTCCAAGTGAAAACATTAGCAAACTCTTTAAATAAATCATTGTATTTCAGCTTGATATGAGCTGGAAATGTTTTAGATAATTTGATCATCTTAGGCTAGTCCTTGGCACCTATGTTACATTCCTCAATATCAGATTCAGTGGGTTCTATTGTTGGCTTCTTTTCCACATCATTAAAATCGAAAAGGTCTTCTAGAGGGGCCAGTCCTCAGGTTATACCTTTGTCTTTGGATTGTAGTACCTCTATGTCTTCTTTATCTGCATTTATGTATTTTTCTGTGTGATTTTCGAATTCTCTGGTCAGCAGGTTTATTTCTGCAATAGGGAATGGTTTTTCTTCATCAGGGGGATTTTCATCTAAACAAACTTCATCATACTTGGAGTTTGAATTTGGAAATTCAAACTCGTTCCTGGAAAGCAGGAAATCCTCTATCTGTTTATCACCCTCAAAGACCTGCCAATATTTTTCATTATCAAGTACTGCTGGTCTGTAGTTTGTTTGAACAATGAACTGTTTGTCGTTATGTGGTCTTTGGCATGAGCTAGCAGCACAGGCCAAACCATTTGCAGGTATGTTTTGACTTCTAGGGACAAACACCAGCTCATATTCTACAAATGTTTTCAGAAGATCCATGGCATCATTTCTGTATGCCCTTAATCTAGGATGTTTGGCAGTGTATTCTCCATTTGTTTTTTTGATGACCAGCTCTGAGTCTCCATGAACAACTATCCTCTTGGCTCCTAGTTTTTTCAATAGATGTAATCCTAAGAGGGGAGCTTCGTACTCTGCTATGTTGTTTGTGCACTTGAAGTTTAACTTGAAAGCATGGCTTTCAGCATAACTGTTTTCAGTGTTGTGCAACCATACTCCTGCTCCTACACTCGTTTTAGTTCAAGACCCATCAAAACTCATGCTCCATAAGGGGCTGTTTCCAGATTTTCTATCAGTTTCATCCTCAATGTCATGTTCATCATTATGTTGCTTCCTGAGGTTATCACCCTGTCGTGTTACGTTTTGTTCCTCAGGATTTTCATGGAGTTTAGGTCGATGGGAAGTCTGCTATTTACAGTCTTGGTCCTGTTCACTCTGGTTTTCTAATTCAGCAAACTGTTCAAGTCTTTCTCCCTTTTTTTCCTCTATTTCCAGAGTTGCAATTATGTTTGGATTTGTGACCTCTAGTTCTTGCTCATTAGTGAACTCATTGTAAAGGATAAAAGAGTCTAGGTCTGTATGGGCATAGTAAAGAGGGGCATTCTCTGGTTTCTCTGGGCTACTCACCATTAATTTCATGTGTGATTCCCTATAGAGTCTTCTAAGTTGGCTAAAAACAAGGATAGTGGCATATGTCATGTCCATTTGCATTGTACCCTGCAGCTTGGCTCCCCAGGATCTTGACAGCAACATGCCATATTTGGGAGGCACATCAGCCACCACAACATCCATCACCATGCACTTGGCTAGGATTTGGGTCAAATTCACACAGAGGTCTTTGATTAGGCCCAAAATTTTTACTCTGCTAGAGTCAAAAGAATATAAATCTTTATATGGTTTGGTTTCCAAATTGAAAGGAAACTGGTTCTTCGAAAGGCTCAATTCTATTTTGTTGGTCACTGTTTTATTGGTAAAATCAGCTTGCTGATTTTCACTATGTACATTCGTTGAAACTGTTTTTTCAGAAGGACTAGATGTAATGCTAGTGCTGCTGGCTTCTTGACTTGGTGTATCAGTGGTTTGGATGTTCTTACCCTTTCTTTCATCAGAAATTTCAACTGTTGTTTTGTTTTTTCCAACAACGTCTTTAGCAGTCTTTTCAGGTCTTTTCTTAATAGTAATTTCAGAGGTTTTTGGTTGTGAGTTTCTAGGTTTTTTTTTTCTTCTGAGATCATATTTTTCTCGGATCTGCATGATGGCATTCTCGAATCCTAACCTATAGTCTTCAGATTCTAACCCTTCCTCACCATAATGTGTGCATGAGGTCTGGTTATCTTCTGTGAAAAAGGTCAGGTCTTCGTTATTAACTCCCAACATGTTTATAATAGTTCCCTCTGACTCTTCTATCATTCCCTCCTCTTCATCAACATAATTTTCTTGAAATGGAGCTCTGACTTGTTGATCAACATCCCTTTGTTTCACCTGAGGGGGGTTTCTCCTAAAGTTCTGGTTCTGACTTTGAGTCTGGTTCTTATTTTGGGCACTTGTTTGGACAGCTAACCTCTCCATCATTTTTTCTAACCTATCCATGTTCTTGGCTAGATGGTCTAATTTTGAGTCAGATGTAGAAGGTGCAGTGTCCTCTCTGTATGTCACTATCTTCTCAGCCCTCATCTTGGCTCTTTTTTCAATCAGATTAGCTTCCACACTAAGAGCTCCCTTCTGCATGTATTCTAAGGTTAAGGGATCTCTTTCTCTAAGCTGATAGGCCATTTCAGGATCAAATCCTTCAGGAAATTTGGCCAAGGCTGATCCTTGTGGAGGTTTCAAGTCTGAGGGCAGCGCATTATACACACTATTGAATCTGGTGCAATAATTTTGAACACTCTCCCCAGGGCTTCTCTTTAGGTTGTTGTAATCTGAAAGTATTTGGAGTGGATTTTTCCTAATTTTCCATTTGTTTGTGAATGTTTGATGTAAAGAAGGGAGATCATTGATGTTGTGAGGGGCTAAACTCTTAAACCATTTCTTGGTTTCCCCTCCTAGGTTTTGGGAAAAGATTCTCATCTTAATGGTCTCATCTTCTATTTCCATATAATCGAAGGCATCATTCATCTTGTCCACATGCTGTTGAGCAGTAGTGGATTAAATTCTAGTGAAATGGGGAATCTTGGACTGATATTAATTGGGTAAAGGAACCAGAGGTTGTGGTATCACTAGGGGGGCATACCATGCTGCCATGATAGTATTTTGTGGGAGTAAAGGAGTGGCTTGAACAACAGGTATGTGGATGGCAGGAATGCTTGGACCAACAAGAGACTGTTGAGTAGATCTAGGGTGAGAGAGACCCAAGTTATGAATGAGATGGAGATCAAGAGGTGTGGATGGAGGGGTTTCTCTGTTACCAATATGTTGACCACTATGTGGTGGTGAACTTGGAGGCTCAAAGTCTGTCTATTCTATACCACTAAATGACTTAGCTCTTGGTAAATTACTTGGTAAATCTAAGTTAACTTGGGTATCTGATAGAGCTATAAGGTTTACAGGCATTGAGTTAGCTCTATGAATGGGCCTGACAGTAGTTGGATCCCTAGATACAGGAGAATTCCGAAGAATTCTTTCTGGGTTATCAACTATTTCAGGAGGATTTGGATCAGGATAAGCTCTGGTGTGGATTCTTCTTGAAGCCAGTATGTTAAGTTTCAGACCCAGAAAGGAAGGAAGTTAGCCAGATATAACAATATTTAAGAGGAAAACTAGTCTAAAACAAAGAAACTTAATCCTCAGAGTTTCCTAATCATGGGTGTGAACAATGTTCTTATGGTAGTGCGGGCTGCCCCAGTGGAGTCTTTGTGAAACCAGGAATAGTCAGCAGGCCTACTAATCACCAGTGGAGTCTTTTGATATTTTTAGGAGTTTTTGGAGTCGCCAGGTGGATGATTTCAAATGTTCAAGGTGATTTATTGTCCACCACAATGATTAACTACCAGTATAAGGCTTGTGGGTTTTCTAAGTTCTTAATGATGTCTAAAATATCAGTCTACTCAGAATGTGTCCCCAGTGGAGTCGCCATTATGTTGGGGTCCTAGTGATTTGGCATACTGGCATACCAAATGACTAGGAAACATCAGAACCACTTTGGGATCTCAGTATCTAGCCCTCCTGGATCCAGAGAAGGATCTCTCTATAAAGGTAAAGGATAATATATCCTTGAATTTCAGTTTAAGGTATTAGGCTAGTTATAGAGCACAAGGGTTTTTATTTTATTTGTTTGGTTGGGAAAAATTGACAGAAGGGTTTAGTGTAAGGTAAAGGAAATGAGTAGTGAATGATTTTCGACAGTGGGGAGATAATTTAAAAAGAATACAGGTCCATTGGGCAATGGGGTCATAAAAGGGTTTACTTGCAATCAAAATATCCAAGGCTTTCAAAGGGCTAGTCATCTAAATCAGAGGATCTCTTAAGATGATTGCATGGGATGAAACAATAAGGAAATGAAAGGAATAACAAGGAAAGCCTTTCAAGGTGACAACTTCAAAGTAAGTCAAGGGACAGGGCATACCTTATACCTCTATGATCAATACTCCTAATGAGGTTAACTTCAAAGATAACAATCCAACAGTCCTCCTGACTACTTTCAAACAATAGAAAACACTTAAGTTCAAACATAGAGTGAGGTCTAAAATCAGAGAAAGACTTTTAACCTTCTCTGCTTTTGACCCTCAACTCAAAGGGATCTTCAAAAGGCTAACTGTTGGAAAGGGGACTTAGGGGACAGGGCTAACACTAAATCTCCCTATTTCCTAATTATTTCAGCTGAACCAAATGAGAACATCTAAGAAACAAACTCTAAATTCATACATCAGTAAGCATGGGCAAACCAACTCTTCAACTGGTTAAATTATATTGAATTTGTTCTAAAATATACAAATAGCAGAAAACATAAAGACAAGAATGTGCAGGAAGCATTAGGGTACTTTCAACAATATATCCTAAGCTAAAATTACTGTTTCTTATCAGAGAAAATGAAATATGATGTAACACAGAGGGAAAACAATAACAGAGAAGGGACACATCACCAATGACTTATATTAGGATCCGATGAACATGCTTGTCATATTAGTAGAGCAAAACCAGTCACATACATTCTTGTCCAATAGCTTGATACAATCCAGAAATCATCTCCCAGCCTATTTACAACAACTACTCAGAGAACTCTAACTCAATAAACAACTTACAATTAGTTTATTTCCAACAACACTTAACAATGTGTTTTCGATGAGTTCTTATAGGTGTATGAGTGGTAGTAGTGGTAGATAGGTCTTAAATGATTCATTAAGACAGAGGGGAAGAAGTATTCATATGCCCACTCTACTTAATGGTTTTACATTAAATGCTGGTACCCTTTAGATGACTTAGAAGTCTTTGTCAGGTTGACAATAACTCCTAGGGTATGTTCTTTGAAATACTCTTCTGGTTGTAGTACTCTGTTTTATCTCCTGAGACAAGCAAGATGGATAATCTGGCTTTCAGGTCTTCCATGCTGTGCAACCAATGTACTAACATTCTAGGAATTTATGTCAGAGTAGTAACTGTTATGGGGCTCAATGAAGAATGGAATGGGCTATGGGGGTTTTTCCTTCTTAGGAAAGAACTTTCTGCTTGATAGGTTTCCTTTGTTTCTTTACTCACTGATAATCTAAATTCAATCTTCAGATTGGGTGTCAAATATTCAATATTATTCATTAAACTTTAATCCTTTCTGATACTCTTTGTTGTTTCTTCTGCTCAGGTGTCCGAGTCTTTTTTGCTGATTTGGAGGGTTTGCCGAAGATCGAGGGTGATGATCCATTGAATAAACATGAAATTAAACCTTTCATGTTTCCTTTCTTTGCAATCTTTCGCTATAGGATCGTCACCCTGTAGCCTATGTCACTTGACTGTGACTGTGGAAATCACATGAGTTAACCACTCTTTGAAACCTGCAAAACACAATAAACATATTATAAAATCCTACGAGAGCTTGGATAACTACGACAGAGGCTTGGGGCCATGACAGAGGAGCAGTGTGAGTGGTGAAATGCAGTGGCAGAGGGGCGAAACCCTGGCAGAACAGCTAACCAGGTTTAAATTTGAAACAGGGTGCGAAGGTGAGGAAAAGTGGTTTTAGAAAAAAACTGGAGGTTATCGCATAACAAAAAGGTAGTAAGCAGTTTGGGCTAAATGGAGTGCAATTCCTTAGAATGGTCGACACGTGGATTTTCATTACCGCCTATTTCGCAAAATATTTGTGCAATGCTAGGGAGGGGGAAAAATAATGCGATATGGATTGGCAATTGTTAGATCCGAGGTGCCAGATCTGACGGTGCGGAGTGAGCGCGACAAGCGGCAAGGTGCATGGGCGGAACGAGCTGTGGGCCAGGTAGGTGACGTAACCCTTTGTCATAGAGAGGAAGGTGGGGTAGTGGTCGAGTTAAGCGTGAGCCATTAGATGTGCTGGGTGGGCAGTTGGGATCACATTGGGAGGTCGGGTATTGTGGAGGGAAAATGAAAGGGAGCAATGGATTGAGATTTTCCAATGCGATGGAGTGGGACCGGAATGGGCATTAAGGCATGGTCCTGTGGGAAGGAGAAGGAACCAGGACTTAGGAGGAAAGGCGCTTATCACATAGGGAAAAAGGATGAAGAGAAGTTCAAGAAAGAAGGAGTTAGAGATTGCGACAAGGCCTTAAGTGCTTGGTTATAGCAAGTGGTTTCATGCGGAAGGGGGGACCAGGGGATTTAAGCCCTCGGGGGCTAATACCTCCATGATGCAAAAGACTGCTTTAGGCTTTAAAAAATGGATTTTGAGGCTAAATGAAGGTTCTGATAGGTGAGAAAGGGTTTTAAAACCTTATAAGAGGGAATTTATGAGGTTTAAAGGGAATTTTGAAGGTTATGGAGGAAAATGAGAAGTAAAACATAAGGGAAGTGAGGGATATGGAGGCCTCTTTAAACAGTTCCCTTCATAGTAGAATAGCAGGCTTGAACGCTTTGAGGGAAACAACAGTGAAGATTTTCATGAGGGTATAAGATACATGAGACTTCAAGCATGGCAGTTTTTCAAAGAAAAGATTCACTTGAAGGCTCGGTCATAAATTTAGCCACCTTTTTTCTTTGTCAAATTATTACAGGTGGCTAACAAACCACAAAGATATTTTTTATCTCATGCTGTAAATAAAACAAATCTTCAATTCTTTTGTGCAACACTTTGCCTATAGGTACTCCTTGCCAATTTTCCTTGTTTACTTATTCTTCGGAAAAATCTCTGATTTTCTTGTTGTAATCTTCTTGCTTCATTAGTTTATCATTTAGAACAAGAATGTTTGGCAAGCATTTTTGCCTCAATATATCAAATTTTACCATAAATCTAGTTATGGCCAAATCCATGTTCCGACACTTCTCTTCTAGTTGCTTCATCAATTTTTTCTTTGTAGTTACCTTTCTCACTTCAAGAATTGTTTTAGTTCTATCAATTATCCCAATCTCATCCAATTCTTGCTTGTTTCTGGTGTTTAAAAACTTGATTATTTCTTGGGCCTCTTCAGGTTTGGCAGCAAGCTCTTCCTTTGTCTTCACAATTTCTTCTTTTGCTACTTTAAGAAAATCCTTTTTTTCATAGATTACCTGAATGGAAGGCCAAGTGTCATTGATTGACTCAATGATCTTGGACCACAACTGATTTTTTATGTAAGCCATTATTTCTTTCAAGGTTAATTATGTTTCAACCTTCTTCAACTGCTCACTTAACCTTTTGGCTTTCTGTTCCTATGTTTTAGCATTGATTTGAGATAATTTCTTGGCATCTTCCAAGTTCTTAATTTGTTCTTTCAACCTATTGATATCATTATTTTTAATGGACATATCTTCCATGAATTTTGTAAGCTTGATTGCCTCATCTATTTGTTGCACTGCTGAAGTAGATGATTCTGTAGCAGATGTGGTGGAAGAAGTCATTGGCATAGCTGTGGCCAATGGGACTTTTGGTGCAAATTCCTTTGCTATGGTTGAAGGAATGGTTGTAGTTACCATGGGCATGACTGTGGGAGGAGCACTTTGAGTTTTTGTAGCTTATTTCTCTTGGACAAGCTTGTCCATTTCTATCTCCATTTCCTTAATCTGTGCTATCATTTTGAGGATGAGACTCATCATCTCATATTTCTGATTTTCCTCTTGCACAATTTATTTTTCTTGTGGATGTTCTGTTGGAGGTAATTTTAGTTTCTTTCTAAGTGCTGCAATGTTAGCATTTTTATTTTTCACTAATTCTTCTGCCTCCTTTACATTTGCTGGGTCATACCCTACTTCAATTACAAGTTCTTTTAAGGACTTAATTCTAGTGTCCTTAGCAGAAGAGGACGCTTTTTCAATCCTAATTTGATCTCTAAAATTGGTTATAGTGTTCTGAAGTTTCTGGGCACTCATTGCGTTGGTAGTCATAGTAGAATAAATCATTTCAGAGCTTTGCTTATGAAACTCAATTTGATCTAAAGGATGAATGATTTCTACTGGTACTTCAAAGTCAACTTTCTTGTAGTTTGCAACCATTGTAGGTTTAGGCAGTGTTGGTTGTAGCACTGTCATAAGAAATTTCTTGTTGGTGTAATGAAAGGCTAAGAGTAATCTATTTTGATTTCCTAGAGTCTGTTTTAGATACTGTGAACAAATCTCATTCTTTAACTCTTCATTCTTAGCCTTGATTTCCTTGTATTTTTCTTTGATATCACTGTCTGTATTCTCTGTTTGCTGTGATGAGGATGCCTCAATGTTTTTCTATTTTTCAATCATTTGAGTGTCTGAATTATCATTTTCTTGCTCATTTACAATAATTGTAGTAGCACATGTGTTCTTCTCTGTGTTTTCTTCATCTAGAACCTCAATTGCTTCTTTCTCCTTGTTCACTGGATTGAGCTTAGGTTTCTTGTTATACCGGATTTTGAACCTGGTATCTGTTGTTGTTTCAACTGTGTAGGTGCCTTCTTCTCTGATTCTCTTTGTGGTTTTATCCTCTTGATTCACAGTTTTTAAGTTGTGACTAGTATCACCTTGTTTAACTGTTTCCATCAAGGTATTTTCGAGCCATTCTGTTTGATTAGAAAACTGCTCAATCTCAGGATCATGGATATAAGGGGTTAACTTGCATTTTACCCTCATTTTACTAAGTATTCCATGAGGATCGTAATTCCACAAGAAAATTTCTTCAAATTTATATTCTAACAATGGTTTTGCTGCTTCTAAACCTGTTTCCCTGTGATTGAAAATGAAAGGACCCACCTAATTATTTAATTTGAATTGAGTCTTTTTTTTGGTAGCCAAGAAGTTGATGGAATCTAAATTGAGAATTTTTCTTATGTACACTAAGGCAAAAACTCTCATTGGCAAGTATTTTGGTAGTTTATAGGGTAAAAGGTTTGACCCATAGACTCTAATTTCTGTATGATTTTGGTAAAGAAACCAATCTCCAGTTTTGCTTTGCTCTGACAGCTGTAACACTTTCTTTATCTCATTATTTATCATTGGTTGTACACTGTTTGTTAGCATGTTTATCAATGGATGAACAAAACAATCTATAAAATCCACATAAGTGAATTCTGTTGGTTCTTTTCTGATTAGAGAGGTCTAGAAAATGACTGATAATGGATTACCTTCTACATCCAATTTCTGAAGGTTTATTGGAAATTTATATGCTTGGAAGTAAAGGAACATGTGAAAGAGGAAGGATGAATATCTGAAAACTCCTTCAGTGGAAAATTTAACAAGCTGATCATGGATACTATCAGCTATATATTCAGCATAGTTATAAATGACAGAAGGAGGTTGACCAGGCACAAAAGTGGATAGAAACCTAATAATAGACTCATCTGTGTGCTCATCAGTAAAATGACCAAGGATGAAGGATAACATTGAAATGACATGCCTTGATCCTTCAGGAAATTTTGAAGATGAGTAAGGAGGGTTTATCTTTGGGATTTCAACATATGAAGGCATCAAATTTTGGAAGATCTGAAATATATTAGGAAAGTATAACTCAATATAAATCTTTGTAAGAGCTTCTATGGATAATGGAACTGCATTGGGATCTAGTTTCAGATGAAGTGTTAGGTTTATGGACTCTGAAGTAATAGTGAATAATACTTCTTTGTTAGCATCAGCAATAGCTCTTTGGTCAAGGGAATAATAGGTTTGGCACAGCCTAATGACTTCTGGACAATGATGAGTATGTGGAAATACATATTTAGGTAAATTGGACTCCCAAATTTGAACTTCATCTCCCTGATCTAAGGATTTTTCTAGACTCCAGTAGTGGAGATATAATAGATTGAATTCTATCACTGGATCAATTATTTTATAATCAATATCAGCTAAGGGTGTATGATTAACATCTACAACAGGAGGTTGTAGTGGATTTATAACAATGGTGGTTTTAGAAGCCATTACTGGGTTTGATTTTTCCAATTTTAGCCTTCTGGATGCTTAAAACTCTATTTTTAGGCTTTTTGTACTCTTCTGTAAGATTAAAATATTTACAAAAAGTATTTCTGGTTTGACAGAGGTCTTTTGAACAGTAATAGGTAAAATTGGGCTTTCTTATGGTTTTAACCCTCAATTTAATTCCAAAATTTATCTTCAAACTCTTTTTCAGATTCAGGAAAAATATAACAAGGGTTTTTTTGCTCTTTTTGGATAAAATGGACTAAAAATAGTTTGATTCATGCATAACAGAGGTTCTGAGTATTTACAAAAGATTTGAATTAGTCAGGGGTTCTCTCAAGTCTTCAAAAGGCTTGAAATATCTTCAATTTTGATTTAAAAATAGGTTACAATATCAAAATTGTATTTTTATCAGGGTTTCACAACAAATACATTCTTTGAAGGAAAATAAAGGTATTTCTGTGGGCAAACAGGGTTTATGGCAATCAAATTCACAGAAAACTTATTTTTAAATGATGGGAAGGCTACTTTCTTCGAAGAATACCTATTTTTGTAGGTATTTGGTCTTGAAATAGGGTTTCTGAGGTGTCCGAATACTTTCGGTAGTTGTTGAAGTCCTTTGGAAGTAGATTGGAGGCTTTAGGCGGTTTTTGTAGCAATTTTAGATGGATCTTTGGTTCTTTGGGCATGAAGACAGGGCAAATGATGTCTTTTCTTCAGTCAGAAGTGGTTTAAACGAGAAGACAATGCAAAAAAGGTTTAAACTGTGCGCATATGAAGTTTTATAAATATTTTAGGTTTAAACCGTATACGCATTCAATGCGGGTCAAGTCAAAAGGAAGGTGGTTTGGCATCGGGGGTCGAATACAGCCAGGAAGTTATCGCACGATGAGAAGGTAGTAAATGGTTTCATTTCGAAGGATGTGATCCAATCTTTTTTCGTCGCATGGAGGAGAGAGAATAGGGTAATACAACCTATTTCTCAAAATCAAAATCGATTAAGCATGGTGCTATTGAAATTGCGATATTGAATATGGATCGTCAGACTGGGTTAAGGAGATGTGAACGGTGGAGATTGAGCGGTGGATTAGCTCGACATATGGGGTGTGGGGCCCGGGAGATATTATATATGGCAGGGTTAAGTTTATACGTTTAAAACATAGTTTTAAACGTAAAAACTAATGTTTTAATGTAATGGGCGGGATTTATGAATTTGCATAGTAAATAGGTGATTTACATGTGTATTGTGACCTTTGGCGGGTTTTATTATATATGTTTGATCAAACTATGGGGGATCGGAAAAATATTTAGCACATGGGTATTAAAACCATAGTTTAAACATTAATATAGTGGTTTTGAGGTATTTAAAAGTAAATGAATTAATATAAATACGGGAAGGGTATCTATAAGGAATTAATATAATAAGTTAGTTGTTAATATGAAATGAAATGTGGGTAGAAATACATATAAACACTAAGAAAAGTGTGATTTAAGTGTTATTGGCATGATTTAAGTGTTATTGGCACATTTTCATAATGGTGGCCCCCTTTTTACACTTACACTTAGGACAAATAACATTTTATGGGTTTTTGAAGGTTTTTTTTTATGAAATGAGATTAGTTAAGTGGAGTTTTACTTTTCCTAAGAAAAAAGGTGTTTTACATTAGGAAAAGTGATGGTGCAACTTCCTTGACCCACCCCGAATTCAGCATTTTAATTTATCAATGTGCTTGAACAAGTGTCCTTTGATTATATTACGTGTCAGCATATTCCTATATAAAAGGGTTTGTGCAAAATGCCAACGTGTTAATACGTGGAACGTTATATTAAAATACATGCGTTAATACAAGTCATGCTATGGATATCAAAACGAATATTAAATCTCGATCCTTGGTCACCGTAAGATTTTTTTTGCTGTTGCTATATTGGTTCGCATTTAATGACGTAGATAAATAGTTGTTGGTTCGATCGTCGTCTTCTACTTGGTTTCCTGCTTTGTTATTAGGATGTTCATTTTGGCGGTCCATTGGTATTGTTTCGTCTCTGTGTGAGGGTTTCGCCTTTTGGTTTTTGTTGCTGTGTTCCCAGTGCATGAACTTCTTGGGTTGTGAAATGATGTGCGATTGGCCAGAACTGGCATTTGTGTAAACAATGGTGAACTATTCGACTGTCTTAGCACGACCAGTCTCTTCCTCTGTAACTGTTTATCCCCACTGTTCTTATTATTTTCGTTTTTGTTATGTGCTTATCTTCGGCAATGATTTATTCCCTTCTTCGTTTGTTCGTAGGTGTTTTCAGTCGTGATGTCTCACGGATTCACTCGGCTTCTTCAGGCACTCGAACTGGTAAGTCGGCCCTCCATGATTCACTTTCGCATTCTCCTCCTTCACAACCTGACCTTTTGGCTCCTCGTGAGCAGGTCTGGTCGTCGTTCGGGTGATAGTTTTTGTTCAACTAAGAATCACTACGTTCTTTCCCTTCCACAAGGTAAGGCTATTGAATCCCTTCTACGTCCTTTGTTTTTCTTGAATGAGGTACAATGGCAAACTGGCTAACGCCATTTCTTGGTTCTATGCAGGTGAATGCCGCTGTCTCGCGGTCCTGTCCTCGGTCTCGGTTACTCGGCTCCTCCTTTTCTCACGGGTAGCATCCAACTACATTTCAACCTCCGTTTTATACTGTGATGTATCTAAATCTTGCAGGCAGTTTCGTTCCAATGTTTTCTGAGCGTCTTGGCTGTAGCAACCTGTAGGTTAGCTAAAATATTGTCCAGCTATGTCTTCCCTTATTTCGACCTAGTCCGGTTTTGTACAGGTTTATTCTTCTAGGTTTCGAGGAACCTGCATGTAGCTTATGACTGTTGCACAATCAGTTTTTTTATAACCCTAAGGGTTTCTGGTCAAACCCTAACTGTAACTTCTTGTTCCGAGGGATTTCGTTGCTTTGTAATGTAATCAATGGAACTGTAATGTTAATCACTCTTAATGTGACTATTTTATATATATTTTGAAAGAAAGCCTCAAATTTCGTTTTCAATCTTGCTCAAGAAATATACTTGCATAATAACTGTTGCCTGTAGGTCGAGTTTGACTGCCTGTGTCTAATTTCGATTTGCGTTCTTGTTTCCTCGTCTTCTCGTTGGCGTTGTTTGGCCAATTCCTTCCTCGTTCTATATTTTATAAAAGTAACTCGTAGTGTCGCCTTCCTGCACTACCGAGACTTGTAACTTGTAAAAGGGAAAAGAAATGAAATAATTTTAATGGCTGGTACTGTGGTTCTGTTTTTTTAATAAATTGTCAATGCTATGCATGTTAGGCTATAAACAAAAAGATTGTTACTCAACATTCAACACAGATGAATGGCTGAACAATTTACTACTTGTTTTATTTCTCTTCTCAATGACAGGTTTGCAGAACCCCTGTAAAATGGCCTTCCTGTTCTTTTTGTAGCCCAGTGGAGGGAAAATTCGTTACCAGTTGGTAGCGCCCTTTATTGGTTACACGATTACATTGTCCCTTATTTCTATTTTTACTTTATCACTAAACGAATTTTAAAATAACCTAGTAAGCTACGGTTCTTAATGAAAGTGAAATAAAACCAGTTAAGCCAGCAACTCCTCACGACGGCTAATCCTCTAATCGAGAAAAAAAAACAGAATTAAACATGGACGGTGCAGGAGCACAATAAAATAACTAGTCACGAAAAAACCTTGAAAACTTCTTTGTCTGTTTACTCCCTAGTCGGATGCTCACCTGCATCGGAGCTCAGGGGAGTAGCAAAATGTCATGTCTCGCTCCATGAGTCATCAGGCAGCCATTTTACGGATAAATGTGCGTGAGCCAAACTGTCCTCTGATAAATAGGACGGTTCTTCCACTTGACCAGGTACTTTAAATAGTCCTTCCTGCGTGTTCGTTTGGCTACTTTTGTATCAAGGATACCCTCGATCTCAAGGGGTTGCGCTGCAGGCATCTGCTTTAACCAAACATCCTCTTCATCTGGGGTATTCCGTTCTGGCCTTGTTGCCTCTTCGTCTCCGGGACTAGTAGTGTAAGGGAACAAGTCTGCCATGTTAAAGATGGGCGAAATGCCTATTCCGGGTGGCAGCTGTATTTCATAGGCATTGGCAGAAAACTTGCGAAGAATTCTGCAGGGGCCAATTTTTTTAAACTTTAACTTGTTATAATGCCCTCTTGGAAACCGTTCCTTGCGCAAGTGGGCAAGGACTTCGTCCCCAACATTGAACTAAACTTCGCGCCTTTTTAAATCTGCCTGTTGTTTGTATCTTTGACTGCTGTCTACCAACTTCAATTTCACCTGCTCATGCATATCACTCATTGCTTGAGCGAAATCTTCTCCATCTGCGCTTCTTTTCTCGAGCTTTCCCAAATCCCGCAGTTCATGCACTCCGCGAGGATGCATGCCGTACAGAACCTGAAAAGGACTGTATCCCGTACTGCGATTTGGAGAATCATTATATGCAAATTCCGCTTGGGCAAGTACGCGATCCCACATCCATGAATTTTCTCCGATTAAGCTTCTTAGCAGGTTTCCCAAACTCCTATTTACCACCTCTGTTTGCCCATCGGTCTGTGGGTGATAAGCGGAGCTGAAATTTAGTTGGGTGTCCAGATTTTTCCACAGGGCACGCCAGAAGTGTCCTGTGAACCACACATCTCGGTCTGAAATAATGTACCTCGGCAAGCCATGCAGTCGAACAATTTCTGTGAAGAACAAGTGGGCTACGTGAGTAGCATCACTGGTTTTCCGACAGGGTATAAAATGCGCCATCTTCGAGAATCTATCCACCACTACCATCACTGAATCAAATCCTCGCTGTGTTCTAGGTAAACCCATGACAAAGTCCAAACTGACTGAGTCCCATGGCCTACTTGGTATGGGCAATGGCGTATAGAGTCTTGCATTATGGCTATGACCTTTTGCCAACTGACACATTTTGCACCTGCTTACATATCTCTGCACATCTCGCCGCAACTTTGGCCAATAATAGAAATGCTCTATCTGGGATAAGGTCTTGTCTATACCGAAATGTCCGGCTAGACCTCCGCTATGTTTCTCCCGAATAATGTTTTCCCGCATTGAACAATCGGGAATACACAACTGTGCTCTAACAATCCCTCTTGCAGATTGTAGTCCAACCACGGACTGTGATTCCGTAGTAAAGGGTTCTGACATGCTTCATGTGCCTCCTTAAAGTCTGTATCTGTCTGATATAGATCCCTCAGGTGTTCAAAACCTAGCACCTACACCATACTCTCCTGCAAAAGCAAAACCCTTCTGCTTAATGCGTCTGCCACCTTGTTGGATTGCCCGCTGATATGCTTCAATACAAATGTAAAGCTTTGCAGATATTCCACCCACTCTGCATGTTTGTGATTCAACTTGTGTTGCTGCATAACATACTGTAAAGCAGAATTGTCAGAAAATAACACAAACTCATTACCTAACAAATAGTGCCTCCAGTGCTTCAAGGCTTGAACGACCGCATAAAATTCTTTGTCATAAGACGAATACTTCTGTCTGCTTTCGTTCAATTTCTCACTGAAATAAGCAACCGGTCTGTCCTCCTGGCTAAGCACTGCCCCAATGGCTGTACCGCTAGCATCACAACGAACTTGAAAAAGTTTGTTGAAATCTGGCAATCTCAAGATCGGCCTCTCAATGATCTTTTTCTTCAGACTCTGAAAATTGTTTTCTGCTGCTTCAGTCCAGCAAAAACGTTGATTTGCCTTCTTAATTGTGTCCAACATAGGTGCACAAATCCCGCTAAAATTGCTGATAAACTTTCTGTAAAAACTTGCTAAACCATGAAAACTTCGAACCTCGAATAAGCTCTTTGGAGATGGCCAGTTAACTATTGCTGCAATCTTTTCCAGATCCATCTTCAACTCGTTTTCTGCAATCACAAAACCCAGATAAACTAATTCTTTTTGAAAAAAAAGTACACTTTTTCAAATTTATCAGCAGTATATTCTGCTGCAATCTTCGCAATACACTTCGAACATGTCAAAAGTGTTCCTCCTTCGTTCTGCTGAAAATTAAAATATCATCCAAATACACAATCACAAATTTTCCAATGAACTCCTTCAGTGCTTCATTCATTAGGCGCATGAAAGTACTGGGAGCGTTGCTTAATCCAAATGGCATCACCAACCATTCATACAGCCCTTCATTCGTCTTGAACGCTGACTTCCACTCATCCCCTTCTCGGATTCGAATCTGGTGGTAGCCACTCTTCAAGTCAATCTTCGAAAAATATGCTGCCCCACTCAAACAGTCCATCATGTCATCCATTCTCGGTAGTGGAAACCTGTACCGAATCGTAATCTTGTTGATAGCTCTCGAATCTGTACACATTCGCCATTCGCCACCTTTCTTAGGAGCTAATACTGTCGGAACTGCACAGGGACTCACTCTCTCTCTGATCAGCCCTTTATCAAGCAATTCCTGCACCTGTTTCCGAATTTCTTCATTATCTTTCGGGCTCATACGATAAGCTGCGTTATTTGGTAAGCTAGCCCTTGGTATAAAATCAATACAGTGGCTGATACCTCTCTCGGGGGGTAGCTCGTCTGGAAGATCGTCCACTATGATATCTCCAAAATCTTGCAACATGTCTTGAATCTCCTCAGGTAAATCTGAAATCTTTGTGTGCAGTACCATTGTTCTTGGCCTCCTCACAACAGCAAAATTCACATCATTATTTTCGATCTGTTTCAAAAACTCTTTTCCACCCATCAGCAGCGCTTTTACTCCACTAGCTTCTGTTGTACCTTCCTCTTGGATGGGTACAAGTGTGTGCTTGACCCCATCTTTGACAAACTTGTAGCAGTTCGTTCTTCCGTCATGAACCACTTTTCTGTCAAACTGCCAGGGCCTTCCTAACAGTATATGACAGACATCCATTGGCATAACATCGCAAACAATTTTGTCCTTATATCTGCCTATCTAGAACTCCACCTCGAACAGTTGATGTCCTTTCTGCAGCGACGACACTTTGTAGGGAGTGGGATGTTTCAGCTTTTTCAGTCCCAACTTCTCCACCATTTCCGTGGCCACCAAATTATCAGTGCTTCCACTGTCAATGATCAGTTTGCAGCACTTTCCCTGTGATTTGCAAACTGTCCGGAACAAAGCCTTCCTTTGATCTAGGTCCATAATCTCCTTTGCTGGTTTTATCAGCACCTTGTTCAGCACCAAGGCTTCCCCTATCTCTGGTGCATTTTCCACTTCCTGAGGCGGCGCTTCCGCTTCCTCATGTTGGGCAACATAAGCTCCTCTCCCACCCGCTGGTTCACCTTCAGGACATTCATACGATTTGTGCCCCCACTTGTGGCACCTGTAGCACTGGACAGTTCCTCTGCCCCGACCATTGCCTCTCCCTCGCTGGGCTGGTCGTCCTCCTCTAGTGCTGTTGTCCTTTTCCTCTGTTCCTGCAATTTTGGAACTGCTGCCTTCCTCATTGGAACCTGTACCTCTGCCTCTACCAAAGGCCTTCCCCTTTCCTCTGTCAGATCCACCTCCTCTTCTGGCATTCTGCTTCCTGTTTATTTTCTCCTCTGCCTTCAGAGCAAACTGGTATGCTTCATCCAAAGTTATGGGTAAGAAAATACCGATTTCATCCAGTATCTCCCCTCTCAGCCCATTTACGAATCTCGCTGTCTTTTCTGAGGTATCTTCCACATACCCTGCCCTCAAATTTAGCTTATAAAATTCTTCGGTATATTCCTTAACCGTCATTCCCCTTTGTCTCAAGTTTTGTACTTGCCTGTACAACATAATTTGATAATCTTTAGGCAGAAACTTCTCTTTCAGTTTTGCCTCCATTCTGGTCCACTTCCTTATAGGCTGTTTATGTAGCCTTTTCCTTTCTCCCTGAACGTTGTCCCACCACAAGGACGCATGTCCTTTCAACTTGGTGGCAGCGAACTTCACCTGTTTGTCCTCACTGGTTTCTTCAAACTCAAAATATTTGTTTACTTCACTCAGCGAATCTAATAACACATCTGCCGACAAACTTCCGTCATAAGTGGAAAGTTCATGCTTTGGCTTATGACTGGACAACAAAACTGATTTCAACAATCTAAGTTCAGGTGTCACCCCTTCGAACTCATCTTCTGGTTCTGCAACATCTTCATCACTGTCGTCTGCTGGGTCTCTCCTCCCCCCAGCTTCTACTGCTGCCAATCTTTGATTCAAAATTCGAATCTCTTCTCGCAGTCCCTCTTCTGCCACTCTTCGGATTGCTCTTCCTCTTCCTCTTCCTCGTCTAACAACTTCCATCTTCCTGTGACCTCAAACTTTGCTCCGATACCACTTGATGGGTACGCGCCAGCCCACACCCCAAATTCACTGTTTAATTTATCAACGTGCTTGAACAAGTGTCAACGTATTATTACGTGTCACTGTTATAACATATAAAAGGGTTTGTGCAAAATGCCAACGTGTTAATACGTGGCGTTATATTAAAACCATGCGTTAATACAACTCATGCTATGGATAATCAAAACGAATATTAAATCTTGATCCTCAATCTCCGTAAGATTTTTGCTGTTGCTATATTGGTTCGCATTTAATAATGCAGTAATTGGTTGTTGGTTTGATCGTCGCGCTACTTGGTTTCCTCCCCTGTTATTCGGAATCATTCCATTTTGGCGGTCATTGGTATTGTTTTCGAGTCTCTGTGTGAGGGTTCCGCCTTTGGGTTTTCGCTGCTATGTTGGTCTGTGAACTTCGGCCCTCGCTGTGAAATGATGTGCAGTCGGCGAACTGGCTTTTGTGTAAGCAATGGTGAACTATTCGACTGTCTCAGCACGACCAATCTCTTTCTCTGTAACTGTTTATCCCCACTGTTCTTATTGTCTTCGTTTTTGTTCTGTGCTCATCTTCGGTAATGATTTACGCCCGTTTTCATTTGTTTGCAGGAATTTCCAGTCGTGATGTCTCACGGATTCACTCGGCTTCTTCAGGCGCTCGAACTGGTAAGTCGGCCCTCCATGATTCACTTTCGCATTCTCCTCCTTCACAACCTGACCTTTTGGCTCCTCGTGAGCAGGTATGGTCGTCGTTCCGTTGATGGTTATTTGTTCAGCTAAGAGTCACTTCGTTCTTTCTTTTCCTCCAGGTAATGATATCGAACCCTTCCTCTGTTCTTTGATTTTTATAAACGAGTCTCAATGGCAATCTGGCTGACGCCATTTTTTTTTTGGTTCTATGCAGGTGAATGCTGCTATCACGCGGTCCTGTTCTCGGTCTCGACTCCTCCTTTTCTCACGGGTAGCATCCAACTATGTTTCAGTCTCTGTTTTATACTATGTTGCATTTAAATCTCGCAGGCAGTTTCATTCCAATGTTTTCTGAGCGTCTTGGTTGTAGCAACCTGTAGGTTGGCTACATTATAGTCCGGCTATGTCTTACCTTATTTCGACCTAGTCCAATCTTGTACAGGTTTTATTCTTCTAGGGTTCGAGGAACCCGCCTGTAGCCTATGACTATTGCACAATCAGTTTGTTTATAACCCCCAAGGGTTTCTGGTCGAACCCTAACTGTAGCTTCTTGTTCCGAGGGATTTCGTTGTTTTGTAATGTAATTAATGGAATTGTAATGTCCGGACTCTTAATGTGACTATTTCATATATATATACTTTGAAAGAAAACTTCAAATTTCGTTTTCAATTTTTTTCTCAAGAAATGTACTGGTATAATAACTGTTACCTGTAGGTTGAATTTGGCTGCCTGTGTCTAATTTCGATTTGCGTTTCTTTTGTTTCTACGTCTTCTCGTTGGCGTTGTTTGGCCAATTCCTTCCTCGTTCTCTGTTTTATATGAATAATGCGCAGTGTCGCCTTCCTGCACTGCCGAGACTTGTAACTTGTAAAAGGGAAAAGAAATGAATGAATTTTAATGGCTGGTACTGTGGTTCTGTTTTTAATAAATTGTCAAAGCTATGCACGTTAGGCTATAAAAAACAAGATTGTTACTCAACATTCAACACAGATGAATGGCTGAACAATTTACTACTTGATTTATTCTTCTTCTCAATGACAGGTTTGCATAACCCCCATCTTGTGACCTTTCTGTTCTTTTTGTATCCCAGTGACAGGAAAATTCGTTACCAGTTGGCAACTGCCACTGTTGGTTACACAATTACATTGTCCACCTTATTTCTATTTTTACTTTATCACTAACGAATTTTAAAATAACCTAGTAACCCACTATAGTTTCTTAATGAAAATTAAAATAAAAGTCAGTTAAACTAAAACAACTCCTACTGACAGCTAATCCTCTAATCAAGAAAAGACAAATTAAACATGGACAGGTGCAAAGACCTGTAAAATAACACATCACCGAAAACACATGAAAACCTGCTGTCTGTTTGCCTCCCTAGTCGGATGCTCCTGCATAGTAGTTTTGTCTTAGGAAAAAGGGTAATAATGTTGATGAAATAGGTTTTTATGAAGGGAATCCAATACTTATTACCAATCAATTATTAAGCCTTGGGTTCGGTCCCAACAAAAGTCAAAGAAATGCTCTAAGCCTTTTTAACTAAGGGTTTTGAATATTGAAATACTTTGAGGTAGGGGAAATTAGTTATTTACTAGATGATGTTTATCCATTTCTTTTATAACTGATTTATACCTACCCATCATTTATTCTATCATTTTTTCATTATTTGCATGGGTGCATTTTGAGCTTGCAACCCTAAATCCATTTTTCTTTTAAAGCATAAACTATCTAAATCTAACCTTATTTCATTCGAGGGCTTAGATTAGACTGTTGAGCTCCTCATTTATTCTCTAGCTATCTACTAATTTTTCAAGTTTAAACTGTTTGACATATTTTTATCCTCTATCTATAAACATGAAATTTAAAGCATGAATAAGTTAAGATTAAACTATTTAAATCATCATGGATTATGGCATTTTGAACAAGCTGCACATAATCATTATTTTCCCAGTAAAAGTAAAAGTAGTGGCATTTTGACTTGCATCACTTTCATGTCTTATTCTTATCTCTTTTTGCTTTTGGGGTTCATTTTTTATTCTTTTTGATCTTTTTTTTTCAAGTCCTTTGATATTTCTTTTAGGACTTTTACCCTTTTTTCATTTTTTATTATTTTCAAATATGGGAAAACAACTTGCAAAAATCAAGGTATGTACATATTTACAAGACTAATCATAGTCAATTCATAAATTATGAACCCTAACACCTGGGTCTTTTGCTTGGTTTCCTTCGAATTTTGGAATATCCGAAGGGAGCTTCGTGGGCATGGAAGGCCATGTAGTATCGTGCGTGATGGGGTCATTCGTCAGCTTGGTTAAATCGGGAAGATTCAGTGAAGATGAGAAAGGTGACTGAGAGTTTGACACCATTTCAATGTGCGAATACACAAAGTTCTCGTTAGGAAGAGGGTTAGTCTGCGATGTACCTTGCTGTGTGTTCGGTTGGCTTCCCGAATGGGACGAACTCCTCTGCCCTCTAGGGGTCATGGGGGGAGTGGTGTGTGGTGTGGCATTGGGAGACCGACTAGGGTTCCCAACTATGGCTACCCCAATAAAGGACGAACCAATAATGGTGGTAGCGTTCCGTCTTTGATGCCTGAATGGCGAAAGGCATGGAACCCCTCGAGGTAATGGGGGTAGGTCTAAAAGACGCCTGGATCGATGAGGTTCTGTTGGGACCATTCAGGTGTCGACTAGGTTTGGTTTTGGAAAAATTTGAGAGGATAGAGTCTATGATCAAAGAAAACTTCTTGTCGCATACATAAAAGAAAGTGAAAAATAAAATAAATTTCCCTTTAAATTAATCTATGTGATCAAGCAATCAAGGAAGTGGTTTTTGTCTGTTTGCATGCGATACTCAAAATCCTAGAAGACCTATTCGTCTTCACACACTCAAATGTAATTGGGCCTTGAGAATTTTTCTTGCGAATGCTGGCACAATGTCTCGTAAGAGCTGGTGACGCCCCCAGTTAGCCGAAGAGAATCCACCAAGGTAAGGGTAGAGGGTCTGGCACTTGCCTGCACCGTCACCTATAGGCAAAAGGCTACCCTAGTTTTTGGCCACTGAGAGCCATCATCCCACCTGAGCATTAAAGTATTGGACTTCTTGGTATTTAGCTAACAGTAACGAGTATTAGCCAAGTCAGGTAGCCCTGAATGATACTTGCCTGCACTGCGCCTAAGCCTAACCCCCTCTGAAACAAGTCTTTGTCGTGCTAAGGTTTTCTTTGTCATGGGCTAATAGGTGGATTTGAAGCTCCCTAGATAGACAACTTATATGTTTCAATATGAAGTATTATCAAGGCGGATTATTGGATGCCTACCCCCTTGATCCTAACTTAAGCTATAAATTCTTTTAGGGCCCTTGTAGGGAGAATTTAGTAAGTTTGGTTAAGTTAGTTTTAGGTGTCTTTGCTTCGCTTAGTGGGTGAGTGTGTGTGAGAACAAAGTGGAAAAGCACATAGTTTGAACGTGTGGATATTGATGTTCCTTTACAAAATCCCCTATTTCAACTATGTTGTATTGTTCCTGGCTCAAAAGAAAAACATGTGCGGATTATGGGCTGCTTTCTATTTTTCCTAGTTAATCTATTTGACTAACTATAGGGAGATGGTGAATTTTGAATAGGGAGCATTCATTCGCTTACCTAGGATCACCAGAGGGTGCAAAGGTAGCAGATATTACTTGCTCTTCTATAAACAATTCAATCCTAGTCCCAAAATTCCTAGTGCAAAAATTGAACTAAACTAAAAAATTTTACACTAGAAAAAAGAAAACTAGCTATGCATGTGTGGTCTTGGGCCACTTACTTGGGCTAGTTATCTAGGTATGTAAGTACCAAAATTTGTAGCTAAGAGTGAGCTTTAACAAGCTACGGGGTACCACAACCAGTGCTGGTAGGTGTATCAGGGACTTCCAAGCACTTTTACAAGTAGGAAAAGACAAAAATAAAGGATAAATTTCTCATTCTATATTTTGCGCGCAAAAGGATGAAATAGACGCACTGTTTGCATGCGGGTCAGCTCTAAACGCATGCCCTATGCGTCTGTGATGAGAAAACATGCACAAATTCCTGCAATAATTTTTTTTGGAGTTGTTTTGCTTCAGTCTGTTACTTGGGATGAACTAGGGACCGCAAGAGAAATTAGGGGAAGTTCAGCTCCACTCCACAACACAGACATAGGTCTTTGCAGAAAAGGCACAACCTCATAAACTTTTTAATAAACGTTAGTGGAGTCGCCAATTCTATTGGGGTGTGTTTGGTGCACGTATGTACGAAATCACACCAACTTAAGGGTTGTGGTCTACCTACTTAAGTTATTGGTAACAGGCAAAAAAAGAAGTGGAGTTAAGAAAGTTAGTGGAACAAGCTAGAATAATAAGCATACTAGATAGAGAAATAGCATGCATATATAAACTAAAAACTAAAAAAAAATATACACAAGCTCTGAAAATAGTCAAACGACAACAATAATACGAACGGTGGATCTAGGCCCCTCTTATTGAGCGCTGGTAGTAATAAGAGTGAAACTTTACCCTCTTGCCAAAGGGCCCCTATACAATGCTTCTAGATCCCGATGCAAGGATGTTTTTATCCCAAGCTTACCTTGGTGCAGTCTCCCTCTCTCTCTACTGTGTTGGACTGAACTTGTTGGATGGCCAACAATTGAGTCCCCTCTATCTTCAGCTCCGTCTCACACACTACTGGTATTTCTTGGACAATTCTGGCCATCATAACAATGTGTTCACAAATTCTTCATCTCATGGTGGCCTTATATAGGAGATTTCAAATCCTCCCTTCCCTCTCTTGGTACATGGAGGATGGTGACCCAAGAGAGGGGTATGATTCCTTTGTGTGCTCCAAATATTCCATTGTGTGCTCACATAGTGTCTAAGGAGGAATTGGTGGCTGTCCTTAGGCAGCTTCAAGTAAGGAATCACTTATCCTTTACTTTGTGTGGTCCCAGATAGTGACATTTCGCCACTCTCATGATTGCGCGCATATCAGGGAAAAAGGCACGCGAAAGGCGCTCTTCATGAAGGATTATGCGTGCAAAGAGAATTTGGGACTAGTTCAAATTTGATTTTCCTCAAACCTTAGAGATTTTTAAATACTTTTCAGATTCTTTAATGTCTTCCAACCCTGTAAATCCTTTTGCCTGAAATTAATTACTGTCATCTTCTGCTGTACGATTTTCTAGCGTTAACAAGGTTACTGCATTGAGGGGGGTAGAACTGAACCGAAGGGGCGATTCTCTTGGATTTCCTCCAAAATATGATCATTAGAGCAATAAAAATTGCTTGGACAATGACTTGGCTATTAGGAGCGGGAAAAACGCAATTAATGGGAATATCTAGCCAAATCCGCTGCCAAATCGACATTTATAAGGAGTGTCTAAGGGCGATGAGGAGGTTAGAATTTAAAAAATTTCTATAAATCAAGGATCCCACCCCCATTTCAAACACTTTGCATGCTAAGTATTAGAAGAGATAATCACTATCTTCGAGAGTGTCGAGCAAGTTGTTGCATGTTAGGGAAGAGCTTCAAAGAAATTGAATGAGAATTTCTCCAGAGAGATTCAGGATACATCATGACGGGCACAGCACCAGTAATAGCCAAAGGGACGAGGTCTCCAAGAGGACAAAAGACTGCAGGTGCAACGTTGTCAGCGAAGTCTAAGAAACCAATTCTGAGATCATTGCACCAGAAGAAACTTACAAAGGAAAAATGAAGTAAGGGGGCTAAGGAGCGATATAAGGAAAAATCCATGGAGGTAGAATCAGATGAAGAGGACGTAGAAGAAGAATAAGAACCAAAATAAATTGATGCTAAGGAGGTTGTGCCTCTCTCCAATTTGCCTCCTTATATTCTAACCTGGAAGCCAGAGGCTAAGAAGCTAGTGAAAGATTTTGACGCAGTAAAATATAAGGTGTTTACACCATTGATACCAGATGAGGTACCGGTGGAAGGAGAGTTTTTGGCCAAGGTACCTTAGCTCAAAATGGAGGATTAGGATTTTAATGACTGGAGAAAATACCCCCAATTCGAGCCCAGTAGGTATCTGTGCCCATAGACCTATCTGGACGGATTCACCTTATTAGAGACAATGAAATGGGTGAAGGGTATCCAGTAGTTTGGGATGCTCAACATGCTTTATGTGCCACATTTTGGGTGAAGTAACATTAATGCCATTTGTGTGCACCAATTTCTGGCCTTGGTGCACGATGATTTTTTATGGCTGGGGAAGAAGATCCCCATTATGGAGATGTTAATCTCAAGAATTAAGACCCTTTCCTGTCAAGTATTGGACCCCGTGGAGGATTTTGTGGGTAAAATCCAAGACAAGCAGCTTGTGGAAAAGATGAATAATGAGTATGATCTGTCCAATGGGTCCCAAGGTTTTCTCATTAGCTCCATTTCTGACATAACTGTGCACTTCACCACGCATATCCTTGGGGGGGAAAATATTGAGGAAGAGCCATGGAGAGGAGGCTTCCACAGCTATTATTTCTTTAGTTGTGGATTGCGCCAAGGGCGTGGTATACAATTGAGCAGGATATTTATGTCAGGATTTCCTCGAATATTTTAGGGTCACACAGGAAGAAGGAAAGCAATTCCACTAATCATGGCTCCTGCTTCTTATTACCTTTATGGAATGGAGGGAACCTGACGGGTCACAATTCAATGTTGTCGATGCTGATCTCTGTGAAGCTGCCCGATATGCTTTGTTATGAAATTCAACATAACCGTTGAGGGTTATGTCTAACAATTTTTCTTGGGTCAGAGTAGAGATGAGCTTAAGGACAATGATCAACCAAAACCCCTAGTTGTCACCAAGCACTGTGGAACAGTATAGACAGGTTGCAGAGTTCAAAGTAGACTTCCACCATATCCACATTCAAGAGAAGAAGGACCATTGAGGTTTGGAATGAGCTCTCGTACATGGTTGAAGTGGAAGATGTGGAAACCATCATCAGCTGTTGGTCGGATGATTGGTTAACTCCACTGCAGGAAGGCCTGGAGAAGGCAGGAATGAGTGAGACACAACGTACTACTCCAACATGGAAAAAGGATACCGACACAGAGATTCTCGATACTGGGGTGGGATGATATTATTGGCGAAGATCTAGGCACAGATCCATCTGGCCCCTCCTCCTCGTTTATTGCTAAGAGAAGGCAGCCACGGAAGGGTGGTGCAAGGAAGAAGGTCAAATTAGACAAATCTATTGGCCTAACATAAATGGTCCTCACTGAGGGGGACATTGATGAGATTGGGGATGTTGCGTGACAGGTCAATGAGGAATTTTGGGGCAACATCAAAGATCAGTACAAGAAAGTACTTGAAGATTTCCACAAAGGGTTGCAGGATTTGCAGGTGTAGGCGAGCGTGGTTCCACCTAGCGGGGCACCAGCTGGACCAAGTACAAATTCACAGGAGTTGGCGCTGATTGCAGATACCTATGTAATTTTTATTCCTACAGGCACGCTGCAATTTTACATAGCTGAACAGATGAAGCATGCAATCCATTAGCAGCACATAACATTGAATCTTGCGGTGATTCCTTTATAGACCTTTCATGAGCCTTTCACCAGGGCATCACCGAGGAGCTAAATATCAAAGAACAAAGTTCCCTTCTAGTTATTCGAGATGCCCAAGAGGAACGCTAGAGCATGGCTGCAGAGAAGTAGGTTTCTATCTAAGAGCACAAGGCCAAAGCAGCACAACGACATAAGTTAGAAGAATCAATCTCAAAGGCATGTAGCGAGCTACTAGAGCTCGCGATTCAGGCTACCACTACGCTTGAGGAAAAAGTGGCCAAGCTGGCCACAACTGTCAAGGACTCCAAGGAAAAAATCAACGAAGTACGGATCGATATGGAAATGAAAATTTTCAAGCTACAAATTTAGTTACAACCTGCTACTCTGCGAGAAGTCTATCAGCAGCGCACAATGGAGTTGAAGGCTGCTACAACACATATCGAGTCTCACATGCAGGAGTGTGCAAGAATATTTGGTGAAGCTTTGGATGTTTGGTCCTCACTACAAGAGGATCTGCAAGTATAGAAGATTGAGACCAAGGTGTGTGAGAAACAAGAGTAGTTGGATAAAATCAAGGTCATTGCAAAGAACTTGGGGCCAATTCAGAAGATAACCCATCTCCAAGAGGGTCAATGTTTACAGGAACAAATTGAGGAGTTGCGCCAGAAATAGAAGCTAGTCATTTCCAGGATGAAGCCATGGGAAGCTGAGGCCATTAAACTTTCCCAAATAGTGGAGAAGAAGCTTAAATATTTGTGCACAACTCAGAGGGGATTGGAACATAAGGCAACCAAGTACATCGCAGAGCCGCTGCTCGGAGAAGTATGAGATTTTGCAAAGCAATGCGCCGTTACAGTTCCTAAATTAAAGGATGCCTTGAGTGACAACAGAGCAAATCTTGATGTTGCACCACCATTGTGACTCGGGACGAGTCACAGTTTTGTGTTGGGGGCTTGGATGAGCTGGGATCCCCCGCGAAGTAAAGACTCCACAAATCGAGGCAAGGAGTGCGCAGTTCAATTTAGGGGATTTGGGGTGGGTCAAAGCCCCTTAATTATGTAACTGGATGGAAATGTTTGTTAATGTTGGACTTTTCCCATGGTTTGGGACCATGGTATTGTAAAAACCTAATCCATATAAGGATTTTAGATAGAAGTCATAGGTAGGTTATGATTGATGATATGTAATGCATTTGGATGTAAGACTAAGTTAGAGTATGTGTTTTGGGTTAGAGGAAAAGGCTCTTGCAGCTATGTGCACATAGACCTTAGGAAAGATTGTAGTTATCTGCATAAGCCTTTGCAGCTGTGTGCATATGGTGGAAAGTGAATGTATGAGATAGATCTAGACATTAATGAAAGAACTATTAAGAAGAACTGAGTTATAATGATGTGTTTGATTTTTTCTTACTCTTTATGAATTTTTATGCTAAATAAGGGTTTTGTTCTCTAACTAAATAGTGCAATATGTTTTATGGTTATTTACTATGTTTAACGCATGAATAAGTAAGATCGTGCAGTCTGTGAGTGACTTCAATAGTTATGTACGACACTAGTAATATTGATAGTTTTGACCTGCGTAGCTCTGATAAGAAGAAAAGCCCTACATCCACAGTTCAATGTCCCTCTGGATGCAAAAACCTGGTTCTAGCATCCCCCTATATATCCTCGAGTGAGACTTCGGTCTACGCAAGCAGATCATTTTTGAAAGGGCCAGTAATAGTGGGTTTTGTTAGACTTCGTCGTCACTTCGAACTTGGGTCTAGGCCCCATCAAGCCAAAAATCATCTAATTTCTTAATATAGACATTTACGATCAAATTAGCATCGAGAAAAGATAGAGTTAAGAAGGAGACAATCCATTTTTTCATATTAAGGCCAATGATCTTGCTTCAAGCCATAGAGGGATTTCTTGAGCTGATATATAAGGATGGAATCACTCTAAACAAATATGGGATGTTTCCTTTTATAAATTTCTTCTTATGATCTAGCATGTAAGAAGGTAACTTTGACATCCATCTAATGGACCTCCCATCAAATTATGTGATGATGCAAGAGAAAGATCAAGGTCGATGGAATTCATTTTGGTAATTAGCATAAAATTTGTATTATTTTCAATAACTTTTACTTGTGAAAATCTTCTGGAAACTAATTAATCCTTATGTTTTTATCAACACTACCACCTGTTGCATACTTAAATGTGTAAACCAAATTTCATTTGGAAAATTTTCTTCCTTTGGAAAGAGGGATTAGGTCCCAAGAAACATTCACTATGAAGGAATGGATTTATTTATTCATTGTTACACCTCATTGTGGATGGCCAAAATCATTTGCAAATGTTTATGCATCACAAGTCTCTAAAACTTCAACCGAAGGAGAGAGAAGACTTGCTAGAACTATGAATGTGTTTGGAGCTAATTAAATAGATAATTGATTAATTAATACACATCCCCTTTCATGAATTTTAGTTGGATAATGTAATCACTTTCCATATTCTCTACATGGCTTCAATTTTCATTTCAATATATTCCTTAGCTTTGGAAGAGTCCCAACAATATTTTTAGTCCATCATTTGAGGGTTTTTTTGAAAATTTTATTTTTTTCCTCCAAGACATGTGATGGGGAGCCAATTACCTCTTCTTCTTATGAAATTTGAACCAACTCAACTAAAGATGTAGAGAGACAAATTGGGTTGTAACAAAAGGGAATTACCCTTTATTCACAAGGGAGAATGAGAATGAGATAAGTTTGTTGTCAAAAATAATTGAGGAAATGATACTAGATGAGACATTTTTTTATAAGTGAGGAGGCTTTTATATTAAAATGATCAAGTCATTCAATGATAAAGTTAAGGCCCAACCTTCTATTTTTCCAATTGAATTTTCCATTTTTAAAATTGATATCAATTAGATCGCATTTAATAACAATGTCATCAACTCACTCTTTACAAGGGTATCTAATGAAGAATCCTCATCGCTTTCCCTAATATATATCACAAGATTAAATTCTCTAATACAAATTATATTTCCTGGTTTTCTTTAAACATTCTTTACTATATTGATTGATTATTTTTATCTTTTCATTTGAATTTTGAAATTCCACATTTCGTTAACCTAATAAGTTTTCATCTTTATTGTTGAAACATGTCCTTTGAGAATTTAAATATAAATCTTAAAAACTATATAATAAAAAACCTAATAATTTTACTTTTAAAATTTAAATAAAAATATCCATAAAAATTTAAGAATCTTATTAAATCACCTAAATATACTAGCAAACTGTTAAAAAATATATTTCTTATATAAAAATAATCTTAATTTATTTCGTTCTTTATTTAAAATCTATTTCATATATACCATTCCAAACTTATTATTTCTTATAATATCTATCGTTTAAAAATATTCATCGAATATCCTCATTATAATACGTAATAAATGCACATTAATTTTATTGCTTCTTCTCACATCTAAATACGTGATGAGTTAATTATAATTAAAAATATATAATTAACCACCTACTCTCTATGTTGTTAGCCATTATGGTCAATTCCATGATTATTAATTCTATTTTTTTTGGGTTAAACTAACGTAATTTTGTCAAGCTAAGTCTCAACAAACTTTGGTCACATCAGAATATTAATATTAAATTAAGTTGATTAATTGTGAGCAATGATATAATATTATTAAATATCAACATCGCTATCACTAGAAAGAGAGCTTCAAGACTAAAATCAAGGGGAGGCATGGGTATCTAGGAATGGGGTACTAGCTTTTAGTCACACCATGTCGTTGTTGACTTGTTGACTTGAATCGGGTACTAGCTTTTAGTCACACCATGTCGTTGCTAACTTTTTCTTTGAAGAGAAAAAGTTGTGTTTGATTTCTCCACAACAATTTCACATCAAAGTGCCACTATCTACATGTCCCAAATCATCGCACTTTTCTATAATGATAAGCTAGGGGAATGGAAAATAAAAAACTCTGTGATGGAGACCGGGCAGGAAAAAAATATATGGATGTCAAATCCGAGATCCAACTTATATCAAGCTGAAGAGGTAATCATTTGATAGTTATCAATGATAATTTGAAAGTGTGTTTGTTTTTAATATTTTATACATACATAAATATTTTGAAATGGTAATTATGATTATTAAAAAAATAAAATTATGAGTTTCTTTAGAAAATTAACATGGTTTTATATATAGTATGGTGATATTTTGTATTACTTTACAAAGTCATTACATCTGGTATAATAGTCATCATTCCATTACTAGCATATATTATGGTAGGTGGTTTCAATCTTCCCAATGGAAAACTAGATATTATTGGCCACTTGCTTATAGAATAACCATATATTCTATTGCATAATAAGAATGCAAAACACTAACATATATCATGAAACAACTAGGTATCAGAAAAGTTAACGAGTGTAAGATTTTACACACTAGATCCCAAAGGAGACGAAATATCGGTGATGCATGGAGTATGTCTCTCAATCTAAGTCATACATATATCCATTTTTTCCTTATAAAATTGTTGGTTTCTTTACTCCCGTTTCACATCTTCTAGAATTGCCAAAGACATTATACCTTTCGGCCTACCTCCCATTAAGGACTCTTCCCAGTAGGGTTTTCATTTTCCAATAGAGCGGCAAAGCTTGATTGTACTACCTTTTCTTTCCCCTGGTGTGACCAAGGTTAGGAAATCATTGTCCTATTCCCTATATGAGCTTTGAGACGGAGAAGGGCTTCCTATCTCATCTCGATGTTATGGTCTTTAGGTTCTAATTTTCACTCTGAATTTTTGGTGGAACCATAACATGAAAGGTCTCAAAACCCTCTTGGGTATGCTGTTGGGATTAGGATTAGCCTTGGGAGTCATGCCCTCCCCCATTTCTACTTCTCCCATGTTGCTTCTGCATTAGGGATGACTCACTGCATCATTGTAGGTAAGAACTGGCATGACTAAAAGAGAATAAATGTATACAGAGATGAGACATAAAAGCAAGCAATCACTAAGAAAGAGGGGAAATAACCACATGAGATACAACACAACCCAGTCTATATAAAAATCGATCACATTGGGTGTACTTATAGTGAAACAAACATGTCATAATACGAGAAAGAAAGGCACTAGCCCAACATATGTATAGGAGCCCAATGGTCCAGCAGGAGTGGCTTAAAAACATTCAATTTCAAACATAAACACAAAGCACAATGTATAGAACATAAATCACAAATAAACTTGCATTCATGTAACCAAACAAAGAGTCAGAATCAAACTTGTAAAGTTTAGAGAGCTACAAAATTACTCGCGAAGAAGAGACTGCCAAAAGATGAGTGCCAGAAGCCACCTCATGTTTTAGCATATTGTATCCTCTATGAGAAATTGAGCCATGAGATCTGTTCACAACTTGAATTCCCAACATCCTTTATAAGAACCCTCCCTTGAAGATTTAGAGCACAATTTCCGTCAACATAGTTGGCACAAGGTTTCATTCTAGTGTAATATTCTAGTGGGATAGTTCTCTTGGTTGCTTGATTTACATAATTCCAAATAGATTAGAAATATAATCATGCTCGGGCCCAGAACCCACCAAAATGTTTGACCAAGTCTCACTTCTATAGGGAACAATAAAATTTTCCACTGTGACATTGTACAAGCATGTGTGTTTTCCCCTCTTCTCCTTCCTTTGGCTCTCCTCATGGGCTTCGAGGGGCGATATATTTGCATGCAATTGCATGCACAAGGGTGACAATTCCACCTCCTCCATTTAATTCTCTTACTATCATAGGGTGGTGGGCACATGGCCCAAGATGCCAAACTCCTCAGTCCTTACGCCATTGAGGGTAATTATATTATATGTTGTAATATAAATATAATAATAATAATTATTATTATTTTTAATTTGAGAATGTTTTATTTTAGCATAATACAAAAAAATATTATATTTATGTTTGTTTGAGGTCTATTTACCTTATTGAAATTCTTAAGTATTCAATTCAGTGATATCAAAAAAGGTTAGAGACAATTCCAAAAAATTGTATCTACCTTGTAGGTAACTAGAATTAGGTATTTTCCTTAGAGATCCATAAATCATTTTTATACATACTAGTAAACTATAGAAAATAAAACAAGCCATAAAAATTAAGAGTCAAGAAGGTTGTTGAGAGGGAAAAACCTAAGTTGAGGTAGTCTACTCCTTGTCTTTGCTAGACTGCTATTGCATGGGTTCATCTTCAATAATGATGAGATTGTAGATGGAGGTGCTTAGGAGATTCATGATTTCTTATTCTTTGTTGGAGCCCTCCCCATACACATTGAAGTTGATCCAAAAATTATAGCACTTGACAAAGAATTCTAAAATTTGCTTCTAGTTTATGAAGCCTATCTATTGATTCTAGCTCATAGGTCTTGTGCATCTCCAAGGCTATGTCCACCATTGTTATTGCAAACCAATAACATTCCATATCTTTGAATACTTTGGTATCCTTAGATCACAAATGGCAAATTTCCTACACCCAATCTTGAAACATGGAAATGATTTTCTCATCGGAATTTTTTGCACCATTATTACATAGAGTTCACCAAATGGTCAACCTTTTTTTAATTTCCAAGGGGATACTCTGTTGGTAGCATTGTTAGGATATCATGATAACTGACTTAAACTAGTACTCTAGTGACACACTAAGGCTTTTTTTCAAGCCATCCTTTGACCACCATACCCTCTTTAAGCACTTGTTTGGTTGGACTTGGGAGTTTCGTTCTCTGTCATACCTATAGGGTGAGTAAAAGTGAAGTATAGAAGATGGATATAGTTTAATAATGATCCAAGATAGCTTGAACATTTTATAATTTTCCATAACTTGTGAGGGGATAGAGATTAGAGAGCACACAACTAGGAGGTAATTACAAAGATCTTACCAATATCCTGCAAACTCTAGCAATCAAGATTGTCCTAGTGACTACACCAACTATCAAACCCAGAGATGTCCAAATAGAGCCACACACATAACACTAAATGATAACTATAGCATAAACCAATGGGACCATCTTACCATTAATACAAGATGACTAAAATTAACCAAAAAGGAGTAACCAAAAATGAAACTTGAGGCCTAAGTATGCTAATATTTTCTCTCGTTTAATAGAAACTCCCATAGAGAGTCCCCACTTACCTAGATGATCTTGAGCATCCTTTCCATGAATAGCATAAATAACATCATGAGCAAGCTTGGGTGAAAACTATAATAGTTTGCACAGAGTAATTCACCCATATCCTTCTACATTTTGAATAAAATCTTGCACTAGTTTAAGAGTTACCTCACACACCAAAAACTAAATTCTTAAGTCTTATTAATGGCTTTCTCAAACACCAATTACATGTAATTAAGAGTCACATACATGTGCCTTATATCTAATTAAGGCTCCTTTACCTGTGTTGTCACTAATTTTATACAATATTTTATCATTTTAAATTGTTTAGACTCTTAGTTTTAATATTTGTATTTTTATTATTTTATTAAATAAAATTATAATAATAAATTAAAATATTTAAACAATATTATAATTAAATACTTAAATAAAATTGTTTAAAACTAAATTATATTCTATATAAAGATTTTTAAATATTTGAAAATAATAAAAACAGAGTTATTTGAACTTTTATATGGTTGTTATATATTTGTATTTAAAATTCTGTTGATAACTAGTAATTGACCTCAACATGAGGTTGTTAGATGTAATTGTATTTAAAGTATTAGATGTTAATGTGGTTTTATTGGATTTTAATTTTTTCTTATTTCAGTTTTAATATTAGTATTATTTTAATGATAATATTAATATTATATCAATACTAATATAATATTTATAATTGACATTATTTTATATTTAATGTTAATATTTAAAAATAAAATATTATTTAAATTTGATATTGTAACTGAGATATGTCTACTTATAATTAAAAATATGATAATAAAATTTTTAATTATTCTTAATTCCATTGATTAAGATTACATCTTGTTATCTCATCTATTTGGGTTCAAGTTTCTCGAGGCATGTTATAGTCTGTAGTGATTAAAATCAAGGAGTAGGCACCTCTAGGGAGTTTTCACTTCATCTGTTTGGGACATCTCGACTCTTGTTTAGTCATTGGGTGTTCACTGTCAAATAATAATAATAATAATAATTATTAATATATATTTTTATTAAAAAAATTAAGAAATTTTGAATTTAAATTATTTTAATTGAAACTTGATATTTAACTCAAATCCAACACCTTTTCAAAATATCTAATTTTGAAAAAATCATAAAATTCCATATAATGATATTGTCTATATAAAGTGTAATCCACTTAAACCATGCCTTATCTTCTAAATTTTGATGTTGTTTTATAGAAATTACAATTTATGTAAAAAAATATGTATAAACCTATAAAATAACCCTATTCAAGTGAATTTATATTATATTCAACATTTTTTTAATTGAATTTGTATCGGTAGACGAAGATTCTTAACCTGGGATCTACTACTACAAAAAAAACTTGATATACAGGGCCCTCGCAATGTCCTATTTGTAAACAACATGCGGAAAACACTAGACATATTTTGAACACCTATATGTTCATGATGGACTTATGGTGCAAGGTTCATATTTATTTGGTTACCTAGATCGATCCCCTAACAACTTGTGGGGAGCTATAGAATCATGATGTGTATCTCTCTTCAAAATCCTGATAGTCAATTGGGCCTGGACTTTGGTTTTGGGCTTTCTCCTTTGGAATGCCTAGAAAGAGAGAAACATGATTATCTTCAAGGAACAAAGGAAATTAGGTGACTTTTTTTGGAAAAATAAAAATCACAACATAAAGGAGACAATTCTGGCAGAGAGATGGGATGATGAAGATTGGAAGGTCGACGAAAAGCCAAGATTTTGCGAGAACTTGAAATCTCCTAGGACCTATATAGACAAATATCTTTGCATTAGTACACCTGGTTGGTCTGCAACAAATTTATCCTTTTCCCCCGAGGGATTCATTAAGCTTAATCTTGATGGAGCCTCCAAAGGCAATCCAGGTCTAGTAGGGTATGGGGGATTATTTCATGATGAACATGGTAATCCCCTAAGTTCTTTGTGGGAAAGTGTAGGCATATTAGCAATAACGTGGCCATGTTCAACGAACTAGAAAGAGGCTTATTGATAGCCCACAAAGTAGGATACACTTGGCTCTAGATATATCGGGACTCACAACTGGTGATAAATATTTTTTATAGGCTTATTAACAGATCACTAGTCTCTAAAGTGGTCAAAAGTTGGTGTCTTGAAATACTGGTGGTCAGGATTCAAAATTTGGTTCTCTCAATTCCCTATGTAATCACAGTGCACTTAAGAAGGTCGAGCAATAAAGAAGTTAATTTTTTGGCTAATTAAGGCAACCATGAGTTGAGCCTTGAGCTCATAACGAAATGAATTCCCCAAGCCTTTAACAGTTGGGTAGAAAATTTGAAAAATATTATGGAGAAGGATAAAGTTTCCCCGATGGGCTTGGTGATGTGTGGTGATAGTGAGTTTGGGGGAGAGACCCACTACCCCTTTACTTAGGTTATCTCTTCATATGGTACATGAAAGTTTACTCACATGCATGATTTAGTGCATGGAAATCTCCAAATTTTGGGTGTATTCTATATGTGCTAGTTGATATATTCGGGATGGTTTTGGAAGATTCTGGTATGGGCATAAAATAAGGAGGAAGACATCAAGATTTAGTTATGCAAGCTAGTAGTCTGTTCATGTTTTTACAAGCGTGACATCCTATGCTTGTGGTCATTGCATTGCAGTGAGGATTCAGCTGGTGTGATGTTGGTCATTTGAAGGGAGCACAAAGGTAGAAAATTTTGGATCTCAATGTAGGGTAGTATTGGAGGCAACTATCCTATGATTAGATCTCAACCTTAATCAAGCAACATCTGATTGTGTTAGTACGGAAAGGAAATTTGAAGTGAAAACTTCATTTTTGCAGTTTGGTAAGTATCTTAATACCTTCTTTATGGTTCAGTGACGTGTCTCTTATCCCTTGCGAGCTATCTGTGCACTTAGGGAAATACTGTTGGTTTCTATCTACTATTGTTACTAGTGGGAGTCTTTTAGCTTGGGACTATAAGGTATATCACGAAAGGTGTTTCACTCTTATGAATCACGATTTTGGTCTTATCACATTCATTTGTTGTTGGGCATCCTCATTTTTTTCTCTTCTTTTAGACTCCCATGCAGTACTAAATGTATATGGAAGGAGGTATGGGGTATATAATGGGTATTTATATGGTTGTTTGTTTCTTGAAAATCTCTCGGGCTACCTCTGGAGATGGGTATTTCAAAATTTAGCAAATGGAGGAGGTATTTCTTATGGGTTAGGGTTGAAGTCCCTTGTTGACTACCACCCAATGTCTGCTACGAAGGAGTCCTCCTTAGAGGTTTCTGGATTTTGTGTGTTTCTGAGAGGGCATAGTAAAGTGGTGCTAGGTGTGGAGGTTGGTGCAGTGTCACTTAAGCTGCAAAATTTTAGCGGTGTTGTATCCATTGGGAGGAGAATTTCCTAGAGGGGACCATTCTAGTTGGGGGTGGCTCTGCTTGGACGTAAATGGAATCGTATTAGCCATTAGATCTGCATGGTATTAATAATGGGAGATACAATTTGGTATTTTATAGGTCTGTTCTATGTCACTTCAATTAAGGAGGAGTTTTTTGGGGCAACCATACTTTCAAATTATGCACCATCAACATGGTAGGGCTTAGAGTGGCATGGACCCAAGAGGACAAGGGGAAGATCACTGAAGGGATGGTGTGGAGCTGGGGGAGGATATGAAATATTACCCAGCTCTCTCTCCAGATAGGCGGATCTTCCACCACCCTTTGATGCTCTTTGTAGAAATTATGTTGTAGATTTGCAACTGCATATGAATTTTTAAACAAAATTACAAGACACAAACCTACTCTACTATTATGCAGACATTATTTCATAATTTAGAACAAAATTTGTAGACATGCATGAAGAAATAACACACATGCAATAAGTATTTTTATATAGGGAATGAAATCTTCTAAAAATCCCAATGCCTCTTGCATTAATCAGATGAAATAGAGATATAATACAATTTCTTTTCTCAAGTAAGCTCACCGTACAAGTGCACAACCTATCTCTCTACTCATTAAAGGCCTCTGAGCTGGACTTATTCAATTTATTCCTTGGATTGAGCTCCTATTTCCTTGTGATGTTCCTTGAGGAATTGACCCCTATTTTTTAGGAGTTTTCCTCCAATTGATTGTACAATGACTTTAGGTTGATCATCTGATTGCATGCAACACCTGTAAACTCAGAACTAGTCTACAACCGATGTTACACTGCCTTGGAATCTCCATATCAATTGGGTAACTCGAATTCTTTACATGCACTAGCTATTTTGAGGTGATTGATCAGTTAACTGGATGATCACTAAGTTTGACTGAAGTCACACTACACAATTTGATCCTCCACTAGGTCTTCCAACATTTAGAACTAGTTTAATTGAAAACAACCATATATAATTGAAGTTGATTGCTACAAATTAGAAATCACACATGCTAAACTGAACTCAAACTCATCCAACTCTAATTTACTAAGTAAACTGAGTGACACAATTCATGTCACTCAAGTTAACATCATCTAAGTTGTCTACTGATGTGGAAATTAAAAATTTCTCAATTTAATCAAGGAAAAATCAAATTGAGAATTTCTTACTAAATTTTTCAACACTCCCTCTTAGCAAGAAAGGGAATATTAACAACCCCTATTTTTCACTCATGGAACTCAAACTTCTCTCTTTAGAAGGAATTTTTGAAAATGTTTGCATCTTGTTCCTTTGTTGGAATGTACTTCAACAACATGATCTGCCTCTGCACACAATCTCGTAGATGGTGATACCTAATATTTATATGCTTGGATTGATCGTGAAAAACGTGATTTTTAGAGATATTGATGAAACTATGAATATCACATCAGATCACAGTGGGATCCATCATCTAACCTATTGTAGCTCCTAGAGACAGCCCTGAGTTGTGAAGGACCAGTGCCTAGGTCATCTTAAAGCCAAGAAGATTCAGAAAATATTTCCATGGTCAGGGGTATAAATCCTCTTGTTCATAAACGATTTTTAAAACTTCATAAAATGGGACCAAGACCCCAGGAACAGAGATATACTAGCAGTAATACCCGGAAGTAAACAATGAGGGTCTTATGAATACATTATTGAAGATGAATCTAAATTTTCTAAGCCGTGAGGAGGGCTAGATCATGAAACGCAGTGCACAGTTATCAAAATATGAAAGCGTAGTAACAATGGCAGCAAATGGAGAAAGTATTAACTACAGACAGGCTTATTATCACATAAGAATCTATCACCAGTTAATATCAGAAGAAAAGCAAGTAAATGAGGTGAAACATATGAACATAATATCATAGCTCCGAGCCATATTTAAAGCACAATAGACTAACAGACATGAGTATCTGGAACAGATAAATTCATTCCAGTTAAATTTATGAAGAATTTTTCGGTAATAATCACATTAAAATGAACATTGTCGACGTGTTTCGAACCAACCAGTGTGGTTCATCATCAGGACTACGTGAGAGATCAGATCCGAACGTTGAGTTTAAATAGATGCAGAAATGGTTAAACTAGCCATTAGGATAACGACTAGTTTGACTTTGAGAATGTTAGTTCTATTTTAATTAATTTAATTATTTACTTAATTATTAAATAATTTTTTTTAAAATTTATAACGACTAGTTTTATTTAATTAATTAAAAGTTTAATTATTTAATAAAATATATTTATAAACCTTTATATTTTAGTTAATTAATTATTATTAATATTGTTATTTATTTCATTATTGACCCCTTATCATTTAATTATTTATTACTTATTATATTATAATATGTTATTTTCATTTCTTAAGAAAAAAAAATAAAAATAAAAATAAATAATAAAATAATAAAATTAAATAAATAAATAAATAAATAAATAAATATATATGTATATATATATGAATAAATAAATAAATAATTTTTTCAATGACCACTAAGAATATAGGGCAGGGATCCAACACCTGCTTATATTCCATCCATCATCTCTATTGAGATTTATGGGTCGTTTTTCAATTTCTAAAGTCTCTCTTAACTTCCGATGATGGAAATGGTCAATCCTAGCTATGACCTTGGCCTCTTCAATGCAGATATGATGGTTAGTCTTTTCTACATGTTCAGCTAGGGCAGAGGTGCGTGATCTTCCATGCTTAATGTCAGAAGCATGTTCACTGATCCTTTGGTTAATAGATTGACCAGTTTCACCAATGTAAGGAGTCCCACAAGAACAAGGAATAATATAGACACCTTTTCCATCCCTAGGGTTTACCGAATCCTTAACCGATTTAAGAGAGCTGTGAATCATGTTAAGAGGCTTGAAGGAATAAGAAACCTTATGTTTCTTAAGGATCCTAGCAATCCTATCAGTGGTTCCCTGAATAAAAGGAAGCCTTACCCTGCCGGCCCACTGATTAGGTTCATTTAAATTTTTATTTCTAACTAAGGGACCTTTTTCTGCTCTAAGAAAAGCCTTAAGGCCTTGAGACTCACCATAACCATAAATTACGAAAGACACTAAGGAGATGGGTCTTTTCCCCCTCAAGGTGAGAAATATCATAGATTCTCAATGCCCTGGTAGCCAAGGTGTTGAGAACGCCTAATTTTTGAGCAGGGAAATGATGAGAACTAGCATGAAGATATTGCTAGAAGACTACCATCCACCTCAAAATCCATGGTGAATTTTATCCAGTTAGTCAAGTGCTCGCATTCTGGTAGCATATAATATAAAAAAGAGTGATGAAGTGCCAAAACGTTTGTATTATAATATAACATGGGAATAAAAACTGTGACCGATCTCACCAGGAATCCATCTTACAGAAAAATAATTTCATTATAGTCTCCCAACGGGATTCTTCAACATAAAACATAGGAAGTCCTCAAAAATTTACAAAAAGGGGGATTTACAATTAATAGTATCTGTTCTGGAAAATATGGAACCCTCCTATAGACTCAGGTTATTTCTTTTATAATCCTTGGTCTATCGTTAGTAGAAGATATTTTTGAATCAACATTTGTTCACAGAAATATCTTTTCTGTTGCTTGTCTCTATCAGAATCAAAACTGATGATGAGGAAAAACGCCTCTCATCATCTCTGTAGTGGCCTTAACATAAGCGCCAACCGAAAATAAAACAACTTAAACAGAAAATAAAAATGCATAGGGTAAAATGACAATTTCACCCGATATTACAAAAGTAAAAATAAATAAAAAGGCCACTAGGGCCAGATCATGATCATCATTTTTTAGAAGAATAGGATGTAGTAGTTTCCGATTGATTTGGAAGCACCGATGATGCAGACGAACCATTTTTATACTTTTGAGGAGGTGGGGATTGGAAGGACGATGTGACGACTGGTACATTTACAAACTCACTGCATTTCTGCCATATGTTTGCCCCTGGTGGGGGCATAGTGGTAAAAATCTCCACTAAGGCCTGTATATCAGTCAATTCTGAGTAGTTCACCTATGCGGCCAAGCGCTGTTTTCTCTGACAGAGAAGGGAAATCTCCTTTCCCAGGGAAGAAATTATAATCTCAGCTTTCAGGCGAGTGGTTTTCTCATAGGGAAGATTTTTCTGATTCATAACCACTGCCAGCTTCTCTTCGTAATAAATTAGAATTGAAAATGCGGCAGTCGTAGAATCCCAACATGATGGGAGGCCTGCTTTCACCAGCTCATCCCACTCTTGCTCAAACTTCCCCACTCCCATGGCGACCCGATCCAAACCACTCAATGCATTTACACGCACGGTCTCTTTCTCAATTACCCTTCTAATTTCCATCACTCCCCTGAAACGGTCTTCAATCCATTGTACATCCAACTCTTCAGCGAGCAATCCATTTAGGTAGGTGATATACGTTTTGGCCATGACCACTTTTGCCTCGGCTTCTGCCCGTCCTTCCTGCAACTTCCCTTTGAAAAATCGGACAACAATTTTCTTCTCATTCATTAACATAATAAAATCCCAACGCTTCCTTACCTCCGACTTGATGTCAGTCCAAATGAGGTGCCTGGCTTCCAGGAGGGTTTCGCTTCCTTTCATCTGATTTTTTACGTCTTTGATAACATTCTCTTTCTACAACTTCTCCCTCTTCGCTTTTTCCACCTCTACTTGTAGTGCCGCTATTACTTCATCGTTTTGTTCCAACCTAGCCACCAACTCCTGAATTCTTTGCTATGCTGTATGAGCTTACTTTTCTGAGACTTGTAGGTCTGACAGGGCCTTGGTTAATTGTGTCGAAGTAGCACCTGCTGTATCAGAATTTGGGTCACGTAGACATGGGTATCCCACTGGGCTTGCAATTCGGCCAATCTCTGTCTAAGGGCAGCTAGTTCTGCAACCGTTTTGGCGTTCTCATCTCTTTCCCGAGCAATGGTATCTGTGAGGGCCGATTTTTCTTTTTCCGCCTGGGCTAATACCTCAGGTTGTATGTATTCCCCATGGGGAATGTTGAGTCTCCTCCTTAATTCTGAGTTTTCGACCTCTAAATCCCTGATGATTTTCCTCCGGATTCCTTCCTTATCGCTTCCTTTTTCGCTCATTATTCTTCTGAGATGGTGCAGGTTATTGCTGACCCCCCTGGCATTTTCCCTTTCTTTTTTCTGATTCTCTAGCACCTTTTTGTATTTATCTTCAAGCTTCCTTAATGCAAGTGCGAGCTACACAACCTCATCCATTAACATGTCCCCAATGCGTTGATGAAGGCCCAGTTTTTCGGTTAAGCGAACCTTTGATAAATTCACAGCAACCTCCAGAGCCTTGTAGCTGACTTCATTAGCAGTAGGGTCTAGCACTGCCTCCTTGATAGCTATTATTAGCTATTCTTTATCCATATCCAGCTCTGTGGTGAGCTGGGTATGATACTTATCTATGAACCCGGCCAGCTCTGCTTGAAGTTTCTCCCTCACTGTCCTGTTCTTGTTTCTGATTTGTTCCCTTACTTTGGCTCTGTTTACCGAAACAGCCTATGATATCCCAGAGGGTTCTGAAGAGGAAGCATCGTCATAATTGAATCTGAAACCAACCTTGCTCTTATCTGGCTCCCCATATCTGATTAAATCCTCTTGAGGTAGCTCATCCCAGATGATCTCCACATCGTCACCTCTATGTTTTTTGGAGGGATGGGACCCCTCCCCTATATCCAAACCTTCCGGCTCCTCTGAAAAATCTGCATCATTAGTCTACCCTTTCCTACCTATGCCCGCTGATGTGGTGTCACCCCTTCCTTTTTCTGTCGAAGATTCAGTCTACATCTGCGAAGCCAAGTGCCATGTGTCAAGGTTATATCTCCATTCAATGAATGGCCTAGTCTCATGCACATATGCAGTGGACCTAATCTTCCTTTTCCTATTTGAGAGAATTCCTTTTGGGTCATAGGGCCAGACTTTCCCCAGCACTAAATGCATCCCCTGAAGCAGCATCTCCACTGTGGAGAGGGCGTGTCTCGAGTTTACAGTAAAAGGGCCGATGGTGGTAGGGATCTTGAGGATATAACCCTTCTTAGTGAGAACGAAGTGGAATTGGTCCGCTTTCATGGTTTGGCGAACGTATTCAAGGGAAAAAACCCACATAGTAGGGAATAACGGTAGGTGGTAGTGGGGTACATCTGCACCATAGACTCTGATCTTAGTGTAATCATCAAACAAATACCAATCCCCTATTCTTTCCTCATCGCAAAACTACAACCAATCTTTCTGCTCAAGAAAAATCTTGGGCGGGGGGCTGTCGTAAAGTATGGTGTAGGCAATGGTCATGAACTCATTCAAAAACCTTGAATAACCCCTCCCATTAGGCTGCTGACGTACTGAGACGTTCCACTCAAAGACGGTTCTTGGTTGGTCGTTCGTTCTTGAAAGTTTTTCAAGGCCCAAAGCTTCGAACTTGTCAGCATGCTCGAACAGAAAAAGTTAAAAGACCAGTGAGAACAAAAATAAAGCCCTTGTAGAGGATAGTTCTTGAAACTGGGTCTGAATGGCCGAAGCTAGAAAAGTGGGGATATCTAGAATGACACCTGGCTGAGACATGAGCTAGAGGAGGGCGATGCACTCTTTCAACACCCTCTCAACCTCTCTAAGACCTAGTAACCCTGAAATGAAAGCGAGAACAGGCTGGAGGCCTTCTGTAAATGCAATCAAGGGCACCATGTCCGAAGACGTGATGGACGTGAGGTGGGAGTCTGAGATGGAGGAGAGGAATTTGCTCTACTATTTCCAGGGTAATTTGGAAAACTAACACGACAAGGAAAACTCTATGAACTTGACATACTCTGGGCTGTGTGGGAAACGAAGGGCGTTTCTAATGAGCTCAGGGAATATTCAGAAAACCTTGTTTCCCTGAGCCAAAAGGAGTACATCCCTGCGTTCTTCATAGGTGTCTTTGAGCCAACATATGAAATCGGTAACTGGGAAGGTGGGCGGAACAATCTGGTAATATAGGCTAGACCGAACGACTCTAAACCGGTCTTAGCCTTTCACATGACTTTCTAACAGGTCAGGCCTGACATGGGAGACACTAAACGGGTACTGTGGGTCGCGAATACGGGCCTGTGTATCAGTAAGGGGGTCAGGTCCAGGGATGGCCCTAACTTCACAGGCTTGGGGAGTTTCTGGTTCAGACTTTCTGAACTTGACTCTCGCGACGAACATTTTGAATGAGTAAAGTGGAAGGAAAACTGTAAGGAGAAAGAATGGTTAAATACATGTGACCAGTGCGGAAAACCTAGGAGAGAAAGCGACGCGGGGGTTGAAAGCAACTTGGTGCGGTAATCTGAGCTTAACTGCTAGGCGAGTTTGTAAAAACAAGTAATTTACCGCAAATGGGCATCAGGTAGGGTTAAACAGGCCATAGATTTACGAAAAACGAGGCTCAGGTAACAACTCGAAGGGCTAACATCATAAGGACATCGACACTGAGGCACGCGACACTTGGCTGTTGGCTACTGGGAGCCGAGTAGGTGTGAGCCACGAGTCGGGTTAATACTGGTACTAGTCGTGTACCAGCTTTCCTGACTCACCTTACCTTTGCCTTTGCATGCACCACCTGTTCATCGTGAGGGGTCCACCACAGAGTTCCAACAGGGGCTTGTGAAGTCTCTTCGCGCTGCACCACTACCCCATAGAATGGCCGAAACTTGCCCCACCAACTTGTGACGTCATGGGATTCCGGGGGTCGAAGCTCCATGCTCCTTATGCCTGCCTTGGTGGCCTCGGAATCTATCCACGTGGTAGCACAACTCAAGCTATCACATTGTATGATCCATGGCTTCTCTGCTTAGCCATAACAAATTATTTACTTCCTTTTCTGTGCTTTCTTTATGAGGGGAGGGCGTTGCATATTTCCTTGATATCTCTTTGTCTGCTCACACTTCCCAATACTATGCCCTAGCTTATTCCAAGTTATTTTTTTGCCGAACCTTGTGAGATGAGGGTTATCATAACAACATAACCAAAAAATCCAACAAGTATCATTCTCATCCAGATAGCCTCACAATCTGCTTGACTACAAACCATGTATTTTACTTCTGTCAAGCTGAGTGGTATAGATATTTGCTTCATGCTATACCTGGAAACCACTGCGGACCTAACACTAAAAATACCACCTAATGCACTCTTTCATTGTGATGGAATCCCTGCCCAATCTGCATATGTGAATCCATGCATATTCACTCCCTTTTTCCATCTGTACCATAGTCCAAACTGGGTAGTGCATCTGAGGTACCGTAAAACATGCTTAGTTTCCCTCCAAAATAATTTGGTAAGTCAAACCATAACTTGGATCAACTGGTTGACTGCATAGCACATATCTGGTTATGTGTTCACAAGACACATGAGTGAAGCCACCAACTTCTGGTAAACAGTAGCATCCAATTCCTCACCTGAAGTGACATCCTCTTTCCTCTAGTTAGTTGCTAGAGGAGTCTCCATGGGTTTGCATCTGTCCATGTGAAACATCTGAAGTATCTCATTGGAATACTTGCCTTGAGAGAAACCCAATTCCACATCTCCTTGCTACACTTCCAATCCAAGGAAGTAGTGCATGAGACCCATGTCCTTCATTTCAAAATCTCTTGCAAGGTCGTCCTTGCAAGATTTGATTAATTGTTAATCACTAGTTAAAATTAAATCATAAATATATAAGACAATAATTGACAATTTACCTTCTACCAAAATGCGATACAGGTTTTCATCTGCTTCACTCTTGGTGAAGCCCAAATCAGTGGGATAGCTACTGATCTTGGTGTACCAAGCATGGGGTGATTTCCTGAGACCATACAACACTCGCTTGAGTTTGAACACATGAGGTTCTTGATCAAAAGTATCGAAGCCTTCTTGTTGCTTGATATACACCTCCTCCTAAATAAATCTGTTGAGGAATGTTGTTTTCACATCCATGTGGTGGATCTTCGACCCCATATGTGCATCTAGAGCAATAATTGATCTGATGGATGGGTACCTTGCTACACGAGCAAAGGTCTCCTCGTAGTCAATCCCTTCAACTTGAGAGTACCCCTTGGCCACAAATCCGGCCTTGTACTTTTATATGCTTCCATCTGTTGTCTGCTTTACCTTGAAGATCCATCTTGAACCTATCACTGATTTATCTATTGGTCTTGGGGCCACTTCCCAAACACTGTTCCTTACAATGGATTCATACTTCTCCACCATTGCATCAACCCATACATGTTTCTCTACTGCTTCCTTGAAAGAGGATGGCTCAGTCTATAAAATCTCAGTCATTAGAGCCATGTATCCAATGTATCGATTTGGTGACCTTCTCTGCCTATGTTGATTTGAAGGATCACTCTCATTCTCCCTCACATCCTGCACAAGTCTCTCAACTTCCTTAGTTCTTTTCCTGCCTTCTCTAGATGGTTCTAATTGAGTGGTTGTCTCCACTCTCTGCTCCTCAATTTTTGGCTACCCCACAACTTCTTGGGGTTCCTCCTTTGGAGCTAAAAGCTGCTCCTTTAGTGGAATTTGAAGTTACGTCTTAAGAGAGAACCACATCGCATTTTCTTCATCAAATTTCACATCCCTTGACACCACTGTCATTCTGAGGGATGGAAAGTACACATAGTAATTTTGGGGAGTTTCTTTGTATCCCAAAAATATCCCAAACTCTGTTTTCAGCTATAGATTCTTCCTATCATCTTTGGAGAAATGGAAATAGACAAAGGATCCAAATATCTTGAAGTGTGACACATGCATCTTCCTCCTCGAGAAAGCTTCCTCTGGTGTAATCATTCCCAAAAACCAATGAGGTTCAACTCTACAAATATATTGTTGTGTTTCATGCTTTGGCCCGCAAGTGTAAAGGTAGGCCTTGATCATGCAACATCACCCTCACTGCTCCAACAATGATATGGTTCTTTCTCTCATCCACCCCATTCTGTTGTGGGTTATGGGGTGATGTCAACTCTCGTCATTCAACACATACTCACCTCCATTATCGCTCCTGGGAGCCTTCACCTTCTTGCATGTTTCTTTCTCCACGAGTGGTTTGAATGATATGAAATTGGAGAATGTGTCCTCCTTCTTCTGCATATAGAAGATCCAACACTTCCATGAGAATTCATCAATAAAAATGAAAAAATAATTATGCCTGGAAGTGGATGTTGTCAAGAAAGTTCCACAGAAATCAAATTGGATCATTTCCAGGATTGCATGCACCTTGTTGTCCCAGTCATGGAAAGTGGATTTTTTGTACTTCACTAAACTACATCCTTTGCATACATCTTGCTGCTCAAGTGCTTCTTTGGGGAGGCCTGTGGTTATATGCTACATGATATTAAAAAAAAAATGATGCAATGGCCAAGTATTATATGCCAAGGTTCACCAACATTGCAACTTTGCACCTTCTCTACCTTTGTGCTCAATGCAACACAATCCTCCACATCTAGGTTTTACAAGTTCTTCACCCAAACTTCTATCTTCTTCACCTATCCCGTGGCCATATGCCTCATGAATTCCTTTCCTTTTCTGAAGATCACATCATATCCATGGTCTTCCAAAACTGTAACAAAGATGGAAATTTTCTTTGGTCTTGGCATGAACATGACAACCTTGAGCCTAATGGTGGACTTTGAATCCATATGAAAAGTGACTGTAACAACCTCAGTCACATTGTACCTTCTGTCATCCCCCATATCAATGTGCATCTACAAGTATTTATCCTCCAATTCACATTGATATGGGGGATTTGGTTACATCTTTCTTCCACTGAGCAAGGTTCTGGGCATCCGATGCTTGTGGTTTTGAAACGTATGACTTGATGTATTATAGAAATCCATTATCATCCAATACCACCTCCATGTGATCCTTCCATACAAAAAAATTAGAGGTGCCTTCTGAGACATACTCTAGCCTTAGTCCATTGAAATCCATATTCTCAATTCTAAACAAAACCCACATATTCAAATTCGAACCTCTGACAAACAACTTCGAATTTCTGCTCTACTATGAATCCAACTCTAATCCCATCTAGAAATTATTTTGTAGATTTACAACTTCTCATGAATTTTTAAACAAAATCACAAGACAAAAACATACTTTACTATTCTACAAACATTATTTCACAATCTAGAACAAAAATTTCAGACATGCACGAAGAAATAACACACATGAAACAATTATTTTTACCTTGGGAAAGAAATATGCTAAAACCTCAATTCCTCTTTCATTAATCAAATGAAATAGATATGTAATACAATTTATTTTCTCAAGTGAGCTCACCTTGCAAGTGAAAAGCCTATATCTCTTCTCACTAAAGGCATGTGACCTAGACTTAGTCAATTTATTCCTTTTTCTTGAGCTCCTATTTCCTTGCGCTATTCCTTGAGGAATTGGCCCCTATTTTTTAGGAATTTTCCTTCAACTGATTGAAAAATTCCTTTAGGTTGATCATATGACTGGATGCAACACCCCTACACTCAGAAATAGCATACAACTGATGTTACACTTCCTTGGAATCTCCATCTCAACTCGATAACTTGAATTCTATGCATGCACTAGATAATTTGGGATGATTGATTAGTTAACTGGATGATCACTATGTTTGACTAAAGTCCCATTGCATAGCTTGATCCTCCACTAGTCCTTCCAATAGTTGGAACTAGTTTAACTTAAAAATAACCTTGATTGCTACACATTAGTGATCACACATGCTAAAGTGAACTCTAACTCCTCCAAATTAAATTTACTGATTAAACTAGGTGACACAAGCCATGTCACTCAAGTTAATATCATCCAAGTTGTCTACTAATGTGAAAATTCGAATTTTCTCAATTTAATCAAGGAAAAATCAAATTGAGAATTTCTAGCTGCATTTTTCAACACTATTGAGAATCAGTTGTGCCATGTTACTCTTCTTCTTGAACAACTAGGAAATATTGGTATGATGATCGAAACATGGTGATTAGCTTCATGAATGGTTCGCAATGCAACCAATGGAAAATGAAAGATTAATTGGAAACATTGCCTCAAGGTCATAGGATGATCCATGAAAAAATTGATTTCTTGGAAGGGAGGATGGCTCACATGGAAACTCATGTCCATTGTGGCTTTAAACCCCCAACATCTCCTAGCAATGAACCAAACAACTGAGCTCTGGCTAATTCCTTGGATCCTCAATGGCTATGGGTTGTATTCTTATCCTATATGTATTTTGGTTTCACTGGTCCTTCCAGTTTTGGTGTATGGGTTATTAATGGCATCTTGTTATCAATTTTTGTGTCTCCCTTCTAGCCACAAAATCCAGTAGGAGCAAGGCTAGAGGAATTTTGAAAATTGGGTGAATATGTTGTAATGTTTTTCTGAATTAATAGAATCCTTTGGATCAACAAAAAAAAATCGTGTAAGGATTTATCTACCAATTCATATAATTTTGCACAATTACTCATAAGGACAAATATTTCCATTTAAAAACGATTAGAGTAAAGTTAAGGATGATAGAACTAAAAAATCGTAATGTTATGAGTTAGGATAAATTATACAAGATGATAACATATATCAATTGCTTTAGGGGCTCTTTTACAATCCATTTTCATAATCACTAAGACATAAAATGTGTCCAAACACTCAATTATGAGCACATTTCTCTTAGATCTTATAAGTATCATGAGAATGGACATTTACTAATGAATTTCCATCTCAACATGATAAATAACAAATATAAGCCACATAAATTTATGCGTGAAATGAGTTTCTAGAAATCTTATAGTAAAAGAGAATCGAAAAAAAAGAAGTAGTAAGAATTCAAACATAGAGACAATCGAAATAAAATATGGGTTTGAAGCCCTATAGATGGAATCAACCCCATTCACAATGAACCTAAGGTGAAATAATAAGAAAAAATAATCAAAATGCAAGAGATAGGAAAAACTCAAGAAGATCATAACCCCATTTTACATTCACATAGCCTAATCCAATTAGGATACTTAGAATAAATAGTAATAATAAGTACACAATATTATTTGAATAAGCAACATGCATGTAAATTCAACATAGTAAATAAAGCACAAATGAAATCAAAGCCTCATCTAACAAAGAAAAAGAAGATTTAGATTACACTCCAAAGGACATGTAGATGGTAGACATCCACCACTCTACTACTTCATGATAACATTGAGTAGGAATACACAGACAACCTACCCCCATAGAAAGTCACATCACTATATAAAGAAACAATCTATAAAATTGATAAAGGAGGAGGAATTCCCTCATAAATAGGAAAAATATATGGTCTCGGTACCAAAATAAGTAGTGTTTTTATAAATTTTCATTTATAAGATACATAAAATATTACATTCCATACAAGAACACACAAGGTGAGGGTGAGAATGTTCAATTTTTTAATATTTCAAGGTTACTATTGATAAATATGTTTGCCACTATGATTTTCATGTTATAGATTAGGAGGGTGTGGATATTATTCTTGGATATCCTTGGATGGAATCAATTGTAATAATTAATATTAATGTGCAAAATAAGTTTATTAAGCTTTCATATAAGAAAAAAAAATCACACTATAGAATAATTTTCTTACTCAATAAGAAGGGGCCAAGGGGGCGCATTAAGAAGTCCTTGTAGGGAAACTAATTGTATTATCTAATAATATATTAGATGGAGAATAAAAAGTTGAATTAGATGAAGATACTTTGGAAGCACATGAAGAAAATTCCTAATAAGAGTTGCATAGAAAATTAAGAATAATATACAAAATTTTATTCTCGAAAGGAGCCATAGGATGAAAGGTCAAAGAAATAATAATTTATCGCTAAAGTTGCTACATATTTCCATCTAAACCACCAAGAGACACAATAGGAATCACCATAATGCCATAAGAAACAATAGCATTACTATGGACATGCATGGAACTACAATAACGCCCAATAGAGAGGTATAGGGAGGAGTAAAAAAGATGCATGCAATTATCAAAGAAGCACAAATACAACATGGAAACAAAGGAGTAACCAAAATCAAAATCAATGGGGTATAGTAGTAGTTTGTAAACATGCATGTAATGCCATATTTTTATCCCTAAGTTATAAATGTATATGCATGTATGATATTTAGGCTAGAGTTCTGGTATACTTTTAGGACATACTGGCTTTATCATTGTGGCCTAGATAGCCTATAATGATCAAATCCAAATACCATATCCATTATTTTTACATACACTCTAAGATATTAATAAAATACATCATCACTGCAAACCACAAAATAAACGAGTATTAGAGGCTAAAACTCCATGAGGAGAAAAGGGGGTTACGTCAAAATTAAGGACATGGGCTAAGACAAGGAATTTAATAATTTATTTGTATGTACTAAGTCTTATTTCATGATTATATCCTAAGTTCTGTAGTAATAGGAACGTGGTCATTGAGAGCCACTTATCAAGAGAGAGAGAGATGCATATTTAATGTATGGTATTAGTGGAAAAGCCATTCATTCCATGGTTTTTCTATACCATTCTTTCTTTGGTATGGCGTGGGAGCTAGTAAGCCACTATAACCCTATTTTTTTTTATGTCCCTTGGGCCCTATATTAAATCCCTAATAAAAATTCATTATTAGTTTAATTTTTATCCTAGGAGGCCGACTATAAATTTTTGTGGTCCCATTTTATTATAATTTTCCCCTTGTCTCCTATATATACACTAATGAAACCCAACCTTAGGATCTTAAATATTGTCTTGTACATTGCTTACATTGTAAATGGATGTTTCCCTTATCATTTTTAAGGTGAAAGGTTCATAACATTTGGTACCAGAGAATACAAACCTAGGGTTTTTCCACCTCAAACAGGTCATCTTAGAATATTCACTATACTTTTTTATGGGAGGTTTTAGATAATGAAATTTGGATCATGAAAGGAGAAATATTGGGGAACATATGATTGAAATTTTAGATATTAATTCCCTATACTTTAGGATATAGGATGTGAGGAAATTAGGGTTCCTGAATTCTTATGAAATTAGTTTCAAACATATCATTTTATATTTTTTCTCTATAAATGTTTTTCTAGGATGCTTCAGATAATGAAATTTGGACAATTGAAGTTAGATTTGGGGAAGATCTACTTGAAATTTCAGATCTTATTTCTTTATATTTTAAGAGATATGCTCTAAGGAATTTAGGATTCCTATATGCTCCCAAAATCGATTTCAAACACACCATATTTTCATTTTCTCTATAGCCTTTTCTGTGACATTTCATATGGTGAAATATGGATAATATTTAGGCAATATCTTGGAGAACATCTCTTTAAAGTTTCATAGTTTGGTTCTCTATAATTTATGAGATATACTCTATGAAATTTAAGGTTTGTGAAGGATCTTGAAATTATTTTCTCAAGTGAGCTAGGCATTTTTGACATAAATTTTTTTTATGGTACCTTATATTGTGAAATTTTTAGAGATCTAAGTAAACATTATGAAGTAGCTCAGGTAACATTTTTAGAAGTGTATTTTAAGAATTCGACATATGGAAAGCTATACAATTTTTCCCTTGGGAAGAGGCCAAAAATCATCAAGTCCACAAAGATTTATCATAACTCTCACTTGGGACATCAAATTTTGGTTAGACCAATGGAATTGTAGAGAATAAATATTAGAGTATTAAAGACCAAAATTGTAGATATATGATGGACCAAATATTATATATATATTAAGAAAGGTCACTTATTTAGATATTCTCCAAAATAAGGTTTTAAGGTACATAACTTATAAGTGACATATTTTTTTATTAGAAGATCCATTTTCTTTTAGGTGACTGAAAGTTGTGACAAATAGGAGTATTAGTATTATAATTTTTCGACATGCATCGAAATAAATATCAAAATTCTACTACACAATTTAAAACCCTTGTATGCTCATCCATGTTGCATGGAGAAATAGAAGATGTTAACTATCAAGTAACCAATCTAGAAAGTTAGTTGTCACAATTGCAAGAATAAGTTAAAAGTGATATTAAAAAAAAGTGGAGGAAAATAAGAAAAAAATGGATAATATTAAACAAGTGAAACAATATAATATAAAATACTTAAAAGGGAGGTTCCTTAAAAATGATAATGAATCTGAAGGAACTTATGAAAATAAAGGTAATATTCAATTTGAAAAACTTGCCAATAATAAGGATTTTTCAAGTGGATGTAACTCTAATTTTGTAGCTACTCATGGATGGTTGCATAAAGGAGTGAAACTTCACAAATTTGAATAAATAAAGTTTGATTAAATGAAGGTCTTTACCTCGATGCACAAAATAGAGTACTATTTTAAATTACATATTATTATATATGAGAAGCAAAGGATTCACATAATGAACTTTGAGATAAAATCCTATCAATGGCATCAATAGGGAGTTAAAAGGAAGCCTCATTTTTATCATTATACTTGGGGTTTATTTACAAGAGACTTAGAAGTGAAATATGGAAAATCTTGGGAAGAAGACTATTTTTCAATTGACAAGAATAAGTCAATTTGGTGACATTGAAGACCATAATTAAAAATTTTAGGTTTTGGCCACAAGGGTGGATAACAAAAGTGATGATTTTTTTTGAAATCTTACATGGGTGGATGAAAATAAGACTTTAAGCATGATATTTTCTTATAGAAACCAAAAAAAGTTATGGAAGCTATGCAACTTTCTTTTCATATCCAAGGAAAAAATAAGGCTACACATAAGTCTACCATGGGAGCATACATAGAAAAAAATATCATTTTGGGTTTCATAAGAAATATCTGCCTCAACCTACTAGAATATCATAGAAGGAAATGGAGGAAAGAAGAGAAAAAACATTACACTTTGGTTGTAACAACAAATGGTCAAAAGGGCATAAATGTCAAGAAAAAAATTATTCACCTTGGAAAATAATGATGAAGAGGAAATGGAGGCATCTACACATAGAAGGGAGGAATAACTTTTCAACATAAAATATATAGGAATAAAAATGGAAATTGTGAACAACATTGATTAAAAAATGTGTGAGATATATGTTCATGCATTGGCAGCTTCATCAACTCCATAGGCCTTGAAGATTGTTGATTATATTAGAAGGAAATGGTCATAGTGCTTATTGATTCAAGTAGTACCTCCAAATTCATTAATAAAATATTGGAGGAGTTCCTCAATTGTTTTGTATATCTAGTGACATTTTTTTCAATTTTTAGTTGCCATTAGAGGGAGTACTAATTGTGTATTAAAATTCCATAACTTTAAAATTATTATGGGAGAGTATAAATTAGAAATATCAATGTATGAGATTCTAATTGGAGGTGTAGATGTTGTTCTAGGGATTTAATAATTGATAAAGTTGGGTACAATTTCTAAAAACAATAATGAATTATTCATGAGATTTTAATTTGAAGGAATTCAATATGAGCTCAAAGGGTTAAAATCTAGACCTTGTTAAGCCATCATCTCTCAAAGAATAGAAAATATCTTATAAAAGAGTAGCAATGGAATTGTGATTAAAATGAATCCTATGGAAGTTAAGTAGGAATATGGAAATATTCCTAAGGAATCAAAAGACACCTTGTAAAAGAAATATAGTTTCTTCCAGGAAATTCCCAAAATTATACCTGTATCTAGAGGTCATGAACATCAAATTGAATTAATACCTGGAAGCATTCCTCCTAATTCTATTTTTATGGTCGTTGATAGACTCACAAATACATTTTTTTGGAATTCAAAGAACATAAACAAAAATCCAAGTAACAAATTTTTTCATGAAGTAACTTCATAAGCTTCATGGTCTTCCTAAGGGAATAGTAAGTGTTAGAGATCCAAAATTCATAGGTAAATTTTTGAAAGAATTATGGAAGATGAGTGGAAAAATGCTAGCAATGAGTTTAGGATATAATTCACAAACAAATGGTAAAACATAAATAGTAAACACATATTTAGAGGGTTATATATTATTTTTTTCTTCATACAATCAATCTCATTGGATTAAGTGGATTCCTTTAGAAGAATGGTGGTATAATACTACCTCTCATATATCTACTAAAATGACCACATTTGAGGCTCTCTATAGATATTAGGCTCCTAGTATCTCAAATCTTTTACAAGATAAGTCCAAAATACAAGAAATAGAGTCACATGTGGAGAATATTAAAGAAAATTTGACAATTCTTAAGGGAAACCTTAAAAAGGTGCAAAGCATGATGAAGAAAATAGTAGATCAACATCAAAGTGAAGGAAAATTTGATTAGTGTGATTGGGTATTTATGAGAGTAAAATATTCTAAGAAATATATACTTAAGCAAATTTAAAATAATCACAAAAAGCTTCAAAATTTTATGGGACCTACAATTTTATTCACAGGATTGAACAATATCATTTTTAAGGTGCAATGTTCATAAAATATTTCTTGGTGAGAACTTTAAATTCTAGGTAGATTGGGTGGAAAATTCTCTTTTTTTTTATCCTGGGGATGGATTGAGCCCTAGAAGGAAGAATTGAGTGGGGAGGGTTAACCATTGTGTGAGGTTTAGAGGGTGTTTAAAGACTCCATTATTATAGTCATAGTTCCTAGAGATACAACTCTAAGACTTCCAAGCTAGCCTTTTCTAGATCTTTGGAAGGGAAGTTATAATATACCTAAAAAGTATATTACCTTTTAATTATTAATGGTGGTATCTTTTTTATAATGGTGTTACCATTCAAATCTTACATGTGTAAATCTATAATACCTTTATACCTTATGAACATGTAAATAAATCACACACACACATCCAATTTTTTTGGATTTCTCTAAGTGCTATTAGAGTGATTTTTTATTTGCTAATCCATGGTTTTCTCTATTGGCCCATGGTATTGCTTACCAATTATATAATGTTTTTTTACCAACTCTGTAATTTTTTTACCAACTTAGAATGTAATCTAATTTTCAAAGAAGACTAAAATAATTAGCCATAAAATTGATAATTTAAAAATAAGACCTAACTAAGAAAGGATAAAATCCAATAAGGAAATGTTTAAACACTTTCTTGAAACTATTAATTGAAAAAAAATTCTTTGTGGAATCTTCGAATAAAAATCAATGTGTTATGTGTAATAGTTACTAGGGATAACATATAAATGCAATTTTAGAACAATTTTTTTTAGTGAAGTAATTTTTTTCATTTCCTTGAACCAAATATTTACAATCATGTCCTTTGAAGCTTGTTCTGGGGTCACTAAGGAAGAGTATGACACAAAGAAGCTAATCACAGAAACCCAACCAAAATAATTGTGTCTTGTGGACCCCATCGACCCTCGAATATTCATAGCAGTTAACTATCTAAAAATGTGGAGGGTCCCAATGTCGATGGGTTGATACCAATATTTTACCATCATCCCTCTACCACTTTACAAAAACATAATCACATGCTATTAAAGATCAAACCTTACATGAAGTAAGTTAGTGGACCACCAGGACTTCGAGCCATTGGGGTTTTAGAGGATTCATGTGTGTGAGCCCATAGCCAAAAGGGCTAACATAACGTGATGTGTATCGGGTGGAACCACATGGTGAGGTTGTTAAGTTTTCAAGATGTTGGGATTTGAACAAGTATAAGCATATGAGCTATGATTGTTAGGCCTGATGTGAATGTTCTCAATGTGAATGGGCTAATATTGGTCTTTGGAAATCAACCATTTTCCCTTGAAAAAACCATATATATTTTAACCTACCGATTATACCCAACCCGATATGACATACATGCAACTTGGATGCCCATGTGGTGGTGGCGTGGCACCACATGGACTAGGCATGGCCATATCAGTTCCATGAAGATCCCTCTTGATTACAATGGACTCTTTAATGAGAAACTTATTGGATGCATAACTTTCTATACAAAGCTCAAATTGAGGTAAAATTTATAACATGGAAAAGCTTTCAACGAGTTAAATGAAATGGTAACATTAATTTTAGGATTTGGAGACTATGAGAGAATATGTTGTTTTAAACCCATCTTCATAATATACCTTGGAAATTATTTCAAATAGGTAGCACTCCCATAGATTGGGTGTTCCTTTAAGGGGTGGGAGGTGTTATAGATTAGTATGAGAGCCTAGTTTTAGCATTAGACCTAAAGGGGCTCACACACATATATAATAATTTAATTTAATATGGATGATTTAATTAATTTTTTGTGTGAATATTTATTTAAAATAATAGTTTATGTGGTTATTAAATTTTATGGAATTTTTATAAATCCTTTTGTTTTCTATAATATGTAACTGACATGGGTTTTAGTTGTGTGAAAAACTTCCAGTTAGCATGCTTGGTGTTGACATACCAAGGCTATGATTAATATGTTCATACTTTATTTAGCTAACAATTATGTGTGTGTGACAAGACATAAGAGGACAAAATATAAAACATAAAATAGGGGAATAAGTAGCATAATGGTACAATACAACATGGACAAACAAAATCTAAATAAGGGAGAAGATTCAGTTGGGAAGAGGTTAGAAGAAAATTCCCTTGAATGGATGGATACCCTCATAAGCTTGAGAGCTTAACTAAGGAGCTACAAGTTTTATAATGAAAATAATTTCAGCGCCTAATAAAGGCAAGAAAATATGAATGCAATAATATTGTAGATATTGTTATATCTACAATAACAAAAACAACATGAACCTGGTGATAGTTATCTAGGAAAGCATAAATCCAATCAAATTCTAATTTAAATTCAAAAACATGGATTGGAAGCCAATAAGGAAGAAGGTAGCAAGTACAAGAAGAGGCACATGCAGACAAGTGAAGACATAATGAGAGGAAAATCTCCACTCAACACTTTAGAAAGAGAAAAAATATCCATGACCAACTATCTAGTGCTACAAACAGGACATGAAGACACCACCAACAAAGGAAGAGTTTGAAAAACACAAAGACAGAAGATTTAAATAAAGAAAAACCCCCTACCTTTGCTGGATAGATTATGAAGAGTGAAGAGTCAAAATCCTGACTATTGGGCTTAAAGAAGTACTTTAGAATCCATAACTCTTTGAAATGTGAAGGCCATGGTAGCCATTTTTAACTTGAAATATATTAGAAATGTCAAAGGAATCAAAGAAAAATATTTTAATTTAAAAATATTTGAGAAATATTTCTAGGAAAAATACCTATCTAAGAGGTACCATGAAAAAAAAATCAAAGAGTTTCGTGAGAATAAAATTAGACAAATCACCTTGGAAGCCTGCACCAACATATTTTTTGAACTACTAAGGTATGTACTATACATGGAGGATGAGAATGTGAAGATTTAGAGATACCTTAATGGGTTAAAATAGTCCTATCAATTCAAATTTAATTTGATGAACCAAGGAAGTTAGAGGACACTATCAGGAAGGCTAAGTATTTCTATGATTAGTCTAAGAATAATACTGAATTTTGAACATATTGGAGGAAGAAAGATAAAATAAATTTAAAGGGAAAGGACCAACATCCTCAAGGTAGAAGAAAATTGGGAAAATGTGAAGTTCAATAAGCCTTCTAAAGTGTTCTAGTGGAATTACCCTATTTGATATTGATATTGGCCTATCAAATCAACAAGGGAAGAAGCAGACGAACCTGGGAGAAATACATTGTAGTGTTGGGGATGTGGAGAGAATAAGATGCTAAAATATTTCCCTCACAAATAACAGAGTGAGAAGAAGTTGTAAAATTTCTAAGAGACAACAACAACGAATGATGTGGTTAAAGTAATACCTCAGATTTATGTGGAAATGTCGGACAACAAACAAGCAAGTCATCAAGGCTAAATGATTGAAATGGAAGGCATCCTTTCCAACCTTCCCATTTCAATTTTAAGTGATATACTTTCTAATTTAGTTATGTGAGTCCAAAAATTGTAGAGACATGTGCCCTGTAGAAGAAACCACATGCAAAATTGTGGTTGTTCCAACTAGCCATGGGAGTCGAAAAGAGGATGATTGATTTTGTGGAGTCATACCACCTAGAAATAAGAAGCATGCCCATAATAATCAAACTTAATATATTTCCATTGGGTTAATATGATATTTTAATTGGAATTTCCTAGCTAGAAACCTATAGGAACAAAGTATAATATTACAGTAAATTGCTAGAATTCCTTAGCAAGGAAGGCGATGAAAATGTATTGTAGGGATTAAGACAACCTATCTTAGTAATGCAAATTTCAGTGCTTCAGTTGACGAAATGAAACTAGAAAGGGTGTTCCCTATTTATGATCCAAGTAAACAATGTACTAGAGGACAATGAACTCATAAATGAATACCACCCCATTCTGAAACAATACAATGATGTGTTTCTTGAGGACGTTCTGGGATTTCCACCCAAGAGGGTAATCAATTTCTCCATTGAATTTATTCCCAGTTTTGTGCCAGTCTCTAAAACCCCATATTGCATGAGCATTCCAACATTGGTGGAATTAAAAATATAACTAAAAGAAATGTTGCATAAAGTATATATCTGACCTAGTGTATAACCCTAGGGAGCCCCTATGCTATTTGTAAATAAGTTCCATGACACACTATGTATATGCATTGATTACTGGCATTTAAATAAAGCTAAAAATAATAATAAATATCCATTTCCCAGAATTGATGATCTATTGATCAATTGAAAGGAGCCACAATATTTTCCAAGATAGATATGAGTTATGGTTATCATTAAGTCATAATTAAATATAAAGACATTCACAAGGAAACTTTTAGGATGGGATATGGGCACTACAAGCTAATGGTGGTACCATTTGGGCTCACAAATTCCCCAACCAAAGTCATGTTCCTAATGAAAATTATCCTCAGCAAGTATCTAAAAAAGTTCGTGATATTTTTTGTTGATGATTTTTGTTTACTAAAAAAACAGTGAAGAACATGAAGAGAACCTAAAGGAAATGTTACAATTACTACAAGAACAAAAATTATATGCCAAACTTAGAAAATGTGATTTCTTCCAAACAAAAGTACAATATTTAGGACATGTCACCTTAAAGGAAGAAGTAGCTATGGGTCTCGTTGATGGTGTTGGATGCTGCCAAAATTTCAAGGGGATCTCTCGATGTAAGATCCCAACTATACCTCACACCTTTTGGTGTAGTAGTCCCATCCAGGTCCGAACACCGTTGGAATGGTTTCCAAATAAAATTCCTTGGTTAGAATCAGACATAAGAGAACACAAAACCTCTTTGGGTCAACAAGGATGTGAGCTTTGTGAAACACTCAGTGTAAGGTGTAAAAGGGAGACTTCCACAAATGTTGAAGGAAAGGAGCCACTGGTTAGAAAAGTAATAGTACTATCCTAAAGGGGGAGCTGAGGGTAAAGAGAAAGGCTTGTTGTGTACCTATAGATTATTCGACATAATAAAAAAAATTGTTAAATCATAAAAACATTCATTCAATAACATCCATAACCAAGTAACAAAATAGTTCATTGACTTAGCATGTAAATAAATCAACATAGTCCAACTATATACACGATATATGGGTAAAGGAATGTCGACTTATTGAACTTCTGATTATAAGTGTAAGATCCCAAAAACATTGTTACATGAGTGAAACATTGTATGCAATAGTGGAAGACAAAGCCACAAATTTCTTCTCCAAAGTATAATATATCTCCTATGTAGTGCAAGAGAAGCCAAGGTTAGGCCTTGAAAATACCGGCAAAATCCTAGTCCAAAATCCCTTTGCTGGAGTTATGAAGAGCTATTTATAAAAAATATAATGACTCTTCAGCTTCCCATGACTCTTTTACTTATGTAAATATTCATATTATAATATGAATCATTACATTGCAAAGTGTGGAGTTTCATATTCCACATGTGTCCCTTGGACTTCATTACATAACATTTATTACAAAATAAAATTTACTAATGAGACGGTGGCCTAATAAGAGAAAACTGCTAAAACAAAAAGCTATTCAAATAGATATATCATGTGATTCTTCATGGAGTTCATTTTTGATGTAGGTGTTCCATGATCTGAACTCCTTTACGATGGCTCTGAGTTGATCTAGAAAGTATGCTTTGTAGCATGCCCTCACCTCCAATGCTTCTAACAGTATGTTCTTGGAGCTTGACTGAACATTATTCCACAACCATGTGAGCTTCATATGTGCTTTGATTAGTGCAAATGCATACTACTGAATAACATCCTTAGTCACTTCCAAGCCTTCCTGTTTTTTTACATGCTTGATTTGTTCAATCTTATCCCTAATCTCCTGAAAGATGACCTCCCTGCCTCTAATTGCTTCAAGAGATCCAATGGTGGGCATCCCGTGCTTCTATGTAAGAGACTCAAACCCATTATGTAGACAGTTGTAGGAATCCATAGTTTTAACTTACCGTGATACCAAATGTGAGTAATTATGTAGGTGGAGTATCAATTGCACTATATCTATTTATGTGGAGAGCTTAACCTTATTTTCCAAGTGTTGCGGAATATTTGGATATCTGGCAATCCATTCCTACATCTCGTCCACTGCTCTGGTTGCTGTTGTGTAACCAGCTCCAAAAAGAGAAGAAAAGAGATATAAACGCCTTAGAAATGAGCCACTTCGAGGGGGCAACCTCCAATACATTACATAAATGAACAATTCTTGGATGATCCAATTTACAAAACCTCCTTTCAATATATAGGAGTCCATGGGGCCATAATGTAATCCTAGTGGGCCACAATGTAATCCTAGCCGACCTAACAATAATAATTTAAGGGCACAATAATAACAAAATGGGGTTACAAGGGTACAATAATAACAATAAGGGGTTTACACTAACAATAATAAGGGACTATACTAGTGATATAGGGACCTAACATGCCCCTCTCCTTCAAAAAGAGTGTTGTCCTCAACGCTTGAGTAGCTCCGAGTGCTTCTGTATAAAATTCTCATCCTCCCATGTAGAATCTTCAGTGGGTAAGTTCTTCCACTTGATGAGATACTCTGAAATTGATCGATTCCGTAGTTGTCGAGTTCTTTTTTCCATGACTGCTTCAGGTTCCAATATGGTTTTCCCTTCCCCATCAAGTTCTGGCAATACTGTTTGAACTGGAAGATTTTCACCTATAACCTTCTTTAAGCATGAAACATGGAAAACTGGATGTACTCGCGAAGAAGCGGGAAGCTCCAATTTGTATGCCATAGTACCAATCTTTTGCAACACCTTGTAAGGACCATAGTACTTTGGCGATAATTTATTATCCTTCTTTGCTTGCTTGAGGGACATTTGTTTGTATGGTTGTAGCCGTAAAAATACCCAATCTCCTACATCAAAACTTCTCTCGCTACGATGTTGATCTGCCTGTTGTTTCATTCGATTTTGTGCCAAATTTAGGTTATCCTTTAAGAGTTGGAGAACTTCTTGCTGATACTCGATGTGATCTTCCACTGCTTGAACCTTCGAATTTTCCCTTAAAGATGATGTGATCGATGGTGGATGATATCCATAAAGTGCCATAAATGGGGTCATTTTGGCTGCAGTATGGAAGGAAGTGTTATACCACCATTCAGCGAGAGGTAACCACTTGACCCATTGTGTTTGTTTATCAGATACAAAACAACGAAGATATCCTTCCAAACATTTATTTACTATCTCGGCTTGACCATCGATTGAGGATGATAAGATGAGCTATGAGCTAATTGAGTACCCAAACAAGAAAATAACTCCGTCCAAAAAATTTGCAGAAAATGGGATCTTCCGTCGGCCACAATAACCCTTGGCTTCCATGTAGTTGAATTTCGTCCCATAAATGTAGTAGCACTTGTACTTGCTTTAAATGGATGAGATAATGCACAAAAGTGTGCATACTTGGTAAGTCTATCAACTACCACCATGATGACATTATTTCCTTCGGACATAGGTAAACCTGTGATAAAATCCATTGAAATCTCCTCCCAACGTTGACTTGGAATGGATAAAGGTTGTAGAAGTCACGGGGTCTTAATTGTCTCCACTTTATTCTGCTGGCAAACCAAACATTCCGCCACAAACTTTTGAATATCAGATTTAAGGCCATCCCAAAAAAATTCTTTCTTCACCTGTGGTAAGTTTTTAAAAATCCTGAGTGTCCTCCTAAAGGAGAAGTGTGCAATTCCAGAAGAATCTTTTGTTTTAGTTGGGAATTCTTACAAAGATATAAGCGATCTTTGTACCATAAGGAATCATTTTCCAACTAAATGTATCAGATGTACTAGGATCTTGCTGCAACTTTTGAATGAGTGTCCATACATCTTTGTCCTTCTTCCATTCATCTCTTGCTTCGGTTATCCAATCTGGTTGGATAATAGAAATAGCACAAAGAAATGCTTCCACCTCTTCATTCTTTCTTGAGAGTGCATCTGCAACAACATTAAGCTTTCCTTTTTTGTAGATTATTTCAAAGTCATAACCCAACATCTTTGTGACCCATTTTTGCTACTCTTTTGACGATAGTCTTTGTTCCAAAAAGTGTTTAAGACTATCATGATCAGTTTTTACCTTGAAGTGTCTTCCCATTAGGTAAGTTCGCCATTTCTTTAGTGCATGCAGTATTGCTAACATTTCATTCTCATAAATAGGTTTCTGTAAATACTTTCCTTTGATTGGACGACTTTCGAAAGCAATGGGTCTTCCTTCCTGCATTAAAACTGCACCAATTCCATTTCCTGAGGCATCACATTCCACAATAAAGGTTTTTGTGAAGTCTGGTGTAGCTAAGACCGGTGCTAGGCACATTGCCTCTTTAAGGCGTTCAAAGGCCTTAGTTGCTTCAGGAGTCCATGAAAATGCATCTTTCTTCAATAATGTTGTTAGAGGTGCTGCTATTCTCCCATAATTCTTAACAAACTTGTGATAATACCCTGTTAACCCGAGAAATCCTCGCAACTGCTTTATGGTTGTGGGAAATTTCCATTCCTTAATGGCTTTAATTTTGTTAGGGTATACTTTAACACCCTCGTGAGATACAATATGACCCAGATATTCCACCTCTTGTACTCCAAAGAAACATTTGGATGTTTTTGCATATAATTGTTTCTCCTGCAATAGTTTGAGCACCCTGTCAACATGTTCAACATGATCCTTCAAGACCTGCTGTAGATTAGTATATCATCAAAAAATACTAGCACAAATTTTCTAAGGAAGGGTTTGAAAATGGAATTCATCAACCCTTGAAATGTAGAAGGTGCATTGGTAAGGCCAAAAGGCATGACCAAGAATTCATAATGACCCTCATGAGTTCGAAATGCTATTTTTGGAATATCTTCAGTCTTCATTCTAATTTGATGATATCCTGAACGAAGATCCAACTTGGTAAAATAAATTGCTCCATGTAATTCATCCAATAATTCATCAATCACAGAATGGGAAATTTATCTTTAATGGTGAGCTTATTGAGCTCCCTATCCGGACACATGGTCCATGATCCATCCTTCTTGTGTACCTATACTACAGGAGCAGAGAAAGAACTTTGACTAGGTTGAATTATACCCGCCTCTAACATTTCTGCAATCATACGTTCAATTTAGCTCTTTTGGAAGTAAGGATATCTATAAGGCCTGATGTTTGGAGGAACACTTCCTGGAATCAAATGAATAGCATGATCATGATCACGGATAGGTGGGAGTCCTTTGGGAGTTTCAAACACCTTGGAATGATTGTCCAAGACTTGTTGGAGATCTGCAGAAATAGATGATTTTGATGTTGGAACTTGTAGTGAGCATAATTGTGCAATTACGCCTCGTTGTTCTTTCTTTAGAAGCTTTGTCATGACATTAGAGCTTATTATCCTTCCTGGCTTCCCTTCAATACCCCGTAATTCGACTTCCTTTCCTTCAGAAAAAAATTTCAAGAAAAGTTCTTGAAAATTAAAAGCTACCATCCCCAAAGATTGTAACCATTGTACTCCTAGTACAACATCAGCACCTCCCATAGGAATGGAAAGCATTGGACTAGTCAATACATATTCCCCCATGGTTAGCTTGATATTATGGCATTTTCCCGAGCAATTTATAGTTCCTCCATTTGCAACCATCACTTGACATTCTGGTGCTGGGTATAGGAAACAATTTAATTCCTTGGCTACCTTATAATGAATAAAATTATGGGTGCTACCTGAATCAATCAACACTATTACCCTTTTCTTCTTTATATGTCCTTATATCTTGAGAGTTTGAGGAGTGGTAATTCCTGCCAGTGCATTACACGATATGGTCGGATTCATTTCTTCCTCTTCTAGGGGTGGTTCCTGGTGTAGATCCTCTTCTTGTTCATTTTCTTCTTCTTCTTCACAATCTATGTAAAATAATTTCTTCTCAGCACACTTATGACCTTTAGTGTATTTGCTATCACAACTGTAGCAAAGCCCTTTTGCTCTTTTTTCTTCCAATTTTTGTGGTGTCAACCTTGTAGGTTGTGGAAATCTAGGCGTAGCAACACTTTCTTCTTTATAGAATTGAGTGGTAAGCTTCCTTGTCGCCATAATTTTACATTCAACTTTTCTTGCCAACCTGAATGCCTTCTCCAATGAATCAGGTTCCAAAACGCGAACTTCATGTTGGATGTTATCCTTTGAAGTGCCTAGGAAGAGATCAATCCTGTGTTCCTCTGTAAGATCAGTTACCCTTATATTCAATTTTTGGAAGTCCTCAATGTGCTGCCCCACTAAACCCTTTTGTTTGAGATTTATCAATTGGGTAAAGAAGGTGTTGCTCTTTGTATCCTCATAATGTCCTATCATTTCCTCCGTAAAAATTGACCAAGTGACAATTTTTTTACGGGAGCAAAGCCATTGATACCATACAAATGTATTTTGTTCTAAATGTAAAGTTGCAATGCGTACCTTTTGTGTGTTTTTTACGTTATGGAGATCAAAATATTGCTCCATCTGTAGTATCCATGTTACAGGATCCTTTCCATCAAACTTCCTCATATCCATTTTTGGAATATGGTGGTTCTTCCTGCCAACATTCGAGTTTATGAAATCATGATTAACATTTATTTTGTTCTCATCAGGAGGTTCTTCTCCTATATTTCCACCATTAGGAATCATTTTTGGTTTTAAGCTTTTCATCAAGCCTTCCATGTATGCTTTTAGATCACTCTTCATGTTTTCCATGTTGTCTTTTATGTCATCCATCTTAGCTTCCATGCCCACTTCCATGCCATCCATCTTAGCTTCCAAACCAATCCTCTTAGCTTCCACGCCTTTCTTCAAACCATCCATCTTAGTTTCCACGCCTTTCTTCAAAACTTCCATTTCATTTTTTGTTGTTCTTTGCGAGAGCGAAATTTGCTCTTGTAATTTTGATATGTCATGTTGCCATTCTTCATCTTCATGAGTCATAGTAGAGCCTTCTGAAGGCTTAATGGGTGTTGAATTCTTTTTAGGGGCCATTTTAGAATCCAATATTGATATCTATTCTAAAAGATGCCCTTGGAATCAATTCAACTTGATTCTTCAAACAAGACTTATGCAACTCGGAAAAAAAAATACACACCTTTTACTATCTTTTAGGAGATCGATATTGAAATTGAATTATCTCTGTAATTGAAAATCTTCGATATCTGAAATTCAGCCCTGTAGTAGCCCTCTGAAGCTTCTGTCAAATGCCACAGGTCTGACCTGATTTTGATTCTCCAAGACAAAGTTGTGTCCAATCTCCCACAATGACCTAATTGTGGACTGGTTCAGTAGAGCGAAATTGTACGACTTGCCACGTGTCACTGTTTTGTCCTTTGTCTCTGAAATTGATAGCGAAGAAACTACAGGCCGTGTACTGGTGACCAATTTTGACGGCACTCCAATCCAATCTTCAGAGAGAGCGTTATTAAACTTTTCCCACGATCACCTATTTGAGATGAAATTTAGGAGCCTGAAAAAGCACTACCTTCCACAGATCATATCTCCAAAAATATTGCGAACCAAGATCGGAAATTTTTTGACGAATTTCCTCAGGATTTCAGCTTCGCACCATATGAATTTCAGATTCTGAACCTTCGTAGAAACAGATTTATAGCGAAAATTCCACGATGGCCTGTTTAGGAGCTTGAAAAAAGACCTGACTTCCACAGACGATATCTCCGCAAATATTGCGAACCAAGGTCTGCAATTTTTAGAAAAGCTTCCTCAGGATTTTGGCTTCGCACCCTAAAAATTTCAGCTTCTGAAACTTCGTAGAAAAAAAGTTATAGCGAAAATGCCACGATGACCTGTTTGGAGCAGCGAAACCCTAGAATCCAAAGCTCTGATACCAAATGTTGTGTAACCAGCTCCAAAAAAAGAAGAAAAGAGATATCAACGCCTTAGAAATGAGCCTCTTCGAGGGGGCAACCTCCAATACATTACATAAATGAACAATTCTTGGATGATACAATTCACAAAACCTCTTTTCTATATATAGGAGTCCATGGGGCCATAATGTAATCCTAGTGGGCCACAATGTAATCCTAGCCGACCTAACAATAATAATTTAAGGGCACAATAATAACAAAATGGGGGTTACAAGGGTACACTAATAACAATAAGGGGTTTACACTAACAATAATAAGGGGCTATACTAGTGATATATGGACCTAACAGTTGCTATCTTAAAGAGTTTCACTGCTTCTTGTGAATTCTTCTGAATTCCAATGAGAGGATCCATGACCTGTTTTATAAGTATCATCTCATTGTACAATTGTGCCATGGCAGCATCATTGGTCCCAAATCTTCTATAATTTTTTACTGCCATTTTAGTATTGAATTTCTATGATGATAGTCGATGGTTCTCTGCTGCAAGATGCTCTACTTGTTGTTTTTTTACAAACAAATCTCTTCTCAACATGTAATTCTCATTGAGCAAGTACTTTGAGTTGTCTTGTGTTTTTGTAGTGAATGCAACATTTTTCGCCATAAATTCCCTTAGATTTCTTCTAGTGTTAGAGGTGATCATCTTTTATGTTGCTACTGACACTAGGTTTTGAGGATCGTGTGGTAGTATCTATGCATTTACTGCATGATCCTCTTCTTCAACTGATCAAACATTACGCTACATACATCCATGACTTGACCCGTTGGAGGAGGTGTAATCCCCATATTGCCAAATGGAATATGTCCTCTTGTGAGTGGTTGTTCACCCAGAGTATTGGGCTCATCATCCATGGGCTAGATGATTTTTTCTTCCTCATACTGCTCCTCTGTCATTTCATGATTCATTTTTTCTTCTTCCAACCTCTACATTGCTTCCTCCTCATAAGATTGCCCCTGTCGTTCTTCCTCTATATGTCTCCTCTCTTATTCTTCTACTAGTTTCTTCTCAAGAAAATCATCCCGATTCCTGGTCTTCTCTTCTTCCTCTTCTTCTTCTTCCCATTCTCTTCTCCTTGTCTTTGTTTGTGTAGCTCCTATGTTTAAAGGATCAACCTTCCACTTTCTTCTGCTCTCATCTGATGAGTAGCTTCTCCTTTTCCGAGGAGCTAACATCTTTACTTGAGGTGTTGTTTCGTCATCCTCCTCCTGTTCCTGCTCCTGCAAGTCCTGAGCTAGAGGATCGTGAGGTGAACCAGTATCCATTTTTGGATGTGTCTTTATTCTAGCATTGTACCATTTTTTTTCTTTTCATCCTCTATTTGGCATATTGATGAATACCTTGTATTATGTCCGATCCTTTCACAATGGTACCTAAAAGTCACCTAGGATCATACTATTCCACATCATTTTGTCACCATAACATTTGATGGTCAAAATGGATCTATCAGCATCCATATGCATGCTTCCTGGAAAGTAAAACATTCATATTCCCTGACCAATTCCTAAATTTTGGGAAAATCACTCTTCAAAACTCTTAAGAATGACTTGTGCATCTTTTGTCGTCATTTATGATGCATGGATAGATATTACAAATATTCCATGAATAATTTTGCGCTCTGTTTTCCACCAAAACTTGCGCACCCTACTTCACGAAAATTAAAAGATAAAAGTAACATCTAGAAGCATAGTTGGATGCATATTCTCTGACTAGAAGCCTCTAAGTCATATCAGTTCGAGCCAAATCCCTCCAATAATGGAACTAATTACCTTGGATCAAGGAATCCTAATCCCTTCCTTTGTGGATCTCACCCCTCTTTGGTGGATCTGAAACCTCTTCGGTCTCTCCTATAAATTGAGATGAGACTTCAGGGTTAGGGGGGTTCACTTATGGTAATCTTACGCTGGTCATTTTTAGAGTGGAAATCTTGTTAGACCAAGGAGGAATATTGGGAGTCATACGAGAGGAACCTATACAACATCAAGGCTTGGTTTTAAGATTTATTCTTTATTCCCTAATAATACAATTGGATACTTTTTCTCATTGTGTTGTTTTCAAAATTCATTAAAGAAATTAAATTTCTTAATCTCCTTGATCATTAAGTTAAGTTGGTAGTTATATTATCATTATACTAGAGATGCTTTTGATTCTTTGCATGTTTGTGGTTTCAGGTTTCTTCTCAGCATTGAAGAACTTCTTCAAGACAAAAGGCAAGGTCTTCACAAAAAATCTCATTGAAAGATAAGAGCATCACTCTCTCTTTTCTAGTTTTGATAATCTGAATGCCAATAGCTTAGGGAAAGAGATATTCTTATGTATGTTTGTTTCTAGTTATCTGTTTGGATACTATGGATATCGCTCTTGTCAACAAGAGGGATTTATCTGAGTAACAAATTGGGGACCATACTGGGGAACGAATTAGTTCTCTTAGTTCTCTTTGGTTAAGATTTCTTATTTTTCTAGTTTGATACAATCTGAGTGTTGTTTGATTATGAAATTTTGGATCCTATGAGTTATAACGCCTTGTTTTTATTTATTTTTTAAGTTTCTCTCCCCTACATGTTTTTGTTCCAGAAACAGAGCATAGATTTGCGTAGTTCACAGTTTAACACGGTGCACATGCGCACTGGTTTTCACTGCTTACCTACGCACCCCTTGATAATTTTTGAAAAAATGATTTTTTTCTCACCCAGAGTTTGATGTTTAATTTCTAAATGTTCAATATTACTTATATCAATCCTCAAAATCTGTTTGTGAACTCGTTTTAATTTCCTTAGTGACTTTTTTGAGAAAATATCCCTTTTGCATATTTCGGGTAAGGTTTACCCTGGTTTGTTGAATTGCTCTATTTGGAAAGATAGATTGACTGCCCATATCACTGTTTTTCTGTCTTTTTATTCTAGAGCTACTAGGTGTCTTGTTAGCCCTGCTTGTTTGAGTAATTGTTTTTTGTCATTTGCAAAGGAAAACTTCTAGATAAGTGAAGTAGGATTTGTCTCGAAAAATTTGTCTCTTATGAAATTGCTTCTGTTTGTTAAGTGAAAAAATGATTTATTTTACTTTGATCTGGAAGTAGTCATGAAATTCCACTCATAGGTATCATTAGTCAGATCACTAATTAAGAGCTTTCATTTTTGAATTTTTTTTTTTATAATTTTTAGGGTTTTTGTAGTTTTCTTTGATTTTGAAGAGTTAAAATTTTTTTTGCAATTAAAATTATATATTTTGGCATGGAATCAACAAAAAATTTCATTACAAGTATTATTGGTCATGCTTCAAAGTGAAATTAATTTCTTAATGAAAAAGGAATGTTTTGGGATTTTTTAGGGAATTTGCATTATTTTTTAGTTCAAAGAATCTGCTACTTTCCCTTAGCTAGGAATTCATTGAAATGAAGAATTGCATGTTCATTATTGAATGCATTTACAATATTTATTGAGTTTCGCAACATCATTATGTTTCATTTTCATACCCCTCTTCGTAAACAACAACCAAATTAATACAACGCCAATTAAAATAAAATCTAGATATTTTTACATTTTCTAGGTCTCATTCCACCAATATAGCTCAGGATTAGTGCTTTGGAATAGGGATTAATTAACTTACCAAAGAAGTTAAACAAAAAAATAGAATCTTGCAGCAGGGAAAAACTCAATTGTTACAATTTTTCTTTGGGAATCTCTTCGTAAAAGAGTCAAGCACGAGGTCATTTTGGAACCAGTGGAGTAATCATACCTACTTCATTGATAAAGATAGAAGATGTGAACGTATTAAAAAAGGTAAACCTTGGATTAACCATTGTCGAGGAGCCTAGGATCACTTGTTAGTAAACCTAGTATTTACCATGTCGAGAAACTTTCAAGGGGATTGAGCTTTGATACTCTGCCCTTGCATGTATATCGGGCCATAGACAGTTCCCCCAGGTTGAATTTTCTCAGTTGTTAACCTTAGTGGCTATAATCTTAGGATTTTTCTCAAGGTGACGATGGAGGGAAGGTCCCATTGTACCTGGAGAAGACGTTGACTAGACTCACTTGGAATTTTTGGAGGGTAGTATTCACTTCAAGATGGCATAGTGGAGTTACTTGCACTAGAATGTTTCATTAAGTAGGTTGTCAAGGTAACTATTCCAACCGCTAATGTTCCACATTGATCTCTGTGAGGTTGGATTTAATCATCAACTAGTGATTTTATTGTGGAAAGATATTGTTTGTGTGTTGTTTGCCTCTTATATTTTATAGCACATGTTTATTTTTTGGTTAGTTTTAGAGGCCTTAGGTGTGATTTATTGAAATTTTTTGATTTCGTGTTTTAAATAAATTAATCGTGGTTGAATTACCGATACATTCATGTAGATTGCAGGGAATCCCCCTGAATATACATCCAGTCAGTTGGGAAATATCAAAACTGAAAGGATTCAATCAACCGGAGTTGGGTCTTCTGATAAAGTAGAATCATCAATCATAATACATCCTGATTTCGAAGTCAATAGACATCATATATTTGAAACAGAGCAAGATAAACCATAAATTTATGAAGTAGTATTAGTAGAATATATCACTAGTGAGTTCTCAGATAGAAAAATTATTGAACCAAAAATAGCTGAACCTGAGTCTGATTTCACTTAATTTGAGTCACCTTCGAATGTTATAGCCCCTACTCCTGGTCATCCTCGGTCACCTAGAGTAAAAATTCTCATCACTAAGAATCTTCCTCCTGGCCATATTGTCATTGAAGAAATCATTGAAAAAGAAGAAGAAGTTGAAACTCCTCTCGTTAATTATCTTTAGATTTAAGGCCTAGTGAACCAAACTACCCATTGGATTTAACTTTTACTCCTTTTCGATCAAATCCTTGGTATCTTCAATTTACCTTTTTTTTACATTCTTCTGGTTACGGATCTCCACATCACCAAATCCCATTTTACTATTTACCTAGGTATAGTACATTTAACATGGCTTATGAAATCATGTGTACTGATTCATCCATGTTTTCATCTTCTCCAGAAATTTTTCTGTATGGTGGTCCTTCTATTCCCGCTGGGCACCAGTCACTTTCTGGAACTTTTTCAAGAGAATCTCCTTCCTCTCAAGCTTCTACTATGTCAACTAGCTAATTTGAGTCTACCACCCAACCTTTCACTACAAACCATGTTTATATGTTTTCTGGGAATACCCCTCAAGCTAGCTCATCAAGTGGTTACATTCCTCCTGGGAGGAAACAACCTCTTCCAAGACAACAACCTCTTCCAGGAGGACGACCTTTCACTGGTACTTATCATACAGTTCTAGGGAAACCTATTCCCAATAATTATCAAAGTTATGGTCGAATGCCTCAAATTGGTTATGGTAAACCTTATGCATCACAATCCTCAATGGGAACTCCTTATCCAAGGATGAACATTGTATGGAATCCCTTGTTTACTCAATATACTTTGCAACCTACCTAAAAAATGCCTTATAATCAACTTTCTTAGCCACTTGGACAATTTGGTTACACCTAGGTCCAACAACCTGTTCAAGGTAGACTTCAAATTACACTGGGGGCATCTGTGCCAAGTAGTCAGAAAGCTAGCTTGAGTAATCCTAGTAATCCTATCCAATATACCATGCAAACATCTATTCAGCAACCAGTTACACCCATCCCAAGTTTTTGTTACTACGACCCTTCAAATGTAAACTCCAATTTTTACACAAGCTATCCCTCAAACTAATATTCATCAAACCGGACCTATGGTCTAGTCGATTCCTCAAACATCTTTGGGACAACCTAGTATAGTAGCTATGAAAACAAGTCAACCTTTTGTAGGTAAACCTCTTCAAGGGAAACCCTTAGTAGGTCAACCTCTTCTAGGTCAACTTGTTCAAGGCCAATTCCAATATGGACAATTGGGACCAAATCTACCTTTCTATATTCAACCATACCCTAGTTATACATTTCAAATACCAGCTCAACCCAAATTAGGTATGGATACCACTGGATATCCTGGAGGTGTGAAAATTCCAACTGCTCAGGCCATTCCAGGTTATCTTGGATACCCTCCTCCAGGTATTGGACTCGTCCCTCAGGGTTATCAATTCGCTTAGAAGGACCCAAACCAATGGTTACCTTTTATAGCAACTTTAGATTTACCAGACTTGTCTCGGCTAACGAATGATCTAATTTACTATCTTTCGTTTCGGTCAGCCATGCCTACTAAGTTTCCCAGTGAAATTTTGAAATTCGAAGGAAAGTTAGGAGAGGATCCCTCAAACCATGTTATGAATTATCATCTGTGATGTGTGTCCAACTCTTTAATCGATGATTCCATTTGGTTAAGACTTTTCAAAGAACTTTGACCAGTTTAGCCACAAAGTGGTACATTGAGTTACCACAAGGCTCTTTCAATAATTTCAATGCCTTAGCAACTTTCCTTACTCATTTTTAGTTACCAGTTTGTTATGATAATGGTACGAAACTTTTGACTTCTCTCAAACAAAGTACATCTATTTACATTTCATATCATATCCATGAATGGCTATGTAGACATTGTTTAGTCAAAGTTTTCATCCCAAATCAAATTCTGGTTGAGTAGTTTATGAATTAATTACTCCCTAAGATTACTCAATATGTAGCTAAAGGGGGCATTGTAATGAAAGAGTAGGTTATCGCTCAAGCCCAATATCTAGACCTTGTTTACACCTAGTCTGGCACTTTGTATGAAAAATTTCCAGATTTTACTCACCTAGGTCAACTTACTATGAATCCTTTTGGCTCTAATGCTGCAGACGGTGTAATTAGTATAGTTAACACATCGAAGAGTAAGAAGAAACAATCCAAATCTACTACTCCAATCATAACTTTACCCGATTCACCTAAAGGAGATTCTTATCTGGAAACTACTACCGAAATCCATGTGGTAGATTCATTTACCACCAAAACTAAGACATGTGGGAGTAAAAATAAAGGGAAGGGTAAAAACAAACAAAATAATTCTCCAAATGAAAAGGAAGATAAAACTAACCCATGTAATGAAAAGAGGAAACCTTGTTATCCTTGTATTAGCTTTGATGAGGATAACTACACAAAATAGTGCCCTCATTGGGCCAAGGTATCTAAGTTTGACAAAGGTTCACCCACACCCACTGCTCTTAAGCATAATTTTCCTTCGTAAGGCAACAAAGTAATTTCCCACAGTGGATCGTCTTCCAATTCATCGGAGGATATGCTGATGATGTCATCCCAGGTCATGGTTGCAATGCGATCTCAAGATTATGGATCTAAGAGTCCTGTAATTGGAAACAAAATTGGATCATTCAGTCAACCTCTGGTGTCAAATCCTCATATTTACGAACCATTACACATCGATAAACCTAATCCTGATTTAGTAATTAAATCCAATGCCAAGGGTGTATTTCAAAAATCAGCTTTCAATCCACATGTGAGAGCCACTCAAAACTACAACATTGTTGAAGATCTGGCTATGTCACCTTCATCAATGTCTGCCCTCGAAGTGTTGCAATCCTGTCTAGCCAAGAGAAAGTTACTATTGTCAACTATAGGAGCCATTGACCCTCAAGGCTCTAATCTCATCATCTTTGATCTCAAGAATTTTTTACCTAGACTCGCGCACCAAATGGATTTTCAAATACATGTTTTAGTTAGGTGAGTTTTTTCACATGGTAATTGATGAGGGAGAATCTATGTGCATTATGTTTTTGTCTTGATGGAAAAATCTCGGTTCTCCAACAATCAACTAATCACCCACAATTTTGAAAGCCTTCGATGGAAGAGGTTTTCTTCTGTTTGGAATTCTTTAGGACTTACCCATAGAGGTAGAAGGAAAAAAAGTTACCCTTGAGGTGGAAGTGGTTGACGCCCCTCTTGATTACAACCTTCTCTTAGGAAGAAGTTGTTCTTATGCCATGACAACTGTAGTATCATGAGTATTTAGGTTAACAATGTTCCCCCATAAAGGGAAGATTGTTAAAATTGATTAGTTGTATTACTATACTTCTGATCGCGCCTGTACGAATAGTGTCTTGTATGTTGGAAAATCACTTATCTCATACGAAGATGTTGGAGTAAGACTGCTTAAGGACTCAGCTCTTATGAACTTTTGCTATGCCTCTTCCGAACATTTCTCGTACTATTGCTAATGTCAACATGATTACATCAAGCACAATACAATTCAATGATCCATGGATTGTGCCTTCGGAGTCAGATTTAGGCCTCTATGGAAATCAAATGCCTTTGAGTCCATACGAATTGACATATATGGCATTTAAATTTCTTTCCAACCCTTAATCAACCGATACCAATTAAGTGAATGTGATCAATGACGAGTTTTCTCATCTACCAAGTTTTACAATCACACCTTTTTCTGGTCCTTTCCAACATGTATATTCAGGACATTTTGTCATTGGATGAATTACCATGGGATGATCTTCACCATTGCTCCTCTTTTCTACCGAACCTTGATATATTCGAGAATGAATTTTCAACTATTTTCTCGACTGAATATGTTAGTGAACCTCAAAATCCTATTTCAATCCTTCTTTCAGATTCAAAAATGAAATTAGGAAACATCTCGACAAAAATTCCAATCGACTGGAATAACTGAAAACATTCATATAGGTGCTTCATGCTCACTTGATGAAATCAACATGTAAAAAGGATTATTTCAGGAATTCCATGACATCTTTGCCTGGTATTATGATAAGTTGCCAGGAATTTATCCTAGCATTGTAGTTCACAAAATTAAGACATATCCGGATGCAAAACCTATTAGAAAAAGATTACGTATGACACATCCATGAAAAGCAGTCACTATTAAGGCTGAAATTGAAAAACTACTTCGTGCAGGTTTTATTTATCCTATTCCATTGACGGATGGGGTATCTAATATTGTTCCAATGAACATAAAATAGGGAACACTTAGAGTATGTGTCGATTACAAGGATGTTAATAAGGCCTTTCCCAAAGAAAATTATCCTACACCCTACATTGACCAAATTGTTGATGATTCTGCCGGCAACGAAATACTTTCATTCATGGATGGATTTTTTAGATATAATCAAATAAACATACTCCCTGACAAACAGCCCAAAACTATGTTTATTTGTCCATGGGGAAATTTTTCATACAATAAATTACCATTTGGTTTGATTAAAATTGGTGCCACTTTTAAGAGGGCCATGTCGTCGCATTTCACAATATCAAACATATTATGCAACCCTACCTGGATGACTTACCTTCTCACTCTATGCACCAGCAAGATCATCCTACACACTTACATGCCATTTTTATGCGGTGTAAGCATTATAATATCCATTTGAATCCACATAAATTTTTTGTGTGTGTACAATCAGGATGATTACTGGGTTTCATCATTTCTAAGGAAGGAATTCGTGTCGACCCTTTGAAGGTTGAGTATATTGTGAATTTACCTCCTCCTTCTACTCTTCGCCACCTCCATAGTTTGCAAGGGAAAAAAATATTTTTACGTCGATTTATCCCTAAGTATGCGAAGTAAATAAAGGTTTCACTCGGTTATTAAAACAGGGAGTTCCCTTTGTTTGGGACAAGATTGATGATAAATCTTTTGATGCACTTAAACACGCATTGACCCATGCACCGATGTTGTATCCACCTGATTATCATCGAAATTAATTTTTGTATTTATCTGCATCCGATTCCACCATTGGGATGGTTTTAGTTCAAGAGGATGAATCCGGCAATGAACATGTGATTTATTATTTAAGTAAGAACCTTACACCGACTAAGATTAAGTATACACATGTGGAGAAATTAGCCTTGGAAACTATGCAAGAAGTCCAAAGATTCTGTCACTACATACTATTATGAAAAACAACTGCGATATCTGATTACAACCCTATGATGTACATTTTGACTAAAAAATTGCTAGGGGGAAAATACTCAAAGTGGATAGTCATCCTACAAGATTTTTATTTGAAAAGTCTAAATTGAAGAAATCACTGGTGTTTGTTGAACTCTTATGTGACTTTACCTACACTAAATCTGAAATCGTAGCAGATGATAATCTTCTCGATGAACCTCTTTTTTCTGATCAATACATTGGATCCTTGGTATGGAGATAACCTTATATATCTACAAACCCAAAATTTGTAGCTTGAACTTTCATGATCTAATCGACGTAGTATTTAATACCAGTCTCAACAATATAACATTATTGGCGACTCTCTTTACCGTCGTGGTGTTGATTCTGTCTTTTGACGTTGTTTTACTCATGAGCAAGCCGAGAAGGTTTTAAATGGCTGCCACTCTCGAGCACGTGATGGTAATATATCTAGGTTTGCCACCACCCAAAATATATCGCGCGCTAGCTATTTTTGGCCATCACTCTTCAAGGATTGTATCCTTGCGGTTAGAAAATGTCACAATTATCGAATTTTTGATCGAAATATGCACACACCTTCCGCTCCTCTTCACCCAATCATAGATTTCAGACCATTTTAAAAATTGGGCGTCGATTTCATTACATGTAACCCTCACTCAGTTGGGGGGCATGGGTATATTATTATCATTGTACATTATTTTACTAAATGGGCTGAGGCGATACCTATATTCAAGGATGATGGCGAAGCTACAATTATTTTTATATTGAATCATGTAATTGCAAGGTTCGGTGTCCCTCAAGCCATCATTACAGACCATGGTAGCCATTTTCAAAACATTATGATGACCAAAATATCTGCTCATCTTGTCCTACACCATGATAATTCTAATCCTTATTACCCACAGGCCAATGAGCAGGTCGAAGCTGTAAATAGAGTTTTAACCAACATGATTAGAGTTTTAAATCTAATTGGCATACCATGATTTTCTCCGCATTGTGGGCATAATGTACCTTAGAAAAAACATCTACAAGGTTTACTCCTTTTCAACTCGTTTACAGTTTGGAAGTTGTTTTTCCCATTGAATGTGAAAATTTTCCACTAAAACTAGCCATCGAATTATTACCAGCTACCTCTGAAGAGGAAGAGCACTTCTTATACTTAGCACAATTAGATGAGACTCGCCACACCACTGCATTAGCTTTTTAAGCTCATAAAAAAATGTTAAGGCACAATATGATCAAAGTGTTAACCCTCGTGTCTATTCAGAAGGTGATCTAGTCTTAGTAAATGATCAAGCTCATGATAAGCTAGGTGCTGGTAACTTCGAACCTATGTGGCATGGTCCTTAAATTGTTAAGCGTTTCCAAAATGGGCCTACGAATTAGTTGATTATTAAAGTGTCTCTTTGGATCAGCCCATAAATGGCATTTATCTAAAGAGATATTATGCGTGATTTATTTCGTGGAGATCTTCATTGTATATTAGTTACATTTTTAGGAATGTGTGTCTTAGATTAGTTATTTTTCTTTGCGAGTTTCTACTAATTTTTTTGTTTATCTTGATTACTCTTGATATTTTAGATGTCGACATTCCCTCAAGCTTACATTGGTTTTGCTGACGATGCCTGTCATAGTACAAAGAATCTATCTTCCGCTGCCTAGGTCATATATTCACCCATTGATGAGTTAATTTATATTCATGGGCTTTGCCTTGGTCAAACAATGAATAACATAGTCGATTATAGCATAGTCATTGAGTTATTATCTGATGCCATTACATTTGGCATTTATCATTTGATTGTTCAGTTAGATTCGCAACTCATTGTATTACATTTAAACAATGTTTATGCAATTAGAAATCCATCATTGTTAAGAATGTTTTTAAGGGTCCGTCTCTTGGAAAGAGAGTTTGATTACATTGAATATCAACACATTTCATGAAATTTAAACACGTTAGTTGATGCATTTGCTAATCAAGTTTTAAATAGACATTTGTAACATTGAACTTAAATCAAAACAATATTCAATCCATATTGAACAAGATACTCAGAGACCAAAAAGGTAGTAATAATCATTAGGTAAAAATAATAGTTTATCATAGTTCGTCAAAAAATGTACATCATATGCGATAAAATATCTCAAACGCCTTATGATTTGAATATACTGGTACAAAAAACAAAAATGTAGTCTAAAAAAACCATCAAATATCCATGATGATGATCATGATAACAGAATATAGCACACGCCACTTAGCACAGGTATCGTCTAAATGGACCAGGAACACAAGTCACATGCCTTTAGTATCGAAGAGGAAAATCATATGTCGCAGTATCTCAGATGTCTATAGTCAGCCTCTCCAGATTGTGTCCCAACTCTATTAAGACCTCAGCTGCATCATTCTGTGGTGGAACTGTTGTTATGGGTTGTGCTTCTTGTTTTTCAAATTGATGAAGCGCTGTTGGTCGTGTCGAGCCTAAATCTGCGTTAAATTTTGATTATCAGTATTAGATGATAAAAATCAAATAAAAATCTATAAAACAGAAAAGCTCAAAATGAGAATATTTACCTTAGTTATCCCACTATACTCCAGGTGGGAGTGTCATATCAGGGTCACCCTTATACTCCATCCCTCCATAGGGGAATTCGTCGATCATAAACATCTGGCTTCTTGACCATATGAAAAAATAAGAATTTGTATTAAACAATAGGACCTCCATCGCCGCAATGGCGAGCCATCAACGAAACCCATCGCAACATGCGAGGATCTCTCGATCCCGTAGGATCCACTAACTACTGTTGTGGTATGAGGAGTGGAATTCTCTGCAGAGAAAATGATACTAGAATGGAACCGTAGCCAAAATTATTCAGCTTATCATTCTTGGCTCAAGTAAGTTGTCCTTTCATGTTGAAAACCATTCCTTCGCACCAATTGAATATTGTTCCCTCAGAACATTAAAATTTTTTCTACATTTGTGCTTTGGTAGCCACGTGGGGGGCCGCACTACCACACAATCTTGTGTTTGTGAAAGAAATAATATTTAGATCAAGTCACTCAAAATTTTTAATATCGATCCGACAATATTTTAGTTGTGAGTCCTGAGTGCAATATTGTACCATGTAGGAAGCGGTAGACTTCCCTCTGGGCTATGATCCAAACAGAGAAATGTCACTTCCCCTATGGGGAAAACCGGTGAGAAAATAAATATCCTCTGCATTAATGATGAGCCAATGATATCCAATGATAAAACAGTGTTCTTGGATATCCTAGGCATTTACCAGCCACATCATCAGCTCTACTTGAGATTTCATTCCCTGAATGGACCAAAATTTGTAAAGTCCACAATTCTTCAAAGCTCATAGCGTTGTTGTGCTATCAATTGCCTCATTATCACGTGTTTTGTGCTCATGTTCCCTCCACTCGAGTATGATTGTTTCAATTTACCTGCAAACAATCATTAAAGAGAATTATAATCTTTTTGGAGAAACTTAGAGCATTTTTTATGGTAGAAAAATAATGTTTGAAAAACCTCATGGCACCTACGTGATTTTTCCTTACAAATAGTGCGTTTTTGCACACTTTTTGTACAAAAAAACTGCGTATCCAAGATAATTTTCTATGTTGAAAATTGCTGGTGTGCGTGGGCCCAATGAGGAAAACCCGCGCACCCCCACAGGCGGTTTCTAAAAACATATTCTCCCCTAAAAAATAATCGTAAAGCCCAAAATGCACAAATACATGGATGAAATACAAGACAGTGGAGTAATTGATTACCTGGAAAAGACGATTCGTAAAATGGTCCACCAGTTCGCCTGATATCAACCTCAGAGATTCTACTATAAAAACCCTTTTTACTGCTCTAGAAATCAAATGGTGAAAATGACTTGTTCTTTTCAAATTTATAAGTTTTTATGAATAAAATAATATTATTATTCTTTTGACCTTTAGAAGTTCAAATTTTCAATATTTTTAACATAATTGAGAACAAATTATTGTAATTTTTTGAGCTTTTGTATAGAGAATAGGTTGTGTTTAAAAACGAATCATTTTGACGATAAAGTAAACTTTTATCACTTTTTCAGATTCTCGAAAAAACACGAAAAAGAGAAACCATGGAGTTATCTTTTAAGCCCTTTTCAGACTCTCTAAACATGAAAAGATTTTCAAGCATTTGACTATTAGAACTCATTAAAATAATTTAGCAGTCGTCTATTCAATATAATTTTACCCCTTTTCTGGACTGAACTAGACTAATTACGAAAAAGGTATACGTTGATCAAGCATGGTCAATAGAGTTCTCTCTGACATTTTTTAATCCTTTTTCGAGTTCGAGAGACTAGATTTACGAAAAATAACATTGTGGAGTTTACTTATTTTTTTTATCTTGACTCCCTAAAACTGAAAAACACTGAGTTAATCCTATGTTGGACTTGTTAAAATAGAATAGTGTGAGACCCTTCAATCACAACGAGACCGAACCACTCCTTCTTAGGGCTTGTTAAAAATACTTTGGAGGAATCATCTGAAGGATGAGATTATACAACAAGAAAATGTTATCCTCATCCAGCTTGACAAAAATAAATAGGTATTTTCCAGTAATGGTGAGGGGAAATTTTGAGAAAAAGAATCCATATTTTATACTTGTTTTAAAAGAAACATGTCGCTCTTGAACACGACACTTTGTCACATGTGTGTCTAGGCTGAGTAATCCTTTTGTCTTACAGTTAATCAAATCTCATTGAAAGTATTCAATTGGTTTTGCGTATTATCTATAATTCAAATACCGCCAAGACATTTACAGTGTCGTTACGTGCTCAAGAGAAAATTCAACCTTAATTCAATTTTCATTGCAAATATTTGTCTCCATTCGTGTTGACCATCCCTGAGTTAATACTTGAAAAATATTTCTCCAAACTTGACACAATGAGTTTCATGTCGTAGGCCCTCCTGCGACATATTACTTCCTATCAACTTCAGCTCATTATCTAGGAAGTTGATCCATAAACCTTATCAGTACCTTGAAATATGCATGCCTTAATGACATGTTTCTTGCCTTCGATGACAGGTTTTCATTATTGGCTTTCGATCGAACGACTCTATGAGTGTTTGATTGCAGGTCATTCATTCACATTTCATATACTCTACTGAAGTACTTTGAGAACCATTGTCATTATTGGTGGTTTCTCTCACACTTGTTAAATATTTTTCATTACTTACTAGTAATCAAGTGGTCTCTACCATGTCTTACTTTGACTCATTCAATCACATGGATATATTTGTACTAGTTTGAGAGATGGAAATCAAGACCCTAGATCTAGTTTCATCCATCCAGGTTGCGAGGAATTATGTATTCATGTTTGAGTAGACCAATTCATGACAGATGGTTGTGTGCATACTATGTCTACTATTGATGTAATTCTAGTTCATTTTTGTGTTGTGTGCATACTATGTCTACTATTGATGTAATTCTAGTTCATTTTTGTACCAACACATAGAGTTATTTTTTCTCTGAATATGGGAATGCCTAGCTCAGTGATGATTATATATTTGCATTGAATTTTTCTTATGGGTTCTCAACCAATGTCTCCAATCTAATCCTAGGTATGATAAGTCACTTCACTCTTTTGAAATATTTTCTGAGACTTTGCACTTTCAGGGGAAATCTGTTACACATCATTTTTTCACCATGAAATTTGATGGTCAAAATGGAGCTATCACCATCCATACTCATGCTTCCTGACAAGTAAAAAATTAATATTTCTTGACCAAGTCCTAAATTTTGGGAAAATTACTCTTCAAAACTCTTAAGAATGACTTGCACATCTTTCATCGTCATTTGTGGTGCATGCGCGGATATTGCAAATATTCCCTATGGAATTTTTCACTTTGTTTTACACTAAAACCTACACACCCTACTTCACGAAAATTAAAATATAAAAGTAACATCTAGAAGCATAGTTAGACGCATATTCTCTGACTAGAAGCCTTTGAGCCATATCAGTTCGAGAAAAATCCCTCCAATCATGGAACTAATTCCCTTGGATCAAGGAAGCCTAATCCCCTCCTTTATGGATCTCACCCCTCTTTGGTGGATCTGAAACCTCTTCAGTCTCTCCTATAAATTGAGCTGAGACTTCAGGGTTAGGGGGGTTCACTTATGGAAAACTTATGTTGGTCATTTTTAGAGTGGAAATCTTGTTAAACCGAGGAGGAATATTGGGAGGCATACATGATGAACCTATACAACATCAGGGCTTGGTTGCAATATTTCTTCTTTATTAATCCTGAATAATACATTTGGATACTTTTTCTCTTTGTGTTTCTTTCCAGATTCAGTAAATCAAGTACATTTTTTTATCTCCTTGATCATTAAGTTAAGCTGGTAGTTATATTAGTATTATACTGCAGATGTTTTTGATTATTTGCATGTTTTTGATTGCAGGTTTCTTCTTAGAATTGATGAAATTATTTGGGACAAAAGGAAAGGTCTTCAACAAACATCTCATTGAAAGGTAAGAGCATCACTCTCTCTTTTCTACTTTTTATCATCTGAATGCCAATAACTTAGGGAAAGAGATATTATTATGTCTGTTTATTTCTAGTTATCTGTTGGGATACTAGGGAGATAGCTCTTGTCTGAAAGAGGGATTTATCCGGGTAACACATAAGCATGGAAGTATTTGGTGGCGAAGTGTAGGAAGCTCAACTCTTCAGTTTGGGATACTAATGTATTGTGACTCTTCAATTCATATAATTTGATACTTAATGGAAATATATGCCAAGGTTATTTCTTCCTCCTATGAAGGGTTCCCGATAGTCCCTTGTCCAACTAATTTTCCACCTTCTGCATGATCACCTTGTTTTTCACATATTACGGCATAAGATGAGGGGCTATTTGAAATCTGAAGCATATGATGTAAGTTCCCTCGGGAGCTGCAAACATTATGCAATATCTTGAAGTGGATCTTTCACTTAATCTTTCATGCATGGTGGATTAGTCTCGAATATTAGACGAAAGTTGGCTGCAAAGAAGTGTTCGACCAATCTATCGTACACGCTTCTGAAGCTTCCTTCAAATAACGTCGTGAAGTAAAAATAAACTAGGAACTTCTCTTTAGGATTCTAGTTGCAATATAACTTTAGGAATGCATATCATGAATAGATACCATCTAGAAGATATGAAAACATGTAAAACTATGGAGCTTTATTTTCTTTCAATGATGCTTTGACTTGCCCCACCTGTCGCTGAAATTCATATGATAATATATCTGCCCAATTAAAATATATTCCACGTTTCACCACTATATTGAGCGTATATATCCAATTCTATTGGAATACCTCAACATTCTTGCACCCAAAAATTCGACAATACATAAATATCAAACATTTATATATGTCTCTTAAGATATTCGTCAGATAGAATGTTGATGGACAATGTTGAAACTTGACAGGTTCTCAAAACCATTGCTTGATAACATTTCTCATGTCAAGGGTAGCCCATCTTGTGCAAAATGCATCATTTTCATATACATTGGGCTTGAGCATATTATAATACATTTTCACATCCTCACCATAATAGGTGGTGAGGTGACTGCCACTCTCAATAAGTAGCACAAGGTGAGAGTCATACATGTGTGTGATTATCCATTCAACAAATTTTTCACATGGAATGACTGGGTATCTACGTGCGATCTTGTGTATCCTAGGCTTCTTGATGTTGATATATTCATGAAAATATTCTAAGTCCTCAAGAAATTTTTCTTGCACAAATGTGTTGTAGATCTTGCTCCAGATAACCTCTATCGTCTTATCGATAAAACACTGAGTGCCTGCATATATAGGAATTTTGGACTTTTCCACTTCAAGTGGCTCATCATCGCTTAATATTGAAATTTATTCAAAGGCTAATTTGCATGATGATATGTATCCAATAGATGATGACACAATGGTAACACTTGTAGCATGAACACCTGTTTGTGGAATCACACTCATAGCGAAAAAATCAACTTAAAACAACTAACTATGTAGTAAAAATTGTAAATCACATTCAAAGAGACAACACAAATGATAGAGGATGAAAAAATATGAACCAAACCAAAAATAACTTGCATGCAAGAAAAAACACACATGCAAACTAGAAGGGCGCATTCTCAAAGCATGAAGGGACATGGATGGTCATTCGGGGCTTTATGGTGTGCTATTATGATCAAGAAAGAGGAAAAATTTGGTCAGGGTACACTGTAGCACCCTAAAGGGTTGACGCAATGAGAAAAAATGGCTTCATGTCTTCCCTATGCGCCCATGCTCCTTGGGAGACAAGGAAGGCGCATTGTCTCACTCCGAACATACGAAGTACAAGGAAAAGGGAGCTTTAGGTCTTCAAAGTGCGCTTATGCGCTCAAGACAAAGGAGGATGCACAATCACATGTTGAAGGGATAAATTATGAGGCTTAATGCCTTCATGATTCACCCATGCGCCCTAAGGAAAAGAGGGCGCACTGTAGCATTCCAAAAGGCTGAAGGGAAAAGCTTTGTGCCTTTGTAATGTGCCCATGCACCTATGAAGAAAATTGGGTTGAACAGGGCATAGTTTTTGAGGCTGGAGGAGCTTCAAGCTAAGGAAGTGTGCTCTTCCTGAAAAGATCCCAGAAAAATGTACATAAAGTAGAATTATATGCTAATATTATGAGAATAATGATCTGCAAGGCTTTATAAGTTTTTGTCACATGCATGGTGGAAGATGAAAAGTTTTAGGAATCTGAAAGGTTTCTTGCATGCAACAGTAAATGAACACTTGCAAGATGAAGATCCATATAAATGCAAAAAAAAACACTATAAAACAAGAAATTTACAACACACAAAGAAATATTTGTCAGTGAAATGATAAAAAGAAGTATAGATTGAGCATGAAAATTTACTTGTTACACTAGTTGATGAAAGTCTTGATGATTTATAGTTTTGCGCTGAGATTAAATGACGGTGAAAGGATGATTAGTTGAGTTTATTTATAGATATCAACATGAAAAATAGATCCATTCATGGTTTCCACTTGTTGTCGCATGAAAAAATCAATTAAGGGGAAGTTAAGGAAATTCCTATTTTCTAGGAGTGTGCCTCATGCAACAAATTGGATCATGCATGCAACTGGACAAGGCGCAAGCCTTCATCACGAAGGAGTGCACCCATTTAGGTCACACTTTTTCAACCTGAAGGAACATTCCTAGATAGGGTGCATTCCTTCGGCCCAAAGAAGTGTATTTTCTTCAAGAGAAATCCTTTGTCAACTTTAAGTGTGCTTTTTTGTTTTGTGAGATATTTTCAAGATTTTACTTTCTTTTTCCAGCGTTTGTGTGCTTTTTGAGTGTGTGCATGGCTATAAATTAAGTTTCTAAGTTTATAAAATACCATGAGCTCACCTAACCAGAAATTACTAAATTGCATACTTCTAATGGTTAAGTATTGACACTTGATAAACACAGATTTAGGAGGATGCAGAATTAAGAGAAAAAAATCAAATATAAAATCAAACCACATGATGAAACATGGGGGCTTGAAGTGAAAGTTATCATAGGATCCAAAATTGACACAATGACAACAAGTCCAAAAAACATCAACATAATAATGGAGTGGTCTACTTCCCAAAATGTTATGGAGTTCAGATCGTTCATGGAATTGGTTAAATATTACATATGATTCATTCAAGGGTTTTGAAATATTGGACATCCAATCACAATTTAATAATAAAAGAATTATTTTCAATGGACATTAGAGAGTGAAAATAGCTTTGAGAAACTCATGATCTTTCTCACACATGAACCTATTATGAGAATAACTTAAATAGAGAAGGGTTTCCTAGTTTGCATAGATGTCTACATGGAAGAACTGGGTGAAGTCATGGTGTAAGAAGGACATGTAATATATGAAAAATAAAGGAAACTGAATGAGAATGAGATGAACTATGTGACTCAATACTTGGAGTTAGCAACAATTATGCATGCACTAAAGATGTGGAGGCACTAATTATTTGAAAGAATTTTTTTATTGATGTAAAATCATGGATGACTGAGATACTTGTTTGATAAACATAATTTAATGCCAGAAAATCAAAATGGTTGGCTTTAATTAGTGAATTCAATTTTTAAATCAAGCATATTAAGGAAAGGAAAATTGGGTAGAAGATGCACTTAGTAGAATTCTATAGGTAGCTCACTTAGAAGCCATGAGCACTAGTGAAGTTGACACCAAAGAAAGGATTAAATAGGTTATACTACATGATGAGAATCTATGGTATGTGAAGGAATTATTATAGCAGGAACCATAAGGAACAACGAGAAATAATTACAAGCCCACTGATGACGGCATGTTGTTGTTCAAAGATAGATGGTATGTACCCTATATGACCAACTTAGAGAAAAGAATAATGGATAAATTCCAAAAAATACCTCATCCTCGGTGCTAGAAAATAATAATTAGAATAAATAAATTATATTATTGACCAATAATGAAGAAGGAAATAGATGAACGTATCACTAGGTTCCTAGAATGCTAACAATTCAAAGTAGAATACAAACATCCAGTGAAATGATTGCAACCACTTCCAATTCCTGAGTGGTAATGGGAAGTCATATCCATGTACTTCATCACAGGATTTTTGAATACATTCAAACGACATGATGCCATTATAGTGGTAGTGGAAAAATCGAGATGAATCTCACTTTATAAGTATTAAGTCTAGCCACAAAGATATTGACATAGCTCAAATTTTTATGAAATAAATATTCAAATTGCATGGAATACCCAAGAATATTAGGGAAAATTTCAGAGGCTAGTATCCATAGATGGGATAATTTTCCATTTTTTTCTAAAAAATATTCGCTAATTTCCAGTTTTTTCTAAAAATAATTCTCCCAAATTTTATAGTGTAAAATTATTTTACCTTAAAAATAGCCAAAATTTTATAGAGATTATATAAAATTATTAGAAATTTGAATACTTTTGCAAGAATATTTCAATTTTTTTTTATAGTTTTCACATTAGGGACTAGTAATACTCACCAAGGATTCTAAACTTGAGGTTTCATCCTTAAAACTTTCCCTGAAGAAGACCATTTCAAATTGGGATGTTAAGTTCACTTCAAAATTTTGGAAAGCATTGTTTACAAGCTTTGGGACTTCGCTAGAATTTAACACATCCTATCGTCCTCAAACATATGTCAAAACTAAAAGGGTAATAAAAATACTAGAAGACATGTTGAGGATGTATGTCATGAATCAACTGAAGAGGTGGGAAGAATTCCACCATTAGTTGAATTTGCATAAAAAATGGCCCGTACCAAGAATTACTAAAGATGATTCTTTTTGAAGCACTATATGATATAAAATGCAATACTCCCATTAGTTTGGATGACATATTTAATAGAGTGGTACCTAAACTTGACATGTTGAAATAGATGAAGCAAGATGTCTGATCCAGACGGCTTTGGAAAATATAAAAAATCAAAGTTCTTGAATTGCAGTGAAACTAGGATCAGATCAAAGAGCTCGCCGCAAGCTTTCCAACGACATAAATAATGCCTCAAATTGACTCTGCATGTGAAAGCTATTCCCATATGAATTTTATGGCCAACAATAAAAATTTTGTAGGTAGGACCCATAGGGTGCCGCATAACACTCCCACATGATGCCATGTGACAGACTAGTAAGCAAACCATACAAGGGTGACACAATTAATACAGATAATGTGGGTGAATCAGAACTCAACACATGGTCATTGACGGTTGATGTGCGTAGGTTTGACTTGGTGATTGGGGATCAACATGTTTATATGTGGACCAATGGCATTATGCCACATGGCCCAATTGGGTGGTGCCATGTGGCACCATAGGGGAGGCCTAAAATTGTCAGCCTTCACAGGGTTTGAACTCGTGACCATTTCTCAACAAATTCAGTGCACTTTCATTCCACCATACACCATGGGTCTTAATATAGTACGGGGTCATTGAATAATTTTTTTGTATAAAATATATGGTGGAAAAGGGGAGGCAGATCTCACTAAATTGGGAGGCCACACCAAACTTAACTGATGAATAATAGACACTGCTAAAGGTAGCCAATTTTCAATGGTCATCAATAATTATTAAAGTTTCATAATTATAAATATTATAACGAGTTTTTTTTTTTTGAAACGATGACCAAATCCAACATGGTTACAACCAAGTTTATATAAATGACTAGTTATGGTTCCATTATAGTTCGATGATTTTTTGAAATCTATTATCGAAAGTATATTTAAAGATTCAAGTGGTTAACTATTGGCTATAAAATATATATAATCGACAGTAAGAACTATTGTTTATAACGATTGCTATTTTTTTATATAAAATGGGTTGGTAGGGGTTGGAAACCGCAACCTCCTCATAGACCCAATATATTGACAATGGTGTGCCAACCAATAGGCCCAAGTAGGGCCTTTGTTAATTCTACCCATTGTGACATATAAATGTGAGCCTATTGTACTTGAATGGAGCTGAAGAAATGGGCCGTGCAACTCAATGTTTTGGAACAGTGTGAAAGGAACCTCGACAAAGCCCATAAATTTGGAATGGAACCTTGACGACACATTTCCAGAGGAGGAATATTCCAAGGAAATATTCCCAAAATATTACCTTTTGATGTTTCTGAGGAATCTTAAATATTATTTGGGGGTCCAGAGATGATAGTGGCAGAATATAACTGACTTTATACTCATTTTACTCAGAATTTCACATGGATTTCAATGGTGTAGTGATTTTTTGGATTTGAGTAGTGGATCTTAGGGGTCATGGCAGGAAACCACTTTCTTCATTAATTATTAAGAATGAAGTTTGAGACAAAATGAACCTTTCATAAGTGGGTAATGTTTTCGGTCAAAAGTCTCAGAAGGATGAGGTGAACCTACTAGTGTTGTGATTTTTTTTTTTTTTTTTGACAGTCAAATTTCAAGTCACTCCCATGATTGGAGGTGTAATGATGTATTTTTTTGTGATACCCTATCCCACATCTACCCAAGTAACCAAACAAAAAGGGTAAACATGTGACGAAGAGTTACTATGATATGATTCAACTCACAATATATCAGTTAAGGAAGTGGAACCGATGGAACACAACCATCTTGACCTTCAACACATGTAACAAAACCCCCAGGAGCCATCCAACCATGCCAGGTGACCAACCCTTGATACAACCTGACATTTTACTGCATTAAAGCCTCAATCACTCCCATGACATGGAAATTCATGCGACTGGGACCCTATAGTCACTCCCACAGTAAGGCATGTATGTGACTGGGGACTTTTCCATGTAGTTATGTTCTAGCAACTCCGGATTCTATGCCACTTTTTCAAGGCCATGAATCAGGCCACTACCCAGAACTCCATGAAACTTCCAAAATAGGAAAATAACGTTGAAAAAATGATACAAATGAAAATACTTGAACAAGGACTTGACTGGACCCCTGTTAGCCATGACAAACATTTCTTCAAACATGTCACATATATGCATTTTACATGTTTAAACAACAAATATGAGCATAGGGGTCTCACACTTATTTGAGAATCACTAAGAAGAATTGATGCCTCATCAAAATAAATGCATTGCCATCTATTAAGTCATATATTCCTTATATATTCAAGGAATAACAAAAATATGATGAGAGCCATACATTATCACTGTCATAAAACTCACTCATGACCAACATATAACCAATAGAAATATCAAGGATGTAACAACCATATAATACACATATAAAAAAGTATATTTACCCATAAAATACTAAGGACAGAGAGATATTATTGATGATTGCATAGGCTGACTAGGTATGGGACTTACGCAAAATCCTTGACCATAGACTAGGTCGAACCAAATATTTCTTTCAACTAGTCACCCCCATGCCATATTCCAAGCTTGAATGTGGGATCTCATATAAAAAATTAATCAAAACCAAACCAAGGATTCCAGAAGCCAAACCACCTTAACCCTCAACCAGTGATTCCACCTCACGGTCAGAAATCACTAACCATCACCATATTGATCTCTACCAAATTTGTCTAGGGCTCTAGAGAATTCATTCTAACTAGGGCTTCTAGGACTAGTAACTCTACCCACAACTACCACCGAGATTTCAAAGAATTTTTCAAACCAAGGCTGATAGTACAAGTAACTCAACCCACCAAGGGCTTCCAGATCATTTGTCCGACCAAGGATTCTAGGAATAGTAACTCAACCCAAGATTTTATAAGGCTTTCAGAGCATTTATCCAACCAAGGATTCTAGGAACTAATAACTCAACTCATAGCAAAAGGAACATGAAAACCAACCAGAAAACAAAGGTAAAACCCAAAACAACATGGTTATCCAGGAAATGGAAAGGATTGGAAAAATCACTATCAATCCAGACAATCCTCCATGCCAATGACAGACCATAACCAAATGACCACATGCATATTCCATGCATGCCAAAACTAGTAAGATAATCATACATGCAACTCGGCACCTGCAAGAAAAACATGTTGTAGCTGTTGATCCCAAATTCCTCTTTCACTTTCCTGCTTTTCATTTGCCTTATTTCTCCAAAACCCAAGTATGCCACACTCCACCAAGAGTGCTCCAAGAAAACTCTAAGTATCCAATAGTATGAGAGAGAGAGAGAATAAAATGAAAGCTCCAAAATTGAACTTGTGAAAGCCATGAACTGATCCTCAGAAGCCTTTTTATTAATGAGGCCTCTATTTTCTTCATTTTCCGTTATTTTCCTTCAATTTCCTCCTCACATGCAACCTGTGACCTTTCACCTTCCTTTTCTCCTAATCTCCATTAGTTTCATAAATAAATTCCAATAAATTCCACTTTCCCTTTCCTAATCCTTTTCCATTTCCTTTTCCGATTTCCATAGCCATAAAAATCATATGAACACCCACACTAGGATGTTTTGGCCAACATTCATCTTGGAATAGTTGTCCCATGAACAAGGTCTTATTTTTCCTTTATTATCTTTTACATGGATTTTTGACCAGGGATGTTACATAACCCTCCCCCTTGGGGGAACACTGTCCTCGGTGTTCAATGACACCTACAACCAACAAGACTGTTGAAAGAAAAACATACTGCCCATGGAGATTTATAATTGAGCTTGTTGCAATATTTACAGTTATCAACCCGTTGAGAAGAAAATAACATGACAACTTATCAACCATAATGACATGACACCATACCTCTTATTGGAGCTTTATAACATAGCTCATGGAAGTATTTACCTCCATATACATATGTATATATACCAAAACATCATACCAAAGCATGTAACAAAAATATGTACCAAGGACATATACCAAAAAAATCGCTCAACTAGCAAATAGAGAAGGATACATAGGTCCCATATGATTTTCCATCTCCCATGTAGCTTCATCGAGCCTAAAGTGCTTCCCCTGCACTTTAACCTACTCGATTTCTCGGTTATGGAGCATGAGCATATTTCTCTGCGAAATGCACTAAGGTTCCAGCTGGAATTCTCCTTTTGGCTCCACTTGAAATACAGACCATTTAATCACATTATCAACATCTTTAACGTACTTCTTAAGCAATGAAAAATTGAAAAAATCATAGAATTTCATTGTTGGAGGAAGTGAAAGTCGATAGGAAACTGGTCCAATCCTTTCAATAATATTGAAAGGTCCAAAAAATCAAGGTACCAGCTTGGCACATGATCCAATCCTCAATAGTTATTCCTGGGATTGATGCACAAGTACACCTATTCCCCAACCTGGAACTCCTTAAAAAACTTTTTCTGATCCGCTTAACTCTTCTATATATCCTATTATGCCTTTAGATTATTCTTGATTACCATAATTTCTTGTTCAATCTCTACTAACATGTCTCATTCTATCAATAACCTGTTAATTGGATCACTCCAACTGATGGGAGTATTACAACTCCGCCCATATAGTGCCTCAAATGGAATCATCCTCAAACACTCATGATACCATTGTTGCAAGAGAACTCTAACAATGGAAGATACTCTTCCCACTTTCACTATTTATGCATCACATACATACTCAACATGTCATATAATATCTTGTTGACCCTCTCTGTCTCATGTCCATATATTTATGGATGATAAGTTGTGATGAAGGCAAAATTTGTACCCAAACCTGCAAATAACTCTTTCCAAAATCTTGAAGTGAACTTAACATCCCTGTCTTACACAATTTTCTTCATGACACCATGCAACGTCACTACATCTTTGATGAAAACTTGTGCTACATCGTTAGTCGAATATGTATACTTCATTGGAATGAAGTTTGCTACTTTCGTCAAATTTTCAACCACAAACATAATCAATTCCTATTGTCTATATGTCCATGGAAATTCCGTGATGAATCCCATAGAAATGACCTACCATTTCCACTCTGGAATTGAAATTGGTTGTAGTAACCTACTTGGATTCTTACACTTTGCCTTTACCTATTGACAATCCAAACATCTTTCCACAAAATCTGCCACTTATTTCTTCAAATTCAGCTAGTAGTATAACTTCTTCATTGTTTTTAATGTCTTTTGATATCTTAGGTGACTAAAATAGGTTTTATAGGAAACTCCCTTAAGATAGTCTTCTTGAGCTCAATGTTGTTTGGCACATATATCCTGTTCCTAAATCTGACCAAGCCATCTTACATGAGACAATAGTCCACATCATGTGCACCTGTACCTGTAGTTGTAGTTGTACCTACACCTGGGCCGATACCTATAGTTTGTTGTGACTTGTGCCAGAGCTCCATGTACCTATTATCCTACAGACCTTCCTGTAAGATCTGATCCTGTAAGTTTGTCCCATAAGAACTCATAGTTGCTATGTGGTTCAGCTGTATCCGCCTGCTAACAACATCTGTAACCTTGTTCTCTTTACCTTTGATGTACCCGATTTCAAAGTAAAACTTGATGAATATGACCCACCATCTAGCTTTTATGGCATTCAAATTCAGTTGGTCAAATAGATACCTCAATTCACTGTGATCGCTCATCATTACAAACCTTCTGCCAATAAGATAGTGCCTCGACACCTTCAATGCATGGATAATCGCTTCTAAATCACCATCATGTGTCGGATAATTATAATCATGCTCATTCAATTTCCATAATCAATAGCATAATACTTATCTTCCCTTCATAAGAACTCCACCAAGTACTCTCTTGCAAGCATTTGTGCACACCATAAATCCTTTGTTTGGATCTGTAATATTTAGCACTAGAGAATTTGTCAACAACTATTTCAACTGCTCAAAACATGTTGCAAATTATTCTGTCCATTCAAATTTCTCACCTTTTCATTGCAATGTCGTGATAGGATATGCAATGTGAGATAATTTCCTAATGAAACTTCTGTAGTAACCTGCTAACCCCATAAATGATCTTACCTTATCCACATTCCTAGGAGCTGCCCACTCCATGATAGCCTTTATCTTTTCTAGATCTACTGCTATGCCTTCCTTGGAAACAACTTATCCCAAGTAGTGTACCCTTGTCTAAAAGAAACTTCATTTGCTAAGTTTGGAATACAATTGATGTTATATTAGCAATATTAATACTGCTGCTAAATGTTCTACATGCTCTTACTCATTCTTAAAATATACCAATATATCATCAATGAATACAATAACAAACTTCTCCAGATAAGGACGCAACACAATATTAATCAAGCACATAAAATTAGTCGGAGAATTAGTCTAACCGAAATGAACTACAAAAAACTCATAATGTCTGTACTTGGTCTAGAAAGTTGTCCTATAAATGCACCTATAGCCAATTATAGTTATGTTAATCCTAGACCTCCTTGACCTTTTCCTCCTTGAGGTAAGGCACATATCTCAACAACTCCAGCAATTTTCTAGTGTACTCCTCATCGGTCACAAAACCCATATTTAACTCAATATAAAAATCTTTTGCCTTGTCATCATAGTATCTCTCAGCTAGATACTTCTTCCTAAATAGTCAAGCTCAAATTCACTTCAATTCAACTCCTCCTCATAAATATCTCTGACGTTCTTTACATATTCCCACCAAATAATTTCTTTACCTTTAAGGCTGAATGTAGCTATTATGGCCTTCATGTTCTCTGAGTAATCATGTAACATGAAGAAATTTTTCATTCCAAGAAACCATGATTCCGCATCCTGTGTTTTCTAGATTTCCCCATCTAATGTAGGTGGGTTTTCTTTCTTGAAATCATCCGGAAATTATCCCCTGTCACTCCTCCTATAATGATGATAATGATGATGACCATGATAACTATTAGAACCAGCACTAGCATAAAACATGTGTTCATCGCCTCTCCTGTCCGAATTATCCAAGAACCTTCCATCTCTGATCATGTCATCTCTATATGACCCATACCCACTATGGGATCTATTGCCATGGGCCCTATTAGTCCTATCCTCCTATCCACAGCTCATCCGAAGTGGTCCCTGCCTCTGCAATTCTGACAAAATATGAAGAATTACTACATTGAACTCTTCTCGTTTCTACTGTGCCTGCATGATTATGTAATTGTTTTCTTTGAAACTCATTATTTCTTCCTTCAAACTCTTCAATGTGTATGCTAAATCAGAAGAGTTCCCAACACTACACTGCTCATCTGATTCATAGGGAGAATATTTGTAGTCTACCATCTTGTTAGTCATCTTTGATCTCTTCTTCTTGCAAGGTATATTATGTTATCTAAACCAAATCATAAACAAACAAGCGTACCTTAATATAGTTCGCAGAGGATATCTCGTCTACAGGACCGAACATATTAACACAATACATATATATAAACATAATCACATCAATATATAAGCATATTTTCAGCCATTATCTAGTTATCAATGCATGACTATTCTAACCACATACCATGACTTCATGCACAATAGCCATCATCCATTCAATGTATGCATAATAATGTATAAACACTGACACACACAACTAATGCATGACCGACATACACTCACAACAAATACATTCAACAATGACACCATCAACTTTCATATTTTGAAACTACTGCAATCATGACCAATGTTATGCATACAAAACAAGAACATAGACCACAAAAACAAGGACCTATATGCAACCAACATGTACATACAACAACACATTCATCCAAGGTGAATGGAAACCATACATTGCCCAAGGAGAATGAAACCATGCTCTGATACCACTATGTAACACCCTCCTCCCACATCTACCCAAGTAACTGGCCAATTAGGGTAAACACGTGACAAAGAGTTACTATGATATGATTAAACTCCCTATATATCAGGTAATGAATGGAACCAATGGAACAAAGCCAACCTGACCTTCTACACATGCAACAAAACCACCAGGATCCATCCAACCCTTCCAGGTGACCAACCCCTAGGAAAAATTGAAATTTTACTGAATTAAAACCTCAGTCACTCCCATGACATGGGCATGCATGTGAATGAGACCCTCCAATCGCTCCCATAGTAAGGCATGCCTATGACTAGGGACCTTTACAAGTAGTTTTGGTGCCAAAAACTTTAAATTTGGTGCCACTTTTTGAGAGCCAGGACTCAGGCCACTGCCGAGAACTCCATGAAACTTCCAAAAATGGAAAATAAGATCAAAACAATGATACAAATGAAAATACTTTAACAAGGAATTGACTGGAACCCTACTATCCATGGAAGGAATTTCGTCAAACATGTCGCATATATGAGTTCTACAGGTTTAAAAAATAGATCTAAGCATAGGGGTCTCGCACTTATCCGAAAAACGCTAAGAAGCATTGATGGCTAATCACAATAACTACATTACCATATATTAAACCATGCATACATTATACATCAGGGATTAATCAAAACATGATGACATCCATACATTATCATTGTCATAAAACTCACTCATACCCAACATATAACCAACAGAAATATCAAGGATATAACAACCATATTAGCCACATATAAACACATATATTTACCCATAAAATACCAAGGAGAGAGAACTCTTATTGATGATTAAATAGGTCGACCAGTTATGGGAATTCCATGAACCACCTAAACTTAGACTAGGCCGAACCAAATATTTCTTTCATCCAGTCACCCCCGTGCCATATTCCAAGCATGAATGTGGGATCTCATAAAGAAAATCAATCAAAACAAAATCAGGAATTCAAGAGGCCAAACCACCTCAACCCTCAACTAGTGATTCCACCTCAAAGGTGAACATCGCTAACCATCACCAGATTGGTCTCTACCTAAGTTATCCAGGGCTCCAGAGTGTTTTTTCCAACCATGGGTTCTAGGACTAGTAACTCAACCCACAAATGCCATTGAGATTCTAGAGAATTTGTCCAACCAAGGCTTCCAGGACTAGTAACTCAACCCACGATGTTACAAGGATTCCAGAGCATTTTTCCAACTAAGGCTTCGAGGAACTAATAAGTCAACCCATAGAAAAAGGCACATGAAAATTAACAAAAAAAAATAATTAAAGCCCAAAACACCATGGCTATCTAGGAAATGGAAAGGCTAATGAAAACCACTACCAGTCCAGGAAATCCTCCATGACAATGATAGACCACATGCATATGCCATGCATGCCAAAACTAGTAAGATAATCATGCATGAAACTTGATACCTACAATAAAAACTAGGTGTAGTTTTTGATACCGATGTCCTCTTGCACTTTCCTGATTTTAAATTTCCTTCTTGCTATGAATACCAAGTATGCCACACTCCACCAATATTTCTCCAAGAAAAATATAAGTATCCAAGAGTAAGAGAGAGAGAGAATAGAATGAAAGCTCCAAAACTGAACTGGTCAAAAGCCATGAACTGATCCTCAGAAGCCTTTTATAAATGAGGCCTCTATTTTCTTCATTTTCCATTATTTTCCTTCAATTGCCTCCTCACATGCAACGTGTGACCTTTCACCTTCCTTTTCTCCTAATTTACATTATTTTCATAAATAAATGCCAATAAATGCCACTTTTCCTTTCCAAATCCTTTACCATTTCCTTTTCCAATTTCCATAGCCATAATAAACCATATGAACACCCACACTAATATGTTTTTCCCAACATTCAACTTGGAATACATGTCCCATGACCGAGGTCTTATTTTTCCTTGGATTTTTGACTAGGGTTGTTACATTTTCCATGTACTGATTTTCATTTTTGCTGAGATGAATGAAATATCCTCCCCACTATTGAAACAAGGCCCAGAGACATAGTTCACATTGGATGAAATCCATTATCAAACATTGTGTGCATTTTCTTTATGATATCCTTTATGTTGCTTCTTCTTTAAGTTTTTTCGCATATGGGTTTTACATGCTCTTTCGTGCAAATATGCTAACATCACTAAAGAAAAGACATTGGATACTGCTGGAATCATAGGAATATTAGATTAGTGTGGTTAATATAGGAAATTTTTTAAAACAACCTAGGAAAATAAAAATATTTATGTAGATAAACAAATAATGCATAAATAATTCCAAATGGGAAAGAATTTATATATCCACATTATACCAAGGAAGAGTTCACAAAAAGTGGGGTCATGAGCTAAATTAGCACCAAAATTTTGTGGGCCATTTCAAATATTGGAAAGAGTGCAACTAGTATATTATAGGCTAGTCGTACCTCCCACAGTGAAAGAACATTATGTATTTCATGTTTCTTTGCTTATGAAGTATGTATATGAAACTAATCACATGATTTATTGGTTTTTGATACAGGTGAAATCTGAGGGAGAATTCCAACCCAAACCACTATGTATCCTACAAAAGAGATAGATTGTGCTTTGGAATTGAGTAATATAGAAGGTTTGCATTCTATGGAAGTACTTTGGACCCTTTGAAGCTACGTGGGAATTTGAATACCAAATGAGAGATATGTAGTAATTTTTTTAAATGTATATATTGATCTAAGGGTTGTTAAATATAAATATTAGGTTTTTTTTTCAATTTAAAGAACAATGAGGATGAATATGATTTTAATGCTGGTGTTAGCATAAGAGCCAAAAATAGCTGATACAATGTGATTTAAATATTCAATTTTAATCCTTATGACTACTAACTAAAGGAGTGGATTATTTTACAAATCCAAATGTCTAACAAAGCCTTCCCACATGCTTAAAAATCCATGAAAACATCTTTTCACAGAATTATGAAATTTAATGAGCCACCAATTTCATACACGACCGAGTCGACTTTTTGACAGTTGGTTTATGTGATACAATTAGAGAATACCTTATTAGAAACCTTGAGAACTACTGAGAGGTGGGGAGTGAACCAATAGTGTGTCTTGTTATCAATTTTCACCAATTTAAAATTCTTTGCTGAATCATGCATATATTAACCAACGACTAATAAAAAATGATAACATATGCACCATATGAGCAAAAAATAATGACCGTAAGAAACAACATAAACAATAAAAAATGCACACACAAATCATCAAAACATGAGAACACAAGATATCTAGTGGAAAATCCCTCCATGAAAAAAAATCATCCTTGCTACTATTGCGTTGCTCTGAATCTCTATTATATCAAAGAAAATAACTTTTACATAAATTTTATGACTCCCATTAGCTAAGATATTCAACCTCATATGCTATTGGCTAACACCCATCAACCAGGAGACCTTATTCTTATGATCATCTCAAAAGACTATGTTCTCACGCTAATCTACATACAACCATCCCTTGAAAGCCACCATGATGAACGATCCTTGCCCAACTTCGATTGGACTGTCCAACACCGATTGGATGGAGAAACTGTTCCTTTCGCCAATGTTATAGAATCAGTACTCCACTCTCATGAAATCACTACTCCTCTACTCTATGTGAACCTCGTTTCATATATTTTCATACTAGATCCCAAGACGCTCTGCTAAACTATACTCAACTCTACAATACAACCTCCAACAGTAAGACATCGTCATAAAAACAATTAAAATCACCAAAAATAACACGATCTCAACTCCAACAAAATAGTGGCTCCAATAAATCCATCAAATCTACAACAAGATAACAAACCAACAACAAAAACAAAACTCACACGCAGCCATAACATCAAACCCTAAATATATCTGCAACAACAAAAACAATCATCCATAAACACTAGTAGCTCTATAAAACAAATGGACCTATCACATAAATATGAGACACTCTACACTCTGTCTCATATGTACTATAAAAATATACTCCATATGCTAAATACAATATCTGATGCAACTCCATCATCTCTGCTCTACAAATTGATATCTTTGCTTCAATAATATGCTCCATTCACTCCCATTAAAACTCATACACTGAAGCAATCCTTCTAAAAAATTGGTCTGAAGCATTCCTCCTCTATACATCCTTATCTAAATCACTCTCACATTGAACCAACTATCACTGAGCTCCAAAGTGAATATTAAAAACAAGCAAGATGAATTGTACTTTTGGACTGGGATCAAGAGTGCAAAAATTTGACAAAATACAACCACTATCACCCCTACTTGAGAACTAAAAGTGTTCACACCCACTAGAGGAATATTTCGACCACTTTAAACCCTTTTCAATTAGATAGAAGATTCCATGAAGATACAAGTCAAAATAGTCTATAAGTGCGCCAGGAATGTAGAGAAATTTTTTATCTAAGCCTCAAGTACTCTCACAGAACTAGAATATTTCAGTTGTAACCACACTCACAAAACCAACAAATTTTGGCTTGAGCCTTCCAACCGCACGCACAAGCCTGCATCCCTACAGTTGGGGAAGAGCATAAGGAAAAACATAAGAACCTAAGCTTTAAAGATCTACCACCTATTTGGTCACCTTCATCGCCTCCTGCACATTCCTCCAAACCTTTTTCAATTCCTTTGACACCTCTACAAATAGGCCAAACATATCTCCTAAATGCCACTGCTAAGTTGACCTAGAAGCCAACAAACAAGAGTTTTTACGATTGCCAACAAGTCCTATACTCTCCTATGGCACCTGCACAATTTGGAACACCTCTATAGCACACTAAAGCACATCTTCATCATCATCGCTAGGGAATCACATCGCTACAACAATTCATCCTCCAATTCTTGCACTAGGTAGGCATCTTGCACTAGGTCATGAACATAAACATAACCATCACTAGCAAATGAGCAACATCAACATGAAACAAATATTCCTCACCTATACCACCATATTCCTTGCCTCTAATAAATGCATAACAAGGCATCAAAAATTTGACATCAATGCAATATGAAGCCAACACAAGGTTGTCATCAATTCTAACACAAGCCAACACAAGGAAAATCCACCATGAAAACCATACTTCCAACAAGTTACATCATCAAAAGGTTGACATCAAATACTGACATCAATGCCAATCATAACCATATCAATGTCAACAAAGCCAGTTGCAACCATGCTACAAGTAAGGCATCAATACAACAATTATTCTACATAGGGTTTACATCAATGCCAATATATGCTAGTTGCAATCATGAAACCAATGACAACATCAAATAGGTGGAACCATGCACACCATAATTTTTGGGTGTGTGTTATATTATTTCCATGACTATTACCATGCATGTGTAGCAGGGGGGGGTGCGTCATAGGGGAGATGGAAGCCCCCCCTGTGGGTGGGTTTGCAGGGGGGCAGTAGCCCCCCTACACAGGGTCCTGGGTAGCACCCCAGATTTTTTTTATGGTGACCCAATAATAGTTGGGTGGAACCAAGGATGGGGGAGGACCCAAAGATGGTGGGAAGACTTACCCATGGTTTTGTGCATGGGTTTTTCACAAGGTTTTGGTCATGATGGTTTTCTCCCCATGGTATTTTGTAAATCAAGTCAATGGAACTACAATTATGTTATAATCCATGGTTAGTGGATTGGGGTTTATGAATGCTTCAAAATTTATATATATGTATTGTAACATTAATAGTAGTATAATGAAAAATCAATCTAATAGTCCCAGTTTTGGGATCCAATGGAAAATACTTGTGTATATTTTTTCTATGTTTATATTCTCACCATTGTTTATTTTTTTGTTTTAAGAACTTGGTAGCAGGTAATTTATATACAGGGTTAAAAACTACATTTAGTATCAAATATATTTTAGCTTCAAGGGGACACCCTTATTACGGATGTTGGGAAAAGTACTGAGAGGGGGGGGGGGGGGTGAATCAGTATTTAGGACTTACTCAAAACTTTTACTTTTTCTTACTTCAAAACACATACATGACTTTCCTGTAGCCAACTCGCGTATACACGCGGATATACTTAATAAAACATGCGTATGTCCAACAATCTTATTATGCAGATAATTCTTCACTTATATCATTCCATCATTCATTCATTAGATGTTCAATAAACAGTAAGCATGAGAAGTAATAACAGAATAAACCATCACACATAAGCAACACACATGAACACCAGGATTTTAGGTGGAAACCCAAGTCGGGAGAAAACCACCTTTTAGTTGTCTTAGCCTTTTATTATAGAGAAAACATCTTACAACCATGTACTGGTGCAGACTCATACTAGCACGCAGGCACCCACCTGCAGAAGGCTACAACCTTCTCTCGTTTACCAGCCTTTCCTGGAAGGGAGCTACAACCCCCTGCTCTCGTTTACCAACCTCTCTTGGAAGGGAGCTACTTGATCTTTTCTCAACATAGTCAGCAACATAATCAATATTCAGAAAACCCAGATCTGTATGAATACATCATAAACAGATAGCAGTAATACAGCAGAACAGATCAGACATTTCATACCACATACTTCAGCAAACCCTAGTTTTCATACGCGCTTTCCTTTCACTGATCCTATGTATATACGTGCTTTCATGCATATAAACCCGCGTATACATCTGCACATACTTTAGAACTAGTTTCACATTCCATACGCGCTTTCGCTGAATTCAACCCGCGTATATACGCGCTTTCTATGTTGCAAACTAGCGTATAGATCTTCAAAGATTATAGGGCAGCATACTTCTTCAGATCAGATTTACAATTCAGATTTTACCCCTTACTTCAGACACATGTTCACCTCATCTTAGATCTAAATATTCCATAAACATATCTAGAAGATACAAATACATTTCAGATCTAGAGATCCCTCTTCATCATTTTCTTCATAGGTGCATCATAGATTCAGATCTATCATCAAACTGTTACCCTTTCCATTTAGACATACTTCCGAGTGAATTATTCATTCAAACCTAGACACATACACACTTTGCACAATGATATTATTCTCCTTATATAGATTTATCCTTTGTCAATACCATGAGCCAAAACCACACAACTTCTAATGGTATTCCTGGAAGGGATCAATTAGATATTCAAGCGCTCAATACAATGGGTCAATACCATGGTAAGAACCCCTGGTTTTATAGCTTTAGAGTGCAATTAGGCATACGCGACTTGGCACGTACTTTTCCGTGTACATACGCTACTTCGCCTTGACAAACCCGTGTATTCATAGTGACATGTCTTATTCATCATTGCTCTGGTCCTTTCTGAAGTTCCTTTCTTTTGTACTCCTTAGCTGATCTGTAGATACATCATCTGCACATATTTGACACATAGGTTGCAACTCATCAAGTCAGTTTCCATCAAGAAAAACTTCATCAAACAGGTTGTTATCCAAAGACAACTTCATCACATCATATAGCCAATTCTCATCTCATCAAGTATATTACCATCAAAGACAACACATGCCAACAATCTTCACATCAGATTTACATCATCATCAACCAGGTTGTTATCAAAGACAACTTCATTAAGTAGGTTGCCATCATCTTCTTCAAGTGGGTTGCCATCAAGGACAACACTCTGCATCATATTGCCAACAACGGAGGTGTTTTTCTCAAGCCTGTGGTATGCCCTATTCAGTGGGAGATCTGCAGGATCGATTCTTGTGGTGAAAGAAGATGGAAAACATTGGAAAGATAGAGATAGATAAATTCAATGGACAAAGTTTTGAGTTGTGGAATCTCAAGATGGAGGATTTGTTGGTGGATAAAGGTTAATGGATTACGGTAGATCCAGGTACTAAATCAATAACAATGTCAGTAGAAGCCTGTGGTAGGCCCTATTCAATGGGATATTGGTGGGATCAACTCTTACGGTGAAAGAAGATGGTGAACATTGGAAATGTAGAGATCGAAAAATTCAATAGACAAAGTTTTGAGTTGTGGAAGCTCAAGATGGAGGATCTGTTGGTGGATAAGGATCAATGGATCATGATAGTTCCACGTACTAAACTAATGAAAATGTCAGCAAAATACTAGCCGAAGTCGGATCAAAAGGAAAATAACACAATATGGTTGTGTATCTCAGATTCAGTATTGTTGAATGTTTCAGGGGAAGCTACTGTTGAGCCTCAAGATTGTGCTTTCTTTCATCTTACTTTACCTCATTTTCCTTTGTCCATTGTTATCCTAGACCCAATTGATCAATGAATTTAGTTAAAATTACTTTTAGAATGATTAACATGACTAACTTGCTAAGTTTTGTGATTTTTGTCATTGTAATGCATTTTGACCGGAACTAGCTGCAGAATGCAGACATTCCGTAGCTAATCGGAAATTCTGCAGCTGTCTTCACGTTTAGGCATGTTCCAGGTGGCCTCTCAAGAAAAACCGCATATGGGTATATTCCACGTCATGTCTACATTGTTCGTTGCTCACCATGAAGGAAAAACCGAATTCTGGATATGGTTTTGGTACGTGGGAACACATTTAAGAAGGCGGACTTCTAATAGGACTGTCTTAGTCCAGATGTCCTTTTCCTTTTTACGCAGCCACTTCAAGAGTCCTAATGTGATTTCGATAAGGAAAGACAATGATCCTGGAATTGTTGCAAATCTTGTTATGTAAATTTGTTATAAAAACACTTGGGAAACCGAGAGCTAGGCTGGATTTTGTTCCAGATTTTGCTTAGATTTTGTGCTACATTTCTAAAGACGCAGATTGCTCTGTTCAAGTTATTTCACCTTTAATGAAGTAGACAGTAATGTTTTGAAAGCGTTGAGTTGATTTGGTGTTAGATTCCGTCTGGTGATAGAGGGCCCCTACCTCTTGCACGATTTTATTTGCATAATTTAGATAAGTATCCTAGCTACCTTTACATTTTTGAAGTTGAATTCGTAGTTGTTTTCATTAGCTACTATAGTTATACTCATTCTAAAAACTCTTCCAAAAGAAGAATCTCTTCCAAAAGATCATGATAATGAATGGGAAATGGCTATAGTATTGTAGGATTTAATTGCAATCTCTTTTGTTCACCATCACAGTTATACTTATGCTAAGTACTCCTCCAAAAGAAGAAACTCTTCCAAAAAATCCTTATAATGTCTTAAGCATGATTGTGATCTTGAACGTTTCAGTTGTGTGTTTGCACTAAGTACCATAGTTGTTCTTGCTCTTAAAACGCTTTTCCAAAATATCATAATGATGGGTAGGAGATAGCTATGATATCTTAGTTTTTCATTGCTTTCAGTCTTTATGTTTGCATTTGCACTGAATTGTACAGTTAGGATTGTTCTAAGAAACTCTTCCAAAATACCAATCATTATGGACAAACAGACTGTATAATTCCATAGAATAATGCATGATAGCCTAGTTAGGATACTCCGGAGTCTAATTGCATTTAACTCATGCTCAATTATTTTGTTTTAAGTTTGATAATGACTTGTTAGTTCAACACTGTTTTAGATTAGTGACATCTTAAGTTCAGTTTTAGCTTAACTCATTGCATTTGCACTCCACATTCAGTTGTCATTCATTGCATATTAGATTACTTCAGTTGTTAAACTTAACAAAACAACCTTCATTATTTACAAACCTCTTCTTGTTCTAAAATCTATAATTGATTCATAACCATATGAACAGAAGACAATATCATTTTAAGGCCTGAAGTACTTCTACAACTTCCTTATCATCTCACAAACAAACATTTCCTCAAAAGACTATTTTAAAAATCTATAACCTTTGAGTGAAGTGTAGTGTTATCAAACTAAGTTGCAGAATAGAGTTAGGAACTAGTCTTAAAGTAGAGATCTTATGATGGTATCAATGTTTTACTCCAAATATGCTTCAAAAAATCTATAATCGTGGATAACATGTTGCATCATTATAAGTTAGTTGTTTAACTGTTTAGTTAGGAGAATTTGCATACTTAGCTGACCATGTCTCAAGCTCTCTCTCAAAATACCTTTGATGAAAGAATTTGACAAGTTGAGTTTATGTTTTGAATCATTTGATTAAAAGTCATTATCAAGCTTTGTTTCTGTTTAGTCATAGTTTAGATTTGATTTTGTTTCAGTAGTTGCCTTTGCATTCACCACTTGTCATCAACCAATTAGGCTTCACTCTGTTTTTAATCATTAGCTTCCTTCCACTAGCTTTCTAGTCATTTTCCTTGTGAACATAAAACTACCAAAAGACCAAAAACATCATAAATCATCACAAAGGACCAAAAACATCATAAAACACTAAACACAACGCATTAAGAAACAAACACCTAGGTACATACAGTACACTTCACTTCAGCAGTTTACCAACCCTGGTTGACAATTAAATGAGCTCAATTTAGGAGACTAGGTTGAGACCAAACAGCTACGACAAAGAATTTGTGGGTTAAGTTAGGGACTTTGTACCAATCTAAGTTTCTGGTGAACAAACTGTTCCTGCTGAAAAAGTTGTATAACCTGAGAATGAAGGATGGAGACTTGGTGACATAACACATGAATTCCTTTAATATTGTGGTAAGCCAGTTGTCATTTGTGGATATAAAAATTTCAGATGAAGATAAGTGCATCAATTTTCTATGCTCTCTACCAGATTCGTGGGTTAACTAGTTGTTGCAATTGGTAGAAATACAACTACCTTGAAGTTTGATGAAACAGTATCATCCTTGATGTCAAAGGAGATGAGACAAAAAAACATGGAGATCCAGAATGGAGATGCCTTGTCTGTACGAGGAAGGTCCCAAAAGAGAAACCAAAATATGTACTTAAGTGGGAGATCTAAATATAGAGGGAGATCTAAATCTCCAGGATAACATGTAAAGGCGTTATGTAAATGTGGAAAGGAAGGGAGCTACAAAAATGATTGTAGATCTAAATACCCCAAGAAAGGAAAGGGATCCGATGATTCTCCTTCTGCAAAGGTGAAAACCACATTAGATGAAGGTGGGGATGTGTACCTAGAATATTCTTCAGGTAAACATGTAGATCAGGAGGCATGGTTGATTGGCTCAGGTGCATCCTTTCACTTCATTCCCCATAGGGAGTGGTTCTATGAGTACGAGAAATATGATGGTGGTGATGTCTTCTTAGGATATGACAAGAAGGAAAAAATCATTGAACTCAGAAATTTCAAGTTGAAGTTGCAAGGTGGAAGGATTAGAACACTTCATGGTGTTCTACATATTCCTACATTGGTCAAAAATATGATTTATGTATGCAAGATGGATAATGCAGGTGTAAAAAAAGTGTTCGATAAAGATACCAACAAGATGGTTTGGAGAGCACTAGTATAGATGTGGGGAGTTTGGATTGGAACTATGTACAAGCTTCTAGGTAGCACTCTTATTGATGTGAGCAACAGTTTTGTGGTTCCAGAAAGTGGAGGAGAAAAGCTAGTGGTCTATGGAGAAAAGACTATGCTATGGCGTCAAAGGCTTGGACATATTGGAGAGAAGGGCCTTCAAATACTACATGGTAATGGTATGGTAGAAGGTATGTCTAATTTCTCTCTGTATTTTGATCTCTATGAAAATTGTGTATATGGGAAGCAGAATTGGGTGAGTTTCCCCCCTGGTGCTAAGAGGGCGAAAGGGATATTATAGATTATGCTCAGTGATGTGTTTGGATCTGTGTCGGTTCCATCATTGGGTAAGTATATGTACTATGTCTCATTTATAGATGAATTCTCAAGTAATACATGGATGTATTTCCTTAGGAATAAATATGAAGTCTTTGACAGGTTTAAAGAATTTAAGGCTCTGGTGGAAATTAGAAAAAGAAGAATATCAAGGTGTTGAGGACAGATAATGGCGGAGAGTTTTTCAAGAAGGAATTTGAAGAGTTCTATAAGAAGTGTGGTATAGCACGATATAAGAATACTCCATACACGCCTAAGCAAAATGGAGTTGTAAAAAAAATGAACAGGATGTTGATGGAAAAAGCAAAAAGCATGCTAAGTGGTGCTAGGTTAGGATAGGATTTCTGGGCAGAGGCAATAGATACTGCATGTTACCTGTTTAACATATCACCTTCATCAGTGTTAGAGGATAAGAATCCACATGAGGTGTGGACTGGTAAGAAACCCTCTATTTAACATTTGAGGGTATTTGGTTGTGATTCATATGTACTCGTTCCAAAGGAGAAAAGAAACAAGTTGGATAGTAAATATGAAAGGTATATTTTTATTGTATATAAGCATGGTTTAAAAGGTTATAAGATTTGGAACCCATAAATAAGGAAGGTTGTGTACAACAAAGATGTGGTGTTTAGAGAGGTGAAGGATGTTATTAAACAAGAAGTCCTACCAAAAGAACCTGAAAATATAGAGATTGAATTGAAGGAAAAAGAATCAGACTCTATAATAGAAGAATAATTATAAGAAGAAGAACCACATACTCTAAGTTTGAGAAGATTATTTCGAGAGAGAATGCAACCAGATAGGTATAGTACATATGCTTTCTATCTAAATTTTTCTTTATCTATTACTGATGATGACCCTATAACTATCAAGGAGGAAGTTGATTTAGAGGATGGAAAAATCTAGAAAGAGGCACATGGTTGATGAAATGGCATCTCTGGACAAAAATGAAGTTTGGGATTTGGTGGATTTTCCTACTGGAAGGAAACCCATTGGCATAAAATGGGAATTTAATAAGAATATGAATGCAGAAGGCAAGGTGGATAAATAAAAGATCGGTTGGTAGCAAAAGGTTATTCCCAGGTGTCGGGAATTGATTTCGGTGATATTTTTTATCATGTTTCCAAGTTAACTTCTATTATATTACTTTTATCTGTTTTTGTTGCTTTTGATATTCAGGTAGAATAGATAGATGTGAAGACAACATTTCTTCATGGGGACATGGAAGAAGATATATACATGAAGCACCTAGAAGCCTTTGCAGTGAAGGGTAAGAAAAAACTAGTATGCAGGTTAAAAAAGTCTTTGTATGGGTTAAAAAAGTCCCAAGGATGTGTTATCAGAACTTTGATACAAATATACAAGGACTTGGCTTCACAAGAAGCAAAAAAGATAACTCTGTGTATTTTAAATTAATTGGTGACCATGCTATTTATTTGGTCTTATATGTGGATGATATGTTGTTGAGTGGAAATGAAAAATAATCTATCCAGGATTTGAAGACCCAATTGTCCTCTAAATTTGACATGAAGGATATTGGTGCTGCAAACTATAGTTTGGGAATGGAAATTAGACGAGATCATGCAAACAGGGAGCTCTAATTAAAATAGAGGAAGTATGTCGAGACAATATTGCAGAGGTTTAATATGAAGGATAGTAAAATAATGAAGGTTCACATTCTTGTAGGTGTAAAGTTATTTTTTGATCGGTGTACCAAGAAAAAAGAAGAGGAAGAGGACATGTCTTATGTTCCATACATGAATGCAGTTGGTAGCTTGATGTATGCAATGGTTTGTACTAGACTAGAGACTGCACATGAACTGAGAGTATTGAGAAGGTTTATGTCAAAACCAGGGAAGGAGCATTGAACAATAGTGAAGCGGGTTTTCAAGTATTTGTCTGGTACTAGTCATTATGGTTTTTACTACCAAGGAATACTAGGATTGGAAAAATTTTTAGACATCTGTGGCTTTTTTGATACAGAGAGTGATGGAGATCTAGTTCAAAGAATATCTACAAGTGGTTGTGGGTTTAACCTATTTGGAGGAGAAGACAGTTGTATGAGACAAAAACAGTCTTTAGTGGCTCTTTCAACTAAAGAGGTTGAATAAATGGAATCCACTCATTCAAGCAAGGAAGTATTTTTTTTTTGCAGAGATTGTGTTCAAGTATGGGTGATGAGCCTCAGTATTGCAACAAGAATGTTGCAACTATTGAGGCTACCAACTTTAATTATCAACCTAGGGTTTGTACAAACTTAAGAGGTATCGAAACTATATGTGCAACATAAAATGTGTCCTTATTTTGGTGATCTGATGTAATGGAGTGAATGTAATGAAATCAAAGCCTAAATTAATTTCAGAAATGGAAGTGTTGCTTTGAAACCAAATTAATCCTAGGCAAGAACAACAATTTGTAATTGAAATCCTAAGAGCATGAATTCAAATAAAAAGGCATAATATACTTTGTAAAAATTCATGTCCTAAGTGGTGTTTATTCTTCCTCGGTCATGGATTTAGATCCTAGGGGTCATGGTTCAAGCCTAAGAGATAAAGACTAGGCTTTGGGAGAAAATATGGTCAAGTTTACATGTGCTACAAGAAACTTTGTTTTTGCTACAGGAAAGTATGTTTTGGAAATAACTCACTGAATGACTAAGTAAATAAAATGAAAATGGTATGGGGAATTTTTTTTTATTAATTATGATGTCTTAGATCTCCATTCCAAGTGGAATCACTCCAAAATAGCCCTGTTCACATGTGCTAAAAAATCACAGAAAATTACTACTCTAAAATCTAGAAATTCAAGAACTAGTAAGCTAGTTAATCTATCAAATGCCTAACTTAATCAAGTGAAACTGAAATGGGGTGAATTTTGTTATTAAATTTAAAATTATAAGGACATAATTCAAGTGGAATAAATTCAAATTGATCTCATTAACCCATTCTAAAAAATAGCATAAATTTACTACTATTTCACTACAAGGCATTTCCAGAAATCTTATATTTGTGAACTAGTAACCAAATCCAAGTAGCTTAATGATTAAGATGACCTTAAAAATTTATTCCAATGATGAATAATTTTTTTGAACCTATAAAAAACCTAAAAAAGAACTCACTTCAATCATTTAACTCAATATTACAGCAAGAAAAGAAACAATACTAAATTTTTTTTCATCAGCACTCAACATTATTTTTGTCAACATTTTTTTGATCTTCATTAGTACTTAGGATTAGCTTCATCAATGTTTTTTGGATCTTTTCTAACACCTAAAATATGATTAATTAGCATTCATATCAACATAATACAATTCATAATTTCAATGATTGGCCATTTTAGACATAATTCCTTCAATTGTAAAATTGTCAATTTCTTTGAGTTGACACTAATCAAGGATGCCATCACATAAAAACATTATGAAAGACCCTTGGAAGAGTTAATTTGATCACTCCTATAAGTGATGGACATATATTCACTCTTTTGTGTATGCATGTCAATGTCTAAGGTGTTACTAAAGAATACAAATGTAATGTTTCCTTTCTTTATTTGCCAAGGATGTATAAATACTTGTCCATATGAGGGATAAGACCTGTTTCACTTGGAAAATGTTTCTTTCCATACTTTTCCCATTTTCTAAATAGGTAAAAATTTCTTAATTTAGTAAAAAAATGAGCTCTCTACCAAGTATGGTGGCATGTTACAATCCTATAAAAAAAAGAGCCACATGCATGGACCAGACCACTTATTTCCATAATGAGAAAATCTTGTGATTTCCATTTGCATGCATAGACAATCAACATAATAGAATCAATAATACCCCTATCTAGATTCTGGTAGTCCTTGAACCAATTTAGGTAATAATGGCATAATCATAACACAAATTATTTTCATATACCTTTTTTCATGTCATTTTTCCTCCACCTTATTGACCAAAATTTATTATCCAAAATATGTCGATTATTTTCCTTGGGCACTCTGCTAATATTTACCATTCTAAGAATTCCCTTATTTTTAGGCTTCAAGAAAACCTAAAGACACATAAATTATTCACAAAAACCCCAGGTATAATTAATTTTCTCAGAAGATGGATGGATTTGATACTTTCATAAATTGTGTGGGTTCAATAAAGATATAGTGTTTGAGTTTTCCAATTTTCTTAAATTCCCTATTGTTATAGTGTGAGGTGACCATTCAAGTTATGAAGTAAAACATTGTCAGAGTAATATGTTCGTCTAAATAAGGGGAAAGGTGGTTTGAATAAAAAATACTTTTATATTTATCCTATAGTAGGAATTTACTGTAGGTGATGAAAAGGGTACATTAAGGACTTTTCTTATGGCACCATTTCGAGAAGTTGTCTTCTACATCCAATGTTGCCACAACTATGAAGAGAAATATAAATTGAATTATGGATATCACTTCAAGATGATACTTTATTTTTTGTATCAAATCTATGTCAAACTCTCACACTTTCTCATGCATTCCCTTGAATTGATGAGTTCAAAGGCTAGACAAAGGAAAAAAATAAAACAAGCATAACTCATCATATGTTGATAAGGATATTGGTTGAAGAAGATTTTTTGGAAAAAAAATGGGACTATATTTCTTTTGTTGGGTGCAATACTCTATCATAGACCAATTTTTATCATCCTAAACCATACACTATTGTTTAAAATACCTAGGGTTCTCAAGAAAGCACCTAGTATTTTAAGGACAATTCATAAACTAAAAATATGTAGGAAGAATCCCCTATTTCAGATAGGGTTGAACCCATCGAGGTTACAGAAATCCAAAATAATGAATCCCCAAAGATGTATAGAGGAATTTTTTTCTCTACTAGACTCTAATAAAGAACCAATTATTCTCCCCTCCATAAGAGCACATAACGCATTAGGATGAAAACCCTAAAGGGGAAGAAGCAATTGCTAGGGACTAGGAAGGACAATAATTTGAACTCCAGAGAACGATGTTTTGGTGGAAGAATGAAATAAGGGCTGCAATAAGTTTCGAAACATGAAAATAATTATATTTGACTAGAACCAATCTCCACATTTTGTTGAGTATATTCTATGATTCCATAAGACGTTAAGGAAGAAAAACTAAAAGATAAAAAGGGTGAATTAAAAACTATGTCAACAATTAACATTGACCTAGTGGAAGTTGCAATTTTATGAACCCAAATAAGGATTGGATTCCATTATTAAAGTTATTTCCAAATGAAATGAGTGTTCACCATATTCTTTGCATAATGGTGACCTAGTCAACAAAAAGACACAAGAATTACATATAGGAGAAGCATCTCCTCTTCTAAATAAGGATAACCTAGTTGCTGATGATGCACATGTTTCACCAAGAATAGAGATGGAAACCATTATTTACTTGAAGGACACCTAGAAAGAGATCCCTGTCACTAAAACATTAAGGGTATCACCTAATATTGATCGGTTATAACAAACGTTATCTAACTGCAACTATACGATTAATTCTCTAGAGAAATAGGTGAATGAATTAATAATATACCTAGATGAAGATGATTCAAATAACAATTGGAAAAGAGGAAGCTAAAAGAGGTTCACCTATAGGTTTGTAAATTTAATGGTATTATTTAGCAATTATAGGGGCATAAACATTACATGTGACATTTGGAACATACTTTTCTATTATTTACACTCCCTTCCCTCATTTATGAAGTGTAACTTGAGGGGTATAATATATTTCTCCAGGTCAAATCTCTAATAATAAATAACATAAGTGACAACATTACCACTGATAAAATATATAATTATACACTAATAGTGAAGATTTTGAAAATAACTTAGTTTTTTGAATTGTACCAACACAATTGATTGTTAAAGACTTGCGAGATTGGGATCCCACTCCATACATAGGTGACATTAAACTACAGGTATTTTCATCTTTTCCAAAGAATAAATTGAGGTGGAGCAAGGAAATGGTTATTTTTAATCCATAGAAAAGAATGAACCTCTATGGGCATAAGGAGATCCTACATATGTTTGTTTCTTCTTTTAGGGAAGCTCAAAATTTAGTTATTTCCTACTGTGAAAATTGGATAAGCATGAACATGTTGAAAGTAATATATTATTTTGAAAGAAGAAAATGATTCTTAATTATAGAAAAAAAGCATATAGAACCCCTTTCATACTCTTTCTTCAATGCTGCATTGAACCATATTCATAGATACATTGATTGCCTCAATTGTCTTGGTATTGAGTGGATCGGGTTGAATTTTCATTTCCCTATCACATGGAATCTAGTTGAGTCATAAGTGGAATTTTGGTTCACCATTTACTTTCAGTTATGATTTTATGGATAGAAGGAAATGTGACACCGACTTTATGATTAGAGTATCATTTATTCTGAAACCTCACCCTGTGACTCATCCTCCTCAAATGACTGACCATAATTAACTTTTTTGCATGAGGACATGTAACCTCTTTAGTTGGCATGTGATGTTGATTAATATAGATGTAATATTTCCTTATATCTGGTCTTCAGTTTTTGCCTCATTTTTCCTATCTGTCAACCACAAGTTAAGGCCTTCTTGATGAAATAGGTTGAGCTTTGATACTAAGCAACTTTGATTACACTCTTTAAATATTATTGGACATTTGGGTGTGTAAGTAGAAGAATTACGTCTCTACTAACCATTGTCATGGTCAGATTGCATATGTCCATTACAAGGTTCTACCGCAAGAGCTACATGATAAGTATATGTTGTGTAACTTGTAGAACAAGTACCTACTATAGAAGTTGTAGAATGATGATCATCGTGAAAAAATAATTTGTTACAAATAGTCCACATTTTTACTTAGATTATTGAGAAATCAAGTTTTATTTTCCAATTTTACCTCTCGTAAATGGAGAGTAACTATGTATTTTGTTTTATTGATAAATACAAATACTAGTTTCTAAATTTATATGGTAATACAATATAGCATGTGTTAGTGTCAGTATTTGCATCCTTCCACCAGTGATCAAATATACTCTTTCATGTCATGTTAAGGGTCCCATTCTGAAATTTTTGTCATTCCATTAGGTCATCATGCAAAAAATTGGTCACTTGGTGTCGATTTAGGTCAAGTTTCACTCTTTTCAGAAATTTCACTACTTGCTGGCTCATTTCATCACTTTGTTGAGTGTACATCAGTCATGAGCTCTTATCATCATTTCAGTCCTTTCATCATGAAGTTCATTTAGTCAAAGTCTTCATTAGGTCTTAGGGTTTTCAAGGTCCACCAAATCACCATTTACATACATAAAAGACCAGCAAGTAAGAGAGTGATAATAAACACATTTATATTATGTAAACCTTAATTTGTAAAATTCATTTCAATTTCAATATGTAATTTCGTTTTTTTTATATGTAATAAGTACTCATGGTTCCAAGCTAGCTGCAAACTCAAGGTTCCAATTGCCAAGAAATTCAAAGTTCAAAAAGTCTTGGTGTTCAAAAAATCCACCAACTGATCAAATTCACAAGATCAAATGAAAGGTAAAAATTGCAATGTTTAAGTTGAGTGTGAAAAAGGAAAGTGGTTCCCAAGACCAATTTTGAAATTTTCATCAAGGTATAAAGGCCATCAAAGACCAGGGAGAGGCTCATTTTCATTCTCATCCGTCGAGCTCTTACTTCCCCCAGCTGAAAAAACAAATTTTCAACGAAGAAGGAAAATTGTTTGGGGGCGCTGCGCTCTTGTCTTTCTAGCACTATGCTCCTAAATTTTTGGCGTTGCGCTCCTGGCTTTCTGGCATTGCGTTCCTGTGTTTGGCACTGCACTTTTGTGTAGAGCGCTGCACTTCTACCAGAATTATTCCAAAGCTCTCAAACCTCAATGCAAGTAGTCCAAACAACAAGTGAAGGTTTCTAAACCTTAGTCAAAGTAAGTTTTACTACTACATGACCTCCTTTCACTTCATGATTGAAAATTCATGGTTTTAACCCTCTTCATTAATAATTTGAAGTTTTGAGCTAAAGAAACCCTAGTTTCAATGCTACATGTCAAATTTGTGTCCCTAGACCCTACTTTCCCTCCCCATACTCTAGTAAACACTTACCCTATCCCTACATAACCTTATCCCTCATTCCCAAGCCCCATTTCCCAAAACCCTAATCCTAGGTTGCAAATTTCCTAGGCAAACTCACTATCCCTGTAATAAATTTCCCTGTCCTATTTCACTAAGTTTTTCTACCCCCTACCACTTCCCTAATCTCCCTAACTCCCTTCCCTACTTCCCTAATTTTTCCTACAGTAATTCCCACTCCCTAAACCTACTTCCTACCCCCCTTCCCATTTCCTAGGGTTTTCAAAAACAAAACAAACACATAGAGGAGGAAAGAGATTTCATGGGGGAGGACAGAGAGGAAAGAAGACCACACAAGGGAGGGAGGATTTTGATGCTTGAGACATATGGCAATAGAGAGTTAATGGTCTCACCCATGATAGTCACTTGCTTCAAACACGTGGGTTGCTTTGATTTCTATGAGTTAGTACAGAGAGTTCAACATCACCCTGCTTTGATCAAAGTTTTCATCTCCAATCTTCAAGACAATCAAGTGACCATTGCAGGGGTGACCTTTACCATCTCCACAGATATTATTGTTGCAGCCACATGGATACCCAATGTGAGTGAAAAATGGTTCAAGGCCATAAACATAGATGCCTAGCACTATGAATTATTCCTCAAGCCAAGATACAAAAATGAGAACAATAAGGTTTTTCCTTTCAGCCACCTACTTGACAGATTTTCTCCCATGATGAAGATCATCATGAAATACTTCACTTGTGAAGCCAGATTATCCCGATTGTACTCATATCACATCATGTTTCTCATGCACTTTACAAGGGTGAAATTTCTCAACATCCCTCACTATTTTTACAGGAGCATTGACCAAATGGCCTACAAAGTGCAGAGCAGAGATCCAAAACATCAGATGAACAACCTTTTTCATTACTCCCTTATCCAGATAATTGTCCTTCATCATCTCAATCAGTCGAACATTGCTTGGGAGACCTTCATTGAGAATGATGTCTTCATTACTCCACCATCTCAGCCTGTTATACCAATTCCACCATCAGTATCAGTGCCTCAAAAAGAAACAGGGTCATCTAGCAGGGCTGCAGTGAAGAAGACAAAAAAGGAAAAACAAGTCAAAACCTATCAGAGGGGACCTAGGAAAGTGTTTGCTCCACAGATTGTGAAAGGGACATTTCATTCTTCATCAACAAAGCAGGTACATCAGGATGATGCGGTTGTTCATAAGGAGGAAGTTCTTCATGAAGAAGAAACAGTTTGATTTGGTAGACTTGGATGTCCAAGATGATCATCAAGTCTAAAAAATTTTCATCAAAAGAGAAGGATGCCCAAATCAAAGAACTGCAGGATAACTTGGATAGAGCAAGATATGTGATCTCCTACCTTGAGAAAGAGAACAAACAGCTAAATGAAAAGCAAGTGCTTATGGAATTGGAGCTCATAAAGGTTAAGAGTAAAAACACCAATGTTTCTAATCAATCCACTAGGAAAATACCAAGAACAAGAGGTCTTGAGAAAGCATTGGAAAAATAGAAACTTGAGGCTAAAAACCTCACTTTTGAGGGGAGGATTGCAAAAGAGATTGAGGATGAAAGAGAGGTTTGGATTGATAGAGTGAACCCACACCTGGAGAATCTCCTTCAAAATGCCAAAAAGGACAAAGAGATGCTCAGAAATAAGGCCAATATGTAAAAGACAAGGAATCAGATCAACAACATCAAAATCAAGAAGTTGAAGGACAAATTGAAGGAAACCCTAGCCAAGAAAAAGGACAAGGGGAAACTTGAAATTATTGTTGATGCTTCCTTGATTGCTTAAGACACTTAATCAACACTCTATCTACCAATTTTGATATTTTTTGGGAAAATTTTTGTAATTTTCTGCATTTTGACAAAATTTCACTGAAATTCAGCACAATGAGCTTGTCAAAAGTGCAGTGCCTAGGGCGTTGTACTTTCTCTAGGAACATCCAAATGAAAATGGCCACAACCATTGGATTCAAAAGGCCCTCTACATTCTATTTTTACTATTGGCACTTAAAAATTGGACAATGTGGCACGGAGAAATGGCCAAAAACACCTTAAAAATCACCTTTCTGCCCCTATTTTTAGGCTGGCACTGCGCTTTAGAGAAGTGTTGGGAGATTGAACTTTTGGAGGTCTTAAACTCATCATTTTCAGAAATCAAGGGAAGTTTTGGAAACTCAACAGGAGCATCTTTCCAATGAGCTATCATGAGCTCAATTTGGACTTCAGGAAGTCCCTAAAATTCAACCTTGAAGTTGGCGCTACACTCCTTCTTCAGGCGTTGTGCTCCTGCCAAAGGCGTTGCACTTTTGCCAGTTTCCTGATTTTTTTCCAAAATTTCTAGATTTTCTCAGATTGTTCAAAGAATTCATTAATTTTATTGATTTAATTTGATCATGTAAATGTAATTAAGTTACTTTTAGTTACTAGAGGGTAAATACATTAGGTAAAAGTGTATTTGTGGATGAATGAATTAGTTTCACCAAAGCTAGGGATGAGTTTGTTGACCTCCCTAATCTTTGGGTTTCCAGTTGAGCACTTTGTGGATCAATTCCTCAAGTTAGGGATTCGACCCGTGAGTCGGTAAAGATCAGTTTTGGTCTATATTACTCATTTCTTTTCTCATAGGAAGGGTCAGATGTTGTTGTATTGATCAGAGAACACTATTGTATCAAAATTTTGGCAGAAATTTATTGACAGAGTTGCATCTATTTTGGTGGGATTCATGTGGTACTATATTTTGTCATAGTTTCTTCTTCTGTTACATATTTTTGAATGTTTTTTACTTTCCATGATCATTTCATTTCTATAATATGGTTTATTCTTAAGTGAGATAAGCATAATTCATTATTAATGCTATGTTTTGTGAGAATCATCATAAAAGTGTTTCATTTCTTCAATTTAAAAAGAATTCATGTATGTCATACTCTTTTTATCACCTCACTAGTCTAATTCACTTCGTTAAGCCTCCTTAAAGTGTTAAAGTACCTACATACCTTGCCCCATCCGATGTCTGCAATTGCTGGTCCTTTTTCCCTGACCTAGTTTCCTCTTTGACCTAAATCACTCATCCAACACCCAAATCAACCAATAAAAACCCTTGAGCTACTATACCTAGCCTAAAAACTAATTGATCCATCCCTCTTAGTTGTGATACCTTGGAGATATCTCTCTCTTACCTAGTAGGGCTAGCTACATGGCGAGCGCTTGGTCTGTGGTTACCTTTGCTAGTCTCTTCTCAGCCTCAGAAATCCAGTAGAGCGTGTTAGACTCCTATACCAATAGGTGTCATTTTTCATGATTGTCTTGATTGAACTATGGAATATGTTCAAACCTTTTTCTTGAGAAAAGGTGTTCAATATTCTTAAAAAAAACAAAAAATCAAAAAAATTTAAAAAATGTAAAGAGGGTATACCCTAAAAGAAAAATCAAAGGGTAAGAAAAATAAATTGGTCAAAAAAATGAAAGAAATGAACCCCAAGCAAAAAATAGACCAAGGAAAGTGTGCAAATCCAAATGCCACTACTATTTCATTTTTTGTAATAAAGCAATTGTGTGCAGCTCGTCAAACTTTTGCCACAATTTATGAAGAGTCAAACTGTTTAAACTTGACTCATTCATGTTTCAATTTCATGTAGTAGAATAGAGAATAAACATCTGACCAAACAGTTTAATCTTGGCAGATAAGTAGATAGGTAGAGTTAATAAAAGGTGCTCAATAGTTTAATCTGAGCCCTTGGATGCAATAAGTGTAGAATTAGATAGATTTGCCATGTAAAAGAAAAAGATTGATAAGGGTTTGCAAGTCCAAATGCACCCTAATAAAGAAGAGAAAATGGTAGTGTCAAGTAGATAGGGTAGGTAGATGGTGTTGCAAAGTTTTATGTGATGAATGATGGTGCTGAATATGTTTAATCTTTTACTTTCATCACAAATACTGAAGCAGAAAATGCACTGGAAAATTCACAGAAAGCAAAGTCAAAATCATTAACTTCCCACATCACTTTCTCCCTAAGAGTTTTACTAATTTCCCCAAATTGCTAAGGTATTTGAAGATTAAAGGGGCTCAAGGCATTTCCTTGACTTTTGGAGGGACCGGACCCTCGGCCTAATGATCAAAAAGACCTAAGTACTTGAAGTTATTTATCATTATAATCATTCCCTTTTAATCTTTTCCTAAGTAAAATTCTATTTTACGTAGGAAAATCATGCAAATTTCCATAACAATCCCTCAAAATTACTTTCTATTCTATGTTTAAGTGTTGAAGTTGAGATGATACAATTTACTTTAGAAATCTTCACTTTCTTAAGTTGTGTAAAGTATTTTGAGTTTCCCTTGTTTCCTTTGTCATATTAACATTTAACTTTACATATTAAATCCTTATACAAATCACCTTTCCCTATATGTATAGCTCCTCCTATGAAATATCCCCAGAACCCTCTTACTATAGATTTTTAGCCAAAGTATTTAAACCCATATAATAAAATCAAATTCCCACGTTATACACCCTTTGGCTAAAAACATATCCTTATAAACTATCCCCGCCCCCTATGGTTAATAAATTGCATTTATTTATTAGCATATAATAAAAATATCGAAAAAAGGGTTTTAAACATATATTTATATGTTTTAAACGGAAAAAAAAAATAAAACAAAAGCCCCGCCACAACCCCGATTAAACCACGGGATTAATTAATCACCCGGATTAATTAATAACGATCCCTCGACCAATAAGACGCCGCAGGAATAGTTAGAATTAGCATTAATGAGTACTTAAATCCCCGCGTGTTAAATCCCTACCATCTTATCGTCATATCACCCGTCCGATCGCCCATTCCCGGATCAACGGCCCGCTGTAATTCCGCTAGCCATCCATCGTCCGATCGTTAGCGCGCGGGATCACGGTGGTTTCGAAGCAGTGCACCCGCCACGTGTTGATCTCCAAATGGAATCGCTCCCATTCCATGAAAAACCGCCAACTCCCGAAAGCGGTGCGGAATTTACCGCTTACCGCTCAACCCCGGTGACGTGTCCTCTCGTACACTGATGACGTCATTTTCGAAAACAATAAAAAATTCCCGTTGACTTTGCAAATAAAACAAGATTCCGCGTATTTTCTATCATTCTGTCTGTTGAAAGCGATTGCGCCCTCCACACTGAAAATTTGAAAATCGATTGTTAAACTGCCATTAACAGAATTTACTGAAGACCCCCATCATTACAGTATTCAAGCGTCCATTCGTCGTCCATCAGTACCTGTTAAACACGGCTTTCCTTCAAAAAATAGGTATTTACCCTAGAAACTCCCTCTGAACTGTGTAAAAACTTGGTTTTCATTTTTCTTTCATTGAAACAGGTTCAGAATTGATTGATTAGTCTACTCCTCAAATCCTGAAACCACAATTACATTCCCAAACCTGTTTGTGCCCATTTTTTCATTGAAAACTGAAATTTCCATTTCTGAATCCACAAGAACCAGGAATGGAGATTCTCGTGGCTCTCAATGTCGCACCCTTGGATGCCCCTCACTGAGATTTAGATTATCTTCCTTTAACAGTTAAAGAGTATCAGTGGTTAAAGTGTATCAGGTAAAAGTCAGGGTGAAAGTTAAAATGAAGTTACAGAGCAGTCAAAGGTAAACAGTAAAAGTAAATACAAAAGGCAGTAAAATGGTAAAAAGAGATGAGAATACTTTCACCAATAGGGAGGTTTGTCTAAAGTGAAAGTAAAACAGTCAAAAGAGCAAGAAAGTAAAAAGATGAAAAAACATAACAAGAAGGAACATTTTTGTAGAAATTGCATATTTTAGTCATAGTTTTGCAGAAACTATTGTGATCAATCCAAGATGAATTTTACAAAACTGAAGGAGGTTTATGTTCTTAAGAGGTCCATCTACAAAAACCTCTCTCACGTTTCTAACAACCATTATGGTTTTGGACATATTAAACAATGTTGGAAAGCACTTTTTGCAGAAAACTCATGTTAAGTCATCATTTTGCAGAGAATATTGTGGCCAATTAGAAATACATTTTACAAAACTGAAGGAGGTTTTTATTCCTAAGAGACCCATCTACAAAAACCTATCTCATTTTTTCCACAGTGATTTCAGGCTGAGAGATACATGCACATCTTTAGAGGCTATTTTTCAGACTCTGTAAAACTCTGTTTTACACATCTTTTTGCAGAGCCTATTGTGCACAGCTGGAGAGGAATTTTAGGAAAGTGAAAGAGGTTTATCTCAAAAACATATTTATCTACAATAACCTCTTTCACTCTTTACATATCTATTACGGATTGAGAAATACAAAGATATCATTGGACCCCAAGTTTGCAGAATTGTTGGAGCAGATTGCACAAAGAAAGGAAGCAGTTAGTGACTTGGATGCCTCATCATCAACTAAGAGTTGGATCAAATTCGAATTCTCCTCTTTTTCATCACCTATCCATACAAAATAGTGATAAATAGATGAATTAGTTTGAGTGTCCTTTACTTAAGTTCTATTTATGTAAAATAGTTGGAGAGATTTGTGAACTAATCTTGATATTTTTTCAAGATATTTTAGTTTAGAATTTGTATAAATACTTCACTCTTAGAAGTATTTTGGGTAGATTCTATTATTTGGTTGTGACATTGAAGTTTTTGGAATAAAAAGTGTTTTGGAGAAATTTATTTGTGGCTTACTGGATGACAATTTGAAGCTCAGGACTTTTTGCAGGATTCATGTGTCGGACTGCAGTTCAATAAGTCTTTCTACCCTATGTCTTAAGTTTTATATCCGTTTATAATATCATTGTGTCTAGTTCTGAATAGTTAACATAAAGGATTGATTAGAATTTACTTAATTGTACTCTGATTTCAGATGTGATTATTCTTAATGTTTTCCTCTAAATTGGTTATAAGCACGAATTCTTAAATGCTCTTGCTTTGCTAATTTAAACATTCTTGATTACTATAATAAAGAATTATTCATTGCTCTTTGTTTGTAGTCATTTCATTTCTTTCTTTTGAACATGGTGAAAGATTCTTAGCTGCCTTTCATCCCTTCAAAATCATCCCATCCACTTTAAATTTTAAGGATTGTTCTCTGTCTGGCTATCTTTCCCTGCAAAGCCATCTTGTGTGTAGAATAGAAATCCAGTAAAGCCATCCTTTGACTCCATAGCCCAATGGACTGAAAATCTTCAACCTTGCCCCTAGTTTGCGGATTCCACCATTTTCAAACAAATTCTTAGACTAATAACTAGCCTAAAACCTTCTAAGAACAAAGATAAATCATAAAGAGAGAGCCCTCTCTGGATGCAGATTGGCTAGATTCTGCATCTGAAGGTTGGTTTGTGGTTACCTCGGGTATACTTTCCTTTTCCACAACTTCAAGGAAAACTTGAGTGATAACATAGTGGCGACCATACTGGGGAACTGAATCATTTTATTGATATTATTGTTTGATTTATAAGCTATAGACAGAGTCTGAAGATCAGCCAGGTAGCCTTTGAAATTGCTTTTGCTCTGCAATTGCAAAAGTAAATAAAAGCTGCTTCAGTCTATCTCTGATTTAGCTTATACATTGAACCTTAGTTTCAAATGTTTAATCGGACTCTCTAGTTTAATAAATCTTTGAGAAAATTTTAATTAAAAATCTTAAATTTCTTGAAGAGTTTGTAGAAGTTGTTTTGAAAATTCACAAAAATTTAGTTTCCTGAAGAACTAACTTTCTCTTCAGAATTGTTTTACAGGTTTAGATCTGATCTATGATGGTGGATAGGGATCAGACACACAAAGGTTAAAATCATCCACCTGGCGACTCCAAAATCAATTTCACTACTAAGACTCCACTGGAGGAATGAACCTGGAAGAACAATATGGGAAGATCAGGCTTTCAACTTGGATTGTTATCCAAGACATTATGTTCTTTCTAAATTGATATGGTTTTCCAATGTATATTGTATTTTAGAGAAGATCTTAGAGTAGTTTTTAATTTATCTCTTTTGAAAATTGTAAATATAAAATCTCCATGCATATTTGAGCATCATTCTTCTGACTCTTTTGATATCATTTTCCAATCAAGACACTGTTGATCAGAGGTCTACAACTTCAAGTTTCAGAGCAATTCCACAACCAAATAATCCATATTCCAAAGCATTAATAGTGATACTGGATGACAGGGTTTGTGGAAAATCTTTCATTTGATGAAATTTTAAATGAATTCAGGGATGAGTTATCAAAACTTCAGTTTGATGAGGATTTTCTAAGAGCCTTCTTTCTTCCTTTTAAATCAAGAAAATGTTCTCCTCGAGTTAAAAAATGGCTTCTTGATATAATTTCTGAAAATTATGAAAATGAAATCAAACTTTTGCATTCTCAAATTCAGTCATACAATTTCCGAAATCCTAAAAAATTCTTTGAAAATCTTCCTTCTCCAAAGCAAGAGGAAATTGTACTATCTTTTGACTTGCATATTGAAGATGATTATTCTTTCAAACACAAGGCTGAAGAAATAAGTTCATGGTCTAATATTCATAATTCAATTGAACAATTAGTCATTGAAGGCCTAGAAGTAAATAACATACATCATGCTTTTATTGATCCTATATCAGATTATATGGAGAATCTTTTGAGCCCAAATCTGCAAACATGTTTTCTCTATAAGGATCAAATACATCAAAAGTGGCCTTTACACATCATATTATTTATTATAAAGGCACATGATCATAACATACTTCCAATTTTGATCACAAGCAATCAATTTATCCATTTATTTTTACAGCTACTTGATTGGCTTCATTGGCATTTTTGTATTACCTGATTCAATAAGATTTTTAGTAGATTAGAGTAGGTAAATGAGTGTTAATAAGCTTAGAATTTTGAGCATTTTTTTTAGTTTTCAATTTTCAACTAGTTTTTCATTAAGTTGGTTTGAAAATTTTTGTGTGTTGTTTTAGTTTCAGATCAGATTTTAGGTTGCAGAAAAATGACTATATTCAATTCAAGATTTTCAACCACAACAAATGCATGTTTGGGATTGGAACAAGGCAGAAAATTCCTAACTGGGCAACAAAGTTTTAAGTTTTGATTGGATGGTAACTTCTTGGAGTTGAAGCCCGAAGTGAAGGCCCTAAGCTTCAAAAGTTTCACTATCATATATACAATAAAGCTACCAGAAGAAGGAGATTACATGATTCAGTTTGAGAACATTTGGAGGCATCTGACCTGCTGTTCTTGACTTTTCACAAGGAAAAGCCATCCCCAAGTGGAGCCAGTGTTAGACTCCTATACCAATAGGTGTCATATTTCATGATTGTCTTGATTGAACTATGGAATATGTTCAAACCTTTTTCTTGAGAAAAGGTGTTCCATATTCTTGAAAAACCAAAAAATCAAAAAATTTAAAAAATGTAAAGAGGGTATACCCTAAAAGAAAAATCAAAGGGTAAGAAAAAATAAAGTGGTCAAAAAAGTGAAAGAAATGAACCCCAAACAAAAATAGACCAAGGAAAGTGTGCAAATCCAAATGCCACTACTATTTCGTTTTTTGTAAATAAGTGATTGTGTGCATCTTGTCAAACTTTTGCCACAATTTATGAAGAGTCAAATTGTTTAAACTTGACTCATTCATGTTTCAATTTCATGTTGTAGAATAGAGAATAAATATCTGACCAAACAGTTTAATCTTGGCAGATAAGTAGATAGGTAGAGTTAATAAAAGGTGCTCAACAGTTTAATCTGAGCCCTTGGATGTAATAAGGGTAGAATTAGATAGATTTGTCATGTAAAAGAAAAGAAGATTGATGAAGGTTTTCCAGTCTAAATGCACCCTAATAAAGAAGAGAAAATGGTAGTGTAAAGTAGATAGGGTAGGTAGATGGTGTTGCAAAGTTTTAAATGATGCTGCTAAATGTGTTTAATCCTTTACTTTTATCACAAGTACTGAAGCAGAAAATACATTGGAAAATTCACAAAAAGCAAAGTCAAAATCATTAACTTCCCACATCACTTTCTCCCTAAGAGTTTTACTAATTTCCCCAAAGTGATAAGGTATTTGAAGATTAAAGAGGCTCAAGGCATTTCCTTGACTTTTGGAGGGACCGGACCTTCGGCCTAATGATCAAAAAGACCTAAGTACTTGAAGTTATTTATCATTATAATCATTCACTTTTAATCTTCTCCTAAGTAAAATTCTATTTTACTTAGGAAAATCATGCAAATTTCCATAATAATCCCTCAAAATTACTTACATTCTATTTTTAAGTGTTGAAATTGAGATGATGCAATTACTGCTAAATCTCCACTTTCCTAAATATGGTGTAAAGTATTTAGAGTTTCCTTGTCCCTCATATTAACATTTAACTTTACATATTAAATCCTTATACAAATCACCTTTCCTTATATGTATAACTCCTCCTATACAATATCCCCAAAACCCTCGTATTATAGATTTCTAGCCAAAGTATTTAATTCCATATATTTGAAATAAAAACCCTCATTATAATGCCCTTTGGTTATAAATATATCTTTATAATCTATCCCCGCCCCTATGGATAATAAATTACATTAATTTATTACCATATAATAACAATATTGAAAAGGTTTTAAACATATGTTTTATGTTTTAAACGGAAAAAACAAATAAAACCAAAGCCCGCCGCAACCCCAACTCTCATTAAACCACGGAATTAATTAATCACCCGGATTAATTAATCACCAATCCCTCAGCCAATAAGACACCGCCCGGAATAGTTAAATTAACATTAATTACTTTGGGCCCGCGTGTTAAATCCCCCACCATCTTATCGTCATATCACCCGTCCGATCGCCCATTCCCGGATCAACGGCCCGCTGTAATTCCGCTAGCCATCCATCGTCCGATCGTTAGCGCGCGGGATCACGGTGGTTTCGAAACAGTGCACCCGCCACGTGTTGATCTCCGAAAGGAATCACTCCCATTCCACAAAATACCGCCAACTCCCGAAAGCGGTGCGGAATTTACCGCTTACCGCCCGACCCCGGTGACGCGTCCTCCCGTACACTGATGACGACATTTTCGAAAACAATAAAAAATTCCCGTTGACTTTGCAAATAAAACAAGATTCCGTGTATTTTCTATCATTCTGTTTGTTGAAAGCGATTGCGCCCTCCACACTGAAAATTTGAAAATTGATTGTTAAACTGCCATTAACAGAATTTACTAAAGACCCCCATCATTCCAGTATTCAAGCGTCCATCCGTCGTCCATCAATACCTCTTAAACACGGTTTTCCTTCAGAAAATAGGTATTTACCCTAGAAAATCCCTTTGAACTCTGTAAAAACTTGGTTTTCATTTTTCTTTCGTTGAAACAGGTTCAGAATTGATTGATTAGTCTACTCCTCAAATCTCGAAACCACAATTACATTCCCAAACCTGTTTTGTGCCCATTTTTTCATTGAAAACCGAAATTTCCATTTCTGAATCCACAAGAACTAGGAATGGAGATTCCCGTGGCTCTGAATGTCGCACCCTTGGATGCCCCTCACTGATATTTAGATTATCTTCCTTTAACAGTTAAAGAGTATCAGTGGTTAAAGTGTATCAGGTAAAAGTCAGGGTGAAAGTTAAAATGAAGTTACAGAGCAGTCAAAGGTAAACATCGAAAGTAAATACAAAAGGCAGTAAAATGGTAAAAAGGAAATGAAAATACTTTCGCCAACATTGAAGTTTGTCTAAAGTGAAAGTAAAATAGTCAAAAGAACAAAAAAGTGAAAAGATGAAAAACACAACAAGAAGGAATATTTTTGTAGAAATTGCATGTTTAAGTCATAGTTTTGAAGAAACTATTGTGATCAATCCAAGATGAATTTTGCAAAACTGAAAGAGGTTTATGTTCTTAAGAGGTCCATCTACAAAAACCTCTCTCACTTTTCTAACAGCCATTATGGTTTTGGAAATATTAAACAATGTTGGAAAACACTTTTTGCAGAAAATTCCTGTTAAGTCATCATTTTACAGAGAATATTGTGGCCAATCAGAAATACATCTTACAAAACTGAGGGAGGTTTTTGTTTCTAAGAGACCCATCTACAAAAACCTATCTCATTTTTTTGATATTAATTTCAGACTGAGATATACATGCACATCTTTAGAGGCTATTTTTCGAACTCTGTAAAACTCTGTTTTACACATCGTTTTGCAGAGCCTATTGTGCACATCTGGAGAGGAATTTTAGGAAAGTGAAAGAGGTTTATCTCACCAACATTTTTATCTACAATAACCTCTTTCACTTTTTACATATCTATTACTGATTGAGAAATACAAAGATATCATTGGACCCCAAGTTTTCAGAATTGTTGGAGCAGATTGCACAAAGAAAGGAAGCAGTTAGTGACTTGGATGCCTCATCATCAACTAAGAGTTGGATCAAATTCGAATTCTCCTCTTTTTCATCACCTATCCATATAAAATAGTGCTAAATATATGAATTAGTTTGAGTGTCCTTTACTTAAATTCTATTTATGTAAAATAGTTGGAGAGATTTGTGAACTAATCTTGATATTTTTTCAAGATATTTTAGTTTAGAATTTGTATAAATACTTCACTCTTGGAAGTATTTTGGGTGGATTATATTATTTGGCTGTGACATTGAAGTTTTTGGAATAAAAAGTGTTTTGGAGAAATTTATTTGTGGCTTACTGGATGACAATTTGAAGCTCAGGACTTTTTGCAGGATTCATGTGTCGGACTGCAGTTCAATTAGTCTTTCTACCCTATGTCTTAAGTTTTATATCCGTTTATAATATCATTGTGTCCAGTTCTGAATAGTTAACATAAAGGATTGAATCAGAATTTACTTAATTGTACTCTGATTTCAGATGTGATTATTCTTAATGTTTTCCTCTAAATTGGTTATAAGCACGAATTCTTAAATGCTCTTGCTTTGCTAATTTAAACATTCTTGATTACTATAATAAAGAATCCTTCATTGCTCTTTGTTTGTAGTCATTTCATTTCTTTCTTTTGAACATGGTGAAAGATTCTTAGCTGCCTTTCATCCCTTCAAAATCATCCCATCCACTTTAAATTTTAAGGATTGTTCTCTGTCTGGCTATCTTTCCCTGCAAAGCCATCTTGTGTGTAGAATAGAAATCCAATAAAGCCATCCTTTGACTCCATAGCCCAATGGACTGAAAATCTTCAACCTTGCCCCTAGTTTGCGGATTCCACCATTTTCAAACAAACTCTTGGATCTATAACTAGCCTAAAAATTTCTGAGGACAAAGATAAATTATAAAGAGAGAGCCCTCTCTGGATGCAGATTGGCTAGATTCTGCATCTGAAGGTTGGTTTGTGGTTACCTCGGGTATACTTTCCTTTTCCACAACTTCAAGGAAAACCTGAGTGATAACATAGTGGCGACCATACTGGGGAACTGAATCATTTTTTTTTAATATTGTTCACTTATAAGCTATAGACAGAGTCTGAAGATCAGCCAGGTAGCCTTTGAAATGCTTTTGCCCTGCAACTGCATAGTAAATAAATGCTGCTTCAGTCTATCTCTGATTTAGCCTATACACTGAACCTTAGTTTCAAATGTTTAATCAGACTCTCTAGTTCAATAAATCTTTGAGAAAATTTTAATTAAAAATCTTAAATTTCTTGAAGAGTTTGTAGAAGTTGTTTTGAAAATTCAAAAAAAATTTGGTTTCCTGAAAAACTAACTTTTTCTTCAAAATTGTTTTACAGGTTTAGATCTGATCTATGATGGTGGATAGGGATCAGACACACAAAGGTTAAAATCATCCACCTGGCGACTCCAAAATCAATTTCACTACTAAGACTCCACTGGAGGAATGAACCTAGAAGAACAATATGGGAAGATCAGGCTTTCAACTTGGATTGTTATCCAAGACATTATGTTATTTCTAAATTGATATGGTTTTCCAATGTATATTGTATTTTAGAGAAGATCTTAGAGTAGTTTTTAATTTATCTCTTTTGAAAATTGTAAATATAAAATCTCCATGCATATTTGAGCATCATTCTTCTGACTTTTTGATATCATTTTCCAATCAAGACACTGTTGATCAGATATCCAGAGCTTCAAGTTTCAGAGCAATTCCACAACCAAATAATCCATATTCCAAAGCATTAATAATGATACTGGATGACAGGGTTTGTGGAAAATCTTTCATTTGATGAAATTTTAAATGAATTCAGGGATGAGTTATCAAAACTTCAGTTTGATGAGGATTTTCTAAGAGCCTTCTTTCTTCCTTTTAAATCAAGAAAATGTTCTCCTCGAGTTAAAAAATGGCTTCTTGATATAATTTCTGAAAATTATGAAAATGAAATCAAACTTTTGCATTCTCAAATTCAGTCATACAATTTCCGAAATCCTAAAGAATTCTTTGAAAACCTTCCTTCTCCAAAGCAAGAGGAAATTGTACTATCTTTTGACTTGCATATTGAAGATGATTATTCTTTCAAACACAAGATTGAAGAAATAAGTTCATGGTCTAATATTCATAATTCAATTGAACAATTAGTCATTGAAGGCCTAGAAGTAAATAACATACATCATGCTTTTATTGATCCTATATCAGATTATATGGAGAATATTTTGAGCCCAAATTTGCAAACATGTTTTCTCTATAAGGATCAAATACATCAAAAGTGGTCTTTACACATCATATCATTTATTATAAAGGCACATGATCATAACATACTTCCAATTTTGATCACAAGCAATCAAGTTATCCATTTATTTTTACAGCTACTTGATTGGCTTCATTGGCATTTTTGTATTACCCGATTCAATAAGATTTTTAGTAGATTAGAGTAGGTAAATGAGTGCTAATAAGCTTAGAATTTTGAGCATTTTTTTTTTAGTTTTCAATTTTCAGCTAGTTTTTCATTAAGTTGGTTTGAAAATTTTTGTGTGTTGTTTTAGTTTCAGATCAGATTTCAGGTTGCAGAAAAAGGACTATATTCAATTCAAGATTTTCAGCCACAGCAAATGCATGTTTGAGATTGGACCAAGGCAGAAAATTCCTAACTGAGCAACAAAGTTTTAAGTTTTGAGTGGATGGTGACTTCTTGGAGTTGAAGCCTAAAGTGAAGGCCCTAAGCTTCAAAAGTTTCACTATCATATGTACAATAAAACTACCAGAAGAAGGAAATTACATAGTTTCAGTTTGAAGACATTTTGAGGCATCTGACCTGCTGTTCTTGACTTTTCACAAGGAAAAGCCATCCCCAAGTGGAGCCAGTGTTAGTCTCCTATACCAATAGGTGTCATTTTTCATGATTGTCTTGATTGAACTATGGAATATGTTCAAACCTTTTTCTTGAGAAAAGGTGTTCCATATTCTTGAAAAACCAAAAAATCAAAAAATTTTAAAAAATGTAAAGAGGGTATACCCTAAAAGAAAAATCAAAGGGTAAGAAAAATAAATTGGTCAAGAAAATGAAAGAAATGAACCCCAAGAAAAAAATAGACCAAGGAAAGTGTGCAAATCCAAATGCCACTACTATTTCATTTTTTGTAATAAAGCAATTGTGTGCAGCTTGTCAAACTTTTGCCACAATTTATGAAGAGTCAAACTGTTTAAACTTGACTCATTCATGTTTCAATTTCATGTAGTAGAATAGAGAATAAACATCTGACCAAACAGTTTAATCTTGGCAGATAAGTAGATAGGTAGAGTTAATAAAAGGTGCTCAACAGTTTAATCTGAGCCCTTGGATGCAATAAGTGTAGAATTAGATAGATTTGCCATGTAAAAGAAAAGAAGATTGATAAGCGTTTGCCAGCCTAAGTGCACCCTAATAAAGAAGAGAAAATGGTAGAGTAAAGTAGATAGGGTAGGTAGATGGTGTTGCAAAGTGTGATCTATGATAGTCAATATGTTTAATATTTTACTTTTCATCACAAATATCAAGGAAATAAATGCATCGAAAATTCACGAAGCAAAGTCAAAATCATTAACTTCCCACATCACTTTCTCCTGGCAGCTTTACTAATTTCCCTTAAAGTACTAAGGAGTTTGAAGATTAAAGGGGCTCAAGGCATTTCCTTGACTTTTGGAGGGACCGGACCCTCGGCCTAATAATTTAAAAGCCCCTAGTACTTGAAGTTATCCATCATTGCATTCATTCACTTTTAATCTTTTCCTAAGTAAAATCCCATTTTACTTAGGAAAATCATGCAAAATTTCATAATAATCACTCAAAATTACTTACTATTCTAAGTTTAAGTGTTGAAGTTGAGATAATGAAGTTTACTTCAGAAATCTTCACTTTCCTAGTTGGGTAAATTATTTTGAGTTTCCCTTGTTTCCTTTGTCATATTAACATTTAACTTCAAGTATTAAATCCTCATACAAATTACCTTTTCCTATATGTATAACTCCTCCTATGTAATATCCCCAAAACCCTCTTATTATAGATTTTTAGCCAAAGTATTTAATTCCATATGTTTGAAATAAAATCCCTCATTACAATACCCTTTGGTTAAAAACATATCCTCATAAACTATCCCCGCCCCTATGGTTAATAAATTGCATTAATTTATTACCATATAATAAAAATATTGAAAGGGTTTTAAAAATATGTTTTATGTTTTAAACGGAAAAAACAAATAAAACCAAAGCCCCGCTGCAACCCCAACTCTCATTAAACCACGGGATTAATTAATCACCCGGATTAATTAATAAACAATCCCTCAGTCAATAAGACGCCGCCCGAAATAGTTAAATTAACATTAATTACTTTGGGCCCGCGTGTTAAATCCCCTACCTTCTTCATGTCATATCACCCGTCCGATCACCCATTCATGGATCAACGGCCCGCTGTAATTGCGCCAGCCATCCATCGTCCAATCGTTAACGCGCGGGATCACGGTGGTTTCGAAACAGTGAACCCGCCACGTGTTGATCTCCGAATGGAATCGCTGCCTCCCCGCGGAAAACCGCTTGCTCCCGAAAGCGGTGCGGAATTTACCGCTTACCGCCCGACCCCGGTGACGTGTCCTCCCATACACTGATGACGACATTTTCGAAAACAATAAAAAATTCCCGTTGACTTTACAAATAAAACAAGATTCCGCGTGTTTTCTATCATTCTGTCTGTTGAAAGCGATTGCGCCCTCCACACTGAAAATTTGAAAATCGATTGTTAAACTGCCATTAACAGAATTTACTGAAGACCCCCATCATTCCAGTATTCAAGCGTCCATCCGTCGTCCATCAGTACCTGTTAAACACGGTTTTCCTTCAGAAAACAGCTATTTACCCTAGAAATTCCCTCTGAACTCTGTAAAAACTTGGTTTTCATTTTTCTTTCGTTGAAACAGGTTCAGAATTGATTGATTAGTCTACTCCCTCAAATCCCCACAATTACATTCCCAAACTGCTTTGTGGCCCATTTTTCTAATGGCACTCAAATTTCCATTTCGAATCCACAAGAACTGTGAATGGAGATTCCCGTGGTTTCCGAATGTCGCACCCTTGGATGCCTCTCACCGAGATTTAGATTATCTTCCTTTAACAAGTAAAGAGTACGTTGGTTGTATGTACTGTAAAAGTGAAAGTGAAAGTTAAAATGAAGTTATAGAGCAGTCAAAGGTAAACAGTAAAATTAAATACAAAAGCAGTAAAATGGTAAAAAGAAATGAAAATACTTTCACCAACATTGAATTTTGTCTAAAGTGAAAGCAAAACAGTCAAAAGAACAAAAAAGTGAAAAGATGAAAAACACAACAAGAAGGAACATTTTTTGCGTAAATTGCATGTTTAAGTCATAGTTTTGCAGAAACTATTGTGATCAATCCAAGATGAATTTTTCAAAACTGAAAGAGTTTTATGTTCTGAAGAGGTCCATCCACAAAACTTCACTTTTCTAACAACCATTATGTTTTTGGAAATATTAAACAAAGTTGGAAAGCACTTTTTGCAGAAAATTACAGTCAAGTCATCATTTTTACGAGAATATTGTGGCCAATTAGAAATACATGTTACAAAACTGAAGGAGGTTTTTGTTTCTGAGGGACCCATCTACAAAAACCTATCTCATGTTTTTCACAGTGATTTCAGAATGAGAGATACATGCACATCTTTAGAGGCTATTTTTCATACTCTGTAAAACTCTGTTTTACACATCTTTTTGCAGAACCTATTGTGGACAGATGGAGAGGAATTTTAGGAAAGTGAAAGAGGCTTATCTCATAAACATATTTATCTACAATAACCTCTTTCACTTTTTACATATCGGTTACGGATTGAGAAATAAAAAGATATCATTGGACCCCAAGTTTGAAGAATTGTTGGAGCAGAATTCACAAAAAAAGGAAGCAGTTAGTGACTTGGATGCCTCATCATCAACTAAGAGTTCGATAAAATTCGAATTCTCCTCTTTGTAATCACCTATCCATACAAAATAGTGCCAAATAGATGAATTAGTTTGAGTGTCCTTTACTTAAGTTCTATTTATGTAAGATAGTTGGAGAGATTTGTGAACTAATCTTGATATTTTTTCAAGATATTTTAGTTTAGAATTTGTATAAATACTTCACTCTTGGAAATATTTTGGGTGGATTCTAATACTTGGCTGTGACATTGAAGTTTTTGGAATAAAAAGCATTTTGGAGAAATTTATTTGTGGCTTACTGGATGACAATTTGAAGCTCAGGACTTTTTGCAGGATTCATGGTTGATCATAGCTCAATAAGTCTTTCTTACCCTATGTCTTTGTTTTATATCCGTTTATAATATCATTATGTCCATTTCTGAATAATTTACATAAAGGATTAAATCCGAATTTACTTAATTGTACTCTGATTCCAGATGTGATTATTCTTAATGTTTTCCTCTAAATTGGTTATAAGCACAAATTCTTAAATGCTCTTGCTTTGCTAATTTAAACATTCTTGATTACTATAATAAGGAATTCTTCATTGCTCTTTGTTTGTAGTCATTTCATTTCTTTCTTTTGAACATGGTGAAAGATTCTTAGCTGCCTTTCATCCCTTCAAAATCATCCCATCCACTTTAAATTTTAAGGATTGTTCTCTGTCTGGCTATCTTGCACTGCAAAGCCATCTTGTGTGTAGAATAGAAATCCAGTAAAGCCATCCTTTGACTCCATAGCCCAATGGACTGAAAATATTCAACCTTGCCCCAAGTTTGCGGATTCCACCATTTTCAAACAAATTCTTAGACTTATAACTAGCCTAAAACCTTCTAAGAACAAAGATAAATCATAAAGAGAGAGCCCTCTCTGGATGCAGATTGGCTAGATTCTGCATCTGAAGGTTGGTTTGTGGTTACCTCGGGTATACTTTCCTTTTCCACAACTTCAAGGAAAACCTGAGTGATAACAGAGCGCTAACATCTTGGCGACCATACTAATGAAAAAGTGACAAATATTCCCTATTTTTACCATTAGTTATTTGAATACTTGGCCTTGAATGATAGGTCTAAGATTTCGTTGAGGCTGATCTGAAAAAGTTGCAGAGAACAAAGTTGCTGAACAATGAACATTTTGTCTTCGAGGAGATACACCAGATCAAATCCTGGTCCTCACCCAGCTGATCTAGTCGAAAATTAAGAGAGGCTTTTTTGGAAGCATAGATATCAAGTTACAGAAATTTAGTCAAATCCAATCCCATTGGTAAGATCTTCTTTACTGCTTGCAAAAGTTCTATCTCTCAAAGATATACCATATGATTTAAAATTTGAGATGTCTTTGTTTCGATCTAAGTCTGAAACCTCATTATTTGATATAGTCTTTGTCCCATTAAGGATTTTTTAGGTAAAATCATTATCTGAGTTAGATCTTAGTTCTTTAGGACTTGAAGAAAATTTACCCTTTGAAGAAACTAAGTCTGAATCAGAATTTGACACTAAAGTATGGAGTCAATTCTATAGACTTGAAAGTTTAGCAAATCAACTTCAGTACCAGTGGGAAAAAGGCATAATCCAATATGAGCAAGAGTCAATACCCATCTTGGCACACTCACAGTCAGTTGTTGTTTCCTCATCCACACCACATACTTCGTTATCTATTCAAAAAACTCTTCCTATTATCACTCTTGTAGTTAATTAATCCTTTCTGAATACGATAATATGAAAATAGAACCAAATGAATTAGTAAAAGACTTCACTGCCTGATTCAATAGAGTATACAATTCCATTCCCAATGATATCAAACCTCCTCTTGGGTTGTCCCTCTTGCATTACCGGAATAGTTTTGATCCAGACATGGCCTATCAGTTGTGAAAAAGGAATCTTGCTACATTAGAAGACATGCAGAAAAATGCAATTAGTGTAGAAGCTAATTTGTCCATAAAGAATTCAAAAATGAAGGGTGAAAGGAGAGTGACCATCAAAGAAGAAGCATCATCATCCTCCAATATAAAAATGGACACCTTGAAAAGAACAGTAGAAAGGATGGTTGACAGGATGTCTATCACCAAAAGGCAGCTGGAACCATAAGTTAGAAATCCTAACTTCAGAGGACAACAACAGTAGCCTCAATTCAGAATTAAGCAAAGGGAACAGAGGGCACCTGAGCAACCAGCCCAACCATATCAAATTCGAACACCCTTTCAGCAAAATTATTCTCAAGGAGGTGAGGAAGAAGAAGAAGATCACATTGTTGAAGAAAACCACTTTTTTACAGCTGATGGTCAAACCATATTTTTGACAAAAAATGAAGAGTATGTCAAGAAGACGGATGTGCCCAAGGATGAAGACTATATTTTAGCCTAGGATCATCATTTGGAGGTTGAATCTGATGATTATCAGCAAGGATACTTGAATTCCCTCATCTCACAGCACAGGCAGTACACATTGAGAGGTAGAGATGTCCCAATAACTCTTATTCAGAATCAGGCATCTCAACAAAAAGATACTCAACCAAAACAAAATTCTCAAGGTAATCAGAGTAAAGGAAAATAACTTGCAGCTACAAGTTAGAACAAACATAATCATCCATATACAAGCTCATCAGGTAAAGAAAAGGACAACCAAAGGAAATATGCTACATCAAAATATCATGCTGACAAAAGAGACATCATTAAAGAGGTATACAAATCCAATCCTTTCAGCCTAGAAACTGAAATTTCCAAATTGAAAGTGTTAATACCTTTAACTTAACTTGTCAAGAATAATTAGTATAAGTCTCATGTAGCCAAAATGTTAAAATTAGATCCTTCATCTGATATACTTAATGTCGAATATGACCAACCTGAACTTATCTTTGGTTCAACAATAGACAGTCTGTTAGAAGACAGCGAAGTTCCATCATTCTATTTGAGTATTAGAATCCACCAAAATATCCTTCACAATTCCATGCTTGACTCTGGATCTTCCCACAATTTGATGCCGAAAGCCATTATGGAGAAATTGGGCCAAGATATTACTCGTCCTTACCATGACTTGTATTCCTTCGATTTAGGTAGAGTCCATTATTTGGGACTTATTAAGGATTTAGTAGTTTCCCTTGAACAAATTCAAGCAAATAATGTCTTGATGGATGTGGTGGTGGCTAATATACCACCACGATTTGGTATGTTGCTGTCTAGATATTGGGGAGCGAAGTTGAGAGGCACTTTGCAACTAGACTTCTCTTATGCCACCATCCTAGTTTTTGGGAAATTAAGAAAGTTTTTCCAAGAAACAAATATGAAGTACATGATAACCAACAAAGAGAAGCCTAATAATTATCCAATTAATGTTGTACATACAAATTTAGAATATTTTATTTTGTTCAATGATAATGGCTTGAATGATGTAGATAGTTAGCTTGTAGAAGTATAAGGTGTTCCAGAGATTTCTAATTGTATCAGAACAATTTTAGAGAAGGGGCAAGAGAATCTTCCAAGTGCTTCAGAGTAGCCATCTGATAAGGCAGAGGAAATTTTGGATCAGAATCAAGAAGTAGCCCATAAATTTGAGACAAAACAGAAATCATAATTCCAACACTTGGATGGCGAAAATGGTCTATGGACCATGGATTTTTATGGTGCCTTTGGGAAAGACAGGGCATGCAATGGAATTCGGATCTGAAATCCTCTTCTTCAGCCTAGTAAATTTCCTAATAATATTATATTATGTTCATACAAATCAGCTTTTGATTGTTTTAACAATGAGGCGGAATATGAAGCAATGATCACCGATCTCAAGATATTGAAAAAGTTGGGCGCAAGAAGAATTTCAATATATGGCGACTCCAAAATTGTGATGAAACAGGTGAAAGGGGAATACCAAGCCAAGCATCCATGAATGAGAGCGTACATGAATGTTGTACTGGATATCCTAAATATGTTTCCTGAATACAATCTGTCAGTAGTGCCGAGAAGTCGGGATCTCATGGTAGATTCTCTTGCTACAACAGCAGGTAATTTCAAAATCCCTATATTTTCTAACAAGAAATTTGAAATTCATGTAAAACATCGGTCTACAGTTTTTGATAACTTGCGATATTGGCAAGTATTTTGGGATGATCAGCAAGTTAACAATTTTCTGCAAAATGAAGGTGAATTCGAGAATTGTGTGATTGATAAAGTTTATGACAAGGATGACCAAGTCATCGAAGCCACCCAGGTTCATATATTAGAGCTAAAGGATAACAATATTCCAAAAGGTCTCATACCTTTGGAGGAATTGTTTGATTAGGATGATGTAGCGAGGAAGCCAACATTGGTTCATACAGAGAAAGGTGTGGAGGACATAAACATCAGGACAACGGACAAGCCTAAGATGGTCAAACTGTCCAAGTCTTTATCTTTTGAGGTAAAAGACAAATATATTGATTTATTGTCTAAATTTTCTGATGTTTCCACGTGGGATTATGCAGAATTAAAGGTCTATAATAAATATATCATACAACACACCATTCCAATTAAGCCCAATCAAAAGCCCTTTCGATAAAAGTTGAGAAGGATCAACCCGAGGTTGCTACCATCCATAGAAAATGAAGTGAACAAGCTCTACAAATTAGGTATCATTGTTCCTATCAGGTTTTCCGATTGGATATCTAATCTAGTCTCGGTAATAAACAATATTGGTGAAATAAGGCTTTGTATAGATTTCAGAAATTTAAACAAGGTGTCTCTTAAAGATAATTACCCCCTTCCCAAAATGGATCACATCTTACAGAGAGTGGTTGGGGCTTCTCGAATGTCTTTGCTTGATGGATATTCTGGATACAATTAGATTTTAGTACATGAGAAATATCAGGACAAAACTGCCTTCACTACACCTTGGGGTACGTTCAAATATGAAAAGATGCCATTTGGACTAGAGAATGCAGGGGATACCTTTCAACGGGCGATGGATATAGCCTTTGTAGATGATAAATATTTTTTCCTACTGGTATATTTAGATATTTTTTCCTACATTTTTCTCCCATTCCGATGATGCACACTTGTATCACTTAAGGATTGTTTTTCAGAAATGCAGGAAATTCAGAATCTCTCTTAATCTAGAAAATATCCTTTTTCCGTGGAGGAGGGAAAAATTCTCAGTCACATCATCTATAAGGATGGAATCCGGATTGAACCTTCTCGGGTTGAGGCAATTCAAAAAATTGACTTTCCACGGAGCAAGGAATAAATTCAGGCTTTCAAGGGTAAGATGAATTTCTTACGCAGATTTATTCCAAATTTGGCCGAGCACCTTCGATAAATGACCAATATGTTGAAAAAAGAGAATCAGGTAAAGTGGTTGGAGGATTCCAAGAAGTCCTTTAACTCAGTCAAGTTTTCCTTAACCACATCCCTTGTTTTAATAAGCCCAGATTACACTATTGATTTTATTATATTCTCATTTTCCTCTGAGCACACCATATCTGCAGTCTTAATGAAAAATAAGGACAAGACATAGCAACCTATTGAATTTTTTAGTCGAACCATTAGGGATGCAGCTATTCGGTACAATATCATGGAGAAGCAAGCTTTAAATTTGGTAAAAGCATTGAAATATTTCCGTTTCTATATTTTACATTCGCATATTTTGGCTTTTGTTCCTAATGCAGCAGTAAAAGATGTTCTTATGCAGACAGATCCGGAAGGTAGAATATGGAAATGGATAGCAGCAATGTTGGAATATGACCTCGAGATCAATCCCACAAAGCTGATCAAAGGTCAAGTTTTAGCAAAGCTTATAGCTGAGTCAAATTTACATGTTTTATACATCTATCTTATTACGACATTGTCCGATGAAGAAGAGGATGTCACTCTGATACAAGTATCTGATATAGTTTCTTTCGTCTCCTTGGTATTCTGATATAATATATGTTCTTCAACATTTGAACCCTCCTACAGGCATGACTAAAAGTAAGGGTAGGTATTTAAAGTTGAAAGCTTACAAATACTGCATTTTGGACAACGCCCTTTATTGGAAATATCCAGGAGGTATTTTGATGAATTGTTTAGTTGAGAATGAAGCCCAAGAATTAATGAATGATTTTCATAAAGGAGACTATGGGGGCCATCTTTTCTGGAAGACCACAACTAATAAAGTGTTGGGAGCAGGATACTACTGGCCAAATCTTTTTGTAGACTTGTACAAAACAGTGATGAGTTTCCATGAGTGTCAAGTGTTTCAAGGTAAAAGAAAATTTCTTCCTTTACCTCTGCAGCCTATTTCAGTACATGCCATTAGGGGAATTTTGAGGTCTAAAATGGGCCTTCCTAAGGAAAATGTACAATCAAATTTCACTTTATCAGAACCAATCACATTTTAGGGGAGGACATTATCCGTAATGGTTGAGATGACATTGCTTAAGTTAAAGGTACTTACTTGTCACATTCTCAATGGTGGATAAAATCTCATGGTTAATCATGGTAATGCTCTAAGTACTTTTAAAGTCATAAAGTAAAATACTCATAATAAATGTCATTTCACACTTTTTGAATAAAATATTATTATTGTCATTTCATATTTTTTGAAAGAAACAATGCATATCCCTACACAATCTTTATGTATTTACACACTTTTCAATAAATATTATATTTGTATATTTTCAAATATTTATTTATAAATCAAATCAATTCAATATGTAATATAAAATTCATACATAAAATAATATATAATATTATATTATTTTTATTAGTATATTAATTACATGTTATTGTATAAAATAAATAATATAAATTTTAATTAACAATATATTATATAATTAAGAATTTATGAGTTTATATTTATATTTTATTTTAAGATATTTAAGTATAAAGGAAAAATGCATTAGTTTTGCAATGATAATGATTTTTTCTTGAAAATCTCATTCTTATTTATAGTCACATCAATACAATTTTTTTATTATTTTTATTTTGGTACAACTTTTGAATTGAATTTAACCATGGTTACATGGATTTTGGTGCAAAAAGTGAATTGCAAATTCACAATTGTTATTTTATTATTTCCTTAGGAGGCCCATTTTAGACCTCAAAATTCCCCTAATGACATTTTCATCAATGGGGACTTGACTTCATTAGAGAGATTCACCCTACATCATCTGCACAACCCAAATGGATATTAACAACCACCTTCAACTTCACCAAATGGATTTAGGCGATCCTAACAGGGCAAGAAACAAACCTAGTAATTATTCAGTTTTTGGAGACTAACAAATTGTCTCGTTTTGGTTGTCCTCATAAGATTATTACCAACAATGCGGGAGAATTCAAATAAAAAAGGATGGTTGAGTTTTGTGACAAATATAACATCAATTTGGAGCACTCAACTGCCTATTATCCACAAGGTAATGGCTTAGCAGAGTCCTCTAATAAATCCCTGATTAGTATCATAAAGAAGATGCTGGAGGCAAACAAGAAGAACTGGCACACAAAGCTTGTGAATGCTTTGTGGGAAGACAGGGTGAGTAGTAATAAATCTATAGGGATGTCACCTTTTCAGTTAGTCTATGGTGTAGACATTGTTTTTACTACATCACTTGCAGTCCCGGCCATGAAATTGTTGCAAGAAGCAGGAACTGAGGAGAATGATGTATATCACCGAATAAATCAGATGATCCATCTTCAACATACGAGAGATGAGGTATTTCAGAACACCTCAAAACTTCATGAGAAGATAAAGAAGGTGTATTACTACAAAACCAAGGTAGATGATTTTAAGATTGAAGATGTAGTCCTCCGGTGGGATGCAAGGAATGAGGAAAAAGGAAAGCATAGAAAGTTTGATAACCTATGGTAAGGTCCCTACAAGATCTCAGCTATTTTAGGACAAAACACTTTTCTATTACTGGAGATGAATGGAGAAGAATGTTTAGGAGGATCGGTCAATGGTAGGCTCCTTAAGCATTATCTTTATGATGTAGTTTTCAAATTTCCCACTATCATTGTAAATATCAGTTTAACTTTCCTGCAAAGTGTGAAGTGGAGGATCACCGAAGCTTGGAGCTTGAGGTGAAGGCCATAAAGTTTCATTGGTTTTCTGTTGTTTTCAAAATTAAGTCAGTTAAAGTCAAGTCAGTTTTGAGTCAATTTTAAATTTAGTTTTCAGTCAGTTTGAGTTTTTTTCAAATCAGTTTAAATTTTCAGTTTTCAGTTAGTCTTTTAGCTTTTGACTCCATGCTCAATGGATAGGCACTTGTTCTACGGTGTTCTTGGCACCTCCAAGGAGCTACCATCCCCAGCTAGAGCCAATGTTAGTGTCAGTATTTTCATCCTTCCACCAATGATCAAATAAAGTCTTTCATGTCATGTTAAGGGTCCCATTCTGAAATTTTTGTCATTCCATTAGGTCATCATGCAAAAATTTGGTCACTTGGTGCATATTTAGGTCAAGTTTCACTCTTTTCGGAAATTTCACTACTTGCTCACTCATTTCATCACTTTGCTGAGTGTACATCAGTCATGAGATCTTATCATCATTCCAGTCCTTTCGTCATGAATTTCATTCAGTCAAATTCTTCATTAGGTCTGAGGTTTTCAAGGCCCACCAAATCACCATCTGCATACATAAAAGACCAGCAAGTAAGAGAGTGACAATAAACACATTTTTATTATTTAAATCTTAACTTGTAAATTTCATTTCAATTTCAATATGTAATTTCGTGTTTTTTATATGTAATAAGGACTCATGGTTCCAAGCTAGCTGCAAAATCAAGGTTCCAAATTCCAAGAAAGTCAAATTTCCAAAAGTCTTAGTGTTCAAAAAATCCACCAACTGATCAAATTCAAAAGATAAAATTAAAGGTAAAAATTGCACTGTTTAAGTTGAGTCTGAAAAAGGAAAGTGGGTCCCAAGACCAATTTTAAAAATTTCATCAAGGTATAAAGGCCATCAAAGACCAAGGAGAGGCTCATTTTCACTCTCATCCATTGAGCTCTTACTTCTCCCAGCTAAAAAATTGAATTTTCAGCAAATAATGAATTTTTTTTGGAGGCGCTGCACTCCTGGATTTCAGGCACTGCGCTCCTGGCTTTCTGGCGCTATGCTCCTGCGTTTGGCATTGCGCTCCTGTGTAGAGCATTGTGCTTCTACCAGACTTCTTCCACATCTCTCAAACCTTGATGCTAGTGTTCCAAACAACAAGTGAATATTTCTACACCTCATTCCAAGTAAGTTTTACCACTACATGACCTCCCTTCACTTCATGCTTTCAAATTCATGGTGTTAACCCTCTTCATTCATAATTTGAAGTTTTGAGCTGAAGAAATCCTAGTTTCACTCCTACATGTCAAATTTGTTTCCCTAGACCCTACTTTCCCTCCCCACACTCCAGTAAATACTTCCCCTATCCCTACATAACCTTAGCCCTCATTCCCAAGCCTCATTTCGCTAAACCCTAATCCTAGGCTACAAATTTCCTAAGCAGACTCACTATCGCTCTAATAAATTTCCCTACCCTATTTCCCTAAGTTTTTATACCCCCTACCACTTCCCTAAGATACCTAACTCTCTTCCCTACTTCCCTAATTTTTCCTACAGTCATTCCCACCCCCTAAACCTACTTCCTACCCCCCTTCCCATTTCCTAGGGTTTAAAAAAAAAACAAACACATGGAGGAGGAAAGAGATTTCACGGAGGAGGATAGAGAGGAAAGAATATCACACAAGGGAGGGAGGATTTTGAGGCTTGAGCCATCTGACACTAGAGAGTTAATGGCCTCACCCATGATAGTCATTTTCTTCAAACATGTGGGTTGCTTTGATTTCTGTGAGCTAGTCCAGAGAGTTCAACATCACCTTGCTTTGACGAGAGTTTTCATCTCCAATATTCGAGACAATCAAGTGACCATTGCAAGGGTGAAATTTACCATCTCCGCAAATATTATTGGTGTAGCCACAGGGATACCCAATGTGGGTGAAAAATGGTTCAAGGCCATAAACATTGATGCCCAGCACTATGAATCATTCCCCAAGCCAAGATACAAAAATGAGAACAAGAAGGTTTTTCCTTTCATCCACCTACTTGACAGATTTGCTCCCATGATGAAGATCTTCATGAAATAATTCACTTGTGAAGGAAAATTCTCCCAGTTTTGCTCATATCACATCATGTTGCTCATGCACTTTACAATGGTGAAATTTCTTGACATCCCTCACTATTTTCACAGGAGCATTTACAAGATGGCCTACAAAGTGTAGAACAGAGAGACAGAACATCAGAAGAACAACCTTTTTCATCACTCTCTTATTAATATAATTGCCCTTCATCATCTCAACCAGTTGAACATTTCTTGAGAGAACTTAATTGAGAATGATGTCTTCATTACTCCACCATCTCAGCCTGTTATACCAATTCCACCACTAGTATCAGTGCCTCAAAAAGAAACAGGTTCATCTAGCAGGGTTGCAGTGAATAAGAACAAAAAGGAAAAACATGTCAAAACCTATCAGAGGGGACCTAGGTAAGTGTTTGCTCCAAAGATTGTGAAAGGGACCTTGCCTTATTCATTAGTAAAGCAGGTACATCAAGATGTTGCAGTGGTTAATAAGGAGGCAAATATTCATGAAGAAGAAATAGCATTTGATTTGGTAGATTTGGACTCCCAAGATGATCATCATGTCTCAAACTTGATCATCGAAAGAGAAGGATGCCCAAATCAAAGAAATTGTTATGTCCCTATATTACTAGTATAGTCCCTTATTGTTGTGAGTGCAATCCCCTGATTGTTATTGTTGTACCCCTGTAGCCCCCATATTATTATTATTGTGCCCTTACATTATTATTGTTAGGTCGGCTAGGATTACATTGTGGCCCCACTAGGATTACATTGTGGCCCCATGGACTCCTATATATAGAAAGGAGGTTTTTTCAATTGTATCATCCAAGAATTTTTCATTCATGTTGTTGTGGATGATTTTGTCACCCCCCTAGAGACAGCCTAGAGTTGCCAAAGACCAGTGCCTAGGACATCTTAATATAGCAAGGAGCTCTTTATAATTTGGGTTGTCAGTTCAAGGAGCTCACTTACTATCTCTTGTTTGAAACAAGGAAACCGAAAATTGAAATGGGACCAATCTCTTTCAGAAGCTGACACATAGATAAGAATAATGTAAGAACATTATGTAACACTTCAGCATGAAAGTATCAGACAATTAAGAGACCGCTTACTGTAAAGAGGGCCGATTCAACTAATATATCACAGAAGTCAGATATCAGGAAGTGAGTGCAATGAGGAAACATAAGAAGATATTACTGGCAGAAGGGCGCACCAATTTACGAATCCTTAAGCCACTAATATAGCAGAAAATATGAAAGAGTGAACATGGAACAACATATCACTTCTAGGCTTATTTAAAGCACTTAACTAATTCCAGGAAGGGCACCACTTAAGATGAATTCTTTTTGCAAACTAGTGAGTCACTCGCATTCTAGAACATGATACAAGAAGACAAATTGCATGAAAAGTGGCAATGTATTAACACATAAGAAAAGTTACATACTGTGAGATATCAAAGACCAGAATCCTCAATACAGTTATAACTCCTCCTCACTGAGACCCTACGGGATCTGAAACTTCATACAGAAATATTACAAGATGAATACAGTAGTCTTCTCGCTGCACAGTTTGTTGACAGAAATCTGGAACCTCTACAATGTCTTATTTTTGAGTACTTATAGAGAAGACAGAAACTTCCCGAGGAGGAGGAAAACGAGGCACAATTAATGACTCAGTTTGAAACCAAATGGCAGAAAACATTCGCGCCTTCTCTTATGAATGAATGGCTATAAATGATGGTACTGGACAACCTGTTCAAGAAATCAATGCTGGGAGATAAAATCTCCTTATATACAAGATGGGAGTAATAAAAAATATATACAATTTGTTGCCCGCGGCTGAAAGAAAATCTGCTGCCGTAAGAGATTTGGAACAATCTAGGTTTTAGTACTGTACTCTCGGCTTTCGGCTATGGATTTGAATCATGGGTCTTTAATGCGGGGCGGACGCATCTGGAGAGTTCTGAGAGTTCATATCCATGTCTTCTTTAATGGTGGTCATCTCTCCCACCTACCCTCGGCTCCTTCCTTTAATCGTTGCCAGTATGATCTGTCCTTTGTTATGCTCTAGATCTTTCAATGGAGGCGGAAAGTTAAAGCGCCAACAAAGCCAAATTAAAACCTGCAAAACCCGCAAATCATTATAGAAAAATGACTCGGCGATATGGAGAGTGGTTACAACAGCGGCCATGGAGTCGGTAATACATATTAGGCGAGACATTGAGAGGATACAGGGTGACAGGAAACACATGAACACAATGAAGAAATGGAGAGTGACGGGGCAGAAAACAATGGGGCGACAATGAATGAACGGGCTAAGGGTTCATAAACCATGACACGTCATCAGAACACATGAATGGTGGAGGAAGAGCGCAGCGTACACTTTGTGGAACATGATGACACGACCACAGGAGGTGGGACCCGAATCGACAATCGGAATCGGAAAGAGGAGTGGGTAGAGCGGGAGTGGCACATCTTTTACGTTCCGATTACGATTGAAAGCAGGGCTGCGATCAACCCAGGACCGTTCGATCTTGAAACAAGATCAACGGCTGTGTTTGCATCGGAGGGAAATAAAGTAGTGGAGCCACGAAAACCGCCGATCGATTTGCGCGCGGATCCTCCATAGAAGTTGATTGCCGCACCGTCGATTTGAGTTAGATCAGATGGCCAGTATTGCGTCCTATCGCCAGAACAATAGGCCCCTTCTTACTTTGAATTGTGGTTCTCTGACCCGGGTCATATGGAGGCCGAAACGGGAGGGAGCCAAAATCTTAAAGGATCGGCCCGATTATTTAAATTTGGGTTTTGAACTACTGCGATGCAGGTTTTCGGGCGGAGATAGTAACGTCAAGCAGGGTCATGGGGTTTTAGGCTACGGCAGGGGTGAATATGTACAACATCGGCTCCATCTGGGGACGGCATGTTCGTCCTCGGACATGTCGAGAACATGCAGACCATCAATTATTTCATCTTATTTTGAATTCTCCTGCACTTTTACTTCAAGTAATTATCAGCGTTCCTTTCCTTTATAAAAGCAGAAATAAAAACTAAAAAAAGCTATATACAGTATATACAACCAGGCATTCCTAGCCTAGATCAGAATTGAAAATAAGGCTTGAGGAACTGGCCATTCACGGGCGCATCCAACAAATCACCCTGTAGAGTTTCTAAAGTAAAGGTGTTGTTTCTCCCCAGCTCCACTATTTTGAATGGCCCAAACCATAATGGATCAAATTTAGCATGTTTTCCCTTTTCTGCTCTGCGAACATCCCATCTAAGAACCAGGTCTCCAACTTGAAAATTTCTATCCTTCGCGTGCTGATCGAAGACATTCTTCATTTTTTCTTGGTATTCTATTAGTCTCTGATCTACCTGGTTCCTTGTCTCCTCCAATTCTACCAACTGATTAATTCTTCGGATCATGTTATCTGGTTCTTCCCGGTTCTCTTGCATGAAACGTGCTACTGGCAATGATAATTGCAAAGGAAACACTGCAGCCCACCCATACACCAGCTCATAAGGCGACTTTCCGGTGGCTCTTTTGCTGGTTACCCTATTTGCCCATAGGGCAAACTTTAATTTAGAATCCCAGTTCTTCTGATTTTCAGCTATTGTCTTCTTTAGGGATCTCACCAGGGTTTTATTGGATGACTCTGCTAGACCGTTTCCCTGTGGATAATATGCTGTAGAATGAGTGAGGATAATGTTGTATCTTTGGTAGAATTTTACGAACCTGGCAGACTTGAAGGCCTGCGCATTGTCGGTTACAATTCTCGCAGGACAGCCAAACCTGGATATGATATTATGTTCTATAAAATTCATTATTACAGCATCTGTCGCATTTCTGGTAGGTATGGCTTCCACCCATTTCGTAAAATAGTCTGTGGCCGTCAATATCCATTTATGCTAGCCACTTGATGGGGGATGTATCTCTCCTATAAAATCTAATCCCCATTTCTGAAATGGTTCATTTACATGAATAGGGATCAAGGGCAATGCCGCTAATTTCTGTCTTTCCGCAAACCTTTGGCATTTGTCACACGATCTGACCCAAGCAAAAGTATCTGAATACAATTTCGGCCAGTAAAAACCAGCCTTCAAGATTTTATGGGTTGTTGCCCTCCAGCTGTAATGTCCTCCACATATCCCCTCATGAAATTCTGTCATTACATTTTGCACTTCGTTTTCGGTGAGGCATAAAAGTAATATGCCTAGAGGGTCTCTCCAATAGAGCTGTCCATTGGCAATTGCGTATTTCTGAGATTTCATCCTTACAGCTCTGTATTTCGCCTTGTTACATCCTGGAGGACAGCTAAGTGTTGACAGATATTCAACTATTTGCTTATACCAAGGACTAGTCAGATATTTCACATGTATCTTTTGTGTAGCCGTCTCTAGTCCATGTCGCTCTTCTTCTTTTTCTGATTCTTCATTTGCTATCACGGACAGATTAATCCCCAAATCTTGATGATTTGATTCAGATAACATTTTGGCAAGTCCCTGTCCTTTGATCAGTTTGGTAGGCCTTATATCCAGATCATACTCCTGAATTTTTGCAATCCATCTTCCCCTCCTACCTTCGCTGTCCCCTTGTACCAGAATGTCTTTGACTGCGGCTGTAGGGACATAGGCTGTGACGTGAGATTGCAAAATATAGACTCTGAAATCTTTAAGAGACTTTACCAAGGTGTATGCCTGCTTCTCCAGTATATTATATTTCAATTCAGCATCATAAAGCACTTGACTGAAGAAGGCTATGGGCTGTTCATATCCGTCTTCATTTTTCTGCAATAATACTCCAGCAATTGTATGGGGTGAGGCAAATGAGAAAATCATAAATGGCTTTTTGTAGTCTGGCCCTGCTAACACAGGAGCCTCAGCAAATGCCCGTTTTATCCTTGTGAATGCATCTCTTGACTCCTGGGACCATTTTACCTCATTTTCCTTTTTCAACATATTGGTTATGTGCCTAACTATCTCTGCATAGTTAGGGATAAATCTTCTCAAAAAATTTATTCGCCCCAAAAACACCTGTACTTCTTTCTTATTTCTTGGCAAAGGAATACTGTTTATCACTTCAACTCTCTTAGGATCAATTTTTACACCATCCTTAGTCACGATATGTCCTAAGAGTTTTCCTTCGTCTAATGCAAACAAAGATTTTTGGGGATTAAGAGAAAGGCCATACCTTCTGCATTTTTCGAAAGTTTTTCTCAAATGCACAATATGCTCATCATCATTTTTAGAGAACACTGTGATATCATCAAGATACACCACCAAGAACTTGTCCTGTTCTCCGACAAAGGCTATGTCCATTGCCCTCTGAAAAGTAGCCCCTGCGTTGATTAATCCGAATGGCATCCTCGCATACATAAAGGTTCCCCATGGCGTGGTGAATGCAGTTTTCTTCTGGTCTTCTGGGAACACGGCTACCTGATTGTAACCCGAAAATCCATCCATCATTGACATTCTGGATGCTCCCACTACTTTCTGCAGGATGTGGTCCATTTTAGGCAGTGGATAATTATCTTTGAGAGATGCTCTGTTCAAATTCCTGAAGTCTACACACAGCCTTATTTCTCCATTCTTCTTTCGGACAGGAACAAGATTCACTATCCATTCTGAGTACCTTAGTGGCACGATTATCTTGGATTTCAACAACTTCTTGATTTCTTTTTCAATAGAAGGAAGAAGCAAAGGATTTATTTGCCTGAGCTTCTTTTTGTATGGCTTTGCGTCTTCCCTCAACGGAATCTTATGCTGTATAATATTTACATCAAAAGTTTTTAGGTCCTCGTAGGAAGCAAAAACATCTTTGTAAGATTGAAACAACTTCAAATACTTTTCTTTGTATTCTTCTGGGACTTTTTTGGACAATTTAACAATTTTGGGGTCAGTGGAAGTACCCAGATTCAGATCTCCTACTTGATTGTCTTCTACTACTTTATTTGGCTGCATGGGTACGTCATCTTTATTGAACAACTTCTCTAGTGGTACCAACCCTCTAGGTATGACATTACCCTTCAGCTGCAGTATTTTACTACCTGCTATTCTTTCTTCCCATTTATTTTCAGCAATATTTTCAACTTCTTCTTCTCCATTATCATCAATCTCCATATTGGATAATTCTCCCACAGTCTCCATAAATCTTTTCATCTGTTCATCATCTTCGAACACCTGCCAATGCTTTATATTGTCTGGAATGGATGGTCTGTAACATACCTCCACCTCATATCTTAGGAGTGGGTTCTGAGGAGGACGGAAAGTACTGGCAGCTACCGCAAGAGAGTCTGCTATTCTGTTTTGCTCCCGGGGCATGAACTGTATGTTAAATGCTGAAAAGAAGTTTTCTATTATGTCCCATACTTCATTTCTATATGCTCTGAGCCGGGGATGCTTAGTTTGACATTCATTTTTAATCTGCCTTACGACCAGCTCAGAGTCTCCAAACACTTTTAGACATTGGATGCCCATGTTTCTAGCTGTCTGTAACCCAAGTAATAATGCCTCATACTCAGCTACATTGTTTGTAGCCTCATATTCCAATTTAAAAGACAGTGGCACCCACTTTCCTGCAGGGGAAATCAACAACACTCCTGCTCCATTGCCTTCTCTTGAATTAGCTCCATCAAAATGCAAAGTCCATACTCCTGATTCCTGCTCTTCTTTAGGCTGCTCAGCCTGAACTTGACCAAAAAGGGTCTCATGTGCGTAATCCTGATTTTCTTCCAACATTAAACATGAGAAGTCCCCTTCTTTGTTATAAATTGGGGAATTATCTGAGCAGTCAGCCCTGGTTACCATCTTGACAAATCTGGTCTCCCTGTATAACCTCCTTTCTTGACCTCCGAAGACTGGGACAATAGCATATGTTAGATCCAATTTGATTGACCCCCCAATCTTGGTACCCCAGGACCTTGACAACAGCATGCCAAAGCGGGCTGGGATATCAGCAACCACGATGTCCATGACCACACTTTTTGCTGGGATTTGAGCCAAGTTAACCACCAAATCTTTAATCATTCCCAGGCATTTTACTCTTTTAGAATCAAACGAATATAAATCTTTATATGGTCTCGTAATTTGCAGCCCTAGTTGCTCCATGACAGAGAGAGGCATGAGATTATGGGAGGCCCCAGAATCTAACATGCAGTTGTGTAACAGCAGGTCATGAATGACTAGGGATACATAAAAAGGGGGAGTAGAAGGATCTACCTCCTCGACATGTGGGCCAAAGACTACCATGAGTCTTTCTTCTTGAAGATTTAAACTATCGGGTGCAATAGGTAGTTCATGAGGAAGAATGAAAGAGGTAACTTGAGACTGATATGCAGGTTGTTTTAATAATTCAGTCAGAGGAACAGGAATCTTAATCTTCTCAAGTTCTTTTTGCAAATTGAAAGCAGATGTGGGCTTTTCTAGCGCTACTTCTTTGGACTCCCTATTTTCAACTGAAGATTTGACTTCTTTTGACACTGGCTCAGCATTAGGAGGACCGACTAATTTAGAAGAGGAGGGAATCGTATCATTAGACTGCAAGGGGGAGTTCAGGGGATTCTTACCTTATTCTATGCACCTCTTTGCTGCTGATTCCTTCTGAGCAGATGTTTCCTCCCGAGGCTGCTCTTCTTCTTGCTCCTGAGTTCGGGTCCTCTTCCTTGAGGATCTAAGATCGTATTTGACGTTGAGTTGTGCTTCCATGAAATCAGCAAATTTCTTGCAGTAGTGGTCAATCTCTGCTTCTTCCTCTTCTTCTTGCAGGGGGCACTCCATATCATCGTTATTTGAAAAGGCCAGATTTGAATCTTCTAGTTTATAAGCTGCATCTCTAGCGGAGTCATCTGCTGGTCCTTCCAAGTACAAGGGATGAGGTACCTGGTCTTGCTGTTCTCTTGGCATTATCTGTAATGGGGGCTTTCTGTACTGAGGATTATATCCTCTGTTTGGAGCATTATAATAGTTCCTGGGAGCTTCATTCTTAGCTTCCAGCTCTAGCTTGACCATTTTCTTTATCATCTTGCTTATCTCATCCATTTTGTCAGAGTCTTTGTCTTGATTGGAGGTAGAAACCTCTTCTTTACCTCTCCTTCTAGTATCTTGCTCAACTTTTCCCTTTGACTTACCAGTGGCGGCAAAATTTGCCTCCAATTCTAGAGCATCTTTTTGAGCATCATCCAAGGTGACAGGCATTCTTTCCCGCAGCGAGAAACCAAAATCGGAATCGAAAGCTGCTATGAAAACAACTTTGGCTGCAGCTTCATGTGGCTTCATTTCAGGAGGTAGGCTCAGGTATAACTTGTTAAATCTCTTGATGAACTCTGGTACCCCTTCATTCTGTTTCTTCTTCATGGTATTAAATTCAGTAAGGCACATTCCATAATCTTTCTTTTCCCCCCACTTCCTGAGAAAAGCAGTTTCCATTTGGTCCCAGGTAGTCACGGAATTATTCCCCAATGTCTTAAACCATTTTCTGGCTTCGCCTTCTAAATACTGCACAAACAACCTCAAAACCACATCCAGATGCTCAGCATTTAAGTTCTCCACGAAAGAGCAGAAGGTCTCGAGATGCTCCTGAGCATCAATGTCACTCTCACCATTAAACCTCGGCAGGATCTTCAGGTAATCTTGTGGCATATCATGCAGTACTGGGGGTAGAGCCAGAGGAGCATATTTATTTAACAGAAAAGCAGGAACATTGGCCATTGGGGGAGGTGGGGGTTGCACAACAATTTGAGATACAGATGAAGGGAGAGAAGTAGAAGGAAGTGAAGTATGAATAACAATAGGAATATATTGCACAGAAGCCTGAGGTGTAGAAGGGAATAACTCACGGTTAACAGTAGCTACTTCTGTGACCTCTTTAATTTCTTCAGCCTCAAAAGTAGGGTGAGATCCTCCTTCAATCCAGGCGTTTCCTCTACGTGGAGCTTCTGAGTGAAACTCGGGTTTTTCTGTTCTAACTTCTTGAGAAGAAGAGGGCGGATGATCTTCAACAGAATATTCAGAATTTTCGGAACGAACCGACTTCTTCTCTTTCCAACTCCTTCTATGAACGATCTTCTCTGGGTCAGACACGGGTGTTTTCGGTGGTGAGGTATCCGACCTCAAATGGGGCCTCCGGGAAGCCAGAACTTCCAATAAAATTTATCAAATAAGGACCAGTGGAGTCGCCAAGGTGAGAAATCTGCAACTCTTCACCTCTCTGTGCTCACCTGATTAGAGAGTGAATATAGGATGTCGAACCGAGGGAAACAGATATTCTTGAATTCGTTCCCTGGCAACGGCGCCAGAAAGATGTTGTGGATGATTTTGTCACCCCCCTAGAGACAGCCTAGAGTTGCCATAGACCAGTGCCTAGGACATCTTAATATAGCAAGGAGCTCTTTATATTTTGGGTTGTCAGTCCAAGGAGCTCACTTACTATCTCTTGTTTGAAACAAGGAAACCGAAAATTGAAATGGGACCAATCTCTTTCAGAAGCTGACACATAGATAAGAATAATGTAAGAACATTATGTAACACTTCAGCATGAAAGTATCATACAATTAAGAGACCGCTTACTGTAAAGAGGGCTGATTCAACTAATATATCACAGAAGTCAGATATCAGGAAGTGAGTGCAATGAGGAAACATAAGAAGATATTACTGGCAGAAGGGCGCACCAATTTACGAATCCTTAAGCCACTAATATAGCAGAAAATATGAAAGAGTGAACATGGAACAGCATATCACTTCTAGGCCTATTTAAAGCGCTTAACTAATTCCAGAAAGGGCACCACTTAAGATGAATCCTTACTGCAAACTAGTGAGCCACTCGCATTCTAGAACATGATACAAGAAGACAATTTGCATGAAATGAGATAATGTATTAACACATGAGAGAAATTACATACTGTGAGATACCAAAGACCAGAATCCTCAATACAGTTATAACCCCTCCTCACTGAGACCCTACGGGCTCTGAAACTTCATACAGAAATATTACGATATGAATACTGTAGTCTTCTCGCTGCACAGTTTGCTGACAGAAATCTGGAACCCTTACAATGTCTTATTTTTGAGTATTTATAGAGAAGACAGAAACTTCCCGAGGAGGAGGAAAACGAGGCACAATTAATGACTCAGTTTGAATCCCAATGGCGGAAAAAATTCGCGCCTTCTATTATGAATGACTGGCTATAAATGATGGTACCGAACAACCTGTTCATGAAATAAATGCTGGGAGATAAAATCTCCTTATATACAAGATGGGAGTAATAAAATATAGACAATTTGTTGCTCGCGGTCGAAAGAAAATCTGCTGCCGTAAGAGATTTGGAACAATCTGGGTTTCAGTACTGTACTCTCGGCCTTTGGCTATGGATTTGAATCCTGGATCTTTAATGCGGGACGGACGCATCTGGAGAGTTCCGAGAGTCCATATCTATGTCTTCTTTAATGGTGGTCATCTCTCCCACCTACCCTTGGATCCTTCCTTTAATTTCGCCAGTATGATATGTCCTTTGTTATGTTCTAGATCTTTTCAACAGAGGCGGAGAGTTGAAACGCCAACAAAGTCAAATTAAAACCTGTAAAACCTGCAAACCGTTAGAGAAAAATGACTCGGTGATATGGAGTGTGGATACGACAGTGGCCATGGAATCGGTAATACAAATTAGGCGGGACATTGAGAGGATGCAGGGTGACAGGAAACACATGATCATAGTGAAGAACTGGAGGGTGACAAGGCAGAAAACAATGGAGTGACAACGAATGAACGGGCTAAGGGTTCATAAACCGTGACACGTCATCGGAACACATGGATGGTGGAGGAAAACCACAGCGTACACTTGTGAAATAAGATGACACGACCACAGGAGGTGGGACCCGAATCGACAATCGGAATCGGAAAGCGGAGTGAGTAGAGCAGGAGTGGCACATCTTTTACGTTCCGATTACGATTGAAAGCAGGGCTGCGATCAACCCAGGACCGTTCGATCTTGAAACAAGATCAACGGCTGTGTTTGCATCGGAGGGAAATAAAGTAGTGGAGCCACGAAAACCGCCGATCGATTTGCGCGCGGATCCTCCATAGAAGTTGATTGCCGCACCGTCGATTTGAGTTAGATCAGATGGCCAGTATTGCGTCCTATCGCCAGAACAATAGGCCCCTTCTTACTTTGAATTGTGGTTCTCTGACCCGGGTCATATGGAGGCCGAAACGGGAGGGAGCCAAAATCTTAAAGGATCGGCCCGATTGTTTAAATTTGGGTTTTGAACTACTGCGATGCAGGTTTTCGGGCGGAGATAGTAACGTCAAGCAGGGTCATGGGGTTTTAGGCTACGGCAGGGGTGAATATGTACAACACATGTAATGTATTAGAGGTTTCCCCCTCGAAGTGGCTTATTTCTAAGGCGTTGATGTCTCATTTCTTCTATTTTTTGAGCTTGTTTCACAACATTTGGTATCAGAGCTTTGGATTCTAGGGTTTTGTTGCACCAAACAGGTCATCGTGGAATTTTCGCTATAAATTTTTTTCTACGAAGTTTCAAAAGTTGAAATTTTTATAGAGCGAAGCTAAAATCCTGAGGAACATCGTTGCAAAATTTCAGAGCTTGGTTCGTAATATTTTCAAAGATATGATGTGTGGAAGTTAGGGATTGTTCAGGCTTCCGAATTTCATCTAAAAGAGGTGATCATGGGAAAATATTTATAAATCTCTCTCTAAGCATCAGATTGGAATTCTATAAAAGGTGTCTTGAAATAAATGGACTGTAGTTTCCTATCTATCAATTTCAGAGCTGAAGGAGAAAACAGTGACTTGTGGCAAGTCAAACAAGTTTGCTCTACTGAACTAGTCCATAATTAGGTCATTGTGGGACATTGGACATAACTTTGCCTTGAAGAATCCAAATCAGGTCAGACCTATGGCATTCGAAAGAGGATTCAGAGGGCTAGCTCAGGGAAAAATTCTAGATATTGAAGATCTGCAATCACAGAGATAATTCAATTTCAATATCGAGCTCCTTAAAAGAAAGAAAAAGGTGTGTATTTTTTTTCTGAATTGCATAAGTCTTGTTTGAAGAATCAATTTGAATTGATTCCAAGGGCATATTGTAGAATAGATATCAGTATTGGGTTCTAAAATGCCCCATAAAAATAATTCAACACCCATTAAGCGTTCAGAAGGCTCTACTATGGCTCATGAAGATGAAGAAATGCAACATGACATAACAAAATTACAAGAGCAAATGCACCAAATTTCGCTCTCGCAAAGAGCAACAAAAAATGAAATGGATGTTTTAAAGAAAAGCATGGAAGCTAAGATGGATGGTTTGAAGAAAGGTATGGAAGCTACGGTGGATGGTTTGAAGAATGGTATGGAAGAAAAAATGGAAGGTTTGAAGGATGTTATGGAAGAAAAAATGGAAGGTTTGAAGGAAGGTTTTTCAAAGTTGATACAAGAAATGATTCCTAATGGTGAAAAGATAGTAGAAGAAACTCACAATGAGGACAAAACAAATGTTAATGGTGATTTTCTAAACTATAATTTTAGATTGAAGAACCATCATATTCCAAAGATGGATATGATGAAATTTGATGGCAAGGATCCCGTAACATGGATACTATAGATGGAGCAATATTTTGATCTCAATAATGTGCAAAACACACAAAAGGTACACATTGCAACTTTACATTTATAAAAAAATACATTTGTATGGTATTGATGGCTTTCCTCCAATAAAAAAATTGTCACTTGGTCAATTTTTACGGAGGAAATGATAGCACATTATGAATATACAAAGAGCAACACCTTCTTTAGCCAATTGATAAATCTCAAGAAAAAGGGTTCAGTGGTGGAGCACATTGAGGACTTCCAAAAATTGAATATAACAGTAACTAATATTCCAGAGGAACATAGGATTGAAGTCTTCATAGGGACTTTAAAGGATAACATCCAACATGAAGTTCGCATTTGGGAACCTGATTCATTGGAGAAGGCATTCAGGTTGGCAAGAAAAATTGAATGTAAAATTATGGCGACAAGGAAGCCTACCACTCACATCTATAAACATGGAAGTGTTGCTACTCCTAGACTTCCACAACCTACAAGGTTGACACCACAACAATTGGAAGAAAAAAGAGCGAAAGGGCTTTGCTACAGTTGTGATAGAAAATACACTAAAGGTCATAAGTGTGCTGAGAAGAAATTAATTTACATAGATTGTGAAGAGGAGGAATAAAATGAACAAGAAACTTCAAAAGAAGAGGATATACACCAGGAAGCAACCCTAGAAGAAGAAGAAATGAGTCAGACCATATCATATAATTCATTGGCAGGAATTATGACTCCTTAAACTCTCAAGATAGAAGGACATATCAAAAGGAAAAAGGTAATAGTGTTGATTGATTCAAGTAGTACCCATAATTTTATTCATTGTAAGGTAGCCAATGAATTGAATTGTTTCCTATATCTAGCACCAGAATGTCAAGTGATGGTTGTAAATGGAGGAACTATAAATTGCTCAGGAAAATGCCATAATATCAAGCTAGCCATGGGGGAATTTGTAATGAATAGTCCAATGCTTTCCATCCCAATGGGAGGTGCTGATGTTGTACTAGGAGTACAATGATTACAATCTTTGGGGATGATAGCTTTTAATTTTCAAGAAATTTTCTTGAAATTTTTTTCGGAAGGAAAGGAAATCGAATTATGGGGTATCGCAGGGAAGCCAGGAAAGACAATAAGCTCTAATGTCATGACAAAGCTTCTAAAGAAAGAACAATGAGGCGTAATTGCACAATTATGCTCACTAGAAGTTCCAACATCAAAATCATCTATTTCTCCAGATCTCTAAAAAGTCTTGGACAATCATTCCAAGGTGCTTGATACTTGTTGGAATGGGGTCTCCTAACAAGCTACGAAACTGGTCTATTTTTGGTTATTTTTTTTATATTTAGTATAACGCAGGGGTTTTGGGGTGGGTCAAAGCCCTAAAAAGCATTGTAATGGAGTTAAAGGGTAAACTAGGGGTCCGAAAACCATGGGTTGCGGACCATAGGAATGTTAAAGCTAGATTGTTATAAATATAGAGGCATTTCGGATTGTAAGAGGTAAGAATTGGCTAAGCTATTGATGCGATATGTTGTGTAACAATTTGTTGGGGTTTTTTGGGAACAGACTCCAGCGGGCTGTGTGCGCGGAGATCCTAGTCCAGCTGTGTACGGACCCTGTTGCTATGTGCATAGGCTGGGAAGGGAATTGTAAGGGTAATGAATGAATGAATATGTAAGATTATTGGATCTGAATCTGTGAGTACTATTGAATGAATTGCTGATAATTACTATGCTATGCATTTATCTGTCTTTGTGCTGCGAAGGTCTATGTATTGAATGATTGGATCTATTCTGCTTTGGTTATATTATGTTGTGAAAGTTTGTGTATTAAAGAAAATCTAGATCTGTTCTGTCCGGGTATGTAATGCTATGTTAAGGGTATAAAAAGCTTCTAATTCTAGATATAGTGCACGTGGATGCAAATGGACATATACTTGACCCTACGCAGAGATAATCTGAACAGAATGCAGCCCTGATTGCCTTACCCTTCCTTTCTCAGGGTGCAAAAACCTGGTTCCAACACCCACCCATACTACTTCGAGTGAGATTGTGACCTGCGCAAGCAGGTCACTGCCGAAAGGGCCAGTAGTATAGGGGTTTGTTGGCAAACCTTGCACACCAAACCTGGGTCAGGACCCCTCAAGCCAACAAATGGTTCCATTGCCGGGACCCAAAGGGAGCTGAGAAAGGAGTTGGGTATTGGTAGACTACAAAGGAACTCTTAAGGAACCATGACGGTGCGTGTTGGAGCATAAAAAGGTATCTTTTAAACACCTAATTATCCTACATTAATTATCAATCCGGGAGTGACTTTTTATTTCAAGAGTGTACTCTGTCTGAGGCTGCAATTAACTAAGATTAATGCTATGAAGATGTAGTACAGAATTTTAAATACAAGAGTAAATGGATTCTTGTAGAGAAAAATAATTACAGTAACATAAATGGAAATGCTTTGAAATCTTAACTACATCAATCTGCAAAACATTGATCAGGGATACAGTAGCAATAACTCCTTCCCTTAGAAATCGATGCAACTGAAATCACACTGAGGCAAGATAACCAATCTGGGAACTTGGAAGTAGTAACCAATGTACTCTACAGTTGGTGGTCTTGTTCCTGAAGCAATCAAAATAAAATCAAACTCAAACTACTTGCTGATGAAATAACTGAAAGGAACCTCCACTAATAACAAAAGCTGAAAAGGAACAACCACTCGTAATTCCTATGCGTACACAACAACTGTAAACAATATATCTACTAATCTGAATCTATGAATTAGAAATGAACAATAAACAGGAATGGAACAACAAACATGAATTGAACAACAATTCTAAACTTAATGCAATCAGGCAACTAATCTTAATACTTCAACCCTGTCGACAGCCAATACTACAGAACAGTCAATCATAAAGAATCACAAACCAATAGAACATAAACTGGAATTAAATATAGAACAACAAAGCTTTATAAAGATATCAAGGTAAAGAAACAACGAATACACTTCTTGCAAATGATAAAATAACAGTGCAGTTCGTTAATGCTCACAATGAATCTGTATTCAATCCAACAGCAATCAATCAACTCTGTAATTGTAATGAATTTAAACACAATCTTACACAATAGTAAGCAAAGGTTAGAAATACAAACAACAGGGTGATTTCACCAGGGCCGGGCCCTAAGCACCAGTGAAACACTGCTGGGCTACTTCAGAACTTGAGAGGTGAAATGAAACATGTCTTTTATATTAATCAAGCATAAATTATTACAGAGACCGCTCTCTAAAACCGAGAGTCAATAAAACACAATGTTACAAAGGAAATGTTTTTAATCAGGAATCTCTCTTCCTTAATCACTAAAGGCGTTGCCTTATATATCAGACCCTAATAGAAAAGACGAGGAATAAGATGAGGCTTGAACAACGATCCCTCAGGATCAAAGGATCCTGAGGGATTCACTTCCCTTCTTTTAGTTATCACATGGTTTACTTTGATCGAAGCCGAGCTGTCCCCTGCCTTTTCTTAGCGATGCATTCGGATTTCCTTGTCTTTGGCAGGATTTGGTCTAACGCTGGAGGAACAGTAGTTGCATTCATCTCAGCCTCGCCTTTGGTATAGCTGTTCACTTCGTCTAATTCCTATTTTTATCAACAAAAAGCAATCTTTAGTCATGTTTTTACAATAAACATACATATTTCCAATTTTACCATAATTCTTATAATAAATCACCTTTCTAAGGTAAAAAGGATTATGTCTATAGTAAAATAATGAGAAAATACACAGTGATTTCATACCTTTTCCATTTCTCAACAGTGCGCTTAGAACTACCTACCTTCAAGGGGGTAGGAGATGAGGACATGGACCGATTTTGGTTTGTTGCGGACTCTGTCTGGACTGCGCAGAACGTAGCAAGTGACATGATAAAAAGGGCGCAGTTGTCATTAGCATTCCAAGACAGAGTGCTGGACTGGTATATGCGATACATTTCCCAGCATGAAGCCACTTCCATTCAAGATATTAAGGGTGCTCTAGAGCAACAGTTTCGAAAACCGAAATCATATTCCCAGTTAGTAACAGATGTAAAAGACTTCAAACAAGATATGTCAGAATCAGTATGGGAGGCGGATCAATGGTTAAAGAAGGTAATTAGGGAAGGGGGGTTTGAGTATGATGATAGACAACATACGGAGTGGTTTATTGCCATGCTGCTCCCTCACCTGCGTATACCCATGAATCGCCAAACTTTTAGTTCGCAAGACAAAGCCTTGGAGGCCACTATGAGATTGGAAGCTACACCTCTTGAAAACGCTATGCTAGCGGTACAACAGATCTAGGAACAAGTAGAAGAAATGCATCGAGAAATCCAAGATCTGCAGTAAGGAAACATAAGAGGGGCTGGTACGGAACAAGGTCACACAGTAGCACTAGGAGCATATAACCCAGAACATTTGAACTCAAAAGGCCCTCTGCACTGGCACGAGGAAGGCCGCGCAACTAGATCGCAAGGCACCCCCATATTCGCACCAGAACAATGCTGGTACCGATGTTGCCGATTAGTTTTCCATGAAAAGCAGAGCTGCACCCAAGAAGCGAACAGGAAAGACGACCCTACGTCACCAAGAACCCCCTCGGGCAAGAATGACTTCCCCCATGACAAGAAGGTTAAAAGCTAAAGTAGAAGTGCGGGTCGGAGTAAAGGCCATTTGATTTGTTATAACTGTGGGAACGCAGGACATTTTTCAAAAGACTGCCTGCGACAGTCCTGTAGGTATCGTAGACAGTGGAACCATACACTGGAAGATTTCCCAGCCCTAAAAACCAGGATATAGGAGAAGCAGTCTGCACATAAGAAGCGCACGGTCTAAGGTCAAGAGGAAAAAGTCAAGATAATAACACGCAGTGGACTAGTGATTGGGGGAACTGAGGAAATAGATGAAGCTGACTCACTAATCCGCAAGGAAATTGACAAAAAAGAAGGATTAGACTTGGGTAAAATCAAGGAAACATTTATAAAAGCACGTAGGGACCTCTTTGAGGCTAAATGCTTGCCAGCGACGCATCGAGAAGATATGGAACCGGGGGAGGAAATTAAAATTTTCTTACAAGTATGCGTAAGGCTGCTGCGCAACCCTCAGGCGCTGCGGACTATGAAAACCTTACTAGAAACATTAATCATAAGCAACAAGGGGACACCAGATAAAAGATACGTGGATCTTGCACCAACAAAGGAGGAATATATCTACAAGCTGGCAGTTCAAGATTATAAAAAATATACTAAGGACCCCAGACAGGAGCTAGAAATATGGTAGAATAGGTTAGGGGAAGCCTCCACACTATGATGTATTCGTATCATAAAGGAACCCCTAGTTACAACCCCTAAGGGAAGGACGGGGGAAGATCTAGGCCTGACTAACTGTAGCATACCTATCATAAGGAAAGGTTCGAATGACCTGCGCACAAGATCTAAGTTCCTGGCATCACATACAACTTCCACAGGTAATGATCTTATGTGCCAGACTGCCTTTATAATGATGGCATGACCAAGGGATAGACCTTTGGCTCCAGCGTCAATCCCCCTTAAAGCCTTAATAAGATAGGTATGACAGGTCTTATGGCCTTGGACCTAGAGCTCCTTGGGGAGCACGCCTGTGTTGGGGGAAGGCGGACAACTGTCACCAAGCAGTAACCCTAATGTAACTAATACACCTAAATTCTGGGGGATAAGATAGCTAGCTGTTGAAGGTATAACCTCAAGTAAAAAGCTGAAGCTACCGTTGGATAGATTAGATTCTGAGCAACTGGCTAATCAAATTACGGGGGGATTTTACCGTTCATGGGGAAAACCGCCCTATGACAAATACCCCCCCCCCTGGTATCCAACAACCATTCCTTAAAAGGGGGTTGGCCATACAAAGGTAAGCAGCCTACTTTAAGCATCTTGTGGAAACTATCCAGCAGCGAATTTCGTTGCAAGCACAACAACCTTCTCATGACTGAGCAACCCTCTTCGTTAGAAAGTAATCAAACAGAGCTCGAATTCATCTTCCGTCCAAAGATGCCGAATACTACTGCTGAACCCTCCTCTCCAATGGAACAGGAGGTGGAAGAGATTCTAGAAGATGAGCCAGAGCTAGAAGAAGTTCCTCCCCCCCCCGCCCCCGCGAACGACAAGAAAAGGAAAGGAAAAAGTTCAAAGTTCGAAAACTAAACCTCAGACGGCAAAACGGCCCCGAAATTCCCCAAGACGTCCTAGGCCTCCAGCCATTGATGCCCAGGAGGAGGTGTTGTCGGCTAAACCAATTAATTGGTTACCCCCCTTTGTCCGCCTGCAAAGACCATCTACGCAGATACCAAAAAAAATTTGATGGCCTGATCACTTACCTCCAGACTCCTCTAACCCCCGACAAAGTCCCTATCATCAGTGATCCCTGTGGATGTCTCCATGAAGTCAAGTTTGATGACCATAATCTGGCGGACCAGGACGCCTTCCCCGAATTAAGCCCTGAGTTATATTTCGAGACACTCCATGGAGATGGTGGAACCACGGTGGTCACGCAACGATGGGTCTGTGGCCTGGCAGGATCTGGACTATTGAATTTGCTTCGGATGCCCTACTTTGGCTGCTACACCATCATATATTGATTGGCACGATAGTTGCTGGCCCTCATTCACAATGATAGCTTATGGATTCAAAATCCCTATTGATGTTGTATTGATCCACCAAATTATGGGCCTTCCGAAGCAGGGGCCGCACCCGCTCACATAAGTCGGAAAGAAGTATGAAGCTACTACTGTGTCGTATGTTTGGAAGACCTATGCAGTCCAGCGCAACCAATGGGGGTTTGTAATCCAAACCATCAATGATCCTGCTACACAATTGGGCACTCGCCTGCTAGCCTGCAAACTCATGCGAAGGTGCCAAGTAGCGACTGTCCCCGCTTATGTCATCCAGCTTACTGGACAATGTGCAAAAGGTGAATTTTTTAATTGGGCTCAATACTTATGTGAATAATTTCTCGCTAATGTCCATGAGTCTCAAGAGCATGGGACCCCTTTCTTGTATTCCTGGCTGTTATTTCTCATCGCACTGGTCACCTGGGACAAACCAGAAGAGTCGGTGGTCCCCGAGCTTGCTGTTGGGACGTGCGAAGGTGCTCGGTATGCTCGCCTATGGGATTCTAAGGATAAACAACGCATCAAGGATAATAAGATCTTTTGGGTCCTCTTCGAGAGCAGTGTCTCCATTGCCATAAAATCTCGGCCCCGACTATCCCCTACAATATACGACAAATACAAGCATATCGCAGCATTTCAAATCACTATGCATCAAGTTCGGATTCGCAGTCCCGCCATTTAGGCCTGGAGAGAACTAGCATATATGGTTCCGGATGAGGAAATTGATCTACTAATTTCTCTATGGATCCCCGAGTGGAAAAAGGCCTCTTTGGTACCCCAACAGTAGTTACAGCTGGCTCCAAAGATAAGCCACTACAACAGTCCGACACAGCCCCAAAATCGAAACCACCACCACTCATGATAAGCGCACAGGACCATCGGCATCAGGTCCCTTGAAAAGAATGAAGCAACAGGCCCATCGCGAGCAATATGACGCAATGGTCACATTAACAGGGGGAGATTTGGAACAAATCGCAGATGCAGTCATGCTGGAAATAGAAGATAAGTGGGCACTTATCATGACTCAATGGAAAGCTGGGGTTACCTCTCTTCAGGAAGATCTCCGCACCCTGAAAATCAACTCACAACCACATCCGATCCAGGAAGGCCAAGCACCACATCTACCGGTCAATAATAGTTTGACATCAGTCGAGACAACGAGTCAACTCTAGAAAATACCTACCAGTGCCCTAGATGGCCCGCAGCTCCTGACAGGTACCAAAGTTCAGCTGGCCCTCAATCGGTTGACCCCCGAAGCCCTAGAGTCTCTCCTTCACAGTGTTTCCCGAGAAAGTAGTGATCGCACTCATGCGACCACCCGACAGCTTGCGGAGGCCCAACACACCCTTGTCAAGAAAAATTAGGCAATAGCCCAGGCCCAGTCACAACAGAAGGAGCTGGAGACAACGATCCATCAGCTATGCACAGAAGTCACCATGGAAATCACGGTTAATGACATGCCTAGGAGTAAACTGGAAAAATTAGTGGCTGCTCTTAAAGCCTCTCGCCAGGAGGTTTCGGAGTTATAGTCTAGGCTGCAACCCGGCACCCCACCAGAAGCCTGTGCCCAGCGTACTATACTGATCACAGAAGCCATTACGATGATCAAGGGGCAAATAGATCAAGGTACCAACCTAATGGAATCTGCCATACAGCTTTGGTCCCGTGTCCAGCGCGACCCCGTTCTGCAACAAATCAATCAGGAATTACACCAGCATGGGAAGGCTGTGGAAGAAATCAGTGCTATGTTGCCTACTTTTGTACCTGCCCAACATTTAGCATGATTAAAAGCCAGCAATGACCTCCAGGATGAGATTACAAAGCTTCGACAGAAACAACACATTGTCACCGAACACCTGAAGCCCTGGACTACTTCGACCATCCAATTAACACATGACCTTGATGATGCCAATAAGCACCTTAATCAGTTATTAGCAAGTGTCACCTCGGCTACTGACGATCCACCTTATTAGAATATGGTCACTCTCGCACAACAAGCTGCGCCTCAAAGCCAGAAAATCCTCCCTCTGCTTACACACTCTCTGGATACTCTGCGAACACAAATCAGCGACGCACCGATGGAGTGACTCGGGACGGGTCACAAGATTGTGTTGGGGGACTGTTGGAACAAGGTCTCCTAAAAAGCTACGAAACCGGGCTATTTTTGGTTATTTTTGTTATATTTAGTATAGCGTAGGGGTTTTAGGGTGGGTCAAAGCCTCGAAAAGCATTGTAGTGGGGTTAAAGGGTAAACTAGGGGTCCAAAAACCATGGGTTGCGGACCATAGGAATGTTAAAGCTAGATTGTTATAAATATAGAGGCACTTAGGATTGTAAGAGGTAAGAATTGGCTAATCTATTGATGCGATCTATTGTGTAATGATTTGTTGGGGTTTTTGGGGAACAAACTCCTGTTGGCTATGTGCGCGAAGATCCTAGTCCAGCTGTGTGCGGACCCTGCTGCTGTGTGCGCAGGCTAGGAAGGGAATTGTAAGGGTAATGAATGAATGAATATGCAAGATTATTGGATCTGAATCTGTGAGTACTATTGAATGAATTGCTGATAATTACTGTGCTATGCATTTCTCTGTCTTTGCGTTGTGAAGGTCTGTGTATTGAATGATTGGATCTATTCTGCTTTGGTTATATTATGCTGCAAAAGTCTGTGTATTAAAGTAAATCTAGATCTATTCTTTCCGGGTATGTAATGCTGTGTTAAGGATATAAAAAGCTTCTAATTGTAGATCTAGTGCACGTGGATGCAATTCGACATATACTTGACCCTGCGCAGAGATAATCTGAACAGAGCGCAACCTTGCTTGCCTTACCCTTCCTTTCTCAGGGTTCAGAAACCTAGTTCCAACACCCACCCATACTACTTTGGGTGAGATTGTGACCTGCGCAAGCAGGTCACTGCCAAAAGGGCCAGTAGTATAGGGGTTTGTTGGCAAACCTTGCACACCGAACCTATGTCAGGACCCCTCAAGCCAAAAATACTCCCAAAGGAATCCCACCTATTTGTGATCATGATCATGCTATTCATTTGATTCCAGGAAGTGTTCCTCCAAACATTAGGCCTTATAGATATCCTTATTTCCAAAAGAGCGAAATTGAATGTATGATTGCAGAAATGTTAGAGGCTGGTATAATTCAACCTAGTGAAATTTCTTTCTCTACCCCAGTAGTATTGGTGCACAAGAAAGATGGATCATGGCGCATGTGTTCGGATTATAGGGAGCTCAATAAGCTCACTATTAAATATAAATTCCCATTCCTGTGATTGATGAATTATTGGATGAATTACATGGAGAAATTTATTTTACCAAGTTGGGTCTTCATTCAGGATATCATCAAATTAGAATGAAGAATGAAGATATTACGAAAACAACATTTCAAACTGATGAGGGTCATTATAAATTTTTGTTCATGCCTTTTGGGCTTACCAATGCACCTTCTACATTTCAAGGGTTAATGAATTCCATTTTCAAACCCTTCCTTTGAAAATTTGTGCTAGTATTTTTTGATGATATGCTAATCTACAATAGGTATTGGAAGGATCATGTTCAACATGTTGACAGGGTGCTCAAACTATTGGAGGAGAAACAATTATATGCAAAAACATCCAAATGTTACTTTGGAGTACAAGAGGTGGAATATCCGGGTCATATTGTATCTCACAAGGGTGTTAAGGTAGACCCTAACAAAATTAAAGCCATTAAGGAATGGAAAGTCCCCACTACCATAAAGCAGTTGCGCAGATTTCTCGGGTTAACAGGGTATTATTGCAAGTTTGTTAAGTATTATGGGAGAATAGCAACACCTCTAATGACATTATTGAAGAAATATGCATTTTCATGGACTCTTGAAGCAACTAAGGCCTTTGAACATCTTAAAGAGGCAATGTGCCTAACACCAGTCTTAGGTACACCAGACTTCATAAAAACCTTTATTGTGGAATGTGATGCCTCAGGAAATGGAATTGGTGCTCTTTTAATGAAAGAAGGAAGGCCTATTGCTTTTGAAAGTCGTTCAATCAAAGGAAAGTATTTACAAAAGGCTATTTATGAGAAGGAAATGTTGGCAATACTACAAGCACTAAAGAAATGGAGACCTTACCTAATGGGAAGACACTTCAAGGTAAAAACTGATCATGATAGTCTTAAACAATTTTTGGAAAAAAGACTATCTTCAGAAGAGCAGCAAAAATGGGTCACAAAGATGTTGGGTTATGACTTTGAAATCATCTACAAAAAAGGGAAGCTAAATGTTGTTGCAGATGCACTCTTAAGAAAGGATGAAGAGGTGGAAGCATTTCTTTGTGCCATTTCTATTATCCAACCAGATTGGATAACTGAAGTAAGGGATGAATGGAAGAAGGATGAAGAAGTGTGGACACTCATTCAAAAGTTGCAGCAAGATCCTAGTACATTTGATACATTTAGTTGGAAAAATGTTTCCTTATGGTACAAATATCGCTTATATATTTTCAAGAATTCCCAACTAAAACAAAAGATTCTTTTGGAATTGCACACTTCTCCTTTAGGAGGACACTCGGGATTTTTAAAAACTTACCATAGGGTGAAGAAATAATTTTTTTGGGATGGCCTTAAATCTGATATTCAAAATTTTGTGGCGAAATGTTTGGTTTTCTAAAAAAATAAAGTTGAGACAATTAAGACCTCGGGTCTTCTACAACCTTTATCCATTCCAAGTCAACGTTGGGAGGAGATTTCAATGGATTTTATCACAGGTTTACCTAATTTTGAAGGAAGGAGTGTCATTATGGTGGTAGTTCATAGAATTACCAATTATGCACACTTTTGTGCATTATCTCATCCATTTAAAGCAAGTATAGTTGCTATGGAATTTATGGAAACAATTCAAAAGCTACATGGAAACCCGAAGATTATTGTAAGTGACAAAGATCCCATTTTTACAGGAAATTTTTGGATGAAATTATTTTCTTGTTTGGGTACTCAACTAGCATATAGCTCATCTTATCATCTTCAATCCGATGGTCAAACAAAGATAGTGAATAAATGTTTGGAAGGATATATTTGTTATTTTGTATCTGATAAGCAAGCACAATGGGTCAAGTGGTTACCTCTCGCTGAATGGTGGTATAAAACTTCCCTCCATACTGCAGCAAAAATGACCCCATTTATGGCTCTTTATGGATATCATCCACCATCCATCACATCTTCTTTAAGGGAAAATTCTAGGTTTCAAGTAGTGGAGGATCACATTGAGCATCAACAAGAAGTTCTCCAACTCTTAAAGGATAACCTAAATTTGGCTCAAAATCGAATGAAACAACAGGCAGATCAACATCGCAATGAGAGAATTTTCGATGTGGGAGATTGGGTATTTTTATGGCTACAACCATACAAACAAATTTCCCTCAAGCAAGCTAAGAAGGATAATAAATTATCGCCAAAGTACTATGGTCCTTACAAGGTGTTACAAAAGATTGGTACTATGGCATACAAATTGGAGCTTCCTTCTTCTTCGTGAGTGCATCCAATTTTCCATGTTTCATGCTTAAAAAAGGTTATAGGGGACAAACTTCCAGTTCAAACAATATTTCCAGAACTTGATGAGGAAGGAGAAACAATATTGGAACCTGAAGCAGTCACGGAAACAAGAACTCGACAACTACAAAATCGATCAATTTTAGAGTATCTCATCAAATGGAAGAACTTACCCACTGAAGATTCTACATGGGAGGATGAGAATTTTATACAAGAGCACCCAGAGCTACTCAAGCGTTGAGAACAACACTTTTTTGAAGGAGAGGAGCATGTGAGGTCCCTATATTACTAGTATAGTCCCTTATTATTGTGAGTGTAACCCCATTATTCTTATTGTTGTACCCCTGTAACCCCCATTATTATTTTTCCCTTGCATTATTATTGTTAGGTCGTCTAGTATTACATTGTGGCCCCACTAGGATTACATTGTGGCCCCACTAGGATTACATTGTGGCCCCATGGACTCCTATATATAGAAAGGAGGTTTTGTCATTTGTATCATCCAAGAATTGTTCATTAATGTAATTTAATGGAGGTTTCCCCCTCAAAGTGGCTTTTTTTCTAAGGCGTTGATGTCTCATTTCTTCTATTTTTGGAGTTGGTTTCACAACAGAACTGCAGGATAACTTGGACATAGAAAGATATGTGATCTCCTACCTTGAGCAAGAGAAAAAAAACTAAATGACAAGAAAGTTCTCATGGAATTGGAGCTCTTAAAGGTAAAGAGGAAAAATACCAATTATTCCGATCAAGCCACCAGGAAAAGACCAAGAACAATAGGAATTGAGAAAGCATTTGAAAAACAGAAACTTCAGGCTCAAAGCCTCACTTTTGAGGAGAGGGTTGCACAAGAGATTGAGAATGAAAGAGAGGTTTGGCTTGATAGAGTGAACCTACACCTGGAGAAGCTCCTTCAAAATGCCAACAAGCACAAATACATGCTTATAAACATGGCCAATAAGTACAAGACAACGAATTAGATCAACAACATCAAAATCAAGCAGTTGAAGGACACATTGAAGGAAACATTAGACAAGAAAAAGGACAAGGGAAAACTTGAAATTATTGCTGATGCTTCCTTGATTGCTTAAGACACTTCATCAGCACTCTATCTAAAAAAATTTATAGTTTTTGGGCAAATTTTTGTAATTTTATGCATTTTGACAAATTTTCACTGAAATTCAGCACAATGAGCTTGTCAAAAGCGCAGTGCCTAGGGCGCTAAAATTTCTATAGGAGCCCCCAAATGCAAAATTTACACCACCATTAGATTCAGAAGGCCCTCTACATTCAATTTTTACTATTGGCACTACAAAATTGGACAATCTGGCAGGGCGAAATGGCCAAAAAACCCTAAAAAATCTACTTTCTACCCTTATTTTTAGTCTGGTGCTGCACTTTGGAGTAGTGTTGGGAGATTTCACTTTTCGATGCCTTCAAGTCATCATTTTCAGAAACCAAGGGAAATTTTAGAAACTAGACAGGAGAAGATTTCCAAAGAGCTATCATGAGCTCAATTTTGACTTCAAGAAGTCCCTCATATTTAGCCTTGAAGTTGGCGCTGCGCTCCTGCCAAAGGCGCTGCACTTTTGCTAGTTTCTTTATGTTTTCCAAAATTTCCAGATTTTCTCAGTTTGTTCAAAGAATTCATGAATTTTACTAATGTAATTTGATGATGTAAATGTAATTAAGCTAATTTTAGTTACTAGAGGGTAAATAAATTAGGTAAAACTGTATTTGTGGATGAATGAATCAGTTTCACCAAAGCTAGGGATGAGTTTGTTGACCTCCCTTATCTTTGGGTTTCCAGTTGAGCACTTTTTGGATCAGTTCGTCAAGTTAGGGATTCGACCCCTGAGCTAGGGAAGATCAGTTTTGGTCTATATTACTCATTTTTTTTCTCATAGCAAGGGTTGGATGTCGTTGTATTGATCAGAGAACATAATTGTATCAGACTTTTGGCAGGAATTTATTGACAAAGTTGCAACTATTTTGGTGGGATTCCTATGGTATTGTATTTTGACATAGTTTCTTCTTCTGTTCACATATGTGTGAATTTTTTTTACTTTCCATGATCATGTCATTTCCATAATGTGGTTGATTCTTAAGTGAGATAAGCAGAATTCATTTTTAATGCTCTGTTTTGGGAGAATCATCATAAAAGTGTTTCATTTCTTCAGTTTAAAAGGAATTCATGTATGTCATGCTCTTTTTAGCACATCACCAGACTAATTCACTTCATCAAACCTCCTTAAAGTGTTAAATTACCTACCTTCCTTGCCCCATCAGATGTCTGCAATTGTCGGTCCTTTTGCCCTGACCTAGTTTCCTCCTTAACCTAATTCACTCATCCAACACCCAAATCAACCAATCAAAACCGTAGAGCTACTATACCTAGCCTAAAAAAAAATTGATCCAACCCTCTTGGCTGTGATCACTTGGAGAGAGCCCTCTCCTGCCTAGTAGGGCTAGCTACTTGGCGAGAGGTTAGTTTGTGGTTACCTTTGCTGGTCTCTTCTTAGCCTTAGAGATCCGGTAGAGCGCTAAGAGCTTGAATTAATGATTTCAATCCAGATTATATCTTAATTTTGGAACATATACACAATGTATCACATTTTTCTTCCTTTGTGTATTTGTATGAGCATCGATGAATTTAAATTAATTAGTCATTGATACTTCTTCAATGATACTCTATTGTAGGAGGACAACCCACTTTCATGAGCAGGTATCATTCTATATTTTTAGTTATATAAGATTTCTAATCTAGTAAATAATTGTATGATTGTTTATATAAGCTCTAGTTCCATTCTCATTTTATGAAAATATAGTTAACCCTCTTGTGACTGATTCATGTTTGTAACAATTGTAGAATATAAATCAATTTAGTGACTTGTTGATTTAGATATGTTATCCTTAATTTCATTATTTCCTTAGAAATGGTATTTCAATCTGCTTGTGTCTAGTTCATGCTAATAATGGTTGTAGGATACATATTTGGCTGGGTGATATATTGATTCATTTCATGTTACAATTTTTTTCATTTTTTTAAGTTTTTAATTTTTTCATTCTTGGTTTATGCCCGGGACAATTGTAGAATATTAGTTCAAAATGGTGATTAGCTAATTAGATTTTATATTTACTATTACATTAATTTTAATGAATAAGTAATAAAGAGTAAATTACAATCAATAATTGTATATAAATCAATGTCTGATAAGGAATTATAACCTACACAAATAATGCATAATAGCCTTGAAAAAGATGGACTTGTCTTGGTTTGAAAATAAATCATGTTATTAGTTAATTATTTATTTAAGACAATTAATTTGTACCAACACCAACCACTCAAACTACTCCTACTAGATAATAAATAATTATATAGTGATTTTTAATTTAATAAAATTAAATTTATTTTTAAGAAGCTAGCTGAATTTACATATCTCTTCAATGGTATAGTTTCATCATTCTTCTTCTTTATGTTGATGATGTTGTCCTTATGACATGGAATCACTATGACCTCAATAATCATCTAAGAATCCTCAAGGACTTCTACTTTAGTATGGATATGAATATGGACATGGAAAAATGAATGTTATGATAATAAAATCCCATAATATCACTTATGACACTTTCATATATGAAAACAATAACTGGAGGAAGTCCCTTCACACAAATATAGTAGAATTGATATTCACCATAAGCTCATTTGGAACTATAGTGTTGAAAAAAGGATAAATGGAAAGTGGAAATATTATCATGGGATTTAAAACAAGTGTAAATTAGCATATATTAAATTTTGGTATAAGAAAAAAAATATATCATGTTTGATACCCTCATCATCCTTGTAATCTTATACAAATGTGAAGACTAGGAATGAAATTTCTCTATAGAATCATGAATAAAGATAAATACAATACAAAATATTTATAACTTGTAATCTTAATATTAAAATAAATACACTCTATCCTATCCTCCTCATAGAAGTGAGCCACTCCCGAATACAGTGCATGGCCATGGTTAGGTACTTATTGTACAAAAACAAAATAAACAACATAGATGGCAAAATACTCCCAAAAATTACTTCTAACTCTAGCCATAACCACAAGTGGATAAAGTGAGGAAGGCATCAAAAGGCCAAGTCTCGACTAATAATTGGAGGATATATGAAGATTTCATAATATAGGATATCAAAAATATTAAAATAGTATTACATCTAAATTTATAAAGAATTTATGGTGAAATAGAGAGCTAGAAAATAAAAGGAAGTTAAAATACTACAAGGAGGTGGCCAATCCTAATATAGAAGATCAAAAGTATCTTCTAGTTTTAACTAACACAAAGAAGAAAACCAACATTATTAAAACATGAACCAACCCCCATGAGCTACATAGTTGAACTATGCATTGGAAAATTCCCAAAACACCATAGGATGTAAGAATCTTTCATCCTTGTGACAAATTTAAAATGGATTTGTGGTGCAATAAAGAGTTAAAAAATAAAAAGAAGCTAAAATACTACAAGGAAGTAGTCAACCCTAATATAGAAAATAAAAAATATCTTTTAGTTTTGACTAACATAGAAATGAAAACCAAGATTGCTAAAATATGAACCAACCCCCACAAGCTACATAGTGAAACTAGCCATTGGACAATTCCCAAAACACCATGAGATACAAGAATCTTCCATCTTTGCGATAATAAGAGAGTTGAATATGAAAGACACTTTCTCCTAAAATACCCTATATACACCAAAATGAAATAATAATTTCAAAATGTCTATTACAATACTAACCTTCCTAACCTCCCAAATAATCAAAATATGATAATTTTAAAATTATTTTCTTCTTTCTTTTTAAATGTAATAATAAAATTCTAATCAATTATACAAAAACTAAAAAACTAACATGGAATTATTATGATAAATCAAACTAAACAAATTAAAACAAAATAATTATATAATTTCCTAAAAAAAAATTGAATTTATATAAATTTATTTCAATTTATGTTAATGTCATTAAATTTAAAAAACATATAATAAAAAAAATTACAACAATTATATATATAGAATACAATTATATATATAGAATGCTAGAAGAAAATGAAAACAACATTGAAATGAAAAGTAAAAAGATAAAATTTAAGATTTGGTATAGTAAATACACACTCAAATCACTATTCAATATTTCAAACCTTTTCTTTGCTCATGCCCCAAAGCATCATAACATTTAGAATGGGTGGGCTCATGTCCCAAAGAAGCATAATATTTAGAATGGGGTGGGCTCATGTGGTTGCTATCGTGTTACCGTTCATCTTAAATTTGGATGTATAACGACCTAATTCCTTGGGAGTCTTAAAATATAAATTTTGAAGGGATTCTCTATTGTTTAAGTACTTAACACTTTTAAAGTTATTGAATTATTAAATATTCGCTGCTTATTTAACATTTTGAAAAAAATAGTTGGTTTTTTTCCTTTTTAGGAATATAGTAATGTACATAAATTAATATTTGTAATAACATTTAAATTAATATTTTTTCCTGATGGGGTGAGGAACTAGGTACGACGTGGTAATGATAGTTAATATTTGGCAATCAGGTTGAGGACTGATTTCTTCGTCCTCTCACATTACCTTGTGTACAGGAGGGAGTAACATAATTCGTGTGAAATTTTTCATTTCCTCGATCAGCGTGGGAGGGAAAGCTCGACGTAGAATATGGCAGGCGTAGTTTGTGTTTCGTCTCATTGCATGCTATCAGTATTCAGCTCGTCGGAGTAGGAAATTTCGATGGTATATTGTGTAGGGGAGGTGCTGACCCCGGTGGTGGCGTTCCTCCTTTGGATTTTGGATTCGAAAACTGGTAACTTTCTTTTTCATAGGGTGGTATTTAGTGTTTATGTGCAAGTGTGGCATTTGGTTTCTAGAGGAGATGAGCTTTCAGAGTTTTTTGTGTGTATGCAAATTAGTTTCTTTGTACTACTGGTACTTTGGAAGCAGAAGTGGGCAGTGTCGAGGCTTCGTGGTTGGGCTTGGTGGCGGTTTTGTTGGTGGTTCTCCCTCCCCGACTTCTGGGTCTGTAATTGCGCTGCCTTGTTCTCCGATGTGAGACATTTCCATTTTCATGGGTGAAAGGATTGTGTCTCTGGGAGGTTGAAGCTTTTTATTGGTTCTGGTGTCCCAAGGAGGATTGTTCTCAGTGTGCATTGGGAAATTGGGTGTTTTCCTTAGACCTATTATTCCTAACATATCTAAATTATAGGCAAATTTTGTGTCTAGGTCAGTGGTGGAAAGACTTGTGGGGAGGTGGGTAAGTAGTGCTCGATTAGCGTCGAAACAAAGAGGTGTTGAAAATGCAACAAGATGATGGAGCTTAGTGAAATGAAGTCGCCTTCACTAAGTGGGCCCGCAGGCTATTTTTGGCGCAAAGTCTATTTTTAGACTATGTCTGTTTTTAGACATAGGGATCATGGTCTATGAGTTGCAAGATGCTATTTATGGATGATTGGTCGAGTTGGTAAAAATAGATGGACCTCTATTTTTAGACATTGGGCGGTTTCTATTTTTAGATTGCCGGGCTAAAAATAGAACAGTTAAATATTATTAACCCTTAATAATATTTAGACTATAAGCATTATCTTATCCTCTTGGAGCACTTCAGTTTGATGCTTGGATGTGGCACATGCAACTGACATAAGGAAATACGCTTTTCCTAAGGGTTAGTTGAGCTATTGCATGGTTGACTTCAGTTAGAACTCATGTGGCAGAGTTTGGTGGAGTTGATATATCATTGGTGGATTTGTGTTCTGTTAACTTAGTTGAACTAGTTGTATTTAGTCTAACTGAAAAATACACTATTGATGAGTGGTGTGAATTAATTAATAATTAATTCACTAATTATTAACTCATAATTCAACTAATGAACACATCAGTTAACTGCAATGCATGGATAGTTCAGTGGAGACCAGTGTTAGAGGTGGGTGAAAGGGTGTGTGTGACTATTAGTTGTGACCATGATTGTGCATGAGATTTGCACACCAATTGATGGAGATTTCCAATGAGGATTGTGCAGTTGGAGCTAATGGGATTCGAACTTGGATCTTACTCATTACTCACTTGGATTGCGCAGTAGAGGTAGGCAGACTTGTGGAAGAGATTTGAACCCCTGACTTGTTCAAATCTCATATAGTTTGTGTAACTTCCAGAGATAGTACTGAGTACTTGTGAGGAGTATTGTGCTATGTATTGTTACATGTTCTCCATCATTATAATATACAGATAGTTGGGGGTTTTCAGCTATTGCTTTCCCCATTACATCATGTGTTGATATGTGTGCTTGATTATGTTTTAATGTGCGCATGCGACTGCTTCTATTTCCGCAAATTGATGATCAACTGTAGAAGAGGTTATGTATTATGCATGAAGCTCAAATAGTGTGTAATCAGGATAATCTCGTTGAATAATTCATCTATTATTTAAATTTCTACATGGTATCGGAGCGAGAATTGATCATCGGATCTATTACAGTGATTACAATTTATTTCGGTAGACAGAGTCTGTAAGCGGGCCAGGTAGCCTCTGGATCCATCCTTTCTTTGAAAGGTGATATATCCAAAGAAATGCGTATTCCGCGCAAATCTGTGCTAGAAATAATTTGTTCTCACAGATCCAGAAGCAGCTGAGTTTTGAGCTTGGAATTCGAATTTGCAGTAGAATTTGGAATTCGAATTTGCAGTAGTTTTCTTGGTGCCAAAGTTGAAATGTCTTTCAAAAGATTGCGACTGGAATATGCCCTTGAGGGCAGTTCGAATTATGTTGCATGGAAGGACCGGATGGAGGCGGTGTTAGATGATAACGGGCTGAAGGAGTTCATAGAAGCTGAGATCCCAAAGCCTACTGATGCCGCTCAAGTTGAGGCTTGGCAAAAGAAGATGGCGAAATGTCGAAGAATTATGTTGGAGGGCGTGAAGGATCACATTGTATCCAGCATGCATGGAAAAGCTTCTCCATACTTGATGTGGAAAGTGTTGACATATTTATTCCAGAGCAAGAGCGACCAGAGGAAGTTGGTGCTCAAGGATAAACTCAGACATATTAAGATGGAGAAAGGCGACAGTATGCCGAAGTATCTCACGAAGTTCATCCAATGCAGGGATGAGCTGGGAAGTGTGGGGGTGGCTGTCGATGATGAGGAATTGGTGAGCTTGGCTCTCCTTGGTCTTCCGAAGAGTTGGCATGCCTATTAGGATTCTGTCAATGGTCGAGAGAAATTGCCAGGATGGGAGCGACTTTGGTTGGATCTTGTGCAAGAGGAGATAAGGTGGAATACCAAAGACGGATCTTCATCAAAGGCATATGATGAAGAAAATTACGCTTTGGCTGCTAAAGCAAAGAAGGGGAAGAGCAAGAAAGCTTCTCATTCTGGTGCGAAAGGCAAGAAGCAGGACATGTCCAAGGTGAAGTGTTTTCACTGTCACCAACACGGACATTATGCCACAAATTGTCCGCAGAAGAAGAAAAATAAGTAGGCCGGTCGGATCTGCGTACCGAGAGGCCTTAGCCTCGGCAGCTTGAGTCGATTTTTCTTATCGCATGCTTCGTCTCAAGTGTGATGGGATTCGCATGGTTCTTGGACAAGCAGTGCCTTTTTCACATGATCGGAGATCGAGACTGGCTGTGACCCAGATGAGAAAGATCTTGGAGTGCACATCGAGATGGGCGATGATGGTAGATACAGTGCGACCACTATCGGTACCATTTCCTTTGAGAGGGAGTCTTTTAAACCCTTCGTGTTGAAGGAAGTGATGCATGTTCCAGGATTGAAGAAGAATCTGATCTCTGTGGCGATGTTAGAAGACAAGGGGTACGATGTTCTCTTCAGCAAAGGAAAGGCTTTCCTGCGCAGTAAGACAACTGGAGAAACCCGAAAGATAGGGGTTCGAGTCAAGAACCTTTATTAGTTGCAAGTGGATGGCTGTACAGCAATGGCATGCAAGGCGGGAGGAGTGGTGAGCCGGGATGATGGCGAGCTGTGGCACCGGAGATTGGGCTACCTTCACCATGGAGCTTTGAAGATAATGTAGCAAATTTCTATTGGGCTTCCTAAGGGTACTCTTGCGCAGTCAGATCAGTGCAAGGGGTGTACCTTGCGAAAATTTGTGAAAGCCACCATTCACGAGAAGGATAGTCGCACCACAAAGATCCTTGAGAGAATTCACACAAACGTGTGTGGACCTTTCTCAGTAGCTTCAACAGCAAAGCACAAGTACTATGTGATCTTTGTTGATGATTTTTCTCGGAAGTGTTGGATCTTCTTCATGCAGAAGAAGAGCGATACATACTCAAAGTTCTATGAGTTCAAGGCGCTGGTTGAGAAGGAATCGGGGAAGCATGTGAAGGCTCTTAGGAGCGACAATGGTGGTGAATTCATCTCTACTGAATTCAAGGACTTTTGCAGCGCAGAAGGGATTCAGAGAGAGCTCATTGCACCTCATAACCCACAGCAGAATGGGGTTGCCGAGCTTTAAGAACAGAACGATCGTGGGTGTTGCATGGGCGATGTTGCATGATCAGGGCCTACCCCTTCACTTGTGGGCTGAGGCATGCAATACTGCAGTATATGTGCATAACCGTTGTCCTCACAAGATACTTGGCATGAGTACACCGGAGGAGGCATTTTTTGGTAAGAGACCTGATATTTCCCATTTGAGGATTTTTGGTTCACCTGTCTACTTGCATGTGACGAAGGATGCCAGAAATAAGTTGGATCCGACTGCAGAGGTTGGAATATTTGTGGGGTACACTGATACACCCCACAACTATCATGCGTATTTTCCAGACAGTCGCAAGACTGTTGTGCGACGGGATATCAAATTTCAGGAGGAGAAAGCCATGAAGTGTTCGCTTGAGAGGGAGCCACACTTGCATGCAGATGAGGAGCTATTAGTTCCTAAGGATGAGCTTCCGGATGTGGATCAGCCATAAGAGGAAGTTCATGGAGTGGAAGAAACCACTCATGCGGCGCCAACCATCAGAGGGCGCAAGCGCACTACAAAAGCTGAGCGACTGGCTCAAGATGCAGAGAAGATTGTAGGACCACCTATAGCACAACGCAGACAGAGACAGTCACCGGATCGGTACACTGGATACATGGCTCTTGTGAGAAAATGTGTCGTGACAGAGCCATCCTCTTTCGAGGAAGCTGTGGAGGACCCCGCATGGGTAGATGCCATGGTGGAAGAGTATGATTCAATTTTCAGAAATAGTGCATGGGAGATTGTCCCAAGACCGGAAGGGAAATCAGTGGTGGGTTCGCGATGGATCTACAAAGTGAAGCAGGTGGCTGACGGGAGTGTGGAGAAGTACAAGGCAAAATTTGTTGTCCGAGGCTTCTCACAGATAGAGGGGATCGATTATGAGGAGACTTTTGCACCTGTCGTAAGGTACTCTTCCATACGGACGATCCTAGCTCTCTCAACGCAGATGGGTTGGCACATCCATCAGATGGATGTGAAGACTACGTTCCTCAACAGAGTCATTGAGGAGGAGGTGTACATAGAGCAGCCCGAAGGTTTCAAGATCTTCAGCAGTGAGTCGCATGTGTGCAGACTCAAGAGAGCATTGTATGGGTTGAAACAAGCACCTCGTGCTTGGTACACACGGATAGACAGTTATTTCACCGGACTTGGATTCTCCAAGAGTGAGGCGGATCCTAACCTATACTAGATTGTGGTGGAGGGTAATTTGCTGATCATTTTACTTTATGTAGATGATTTGATTTTGACGGGTGATGAGCTGTTGATACTTTCATGCAAGGAGGATCTTGCTAGAGAGTTTGAGATGAAGGACTTGGGCCTCCTTCATTATTTCCTGGGATTGGAAATTTGGTAGCGCAGTGATGGACTATTTGTTTCTCAGGGTAAGTATGCCCGGGAAATACTGGAGAAGTTCAACATGCATGGCTGCAAGCTTGTTGATACTCCTCTTCCTGGAGGTTGGAGTAAGGAGGATGCTACTTCAGCGGAGGTATTGGATGCCACTTTTTATCGACAGTTGGTGGGGTTGCTTATGTATCTGGTCAATACACAACCCGATATATGCTATGCTGTTAACCAGCTTTCGCAAGCTACGGTTAAGCCTAACAAGCTCTTCTGGAAGGCAGGCAAGCATGTATTATGTTATCTTAGAGGCACATCGGGATATGGCTTGTGGTACAGACAAGAGGATGAGGTGAAGCTTTGTGGCTTCACGGATGCAGATTGGGCAGGGAGCCCAACGGACAGAAAGAGCACATCTGGAGGGATCTTCAGTATCAGGTCGACAGCAGTTTCTTGGTACAGCAGGAAGCAGAGATCCGTGGCACTCAGTTCAGCAGAGGCTGAGTATATGGCAGCAAGCTTGGCTACATGCGAGGCCATATGGATGAGGAAGATTCTGGTCGGGTTGTTCGGGTCACACTTGGAGCCTACTGTGATTTATTGTGATAACCAGAGTTGCATTAAACTCTCGGCTAATCTAGTATTTCATGATAGATCCAAACACATCGACATCAGGTACCATCATATCAGAGATTGTGTGCAGCGAAGAATCATGTTACTTTCATACATTCCCAAGGAGGATCAGGATGCTGATATCTTGACGAAGGCGCTCACCAGGAGCAAATTCGAATACCACAGATGTAGGATAGGGGTTGTAGATAATCCATATCTTGTTGAGAAGGAGTGTTGAAAATGCAACAAGATGATGGAGCTTAGTGAAAATAAGTCGCCTTCACTAAGTGGGCCCACAGGCTATTTTTGGCGCAAAGTCTATTTTTAGACTATGTCTATTTTTAGACATATGGATCATGGTCTATGAGTTGCAGGATGTTATTTATGGATGATTGGTCGAGTTGGTAAAAATAGATGGACCTATATTTTTAGACATTGGGCGGAATCTATTTTTAGACTGTCGGGCTAAAAATAGAACAGTCAAATATTATTAACCCTTAATAATATTTAGACTATAAACATTATCTTATCCTCTTGGAGCACTTCAGTTTGATGCTTGGATGTGGCACATGCAGCTGACAGAAGGAATTACGCTATTCCTAAGGGTTAGCTGAGCTATTGCATGGTTGACTTCAGTTAGAACTCATGTGGCAGAGTTTGGTGGAGTTGATGAGACAGTTGGTGGAGTTGTGTTCGGTTTAACTTAGTTGAACTAGTTGTATTTAGTCTAACTTAAAAATACACTAGTGATGAGTGGTGTGAATTAATTATTAATTAATTCACTAATTATTAACTCATAAATCAACTAAAGAACACATCAGTTAACTGCAATTCATGGACAGTTCAGTGGAGACCAGTGTTAGAGGTGGGTGAAAGGGTGTGATTGACTATCAGTTGTGACCATGATTGTGCATGAGATTTGCACACACATTGATGGAGATTGCCAATGAGGATTGCATAGTTGAAGCTAGTGGGATTCAAACTTGGATCTCATTCATTACTCACTTGGATTGCGCAGTAGAGGCAGGCAGACTTGTGGAAGAGATTTGAACCCCTGACTTGTTCAAATCTCATATATTTTGTGTGTAGCTTTTGGAGATAGTACTGAGTACTTGTGAGGAGTATTGTGCTATGTATTGTTACATGTTCTCCATCATTATAATATACAGATAGTTGGGGGTTTTCAGCTATTGCTTTCCCCATTACATCCTGTGTTGATATGTGTGCTTGATTATGTTTTAATGAGTGCATGCGACTGCTTTCTATTTCCGCATATTGATGATCAATTGTAGAAGAGGTTATGTATTATGCATGAAGCTTAAATAGTGTGTAATCAGGATAATCTTGGTGAATGATTCAGCAAATTATTCAAATTTCTACAAGAGGGTGGCGAGAGTACTCAGCCCCATCGGGGTGGCTGGCATTTGTAGATTCTGGTGTGGGAAGTCCTACTAGAGTGGGAAGGGCAAGTCATGTAGGCTTCCAATGTTGTTTGTATCCCTGTTAATTTCTCAAATAAAACTGGCATCGGTCCCATGAACATGCACTCAACCCTGCGTGGAGGATGGTCCTCCTTCCTTGTGAGGCCTAGCTTAGCTGGACGAGGTGTTCGAGAGGCTTAATTGCAGACAATGGCTTTGGAAGTGGAGACTACAGGGGCTTGTTCGGGTGGAAATATGGTAGGGTGCTCGAGGTGGGTGGCGTCTGGTGGCGTTTAGTGTGCATGGTGGTCGTGGTCATGGTGGTTTGGTGAATAGACGTGGGGGACGCACACAAAAACTTCAACAGGTGGGGGAGGCGAGGCGACATGGCAACACGTGTGCCTGACAATGGAGTGCATGTCGTGCGATGCATGGTTCGAGGGAAATTCATCCATGTTGTATGGAGAATTGCAAAGAGTTGATTGGGCCCTTGTAGGAGTGGTTAGAAAAAACGGATTGGATCCGCTGGGAGAAACATGCTGAACTCATAGCTACTTTGAACAAGATGCACTACTTTTAGTGCCATGTTCAAGAACGAGTTGTGGTAGACTGTAGTTTGGTGAGGACAAAACTTGTTAACGGAGAAGGTGGAGAAGTTGGAGTCCTGGATGGCTCACTTTGAGGAGCATGTCCAATGCTCTTTTCTCCCTCTGACTCCTCCTGGTACAACCCTTGACAACCCGACCTAAATTATGTCGGATGACTAGCATGGTTATAGGTGTTATGTTTGTGTTATGTGTTTTCTAGTGCATTTAGCCTTCTCGATTATGGATGATGTCTTTAGTTTCTTTTTTGTTTTTTTGTCACATGCTACATGCAATGATCAACAAACTTGGTCGGGGTGAGACCACCTACATTTTGCTTATAATGTACTTATTTTCTGAAGAATGAATAGATCATTGACTTACAAAAAAATTTGATTAAATTAATATTTGTATATATTTTATATATAAATTAAGAATATGAAAACTTATTATAATTTCATTTTAAAAAATAATCATTGTTAAATACTATATTTGTACTTGATTTATAATCATCATTTAAGAAAAACCACATTATATAAAATAATTTATGGATAATTTAAAAGACATATACTTTCATTTTTATCAATCATTTCTATGTTTTGGGCCATTAACTTATTTTTTTTGGTGTTCAAAGAAAATAAATATTTAACCAAATATAAGTAATTTTAAATCTTATTTTAAGATTAAAATAATTTTAACTAAACTATTATCAAACAAAATTAATATTCCTTAAAATCTTCACTAAAATTATCTAAAATAAAAATATAATTTTACTTTTAATTAACCTACCTAAATACTATTCCAATTATAATCTTGTTTTTGGGATTAAAATGGACTCTCCCAAACACAACCTAAAAAGATTATTAAATATAAAACCTAAACAATGATTAGGTGGGAAATTTTTTATTAAACATAAAACTTTCAAAACCGATAAGATTTAACCAAAATTTATTAAACTAATGAGACATATATGACTCCTCATACTTTGGTAAACCATCCATCTTAGAATTAAACTAACTAATTAATTAAGAATATCAACCCCACATCAAGTCTATACTTAATTAGCATCTTCAACCTCTCATCTAAAGTGAACATTAACTTTATAGGTAGGATCATGTTTGTAGTGTATTTGGAAATATATGCGACCCACTACTACCATACTTTTCTTTTTTATATGCCACATCATATGCTACATCAAAGTCACACCATAATGTCGTTGCTATTTGTTGACTATTTTTCCTTTACATCTTTGAAATTCAAACCAAGCCAAAAAGACAAAACAAACAAATTCTAAATTAAGCCTCATCACCTGCTCCATGATAAGGAAGTGGAATGGGTATGGGTTTAAAATGGATATGGAGAGCAAGTGGAATGTATGAGAAAAATAAAAACCAAATTTTAATTCAAAATGATATAAAATAATATACTCACATGTCATAGTTGGAATGATGATAGGTATATAAAAGAGTGTACTCACATGTCATAGTTGGAATACTGATAGATATCTCCAAGAAGAAATTCGTTTGCTATAATTATCTGAATAAAGCTTATAACAAATGTGTTTGCTATAATTAAACGAAAGTCGATTTATGTGGGGACCTAAGATTCAAGAACTCTTAACTTAATCTTGAAGTTAAGGGGCTATGCAAGTTAGTTGGATAAAGTTGAGCTATATAGAAAAATGTGCTTGATGTTCATAATCCAAAAACTAAAAAAAAATGGCGATATCATGACTAATTTTAATAAAACTCTAGATAACCACTTTGACCAAGGAATTTTTGTTGGAAAATTTAAAAGAGACAGAAGAGATATGAATTCCTAATGCAAGGCCAAACTCATTTTGTTAAGAGGGAACCATGGTAGGGAATTTCTTTAGTAGTAGTCAAAATTATAGAAATTTATTGGAAAGCGAGGTCATAACTTTGTGTATATAAAAAATTCCCCCATTTTCTCTATTTGTGGTTTGCAACCATTGTCTTTTCAATGGTATTATTTTATTATCAAACACAAAGCTTTGAATCCTTGTGTAGGAAATTATTTAAGGCATGGATGCTTGGTATATTTCAATAAGGGAATTTATGTTCAATTATTTAGAAGAAAACAAATAATCTATGGTAAAGCTCATTTTGATATCCAAGGAAATAGGAAATACTAATAAGTGTTGCATTGCATGCATTCTTCCATATGTTTTTCTTAATATTGAAAGAGTAATGTATGTAAATTGGCATGTGGATGGGTATATAGGGAAAATTAGGTTAAGTAAGTCATGAAGGTCGATCTCAAGCATGTTATTGGGCTTTTTAGTTATGAATGATTAGTTCAAAAGTCTGTTATCTTGCCTCCTACTATAGAGATCCAAAGACAAAAGATTGAATCTTCCTTATTCTTATTTACATCCTATAAAAACACACGGGTTAAACCCTCATTTGAATGATTATATTTCCAACTCCCATTATCTTTGGAACCCATTTTTTAAAGGACTATAAAATACATTGTAGAGGGATCATTACAATATCCATCATCATCCAAACACATCATAAGCTATAAAAATCATAATGTGAATGAATTAGATACCTCCATCAAAGGCCCATTAGCATAAATCAAAGTGGCACTATGAGGTATTGTTTAAGAAGTCCAAGTTCCAATAGAATGGAAGGAAACATTTCATGTGAAGGAGACATGAGGGCCATCAAAAAAAAGTACAGAGACCTACCTTAGAATTAATATTAGAGTTTGACCCTAATAAACCATTATGCTATTAGGAGGGGTACTTAGAGAACCTCTTGGGAATAATTATCATGTTATATTGGGAGTTATATGTGGTCATAGAATGACCTTTTTTTTCAAAGGGACAAAGTCAACAAAATTTCTATTGATAAAAAGTTGTTTACATATGCATAATTCTTCAAGATATACCCCATATATGATATATTCTTATAACAAGTTTAAGTATGTACTTCATAGTAATAAAATACAACCACATACATTACTCTGTGTAGTGTCTATGCACATCCAAAAATACATAGTCCATATTTTTTATGACCTGTCACAAAAAGTATTCTATCATGTTGAAATATTATGTTGTGCAACATCACCTTAATCACATAAAAACTACTAATAGAAATACCAGATGAAACATATTTTACTAAAATTGTCTAAGTAATAGGTATTTTCCCCACTCTCAGAAGAGAATGAAACATATTTTACTAGAAGTGTCTAAGTAATAGGTATTTTCCCCACTCTAAGAAGAGAATAATTGTAGAAAGAAAAGAAAGTGATCTCCCCATAAAGTTTGTTGCACTCCTACTTGGATAAATCATTGACTACGACATTCTACTCCCTATAAATATGATCAAATGTTGATCCTTAAAAAATACCAATCAACATTTTAATACATTTCATTCAATTTATAATCATGGGAGGTGAAAAAGTAGTTTTCATCAACCCCCAATCGATCGCCACTTTAGAGTCTCCATAGATATCCATAGTCTAGATGGAAAACTATTTTTCACAAAAAAGAACCTCCCAAAGAGAGATGATATCATCTCGGGTATTGGAACGTGCTGCATTATTCCAACAAAAGTTATAATAAGTACTTGGCTCTAAGACTATATATGCCCCATGCCATAAGTATTATTGTGTCTGCCCCATCAAAGAAACCAACTGGATATCTACACCATCTATCCATTAATTGTATACATCTCAGAGATCCCTTCTTCGATATAGGTCCAATTTCATTGTAGAATGCAACAATATTCATACTATTCATTATGTCTGCTGAAAAACACTCAAATGTAAAAGCATTCTAACACCTCTATATGCCCTAGAATATGTAAAAACGGAGAGTGATTTTTTTTATAATTCAATAACCCTTCCAATAAACAAGCCTCCATAAAAGTATGATTCCCCTAAGAAGTAATAGGAAGAAAATGCAATACACCAAACCAGATGGAAGTCACAAAAGGAAAATCAAGGAAAAGGTGTAACACATCTTCAAGATCAGAATTACACATGACACATCTTTGAGGTCCTATGTAGCCTCTCTTACATAAGTTGTCCCATGTTAAAATTATGTTTTTCCACACCAACCAACTGAAAATTTTGAGTTTGATGGGGAGGTTCCACACCCATATTTTTCAGTACTAGCATTGTTACCCAAAAGAATGTTGTGCAGGAGATATTTAACTATATTCCTCCTTTACCATGATCTGACCTTATATAGATGTGTCGTCCCATGAGAGGATATCATCGCTTTATGTCAAAGTGATACACACTAAGAATAAGTTATGAACATACTTTTCCCAAGTTACTACTAGATCACCATATAAACAAATCTCCCATGCTTGATTCTAGGATGGCGTTGTTGTGATGGGATCATGAGAAACATAAACGAATATAGATAAGAAGTGAAGTAGGAAAATGATGATCCCCATTTTAACATTTAATGGGATCCAAACCAATCTCCACCTATGTGATTGTTCCAATCTCCCACCATAAATTCCATATCATCCAATGGTTAATTTTCATCATATTGTTCCATATATATGAAATTGAGTATGGAACTTGAGCCCCTTCTTTAATCCACATCAAGAATGATTGTTTTTTTAGGTACTTTTCTTTGATGATAATTTGATATATACCATTACCATTTAAGGCCCACCATAAGATCTTTACCAGTAAAGGAAATACAATTTTTTTTGTATTTTTTATACCCCATCCTCCTTCCGTGGAGATATGTACTCCTTACACACAATATGGAAAATTTTGGCTTCCCCAGACCCTTCCCATATAAATATTATTACGTAATAATTTATTCGCTTAATGATATTATTTGGCATCATATAAATATGCATTAGTTAGATGAAGATACTTTGCATAATCGATTGAACCAATACCATTCCTCCTCCCATAGTTAGCCATTTCTGAGACCAGTGTTACACCATTTTTTGGTCATCTAACTCTTCATCATTAGATGGACCCAAGTACACCATGTAAGACCAGTTTTACCCCAAGTAAAACTGCTTTCACTATGTTAATTAGGAAACCTCAAAAGGAATAATTAATTAAACCATAATTTAATTATTATTCCCAGTCATGTTTAACCCAAAAACAAAGAAATTAATGAGATAAACCCATAGTTATCTTATTATTTTCTAGAAATAATTATTTAAATAATATTCCTTGTTAAATATGACCAAATCAACCACCATTAATCAACTAAATCATTATTTATTTGATTATATCCCAACCACTTCCTTAAAAAGATAAATAACTCATTTATTTATTTATTTTTCACTAATCAAGGGATTTGACCCAAGTCAAACACCCTTTCCCTCCAACAAATAATAATAAAATATTCCATAGAGGTGGATCTAGATTTGGTTAACATTATTTTAATCATGCACCAAGATCTAGAATGACCCAATATTTTGTTATAAATAGGAGGGTTTTCCCTTCATTCTTCACCTTTTGTTGCATACTAGATCACTCTGGATCTATACACTCGGTCTCATTTTCTGCCATTGTTGCTCCCATTGAGCTCTACCTTCTACATTGGGTTTTCTACATCTACAAGAGAGAGAAAGCTTAGATCTAAAGTGCTGAGGACTACAAAGAACCCATCCCATTGAGGAGATCCGGATACACCTTCTTGTTTCCTCCCAGGTGCCCTGTAATATAAAAATTCATTCAAAAATCGTGTTCTTGTCTTGTCTGTTGGATGCATGGAGCAAACTCTTTACTTTACTGCTTAATGTCTTTCCATTTATAGATCTGTTTGTTGCAGCACTTTAACTACTAATTGCAGATCCGAAGATGTTTTGCAGCCTTTATTGTTGTTAGGGCTATTAGTTATGCGTAGCTAAAGTGGTTCTTTTTCGTACGCTTCGACAAAGAATTCATACTAACAAATGGCGACTCCACACGGGTTTTAAATTACGACCGCTGTCGTTTTTCATATTCCCGCATATCCAGCTACTTCAGGCCCTAGGGCTTCTTTTTTAGCTGCTTAGTTTTTCTCTTTTCATGTCATTTTTCTCACATAAAACCCTAAAACCCTAAAATTTCTAACTTCCGTGTGTTTCTGGCCCTATTGCGCAGGTAAGCGACACCAGCCGCACCTGAGACGGCAATTTTTCAGAAAATCTGCCGCCGAAACAGCCGGAACGGGGGGGTCGCACCTTGGCCCAAACTGCGACTCCGGACGCACTTTTCACCGTAACCGCGACCTCGAACCAAAATCGTGGCCGAACCTCGCGACCGCTTTTTTCCAAGATTTTTTTCCGTAATTTTTCCTCGGGTTCCGCCGTAGCCTCTCGCTGTGGTTTTTCTGTACCCTCTCGTCCCCCCCCCCCCCCCCCCCGCCTCGACCAAGATCTGATCTGTTTTTACTCATCTAAGTGGGAACCCAGCCCCTTAGGGCTTTAGTACCCTCCACTTTTTGTGGAAGAGTTTCAGTTGTTTCAGCCGTCGGTTTCAGAGCTTCAGCCCTTTCTTTTTCCAGATCTGTGACCTCACTTCCAGATCCATCGAAATCAGCCTTTTTTCCTTTCAAATCACCTCTTGTCGTTTTGTTTGGACCTCCCCTAAAGGCCTCTGCCTTGCCCCTCCCGGCTTTTTGCTGATTTCCCTTTTTTTCCAGCCACCTTGCCCCTGTCTCTTGGCTGTGATCTGCACCCCTTATCTGCAGCTTTATCCTCCGGATCTCTGTCCCCTTTGACCCTAGATCTGTTGAGCTTCGTTTGTGTGTGTTTCCATATTTCTTCCCTTTCTTTTCAGCATAGTTTTGAGAGACCCACTTTCTTGGGTTTGATAGATGCATATGTAGCTGTTATTTTTCTGTTATTTCAGCATTTTTATTCTGTTCTCTGTAGGTTTATTTTCAGCTACGTTGCACACTTTTTTGCTCTCAACAACGGTAAGGGTTTAAAAATTAAAATTAACGCACACCACACACTGACCTTAAGTGAAGAAGCGCCTGGTTTACACCGCCTGGCAAAGACTCTAAAATCAATCATCACTGCACCTTATCTGCCCTTGACCTTCTTGATTTTGTCCCTTTCTGCCCTTGTCGGTTTCCTTCTTCCTGTCATCATCGCGCCCCCAAGGCGCCTTTCCCGGAGACTTCTTGGCCTTCATCCTCAGTTCCCGGTTGATCGACCTGCTCCGCACCGTCGTCGTCGAGCCAGTCCACCTTCGAGTCCGCACTCCGACTCCTCTCCTGATTTCTCAGGTCCCCCTTCTCCTCCCGGTTCTCCCCCTTTTACCTTCACCATGTCTGGATCAGGGCCTAATGCTAGCGGCCCCAATACCGGTCCTACTTCTAGCAGAACCGTCACAACCACTACTCCGGCCACCCCTGTGCTGCCGTACATTGCAGGCCTCAGCCTCCCCGATTTCCATCAGTTGATTAACGACCCCATTCACCCCATTCACCACAATGCTACCCGGCCCACTATGCCCACCAAGTTACCCTCTGATATCCCTAAGTTCGAGGGCCTTAATGGCGAAGACCCAACCAATCACGTCCGGTCTTTCCACATGTGGTGTCCCTCCAACTCCATTACCGATGACTCCATCCGTCTTCGTTTGTTCCAACGCACGCTTACCGGCGAAGCTTCTAAATGGTATGTCGAACAGGCCACTTCCTCCCATACCACGTTCGGGACTCTTGCCCAAGCCTTCTTGTCGTACTTCCAGCTCCCTCTCCGATACGACACTGGTACGGAGCTCTTGACTTCATTTAAGCAATCCTCTTCCACACACCTTTCTGCCCATGTTCAGGAATGGCGACGAAGACGGAGCTTATGTCGAGCCCCTCCCTTTGAAGATCGGGTTTACATGGACTGGTTCCTTCGCACCCTCCCATCTCCCATCGGCAAAGATGTCGCCTCTCACTTTCCTCAATCTGAAGAAGCCGCCCTCCAAATAGCTTTAAAATATGACCCGATCTACGCTCAATCTGGTTATGTTCATACCGTTCTCCCTGACATCCCCAGGCCCGGTGGCGCTAACGCCCCGGGGGCATCTCATTCCGCTGACGGTATTGTTGGATATCTTTCCCACCCCTCTGCTCACCCTCCTATGAGCCATGGCCTCCCTCAGGGAGGGGCCAGCACCTCTAGCACTCTGCCCCCTCCCGGCAACATGTATCCAGGATACGGCATGCCTCCTCCTTTTGCCCAACCTCCTGCTTACCTCAATGCTGCCCAACCCAACCCTTACTTTTATCTGCAGCCTGGTGCGCCAGCTCCTCCAGCATATGCGCTTCCGCCTCCCTTGCCTCCTCACCACCTGCAACAGCCCTTACAACCCCCTCCAGGGCAAGTATTTGCGCAGCAGGGTGCGTTTAATCCCCCTTCTTCTCAAAGAAGGCGGAGAGGCAACCAGAACCCATCTGCCCCCGGTAATCGAGGTCCCAATTCTGGTCCGGACCCTAACACTAGCAACCAGCCTCAGGGCATTCCGCCCAGGCCGGACAGGCCGCTTCGCACAAACAAGCCCTGTTCGTGTTGCGGTGTTTACGGTCACTACACTCACGATTGTCCTCTCTTACCCCAGATGCGACATATGTGGGAGTCTCAAGCCACATTGCGCGGACAACACGCCTCCCCTCATGCTCCTCCTAATGTGGCCACCACCCAGCCAGCTGTGTTCACTGATCCTTTCCCTCAGCAGGGATTCGTGGCTACCCAACCCTCTGACAGCCATGCAGCCGCACCCTCGTCCATTTCTGGTTCCTCTGATTACCAGATCCTTATGATGCGCTCCGATCCTTCCCCTTCCGTCGCTCCTGCTGACAACCAAATGATTGTTTTTGACGCCACCCAATCGGACCATCCCCCTCTTCCTCCTTCCGTTGCTTTCCAACTCCCTGTCAAAATCCGGAATGCCACGGTATCCCGGTGTATAATTGATGAGGGGGCATCCACCTGTGTGATGTCCGCTTCCGTTTGGAAGCAACTCAGATCCCCCGAGCTGGCCCCTTCCACGATCACCCTTCGAGTGTGGGACGGTCATGCCTCCCAGCCTATTGGCCTGTTTCATAACTGTCCCATCACCCTCGCCGGTAAGACCGTTTGCGTTGATGTCGAAGTCATTGACGCCCCTCTAGACTACAACATTCTATTGGGGCGAAGCTACACCTATGCCATGTCTGTTGTCCCCTCCGCGGTCTTCCGCAAGATGTCTTTTCCACATAATGGGAAGATAGTCACCATTGACCAGCTATCTTATCACGAGCCGCCGTCTCCGACCCCCTCCGAGACGACCATCTCTTCCGTAGCCAACAAGCAAACCGTCGATTCCTTGACCAGTGTCTCCCCCGACGTCTATAAAGATTCTACCCTGCTTGGTACTTTCCCTCGCCTTCCCCCCCCTCCTGTTATCGATCCCAGCTTGTCGAATGATTGCATGATGCAATCGTCTCAGGCCACCCATAAGCGGCCTGCCTCGGCTAGTCCGCAACCTCCTCCCCGCCCTCCGCGACCCGCTTCTAGCCATTCATCTCAGCCAGCCGGACCTTCTCCTTCTGGCCCTCCCCCCACAGCTGGTATCCCCGAACCTCTTCATCCTCCCGTCTCGGTTCCCCCTGGCCTTTCCCATCTCAGAGCCGTACCTCCTGGTCATTACCCCGCTGGACAGATCCCCTTCTTGGCTCCCCCTCCTGGAGTATTTTCTGTCCCCGTCATGGCCACCCTCTCTCTCCCTAACTTGACCTTGGGCATTCCGGTCTGGTACCTTGACCCCCCAGCCGCCACCCCCCCTGGTCTCCCCAAACCTTATATGGCCTTGACACCGGTTCAACCGATCCCCCTCGCTTCCTCCATAGCCACTGTGCCCCCAGCACCTCCACCGGACCCTTCTCCTGTTGTGCCGGCTCCCGAGAAGACAGGAAAAGCCCGCAGGGGGGCAACCCATAACGATCCAGCCCCCCCGACATCCCGTAACCCCCCACGACCACCAAAGCCCGCCATTCGATGCGCTTTGTGTGATGTCGTCGGTCATGCCACTCACATGTGTCCTGAATTGCCCCACCTCAAGCTTCTGGTCAACGAGAAATTCCCCGACTCTGATCTCCCAGAAGTACATGTCACTATCCCCGACTCCCTCCCAAAACTCAAACACTTGCACACAAACCACCCTTGTGCCTTGTGCGATTTTCACGGCCATTACACCCACCTCTGTCCCCGCCTTGACGAGTACCGTTCCTCCTTGGACTTGTACCGCCAATTCAAGGCCGCTTCGCTCGGACCAAAGGACATTCACATTCCGCCCCCCGCTTTTAAGCCAACGGAGCCCTCCGTCACCATTTTGTATCTTTCATCATCCTTGAGACCTAATTCACCAGCCACTCAACCTACTGATCCCCTCAGCTTCTCAGCCGACCTTGGGTCTGTTGATATCGCCCATATGAGCCCTTCTCCTCATGATGAACCGTTCCCCACCACTACTCCCTCGGGTGTCCCTTCTACCTCCAATCTTCCCATCTTCCAATCTGATGAAGACATCATGGAAGCCATGACCAACCCCGACTTTCCCTGGGATGATATGCACCATCGCGCATATTTCCTCCCACAGCAATCCCACGACCAATACGCTGTAGAAACCAAAGACTTCATCCCCCATGCAGTTGATTGGTTCAAAAACCCCATTCCTGCACCTGACGCTTTCGAAGAAGGAAACATGGCCAATATCTCGTCTACCATCAAAGTTAACATTTCGGCCACACCAGGAATCGAAGAATACATCACATTGGGTGCCCAATGCACCCCGGAAGAAATTGAAACTTACACCAAGCTTTTCAAAGAATTCCGCGATATCTTCGCCTGGTCCTATTCTGAAATGCCCGGACTCGATCCTGCCATTGTCGAACATCATATCGACACCTGGCCTGACGCCAAACCAGTCCGCCAAAATATGAGACCCATTCATCCTTCCCGACGTGACGCTATTAAAGCCGAAATCGATAAGCTCAAGCAGGCTGGTTTCATTTACCCCATCGAATACACCACTTGGGTTTCTAACCCCGTTCCTGTTCTCAAGAAACAAGGCACCATTCGTGTCTGCACGGACTTTCACGACCTGAACAAAGCTTGTCCCAAAGACAACTTCCCCACACCGTTCATCGACCAAATCATTGACGAGTGTGCGGGGCATGAGATCCTATCCTTCATGGATGGTTTCTCCGGATACAACCAAATTGCTATCCGTCCTGCTGATCAATTAAAAACCGCGTTCATTAGTCCGTGGGGGACTTTCGCTTACCGGGTCATGCCTTTCGGCCTAAAAAACGCCGGCGCCACCTTTCAACGGGCCATGTCTTATTGCTTCCATGACTTAGCTCATATTATCCTTGCCTACTTAGACGACCTCACGGCACGTTCTAAGCATCGGGCGCAACACATACAAGATTTGCGCACCATTTTTCTCCGATGTCGCAAGTATAATATCCGACTTAACCCGTTGAAATGCGTCTTTTGCGTTCCTGCCGGCCGCCTCCTAGGCTTCATCGTGTCTAAGGACGGTATCACTCTTGATCCTTTGAAAGTTCAAGCCATTCTTGAACTCCCCATCCCGCGTACCCTCCGCCAGCTCCAAAGCCTCCAAGGCAAAGCTAATTTCCTTCGTCGGTTCGTCCCTGACTACGCCACCACTGCGCATGGGTTCCTTAGACTCCTACGCTCCCATATCCCCTTTGCTTGGGATACCCATGCTCACGAGTCTTTCGATGCCCTCAAACAAGCTCTCACATCTGCTCCCTTAATTCGCCCTCCTGACTTTAATCGGGACTTCATCCTATATATCTCCGCTTCCACCTATTCAGTCGCTGGAGTCCTTATCCAAGAGGATGACCATGGCATCGAGCATGTGATCTACTATGTCAGTAAGAACCTTGTGGGACCCCCTGTCTCATATTCCTATGACGAGAAATTAGCGCTGGCTATCGTATTCTCAGTCCAAAAACTTCGTCATTATATCCTCCTGCGCTCCACCAAGGTTGTGACAAATTCCAACCCCATGGCCTTCCTACTGAGTCGTCGTATACTTACTGGGAAGTACACCCGTTGGGTCGTTATCCTTCAGGAATTCGACCTTGAATTTGTCACCCCAAAAAGTAAGAAAGGCTTAGCCCTCGCTGAGCTTATTTCTGAATTACCTACCGGATCGCAAGACCCTCCCGTTAATGACGATTTTCCTGATGAACACCTGTTTACCATTACTTCCGCTGACCCGTGGTACGGCGATATTCTTACTTATTTGCGAACCCAAAAGTTCGCTCTCCACCTTGACCGTGAGGCTCGTCGACGTATCCGACACCAAGCCCCCCGATACCTTCTTATTGATGACGACCTCTATCGTCGCGGGGTCGATACGGTCCTTCGCCGTTGCCTCACACACGCTGAAGCTGAGCAGGTCCTTAATGCCTGCCATAGCGGCGCTTGCGGTGGCCACCTCTCCGGTCTTGCTACCGCCCAAAAAATAATGCGCGCCGGGTATTTTTGGCCTTCCCTCTTCAGTGATTGCATTGAGGCAGTCAAACACTATCCCAACTGCCAACATTTCGCCCCAAAAGCGAGAGCTCCACCAGCTCCCCTCCATCCGGTCGTTTCCACTGGTCCCTTTTGTAAATGGGCCATCGACTTTATGGAGTGTCGCCCGCCATCCTCTAGTAGCCACAAGTATATCATCGTGGCAGTCGACTATTTCACCAAATGGGCCGAGGCCATGCCAACATTCAACAACACGGCAGCTACCGCGGCTCTCTTTTTTTTTAACCATGTTATAGCTCGCTTCGGGGTTCCCAAGCAACTGGTCTCTGATCACGGCAGACATTTTGAAGATGAGATATGGCGTGAGCTATCCTCACTGTTGGGTTTTGAGCACCAATATTCCTCCTCCTATTACCCCCAAGGTAATGGCCAAGTTGAAGCAGTCAACAAAATCCTCAAGACTATGCTTCAACGAACAATGAATAAGCACAAAACCAACTGGCATCTCATGCTCTTTCCTGCCTTATGGGCCTATCGAACCTCTGTCAAAACCGCCACCGGGTTCACCCCTTTCCACCTCGTCTTTGGAGAGGAGGCAGTTTTACCAATCGAGTGTGAAATTCCTTCTCTACAACTAGCCGTTGAACTTCTCCCTGACACCCAACCACTAGAACAACGACTTATCATGCTCGAGCGTGCCTCCGAAGACCGCCGTATTGCCTTACAAACCATGGAAGCGGCCAAAAAACGCACCAAAGCTCAGTATGACCGAAAAGTCCAGCCTTGCACTTTTCACGAAGGCGACCTTGTTCTAGTCTATGACCAGGCCCATGATGTCCTGGGTCATGGGAAGTTTGACTCATTATGGCTAGGCCCTTACATCATTAGTAAGGATCTCGGAAAGGGGGCATACCTCTTAGAGGATTTCAAAGGCCATCCCCTTCCTAACCCTCGCAATGCACTCTATCTTAAGAAATATTACCCTTAGCATTTCCCCTCGGAAATGCATGTTTTATTTTTCTTTTAGATAGCCAGCATCTGTTGTTTCATTTTTTCTACTGCACCAGGACCCATCTTCGTCCAACATGCAGTTACCTCCCTTCCATTCAAAATCGAATTTCCTCGCTTACGACACTTGTACTGGGGGCACCGTATTGCCCCCTTACTTGTCCATGTTCGTGTTGATCTTCGTCATGAGTACCCACCTTGTACTCATGTTTCTATAACCCCCCATTGGGGCCTTTACTATGTGGCAGCACTATCTAGTCGCCCTTGCTTAGAGCAACCGAGTTGAGTCATCATTGCATTCATGGAGTCTATCCTGCATCCTTTTACACCCTACTATAGCCCTCCATTCTTTTTGCTTGGTTCCTCTCTTGTGTCGCATCTCATGACCTTCAGCCCCACTGTCCCCTGTCCCTTTCGATATTGTGTCAGTCGCCGCCATGTCATTCATGCCCTTTATGCTCTAACAAGGGAAGTCGTCCATTCGCCACTCCACCCTTCCCATTTCCGCCATCATCATTAGTGTCAGTCTGTCCGTCGCTCTATTGCTCTTCTCTCGTGCCTTAGTTGAGGATCTCTCATTGTCTCACCTAAGGCGGGCCTCCTTCTGTCGACCTCAACACACTTATTCCAGAAGCAAGGTCTAGAGGGCGGTGTACCTTGGTTCCAGCTTCCACTTTTGTTCGGTGCCTCGGATCAGGCAGGGGGATTTCTTACCTCCCTTTGACTTGATTGCTTCTCCAGCTCCTTTCAGCATGATCGAGATTCGTATACTGGACAGTCCAGTGACCCAGCAGCAGTTCTTGATGATTCCCGGGCGTGTGTGAGATGTCTCAGCCCTCATGAGGGGGTGGCCCTGCAGGTAGCCCCCCACATGCCCGGATGACCTCTTCATTGCAGCCTCTGATGCCGCTCCAGATTTTGATGATGATGGCCTTAGCCACTTGCAGCACCTCTATGATTTGCATGTATCAGTCAGATTTTGTGAGCCCTTCCCCATTTACAGGGGGCATTTGGGTTGTATTTATCTCATGTACTCATATGATATTGTACTAGTCCTGGCTGTTATCCCAGGCACAGCATGTATGTGAGACTCTTCATTGTATTTTTATCTGGCTCTTGATTATGCCAGCTGTACTCTATGGTTCGGTCCCTTGTTCACTGGACACACTATTCTTTTGTACTTTGTCACGGCGGGCATAGGTATGCCTCCCCCGCCGCCTTCAGCACATGTACCCTCTCATAACAGAGACTTGTTGCACCTGCGAGTCTCGTCTCCTCAGGGTCTAGTCCTTCAGCACACTATCTACCTCATATTTCTCTCTCTGACATACCCTTTTGTTGTCTAGTGATTGTCTTCTTACAACGTACTTCGGTCATACGATTTGCTCCCGACACTCGCACGCTGGGGGGCAATCTGTTACACCATTTTTTGGTCATCTAACTTTTCATCATTAGATGGACCCAAGTACACCATGTAAGACCAGTTTTACCCCAAGTAAAACTGCTTTCACTATGATTAATTAGGAAACCCCAAAAGGAATAATTAATTAAACCATAATTTAATTATTATTCCCAGCCATGTTTAACCCAAAAACAAAGAAATTAATGAGATAAACCCATAGTTATCTTATTATTTTCTAGGAATAATTATTTAAATAATATTCCTTGTTAAATATGACCAAATCAACCACCATTAATCAACTAAATCATTATTTATTTGATTATATCCTAACCACTTCCTTAAAAAGATAAATAAATCATTTATTTATTTATTTTTCACTAATCAAGGGATTTGACCCAAGTCAAACACCCTTTCCCTCCAACAAATAATAATAAAATACTCCATAGAGGTGGATCTAGATTTGGTTAACATTATTTTAATCATGCACCAAGATCTAGAATGACCCAATATTTTGTTATAAATAGGAAGGTTTTCCCCTTCATTCTTCACCTTTTGTTGCATACTAGATCACTCTGGATCTATACACTCGGTCTCATTTTCTGCCATTGTTGCTCCCATTGAGCTCTACCTTCTACATTGGGTTTTCTACATCTACAAGAGAGAAAGCTTAGATCTGAAGTGCTGAGGACTACAAAGAACCCATCCCATTGAGGAGATCTGGATACACCTTCTTGTTTCCTCCCAGGTGCCCTGTAATATAAAAATTCATTCAAAAAATCGTGTTCTTGTCTTGTCTGTTGGATGCATGGAGCAAACTCTTTACTTTACTGCTTAATATCTTTCCATTTATAGATCTGTTTGTTGCATCACTTTAACTACTAATTGCAGATCTGAAGATGTTTTGCAGCCATTATTGTTGTTAGGGCTATTAGTTATGCGTAGCTAAAGTGGTTCTTTTTCGTACGCTTCGACAAAGAATTCATACTAACAACCAGAATGACAACCTCTTTTAAAGTTTATCGATAAACCACTCCCAGTCTCTAATACCATATTTGTTTGGTTTCAGAATGAAACCAAGGTACTTGAAGCCAATTTCCATTAGAGTAGCTTCCACAACAAATATAATTTTGCAATCTCCAGTACCAATATCTCATTTAGAGTCACTAAAATCAAAGAAGATTTTGTCTTGTTCATATAGAGACCATTAGCATCAACAAAGGAGAAAATAATATGATGTAAAATATTCCATTCACAAATAGATACCTCCCCTAAGATAAGAACATCATATACAAAAATAAGGTGTGTGATGGATAAGTTTTTTGTGAACAAACCTGCACCCCGATATAAATCCGTAAGAGTGAACCTCTAGAATCCTCCTACTCAAACCATCAATGACCAGGAAGAATAAGAGAGGAGAGAGTGAACAACCTTGCCTTAATCCTCTCAAGGCCATAATGAAAGATGAAGGAAACCCATTGATTAATGCAACGAAATTTACAGAAGTGATGCTTGTCATAATCCATTCCGCTACTTGAAAATAAATCCAAATTTTGTGCAGAATCATTCGTAAAAATTCCCAATCAAGAAAATCATTGGCTTTAATCAATTCTAAATTCAATAAACACATATTTTTTTCCTTGATGGAATGTAAAAATTCTTGTGCAATAGCCACTACATCCTATATCTATTGATTAGCCAGGAAACCAAAATTTTTAGGATAAATAAATTTTGATAGGCCCACTTTTATTTGGGACTTGATGATATAAATAGTAATCATTTTATTTATGGTATTGAAAAGTGATATGGGTATATAATATTTGAAATTTTTATCAATTGGAACTTTTGGGATAAGTGTGATGATGCTAGCATTTAAAGCACTAGAGATAGAAAAAAGGGTCCATGATTCCTCCACCATAGATAAGACATTTGAACCCTTGATATCTAATAAATGGAGAAATAACTCGACAAACCATTCACCATGGCCATAGAATTTAGAACAAAAGGAAATTAATTAGAAGAGATAAAACTCCCAATATAATAACTTTCAACATTGAAATTTTTTTGATATAACTGAATGTATTTCAATTGATTCTCTATATCCACCCCTACCTTGGCACAATATTGGTTTCCAAAATTTTTTACAGCGTCATGATGTAGTTCTTTTTGTGATGTAATAAATCTTCCATTTCCATCCTTCAAACCCCAAATATAATTCTCTCTTCTCCTTTTTGTGGAAAAATTATGGAAAACAATTGTATTGTTGTCTGCCCTACAATCCACATTGCACATATTTTTAGCTAACATTCTTCCTCTGTTAGGCTTAAAATCTTGCATTTGTGACCTTCAAGCTCCATGGCCACCTATTTTTCTATTTCCCAGAAGTAATATAACCTAGAAGTACCAGATAATTCCATATTATTTTTCTTGATGAAAATTAATTCCTCGATGTTGGACTTCATTTTTTCTCACCTGCAATTTATCACCACCTTTTTCAAATTAATAATCTTCTGACATAACCAGTACATCTGAGAGGTATCCATATTATTAACTAAATTTTTTCATGTATTCCAAACCAATTCTACAAATTCCCTTTCCTTGAGCCATGAATGATTCAATTTAAAATATATTCCCTTTCAATAACATTCCCCATGCCATTGTAGGAATATAGGATTATGATCTAATAATAATGTTTGGGAAGCCCATGATCTCAACATGCCAAGAAAATCTACCATATTTTCATGGACTAAGGAATGGTCCAAATTCTTTGAAATATCATCCACACTGGATCAGTCATTCCTCCAAGTAGGCATTTTTGGATCCAAAATGATGTCCACAAATAGGTTTTGTCCAAAGAATACTTTAAAGAATTCCACCAACTAAACCATTTTACATTTTGTGTCCCATATTTCATCTGCAACCATAATCAATTTTAGGCCACTTTCTAAAGTAACAGAGTCCATATTCAACATACAACTATAATCCATATGATTCCAAAACTATAGTATCGATGAATATGGAAAATATATATTTAATACATGGAGGCGAGAACTGGAACCTCTACCAAATCCCGAAAGTATAATCCCTGCAAAATATTTATATGCCCGAAAATAAATGACATGTTGATCCCACAATACAACCAAACACCCAGATTTTCTATAGACATCCATCGCATAGACCCTTAATCCCCAAAAAAATTTCAAGGAATAGGCCCAATCATTTTTCTGTGGCACCATAGTCTGTTATACAAGGATGACCATGGACCAATGAACCCTAATTAAATGATTTATGGATAGACTCTTTGAGACATTCCCCAAGTTCCTGATGTTCAAAGACATAAGTTTCTTGGGGGAACATTATAAATGAGCAAAATATCTCTAAGAGCCTGAGAATCATTGACCTCATTGTCAAAGTCCACCGCAAATGAAGGAGGAACCTCCAGAAAGTTTTTTGTCAATGCATATGCAAGAGGATCACTAGAAGAAATTTGCTTAAGTTTTATCCCTCACTTATTTCTTATCGTGACATTATATCTAGATTTAGGACTAATTTGAAAACAATATGAAGGGAAGAAGGATGATTTAATGGTTAATGACTCCATTTCCATGTACGAATCATGCTTCAAAAATTCAAGATCACTCCCAACTAAATTTGTAGGTGAGTGGTTCCAATTATAGGAGCCAAAATAGATTATAGGTGAAAGCTTGTCAAAGGGGAAGCTATTATGCCCAACCCCAGAGTCATGAATAGAGGCCATCAAGGAAAACATAGTACAAATTGAAACCAATTTTTGTGGACTTGTGTTGGCTTGAGGGGTCCTAACCTAGGTTCAGAATGTTCCATGCAACTAGCAAAACCCTCCAACTACTGGCCCTTTCGGCAGTGATCTTCTTGTGTAGACAAAAGCATCACCCAAAACAATCTGGGGGGGTGCTGGAACCTAGTTTTCGTACCCTAAGGGATCATGTGATGTGGTCCTTAAACCTACTTATCAGATCTAATACTTATCGGGCTACATGAGACTTCATAGAAACCTAGATCTAATTGCAGATAAAAACCTTAACAGATATATGTAAAACAAATTATTATGCTTCAGTAAGATCTAGCTTATTAGAGTGGAAATAACACTTGCGCAATCACCTAGATAGTTCTTTCTGTAAGAACCTTTATCACAGATGCAACCCTTGCGTGAATACATAGATCTTTCGCATATACTTAACTCAGATAAATTTCGCGTTCAATAAAAATAGAAACATATATTTAACTTGCAGTAATCAAGAGACAAGTAAACTAACATATTCACGTATAAATACATAAATCAAAATGGAACAAAGTTCACTAAAAATTATTCTTTATTAATAGATCTTAAATTTAGTAAAATCCTTTCTGCCTGCGCACATAGCAATATGGTCCTTGCATGCATCTCAGGACTAGGTCTCCGCACACATAGCCAACATGAGCCTTTATACCTAGACTGAACACAAACTAGCCCAAAAATTTGCTCAAAACACAAAACATAAACATAACATGACATAAGATTTAACTTTCCTTACTCGACTCAACTCCTTACATATTTATATGACTCAGACACACACATACCATGGTCGCAAACCGTGGTTTGAGACTCATGGTTTCCATTTTCACCCATTACAACTATAAAGGAGCTTTGACCCACCCCAAAGCCCCTTAGGCTTCTGCGCGCAGTGTGTATTGACAAAATTTAACCAAAATTATAACCAAAAACTTGACCCGAGGGGACCCTATCCCAATAGGCCCCAAATACAATCTAGTGACTTGTTTTGAGTCACTTTGGTCCAAGATCCTGCATCTTGGCTTGTAGTTCCTGAATAGAAGCTTGGAATGGCTGAAGGACGTCATGTACTCTGCGCTGCAACATTCTGCGCTTCTTCGACCAATTTCTTTGTTATTGGCCCCTCGACGGCAAGGCTGATAATTCTTTAGGTCTTTTGTAGGCCTCTAAGGGAACCATCAATGCTCTGGGAAAGCTGCAAGGCCTCCTTAGCCCAGGGATGCATTCATTTTTCGAGAAACTACTCCCATGGGCACAGTGTGTCGATTTATTCTTGAATGGCTCAACTTTCCTGTAATCAGGCCAACCTTTGGGCCGGCACCAGGGTTGGCACAGTGACCTGAAACTTGTTAAACTACAGCTCCTTAGCTCATAGATCTGTCTTCAGCTACTGTACAACAGGGTCATCTTGGACAGAGGTCCAGATTCCCATGGCTTCCTTCAACAATTTGCTGCAAGAATCCATTGTAGTAGTGATGCTAACAGTTGATTCTTGTACTACTTTGGCGCACTGCGCGTGAAATTCCGAAGGTGTCTTGGGTTTTTAACTTAGTATACAAATATGCGACCTTCTACTTGAGCTCCACACAGATTGTTGTTGTCTCTGATCGTGAGGCTTTCAATGCAGATACCAAACTTTCCAATTTGATAGTGGGCATTGCAGTAGTTGGCACTGTGATTTTAGGGAGGCTAGAACATAGTTGATTGAACATGGTTTCCAAATGGGTACACTGGATTTTAGTGATGTGGCACCTATCCTCTACTATTTGGTGTCCCTTGTTGAGTGTCTCTTCCTATTTCTGAGCCTCAGAGGTGTCCTGCAGCACCTTGTACTCCCGATATTACAACTCTTCTACAATCATGGTATGCATTGCATGTAATTTTCCACTAGGGAAAACATCCAAATCAATCCTGACCTCGGATCCTTCAGGAATGACAGCGCATAGCTCGAGACTATCAATCTAAAACGTTGTGCCCAAAACTTGAAAAACACGACTTTATGAACTTGATGGATGTTGAATGGCCAACTCGCTCACTTGTCTCACGCTCGCTTGAACAATGCTCACTTGTATCACGCTCGCTTGCACTCTAAGTTGCTAGGGTCCTTGTTGAACATCATCAAGGACCGATTTGTACTAGGACTTTACTTTGCTTCAGACATCTTCCATCATCGTCTGGATTGTGTCGCCAATTTTATCAAAATCTTCCTCTGTCAGTGTCATTGGGTCAATCTTGGTCTTCTTAAAGGCTTTTTTTTGTGTGTGCAACCCTAGTGTGGTCTGAGGTCCTCTCTTGGTGCCTCATCGTGTGTCTTCTTTTCTTCCATATCCTCGTCGCTGTCAGATTTACCTTTGAGAGGGCTATAGATAAAGTATCCTTCTAGGTCGGCTCTATAAGTTTTCCCGCTGTGCGTAGCACTACTAGGACCTTTGCGTGTGGAGCTAGATGGGCCTCTTTGGGACATTCACTCAATGTGGTTGCACATAGTACCCTTTTCACATAAAAGCATTTTAATCCACAATTTCAATGATAGAAAAAAATTACCTATAGGGCTTTTGAAAAATCTCCTTTCAGCTTCAGAATATGACACAAAAGTATCAATAGAAAATTCAGTCACAAACCCTCTCAAAACACTATCAATCCAATAATCTAATGCTCGAGTAATTTTATTGCTAGATTTATCAAACTGTTGAACTAGCTCAGAATTCCACCTGATGATCACATCATCCTTTGCACAGGTATGAAACTCAGTAAGCCGAGATAACCACTCTTGTAACTTAGTCGCAAAGGAAGCAAAGAAATTTTTGTGGATCTTTGTATAAACACTACAAGGAAAAGACCCTCTAGTAGAGGTTATAAAGGAGGTTTTTAGTGTTATAAAATTGGCCAAAATTGTCAAAAAAAAATTTGCTACAACATCCATTTATGGTTATGGAGGTTTTGGCGTAGATTTTAATGGAAATTCAACACAACTAAAAAAAACTAGGTGACCGGAGGTTATTACAGATGTTTTTCTTATCGGTGCATGACTAAGGTTTCAACGCACCGATGCATGTCATCTAGACGGTGGCCCCAGGGCGGTCGAAGGTTCCTGCACCGAGCCGTCAAGGTATAAAACAACACCGGGTGTAGTGTTGGTGATACAATGCATGGGGCTGCACCAATTGGTCTTGGGATTTGTGCGGTGCCCATAGGTCATCTCAATGCACCGGTGCACCGTATCAGAAAAACACACTGATATTTATAATTGGTATTGGTATTTGTGCGGCGCCCATGCTATTTGTGCGGTGCCCATATGTCGTACAAATTCACCGGTGCATAGTCTCACATAAAAGCACTGGTGCGCAGTGTCGTAGAAACACACCGAGATTTTTAATTTGTTTTGGTATTTGTGCGGTGCCCATAGGTCATAGAAACGCACCGGTGTGCTTCAACATACAAAAGCACTTGTGTACAGTACTTGACACGCACCGATGTTTATTTTTTATTTTTTAGAAACATCGACATGTGATAGTGCAATTATTGTGATTTTTCTAAATTCATTATTCATCAAAAGTCGACACATATATATCTTATAACAATATTCATATGAATTAAATTTTTATTAGTGCATTTGAGAACGACAATGGAGAATGCAATAGAATAAATTAAAACATATATATATATATATATATATATATATATATGAATAAGACAGTCTTTGTCATACAAAATGGGACAGTTATTGATATCCCTTTGTCTTTCAATTGGGACACTATGTCCATTACATTAAACAAAATGTCTGATTTCACATACATATTTCAAAAAATACAACGCCTTGCTTTGATATCCAAACATAGTGATCATCATTCTTTGATTGAACTGCTGTCACTGCTAGAGATACTTCCATGACTTGGGTTATTTCAAGAATGTTTTGTTCACAGTGTTGATTGTTTTCTTCTTCTTCACCTTCCATCTACAAACATAAAAATAAACTAAAATGAATGTATATACATTGGTGAGAATAATGAAAATTGCAATATTAAATAATATATATCAATGTAAATTGAAAATAAAAATGACGTACGATAGCAACAATTGACTCATAAACTACACACATTCTTTCAAAACCATGTACCATGCCATCTTTCAAAATTTCATCTATCAGCGCAGTTCCATACTTTGTTTCCTGCAAGTTTTATACCCCATAACAAATCATATATTTAATATAAAAGATTTTTTTGTTCTATTAATTATAGACGGAGCTAAGTAAAACAAGATCGATAGATGCTTATAAATTCCACAATTAATTTCTGATATGCCAACATATAATCACAACCCATATTTAAGCCAATTTCAATTAGTTTGTCTGATGGTTCTTCTTTTTATGTTAGCACTTGTTTGAAGACATTCAATGATGATTTTTGTAAAACAACTTAAAAAATACAAAAATGAAATCTAGTTAAGTTGTTATAAGGAAGTAACAATTACTCACAAACTTAGATATCAATTTTTTTCTTCCTTGTCGTCCTATTTTATGTGTTGAATGGGTTCCATTTTCTTTTTTTTTTTGCAAGAAAATTCTTGAAAAATAATATTTAATGCTAAATTTTTTATTTATTGTACCTAACGATCGAAAAATTCAATGATTACATATTACATTTGAAGCACGTTGTTGTTGATATGGCTCCTCCTGTGATGCAATTTTGTCCATTTCTTTGACCATCTCCTTGTACACCTTTTTGAACATTCCTACTGGCATATTTTTGGTATCAACTCATTCATCTTTTGAGATTTTCATAACCTTCCTGAAAATTTAACATGACAATAAAATATTTTATTTTTTTATTGATATATGAAAAGTAAATATAACAAAAGTGATATTTATAAATAATTCTAGACGAAAATTTAAAGGAATATTACTTTTTCATTCCTTCTTTTTTGTTGTTGTATGTTTTTTCTATTAAAAGTCTGACATGTCTCATTGACAAATTCTTTGGAAACTCTTCCTGTAGTTTAGATAAAATTTGGTTCTTGGAATCATTGGATTGGTTTTTGTATTGTAAGTGGAAAGAACGTCTCTACATTCGTTCCACTAGTTCCCTCAAACTTTTGTAAAAGCTTTTCCCCCTTTCGTTAACCTCCAGCACCACTCCAGATGAGCTAAGGAGCAAGTCATTTTCATTTGCATGTTCTATTTTTTTTCTTTCCTTAGAACAAAATTCCTTTTCTGAGTTGTTGGTCCCTGTAGAACATTAAATAGATGTGAATTAATAGACTGTTTGACACATGTTATCTAATAATTTTAAGTATATTATTAATGAAAATTAAAAAAATAAATTCATATTGGATCAATAGTATTTTTTCATTCACCTAATTCATCCTTTTGCAATTTTTCCATCAAGCTTTTACACTCTTCTGGTCCTAGATCTCTTCGTCATTTTGTGGCTCTACATGATACACAATAAATAATACATATTAGTTAAACTTACATATAGTTCAAAAATAATAATTTTTATAAAGAATTTTCAAAGAACTTGCCTTTTTTTATTTTCTTGATGTGTTATCAGTATTTTTGTTACTTGATCTCTTGTTAGTCATTTCTTTATCAATCTGAAACCTGTACCATATCATTCGTTAATATATTTATAAATAAATTGTTAACTTTTCAAGTAAAAAATAAATCTGAAGAAACCGGTGTGCCTTTCATGCGATACGCACCGATGTCAGTGCATGGGGGTATTAGAAACGCACCGCATAAATAGTATAATAGACTGTACGGTGCGTGGGGGTATTATAAATGCACCACAAAAACAGTGTAGTAGACCGTACGATGTTATCCTCGTAACATAGAGCACAGGTGCCCTATTTTAGATATGACACACTGATTTAAAAAAATTGTTTTCAAACTTTTTATTACACAGTACTTGCACGGTGCGCTGTATAATATAGCGTGCACTAGGTTACGCAGGGCGCAGCGATAAAAAAAATCCAGTTTTTCCAAAAATTCACACAAGGGCCGAATGGATTGGGATCCGACTATGCAAGTCGTCTTGTGGGTTGGATGTCAATCTAAAATGAAATGCCCTAATTATGAAGTCACAGAAACATAGAGAAGAAAGGGCAGAAACAAAAAAAAAAATGAAGGGTTTAGGGTAAAAATGGATAAAACTATAGAAAAAGTAAAAAAACTGTAGAAAAAGTTAAAAAAAAATCAAATTTAATCCCGAGAATGTTTGAAATTATATGATACATGGTTTGAATCACTAGAGGTTTGGTTTCTGATTGTCTGAATACTTCTATTCAAATGTATTTCACTGCTCCACAGTGCTCTCATGCTCCAGCTATGTCTCCTGCAAATCTCTGGCTGAAAATTTTAGGAAAAATAGTGAAATAATGAAAAGTGTTTAGTATTTAAAGAATTATTTTATGAAATTAGATTTTCAATAATATTTTTCCGCCCATTTTTCAATTTGGCGCTTTTTTTTCACTTAAAGAAAATAGAGTTGCGCTTTTTTTATTTTTGTTTATTCGTCACCGGTGCGTCACTTAATAGAACTGCTCTGGTGCGTCCATTTGTAACATTGACACCGGTGCGTAGTAACTAAAATGCACCGATGTGATTATATGTACAGTAGCACCGATTTGCGCTTAAGACACCGAAATTACCTTTAGGTGTGTACACCAAAATTTAGTGAACTCCAACCATAGAAATTGAGAATTAGAATTTTGTTTATTCTTGAGAATTAGAATTAGAATTAGAATTGAGAATTGGAATTGGATAAATTCTTAATGGAAATAACTATTCTTCCAATGCATTTTGTTTATTGCAGGAGGTCCCCACTGATTATGTGGAGAGAATGCAATGTGGGGCATATGAAGATGTAATACTACAGGGCCTAAGTGGGAAATTGTGGCATGTGAACCTGTGCTATGCTAAGACATGGGAAGTTTTCACAAATGGTTGGAAACGTTTTTTTTCTGAGCAGTTTATTGAAGCTAGAGATATTTTAGTTTTTAGACATGTTGGAAATGTACATTTTGCTGTGAAAATCTTTGGGCCATTTCTTTTCAAAACTACACCTCTTCTTCTTTTAGAAAAAGAAACTTGAACCTTTCCATAACCTGCAACAAGAAAAGGTGCCCCATGATCTGCTTGCTCATTTGTAAGTTCCTCCTCCATATTGGCATCCAATTTCCTCTTTTCTCCTTTGTGCTTTCTATCTTGATCTTAACAAAATTTATACAATCTCTATTTTACGAGAAACTGACCTTGAATGTTATGGGAGCAATGACAACGAGTCCTTCATTCTGCATTTTTTAGCAGAAGAAGACCTGTTTTCGACTAGAAAATGCAGTTATTACATGTCGAGGAAATGGTTTCCTGTAGAAAATGAGTATAGGGTTGAACAGAGGAAATACATTGAAAAATGGGCTATTACATTAGCTTTTCCAATGGGAAACTGATTTGCAGGTGGAAATATGGTAGCTACAGGTATTTATGCTTTTCTTCCCACATAAATGGTCACTGGATTTCCATTTATAATACAAGAAGACTTTTTATTGGTTTCATCCATAGGACCACAAGTCAGACAAGTTAGAGATGCCATTCAGGTTCAATTGAAAGCTGAAGATGTGATTTTATGTGACGTCAAATTTGCTGGTAAAAGTTTATGTAATCCAACCGAAGCTTGGAAAATACTCCCAGCTGCTTTTAAACACATTTTGGAGAATCTTTCCCTTCATGGGACCTACCAGCCCGATCAATTATGTCAATTGATCTTTCTCTGTTGTCCTTAAGGGAATGAGAATCATTCCCTTCATGGTGCCTCTTGGCTTTATCAACTACCTCAATTGATCTTTCTCTGCCATCAACTCTGCTCTCCATTTCTCCATCATGGGACCTCTTAACACTATCACTGGCCTCAATCGAATGCTCTCTACTGGTCTCAACCTGTACTCCTTTTCGCCTTTTGTACTCTATCGAGCTCTGTAGCCATCTGCATCCCTGTAAGTGTCTTTGTCCATATTTCTGTTTGAATCACTCATTTTCTTTGCTATAAACTTCTCAACCGCAATTGTAACTCTCGTCTTTTCAAACCCTCATCTCCTCAGAAAAATTCTTGCTCGCGATTCGAACTCTCTGCTACTCCAATACTACACTTTACAGAATAACCATGTTTCAGTGCGCGTGGTTTTATAGGTGCATCGGTGCAGTTTGTAAGATTGAGGTTTATGTTTTGGCACAGTGTTTTATGATGCACCGGTGTGGAAGTGTTGTGAAGCACCGGTGCGTCTGAGTACTAAGACACACCGATGCATGTTATGATGATAAGCGCACCGGACTGTATAAAGTTTTTTTTTTTGTATGTAAGATCATAATAAAATAATGATAATTCTAAAGTACATGAATTTATTTGCATTATTTTCTAAACTTTATTGTGTTACAAAAATTCATATTATTCTAGATTTATTATTTTACAATTATTTACAAATTTACAAATTTAAATATTTTAATAAAATCATTTCACATTAATAAAATTAAAATTTTCACATTAAAACAATTAAAATTTTACAAATATTTTACATACAATTACAATTAAAATTAGAATTAGAATTACAATTTGTCATATATACAATTACTATTAAAATTACAATTACAATCAAAATTTTACATCAAATATTTTACAGTTAAAATTACAATTACAAATACAAATTCAATTTTACAATTTTACATACAATTAAAATTTCAATTTGAATTACAATCACGACATAATATTTAATAAATATCATGGTCATTTAATATTAAATTAATTAATAAACATCACGATCATGATAACCATTGTACAAACATCATATTCGACTAAAAAACACATTCAAACATCAAATTAACATTATATATTAACATCATCACAACACAAACATCAAATATACATCTCATATCAAATAACTCATGCTATCACATACAAATGTATCTGCAAATTGCACATTAAATGAACATATCTAACATGACCTAACAATATACACATCATGATGATCACCAACATGTAAATTAAGTACAACTGCAACATGAACATAAAATACATGGACTATATATATATATATATATATATATATATATATATATATATATATATATATATATATATATATATATATATATATAATGTAAAAAATATACAACTATAATATAAATGTCATGGATCAGCTGGTGGTAGTACAACATCAATAGCAGTACTAGTGGAGGCCTACTCAGTCAATGGTGCAACCTCGACAGTCGATGGTCCAGCCTTCTCATGATTATGACTAGTACTGATGGATGCTGTAGGCTGCTGACTGGACGTGGTCGATGGTCCAGCCTCATCTCCATGATGACTGCTAGATGCTAGTGGAGCCTCATGCTCATCTGGCGTGGCGCGAGGTGAACGATCATGAGATGATGAGTCACTGCTCGCGGACTGTCCATCATGTGCTACGACTCGACCATGCCTATAACGTGCAACAGTCCTATTCAGTCGTGTAACAACGATTGTAGCTCCTACGACATGCCGCATCAGGCTGTACATGTCACGCAGCATGCCTCTCCACATCTGTAATAGCTTATCATTTGCCTGTATGTCTCTGTAATGAGCGGGCCTGATTCCTGCCTCAAAAATCAATGCATTGAGTTGGTTGCCCAACTCCATCCTGTATCTAGTATTAGGTCGACTGCGCCTAGCAAAAGGCGGTATTGGCGCACCAGTAGGAGCATGTCTCTCTGCACCGGCCTCCTGATGATCCTCAGCATATGGCATGCCATGATCATCATCAATATCCACACCTGGTTCATGTGGTGGTAACGGCATATCCTCGCCATCAAAAGAGCCAATGTCTACAAAATATATACAAGCACACAACAATAATTAGACAATTTCATTACATAATTTAATAAAAGCAAGTTAAAGAACATGTTAGAATAAATATAAATAAAACAGTAATATTACCTCAATCATCTGGCGACTCATCATATATGAAGAGGATGTTGGCACACCCTCGCCAATCTAACCCAGCATAAGGACAGGGTACCATAATGGAGGGAAGTCGCTCATCAACACTGGCTAGTAAGTCCAGTGCATCATGCTATATCTATGTGTTTGCTTATTGTGTTCTGATTTTAGTCTAGTTATGAAGTAGGTTTTTGGTTTTCATTTTTAGGTTGTGAGGGATGAACTGATCAAACACTAAGATAGGTAAAAAATATGTCAAATCAACTAGGCTATGGAGTCAAAAAGGTCAAGAAAGCTTTGAGGTGGTGATACAAGGTTGTTGAAGGGCCGATTTGATTCGAGGTAAAATGGATCTTTGGGTAAAATGGAGTGAGATGGACATTAAATTTGTGAAGAACAAAGGATTTCAAACATAACTAGTTTAATATCTGACATAAACATGGTAGGGCTAACCATTAATCATGAGAAATGTAACTGTAAACTGATCAATGCATAGAAATAAACATTCAAGCTATGCATAGAGATATATGACTCTCTAACTTTAGGAAATGGCTATCAGACTTTGGGGAAATAAATTTAAGACAAACAAACAACTCAAATCACTATGAAGGAATGCTTAAACATAGTATTCCAAGCTATTGGGCACTTTGAAGCAAGATTGCATAGTTTTAGGCAAAGGGCAAGATCAGTACAAGACCTCCTTGGTTCAACAAATGACAATCTAATCAATAAAATAGAGGTTTTAGAGGTGGATCTATGACTAGCCATGAGTAAGTAGGGCATATTTTGAATCATACTTAGCATGCATAAAACCATAAATGAAACAAGCAAACAATATTCTTCAGTTATTAAAGAGCAATCAAGGATTCTTTAATATGACTAAGAATGAAGAAAACATAGAAGCTATAAAGAAACAGGAAATTTGAGGTGCCTCCAAGGGCATGTATAAAATCTATTATCTACTATCTTATAGCAAGCAAGAACATGGAATTGTGAATGAAAACTAAGAAACAAAACAGAGAGAGAGACACTATGCCATTCTACCAAGTCATGGAATCCAACAACAATCCTCTTTCATCATCCAAAAACATCCAAGAAACTATCCAAAAGCATGATACAAGTGTTTCTTCTAGGCTTATATCACCATATATTGCTTCTATTTATCAAGTTCAGCCTTGTTTACAATGAAAGCCTTTGGAATATATAGGCCAACATGAGGGAAAACCTCCTAGTTCAACTTGCAATCTCATTGGCCTATCCAAAATCTCTGATTTTGTCCTTGAGGCTTTGCAAAGCCCAAGACACAAAATATCTCAAAAAAGATAAAAAAGGAAAATAAATTGACTTTTCCTAACTAACCATGCACAAAAATAGCTAAACGCACATGAGGAAAAGTCACTTTTGAAAAGTGCATTTTTTACAAAAATACTTAAGAAATACATCAGCATAAAGTCCCCTGACTTGCTAGCAACTTTTGGAGGCCTTCCCGATGTCAAAACAAGGCCCAAGATAGCTCGTTGGAAATATATGAATGTCTATTTTCTAAAAATGTTTATTTTTCTCCAAACTGACTGCTGGAAGTCCTCCAAAAATTGACCTGTGTGTAAAAACCCAAAAAATAGGCCTTGCTGATAAACGGGGTAGAGTGTAGAAAAAGCGAGTATTTTTCGCCATTTTGGGGGAGCAAATGATCTTCAATTGATCTGAAAATCGTTGAGTATATTCCCCTGTAATTATGGCATCCAATGATACCATTTTCATCCTTTGAGGATGCCCCAAACTGAAATGGAGATGCCCATGAGTTTTAGCCAAAAACCCAAAAATGACAAAAAACAAAAATTTGTCGACTTTCACCCAATTTTGACGAAAATGCTACACCTGTTCATCATGCTGCCCTTCTTCTTCATGAGGCTACTCATCCTCACTATACTGCACCTGTTCATCATGTTGTCCTTCATCTTCATGAGACTGCTCACCCTCACTGTTCTGCACCTATTCATCATCAGGTTGCTCATCATCATGCCCTTCTTCCCCTTGTTGTTCTGCCTCACTGTGTTCTTCTTCCCCTTGCTACCCTGTTTCATCATGATGTTGCTCATCATCATCTTCCTCCTCTTGCTCATGCTCTTCTTCCTCATCATGGTCTTTTTCTTGTTCAATGGGGAATTTGAGCTTCTTGGGAAAGGGCTTGCTTGAAGAAGGCGAAGGATGGTGAGTGGATGGTGAAGGAGATGTATGAAATGAAGGGACAGTGGTGAAATCTGGATGTGCAATGAAAGTATCCCAAGAGACTTCCTTCTTCTCAAGCTGATGAAGAATGATAACCTTGATGAGGGAATGATGGAAGAGGCAGGCTATCTGCTGAGAAGGAGGTTTTTTCTGAACAGTGGAAGCCATTTTCTCAATACTTCTATGTAGGAAGAAAGGGATATTTAACAATTTGGCTCTTGTGAAATGCATGAGAAATCGGACATGATAGGCATAGACTCGGGAGAATCTTCCCTCGCAAGTGAAGTATTTCATGATTATCTTCATGAGAGGGGCGTAACTAGTCAATAGATATGAGAAGGGAAAAATAGATGGACATGAATCTCTATGCTCAAGCTTCAGAAAAGGCTTGCATTGTTCTGAGTCCAGGTGGCTTTGTTTAAACCACTTCTCCCCGACATAAGGGATTTTGGTGGCCTTGGAAATGGACATTGGAGAGAATTTTAAATCTAGGCCTGCCAGCTAAAACTGCTTCTCTTGAAATCTCAAAGCACAAATATGTGTCAAAGAGAAATAGCTTTTAACCTCCTTCACCCTTTAACAAAACTCTAGACACCAAACCTCATGGAAGTTAAATAGGACTGATGGATGAGCATTTACCTCTTCAGTGGAAATAGGCTCAAACCTCTTGTGAAGGCCACTCCTACTGTCTTGCCAGGGAGGCATTTTGTTTTGAATGTTCTTTGCAAAACCAAGCTGTCTCACGTGGCCTTTGGAATGTTTTTCTCAACCACACCTCTGTCCTCCTTGTTAGTCACTGTTTGCCTTCTTTGGTGCCAATCAACAAATATTTGTCAAAATGAAACAAACTCAATATTATCACTATGTTTGGGCCAAGTATTTTGAAAAGAGATGTTTGTGGTTTATTATTTGAACAAGGATCCTTTGTGTTTTGACAGAAACAAAACAACCTTGTATTTAGACAAAAACAAAATCACCCTTCCCCAAACAACACTCTTCTGTTGTTCACTGTTTCTTATACACAGGTAGACAAGAACACCCTCAAATTGATTTAAAAGATCTTCATAAAATACTCTATTTTATGGAACAAAAGAGGCTGGACTTAGGTTTCACTGTTTCACCATACAAAGAGGACACTGTTGAAGTGACAAATCATTCAGAATATGACCACTGTTTTCAAATTAGGATCACTGTTTTCACTTTAAGACTTAAAACAGAGTCTGCTCTTGTTTTTCCTGTGGGCTATCACTGTTCTTAAAGGCAGTAAGGGTCCTTTAAGTTTTTTTAAAGCATCCACCTAACACTGTAAAGATGTGTGACACTCACAGAAATAAAAACCTCTGATTTTGCTCAAAAACATTGCCCTCTAACCACTGTCTCTCTCTTATGCTCTTTATATGACAAACTACCTTTTTAAAACCATTTTTAAAACACTGTTTAAACTGATTTGAGACCCCCTAAGCACAGGAAAGGTTACTCCAGCTTTGACAGGGACTTTGTCTCCTTAAAACTAAATTATCTCATAGTTTTCATATGATCAAGTGGTTTTAAGCACTATTTCATTCTCATGGAAAAACACAGCAAACACCCCTTCACTTTTTTGAAATTTGCTAAGAGGAGAAGTGGAATACCTCGAAGAAACGCTTAGAAACCTTGTTTGATTGATTGGACAGCTTCAAAGGTGTTTTTGGAGGTGTTAGGAGGTGAAACACGTTTTCTAGAAACAACGTCGTGCAACAGAAGGCAGTCGGGTCGACCTTCGGGCAGTGGTGACCGACGATACAGGTGCACCGCGTGCCACTACAGGCGCGTCGCGTAGCCATTGAACACCTATGTATTTCTTCGTATGAATCCGCCATGCGCTTTTCCAAGCGTGCCACGCAGGCTTTAAGCCTTGAAAAACTCTGCAAATTTGCTTGAAATCCCTCTTTTCTCCAATGGGCTGCTAGGAGGGCGATTTTGAATGCTCGTTTATGTTTTTCGAAACTTGCAATGAGACTTGGCAACGGTCTTTCCACTCTTTTAAAGCAAAATACATTTTAACTTAACTTGTAAGTGTTTAAAAGATTTTTGAAAGAAATTTTGGTTGTAAACGAAAAATGAAGCACGACTTTATACTTTTGAAGACCTCCTTGCTCCTTTAAAATAGGAATTTCCTTTGGGACCTCATAAGAAACCTTTCAACTGAGAATACTCATTAACATGAGGCTGTTGCTTAACCTTTGAAATTTTTTGTAAAAAAACTCTTCTACCTTTTGTGAGGGAGGCCATTTTCAAGTTTACAAACCAACTGTTATGGTGTTTGATGGTTTATCATGCCCATTGTATACGTTCAATAGCAAGAGTTTATAAAATTTCTCTTCAGGCATCAAAGACAAAAATATCCCTAGAGGCTTATGTATGACAATCATAACAATAAAAACCTTAAGAACCTGCCCATCTTGAATCTTCACAAGTGCAATAATAAAACTATTCTTGGTCTATATCAATAACTTGCAAGGCTGGTATTTTAGGATGGGTAATTTATCTCTTTTATTTGAAACTTAATTTGAGACTACAAGTGAAAAGCTCTGCTACAAATAGTCTCCATCATCAAGGCAAATGACTAACCTTAGCTTGCAAAAGTAATCCAGTCTTCAACTTTTACGAAGATATAGCAGGGGATGATGAGCTGAAGTTGAAATGTAAACATGGGAAGGCTGTCCCTTTGTTCCTCTATGAAGGAGGTCTGTTTATGAAGGAGGCCTATATTTAACAAATGCCTGGGCTCTTTTCAACCCCTGTTTTAACCAAATGAAGAATATCCATGAACAACTGTTAGTGGTTTTCTTTGTACTTATTAGCAGAAGTCAGTTTAAAACCAAGATTGTGTTACTTCCTTGGCCATTTGCTTCACAACATTTCTTCATTCATAATCATCCAATTAGCTTCACACTATATTTTGATTCTGTGTTTTAACATTGAAACTCATGTAAGCACCTTTTAAAACACCATAGCTTTCCCTTTGTTTTTAACACCATTTTCTATCCATAAGCCTTTAGTTGCTTTCCCACTGCACTTAAAACCCTGCCTCTGTTCTTGGCCCTCTGCTTATTAGATGGAGGAGGCCTTTATCATATTTCCAAACCCTCTGCTTTTAAAATGAAGGAGGTCTTCAACCAATGACCTGACCATCTTCTCATGTACGGAGGAGGTTTTCTCAGTCTTTCAACCCTCTGCTCATGTATGGAGGAGGTTTTCTCAGTGATGCCATTTCATCTGCTTCCAAATAGTGTTGTCTTTCCTTTCATTGCCTATTCATGCTTAAGCAAATAAAAGTGGTAAATTGACAATATGTCATGAAGGGAATTTCTCTGAGACATATAACCCTGCTGTTTAAAATACCTTTATGCATCTTTAGACAATTAGAGGTAGCCTGGCCAGTATCTGCAGAGCATTTCTTGTTATTCATAAGTCACTAACCTTTGATGGTGTTTGCAGGAGCTTATTGAAATAACTCTCTGTCCTGTAGCTGCATCTCAGGATGTAAACCACATGAGAAGCAGTTGTCTTCTCATGTTGAGTTTAATAATGTCTTCTGGAACACTGGTACTCTTCTGCTCTTAAAAGAGACATTGAAACACTGTAAATCCACCTAATATCAGTTTGACCTATGGTATATGCACTGCTGAGACATCAAGGTTTGTTAGTGGCGCGACTTAAGGGTGTAATAAAGCTTTATTTGCAGAATAGGAAGGTCATCTAGGACTGGTTGATATAAGATAGAGGTTCTTTTGGCTTTTAGGATAGTTTGAGAAGAGAAAATCACCTAAAGCGCCACTACCTAACCTAGGAGAGACTTTTTGGATAGATTTGGAGTATTATCTTTGGAGCTGATGGACAAGTTTGTATGGCTGAGGCTAGATAGGGCTTGACAATGAGGTTTTATCTCATCATGGACTGATTTTAAAAGGTAGGAGGACAAAAATGTTTAAGGGTGTTTTCCAGATGGAAAATGTGACAAATTGGAGATCAGCTACTAGAAAACTTGGCTTTAAAAACTAGTCATCATCAATAGGTGAGAAATACTGATGAATAACAGTGGCTCCATTTGGGGAAGGAAACTCCTTTTCAGGAGGTGTCCAGAATTTCAGATCTCGGTTCTTTTAAGACCAGTTCCTTTATCCATTGGCACAAATTTCTTTCTTCGTTGATGTTATTTCTGAAAATTGACAGCATGATTAGCATCAACGACATTTCTACCTACCCCACTATATTTCCTAACATTTTTTCTTCTTTTGGGTGCATTTGGACTAGCAACCCTTTGACATAATATTTTTGAAAAATTACACTATCTAGTTCTACACTTATATCCACTGGGAGTTTAGATTAAGCTGATGAACTCCTTTGTTTCTCTACCTATGCTAGATCGACTGTCAAGGTTAAGCTGTTTGACAAGATTTTATTCTCTAATCTAAAACATTAAATTGAAAAATGACTAAATCAAGATTAGATGGTCTGATTTTTCATGTACTTGTGGCATGAAAGACAAGCTGCACACAAATATTATTTTGCATAAAATGAAATCTACAAAAACAAGGCTAGGATACACAACTTGTTTTTCATTCCTGCTTTCCTCTTTGGTTCTGTTTTGAGCATGTGGAACCAATATCTTTTCCTAATCTACTCTCTTTGATAATTTAATCTTACACAATGTTGACTATCTTTTCCTCTCACTAACTTATCAGAAAATAAATTTAAAACATGTCCAGTTATGATTAGGCTAGATAACTGAACAAGACATTTGAGCACTAGTAGCGGCATTTAGACTTGCGCATTTTCCGAATGACTATTTTTTGAAAATGGGGCTTTCTTTCTATTTTTCAAACTGCCTTTTTTTCTATTTTTCTATTGTTTTTTGAATTTTCTGTTTTTAATTTTTTTTTTCAAAAAATGGTATATACAATGATTGAAAAAGTTTTGACTCAGAAATCTTGGAAATGGCGAAACTTAAGCATCTTATCCTCATAAGGATCTCCTACCACTCTTGGTCCACTCAGCTCTTGAAAAGAAGAATTTGGAAAATTTTCTCATTCAAGCATGACATAACGATTCATGAATGAATCCCTAAACAACCCCGTATCTTCCCGTTGTACCTCTTTATACCTTTGATTTCCACTCCTTCTTTTGTTGTACATCTTTTCCGAATAATGCATATATTCTTTGTCATTTTTGAAGTATATGATGACATCATCAAGGTACATCAAAATGCAGAAATTCAAGACTGGAAACATGGCTTTTAGGAGCATATTTTTGATATCTGGTGGTTTTGCAATTCTGGGTTTGAAAATGGGACTACTTCCAGCATACTTGAAAAATTCTTTGAGCTGTTCAATTTGTAAAGAAATCATTTGGCTATAACCTGAAACATCGTCTTGAAAAGACATATGATTAAAAGAAATTATCATTGGTATATCATGGTCTTGGGCAGGAAGGATAAAATTTCTGTCACAAGCGTGTGTATTAGTGCTTCTAAAATCAAAACAGATCCTATGACCAACTATTTTATCTTTGACTATTACTATTTGGTCCAGGTTTTTGTATTTTCTTTTGTCGAAGTTGTTTCTTGGAGTGATGGCAGTGGCATAGTGTTTCTCACTGTTTTCTCTATATGAAGTAGTATTTTGAACAATATTGCAAATTCTAGCAGTTCTAAGTCTTTGGTGGAGTGACAGAATGTTAGCCAGTTCAAGTAACTCAGGTATATTTGGACTGCAATCATCATATCCTTTCATAAGAATTTTATCAGGCATTTTTTTATGATTTTGAGCTGTTATGGCTATAGTCAAGGTTTCATTTGAAAGGGTAGAGTTAAGTGATGGCAAATCCTTAAGGTATGGTAAGAGAATTAAGCTTCCCTGCCCCTGAGTTCCAAAGAGGTTTGTGATATGCAAGTCTTCTAATGCCTCTGTTCTGAAAAAGTTTCTTGATGTTACTGCTGATGTTTGCCTAAGGTTTGAGCAATTTTCTTGATAGTACATAATGGTTTGTGCTTCTTGCTCTATCCCTGTTTCAAAAGGAACAAACTCTCTTTCCTCAAGACATAGCTGCTCATGATCATGATTATTTTGAGTGTCTAGTTCATCATAGAGAACTTGGGGCAGCTAATGTGGTGGGTCTAAGTTTGATTCAAATCCTTCTGACTGTTCTTCAATGTCCTCATCAGTGTGTAAAATGAAAGAGTTCAGATCAGAATGCAAGGAGTACATCAGGATGTTATCTGGCCTTTCTTGGCTACTAATCATATATTTCATGTGTGATTCTTGATAGAGTATTCTAGTTTGGTCAAATACATGAATAGTGGCGTAGGACATATCAATTTGAATATTTCCTTGAAGCTTGGCTCCCAAAGATCTGGATAAAAGAATTCCATACTTGGGAGGGATGTCTGCTACCACTATGTCCATGATCATATGTTTTGTAGGTACTTGGGCCAAACTAAAACAAAGATCTTTGATTAAACCCAGACACTTGACTCTACTTGAGTCAAACGAATATAAGTCTTTATATGGTCTTGTGATTTCTAGGCCTAATCTTTCCATCACAACCTTCAGCATGAGATTATTCAAGGCCCCAGAATCTAGCATGGCATTGTGTAGGATTTGGTCATGGATATTCAGACTGATGTAAAAGGGAAGAGTGGCTCCTTCTTGGAATTTCCCTTCTATTTTTGGATCAAACAACACTTCAGGAGTGTCATCAGCTAGATTAAGGGTGTCTGCATCATTCCCTATATTCAGGACCTTTAACACTTGAGACTTATAAGAGCTTTGGGCGATAAGTTCAGTGAGGGGCATGGTAATCTTTATTTTGGCAATTTCTCCCTCAAAACTGAAAGGTGTTTGTAGTTTAGACAGGTTTGCTTCAGTTTTTTCAGCCATGACTTTCTCTATGTTCTAATTTTTCTAACTTTGTTTCAGGATTTTGTTTGACACAACCATCTCAGGAATCTTTGTGGAGGTATTAGGAGTCTCTGAGCCAAGACTTGTTTGAATAACTTTATCTTTGTTTTGGTTAGTTTTATTGACCATGATTTTGTTGCTATCCACTAATTTTTTAAGGATGGTATCAGGGGTTTTAGTAGTGTCTGAGCTACCTTTCTTGGAATTGTCTTGGTTTTTTCTGCTTCTAAGGTCATACTGTCTGTGAGCTTATACTATGGCATTCTAAAAATTTATGGCAGGATCTTCGGGATATTGATAGTTGGTTTCATCTTGATTCAGAGAGAAAAACACTTATTCTTCTTCTGTGAGGTAAACCTCACTCTCGTTATCAGAACCTATGAGGTTCAAATGATTTTCATCAATGCGTTCTGTATCCCTATCATCTTCTTCCACATAATTTTCATTAAAGGGTGGCCTAATTTGTTGGTGATTTTCCCTTGGTTTGTTTTGAGGTTGTTCCCTCCTAAAATTTTGGTTCTGGTTTTTGTTTGGAGGGTTTGGCTGGTTGTCCCTAAGAGGGGTCTTTTCACTAATATTTTCCCACATTTTGGCAATGGACCTAACCAAGTCATCTATTCTAGGATCTAAGGAAGGGGCTGAAGTGGAGACCTCATCCCGGTATGTGACTTTCCTTTCTGATCTAGTCCTAGCTCTTTTTTCTGCTAAGTTGGCTTCTGCACTTATGGCCACTTTTTGCATTTCCTCTAAGGTAGGGGGTCCTTGTCTCTTAGTTGATAAGTCATGTCTGGGTCAAAGCCTTCGGGGAAATTTTCCAAGGCTGAGCCAAGTGGAGGTTTGAAGTGAGGCAGGAGGGCGTTATACACATTGTTGAACCTAGTGTAGTATCCCTGGACACTTTCCCCATTTTCCCATTTTATATTGTTATACTCTGACAAGATTTGAATGGGGTTCTTTTGGATTTCCCACTTGTTTATGAAGGTTTGGTAGAGTTCTGGGAGATCGTGGATGCTGTTTGGAGCTAAGCTCTTAAACCATTTTTTGGGTTCTCCGCCCAGGCTTTGGGCGAACATCCTCATTCTGATGGTCTCATCTTCTATTTCCATGTATTCAAAGGCATCACTAATCCTATCTACATGTTGTTGAGCTATGGTAGTCTCAACTCTGGTAAAGTGTGGGATTTTGGATTGATAGTCATTTTGTAAGCGGGCCAAAGGGTGTGGGAGCACCAAGGGTGCATACCAGGCTGCCATGGCTGGAGCTAATGGATGATGTACAAAATGAGGGCTTGTAGGATGAGCTGAGGTGGTTTGAACAGTAGTGGTTTGGATGGGTGTGGCGGATGTACTTGGGATAGTGATCTGATTTTGAACAGATCTGGGGTGGTGGGAGCCAAAGTGATAGAGAAGCTAAAATTCTGGAGGTGTAGTAGGTGAGGCTTCTCTACTATGACTCTGTGGTAGATCTAGGGGCTCAAGATCATCAAAGTTTATCTTACTTTGTGACTTGCTTCTAAAAAGGATTTTTCATGATTTTAAGTAAAATGGGGAATCCTACAAGGCTGTGAGGTGTTCAAGTACTGATCTTGCTTTACGGATGGACCTATCAGTAGCTAAATTTCCAGTTTCAGAAGCTTGCCACAGAATCTTCTCTGGGTCATCTACTATGATAGGGGGATTTGGGTCTGGATGAGATCTGGTGTTGATTATTTGTGAAGCGAGATTTCAAATCCAGAGTTTAAAGAGGGTGGTATCTGTGATTGTTTCAGATGGATGGCCTCTCTAGGGGTTTACTGATGTGAAGGATGGTCGAAACAAAAATGAGGACTAGTGGAGTCGCCAGGTGGATTTCTGTGAGAACTATGGTCTGCCACCAACACTATCAAAGATGCTTTCGGGAAAAAGTTTTCTAGCAAACTTTGAGATGAAGACTTTGCAAGGAAGAGTGATTCACTTGGTTTCAACAGTTCGCTAGACTGTTTTGACAAGCTAATGGTTCTATTTGCAAGGTTATTTCTGTTTATCTCCTATGTTTAGGTGAAGTCTTCTAAATCGCTAAGTTATACGTAGTTTGTCATTGATTACAGAGTTTGCACCATAAGTTTCAAGTTTTTGGAAAGGATGGGTCAACAAAAAGGTATGGTTTATGATTTTTTTGGTTTTTATGGAGTTTTTTAAGGCCTACTAGAGGCTAGTGGAGTCGCCAAGTGGAACTTGGTTGTTTTTGTAAAGATGTAGCTATGGTCCACTACCAATAACTAGGGAAAAGCCAATCTGGGAATGTTTTGGGGTTTTTTGAGTTTTATGTGCAGCCTATGGTTTATTAGAGTGTTCTAAACCCGTTTCATCACTTTTCTAGGGTGGTGGAAACAAAAAGAGTTTACTCTTAATGATTCTATGGACTGCTTACCTGTTTAAATGTTTAAAGACTAATGAATCTACAAGAGTTTGCTAGACTGTTATGTACTCATTTAGTCCCATCGTGATCTCCATTATGTTAGTGAGCGGTGGTATAAGTCAATCAGATAGTATTCTTAAATTTAGCAAAGTAGTAAGGCCTACTGGAGGCTATTGGAGTCGCCAGGTGGATTTTTAGTTGTTTTGAGAGTATATGTGTATGGTCCACCACCAATATTGATAAACACCAATCTAGAGATATTTTTTTGGGTTTTCTGAGTTTCCTATATGTATCCCTGAGGTTTGGAAGAGTTTCCTATAACTGAATCATCATTTTGCTAAGATGGTGAAGGAGCTAGTTTCTACTCTTCAGACAATACCTAAGTTTTCTAGTTTTGACTGAGATTTTGAGAGATCCTAAGGGATACCGATGATGTTTGACTCAAGGTCCCACCGTGATCACCATTATGTTAGTGAGAAATGGGATAAGTCAATCAGATAGTATTATTAAGGCTGCTGGAATGTTTAGGGAATCTAAGTTTGTTTATTACTCAGGGTCACACCGTGATCACCATTATGTTAGTGTCCCGTGATTTGGCTGATTGCCAAGTTAAATGACAGTGTAACATCAAACCAATATTTGGAGCCCAAGGACCTAGCCTTCTTGGACTCAGAGAGGGCTCTCTCTATTTGTGTAAGGGATATTTGTGTGTTTGCTTATTGTGTTCTGATTTTAGGCTAGTTATGAAGTAGGTTTTTGGTTTTCGTTTTTAGGTTGTGAGGGATGAACTGATCAAAGACTAAGATAGGTAAAAAAGATGTCAGATCAACTGGGCTATGGAGTTAAAAAGGTAAATAAATCTTTCAGGTGGTGATACAAGGTTGTTGAAGGGCTGATTTGATTCGAGGTAAAATGGATCTTTGGGTAAAATGGAGTGAGATGGACATTAAATTTGTGAAGAACAAAGGATTTCAAACATAACTAGTTTAATAGATGACATAAACATGGTAGGGCTAACCATTAATCATGAGAAATGTAACTGTAAACTGATCAATGCATATAAATAAACATTCAAGCCATGCATAGAGATATATGACTCTCTAACTTTAAGACAAACAAACAACTCAAATCACTATGAAGGAACACCTAAACATAGTATTCCAAGCTATTGGGCATTTTGAAGCAAGATTGCATAGTTTTAGGCAAAGGGCAAGATCAGTACAAGACCTCCTTGGTTCAACAAATGACAATCTAATCAATCAAAGAGAGGTTTAAGAGGTGGATCTATGACTAGCCATGAGTAAGCAGGGCATACCGTGAATCATACTTAGCATGCATAAAACCATAAATTAAACAAGAAAACAATATTCTTCAGTTATTAAAGAGCAATCAAGGATTCTTTAATATGACTAAGAATGAAGAAAACATAGAAGCTATAAAGAAACAAGAAATTTGAGGTGCCTCCAAGGACATGTCTCAAATCTATTCTCTACTGTCTTATAGCAAGCAAGAACATGGAATTGTGAATGAAAACTAAGAAACAAAACAGAGAGAAAGACACTATACCATTCTGTTAGAGTCGGTCCTTACAGCCCTCTGTCAGAGATCATTTCGCTTTTCGCATATCTTTTTTAGGTATCTCGCTCGTTCCACTTCGTTGCATTTCGCTAGGGGCATGCCATTGACTGACGAGGGGGTCTGGTTGTCTTGTATTTCCTCATGTTTGTACCTGCAGGGCTAATTAAGATTTCTCAGAAATCACTGAAGTTCAGGTCACTTCATTCATGGTCATAAATGATTATTTTTGTCAAAAAGAGTCTTTAGTCCTAGATTCTAGGGTTTTCAGTCTTTTGGTACATGTAATAAAGCCCGCAGGCCTTGAGGTCGGTTTCAAAAGGTTCCTATTTCACGTTTTTATTCTAAAAAACATTTGAAGACATTTCTAGTCCAAAACTCTGTTTTGGAGCTAGAAATTGTCAGATTTCATTTTTTGTAATAATTGTGTATTTGTTTCATCATAAGAAATTTGAAGGCAGCCTCTGATCTTTGCGAAAGCCAAATGCCAAATCCCTACAAAAACAACCAAGTGTCATCAGTCCAAGACTCAGAAAAATAATGAAAAGCCAAAGGACAACATTGTATTAAGTGATCAAATGAAAAAGTGCCAAACATTATAAAAGTGGGTTATGGAGCAAAATTAAAATCAAATTTTATTTTTATGAGATATTTTTCTACACATATAAGCCATGGAAGACAACTCATTTGCACAAATTCCCAAGGCAGAGTTCGAATTGGTGAGTTGAGGGGCGCAAACTTGTTTTTCAAAGCTGTGGACCGGAGGTAGAAGTGCGCACTACGCACAGAGGAGGCGCGCTAAGCACAAGAGGCGCGCTACGCACTGGGCTTCACCGGCCTGTGCAAAATAGCACGCGTGCTACGCACATGCTGCGCGCAGCGCACTGGGTGAGCGCGCTACGCGTATAATCTCAGAGCCAAAAAATTTCGCTCCTGCGTCCAGTTTCATGCCAAATCGCCTCAATCGGCTTGCAAGTAGGTTTTTCACGATTGCTCAATGAATTTTTGATATGATTATGGTGTTTTGAAAGTGGAGAAACCATTGTTTAATGTGGAGAAATGTAAACCCTATGTTTATTTCCAATATCACTTCCTAAGGTTTTGGAAACGAATGTTAATGGTTGTGTGGGGGTTTGCAAACTTGTGTTGTTGATATATATGCTCATGCATCTACTGTCAGTGGTGTCCCTGCTCATTTTTCACCTTAGCCCCATGCTCTCTCTTTGCCATTACATCACTGCTCTCTTTGTTATTGCCATTGTCATTTTCACACTATTTATCATTCAGTTATCACATAGTCTCATTTTCACTTGTCCACATCCTCCAGTGACATTGTCAAAACACTGCTGTCATTGCTATTATCTTACTATGGTTATTGTCACATTGTTTCTCATTCTCCATTGACAAACAAAGTCCCGTATCCACTTCTCCCTTGACAAATCTTAACTACCATTGCAAAGGCTGTACACTACACTACAATCTTTTCTACTCATTTGTCAAATCCTCTTGTAATCAAAGTAGCGACTGTTTTTCATGCAAACCCATTTGACAGAGCCATTACCACTGTGGTTTTCCTATGATACTTTGATAAATATGTGACATATTTGGGTTTCGAGCATACACTGAACTTTTGTCTTCACTACACCTATATCAGCATATATATTGCAGACATCTTGTTTTCAAAGCCATGTCAGAGACGGATTCGGTTTATGAGCAGGAGTATGACAGTGATTCCACAGCAGAGGGTAATGTGCCACGGAGGTCTCACAAAAGTGGCAAAAGTGGTAAGCATCTCAGGGAGGAGCCTACTTCTTTGGCTCAATTGCAGGATTGCCCGTTTGCAATGGATTGTTTTCCGCATCAGTCATGTTTCCAATACTGTGAGATGATTTCACAAACCCAGCATCATCGTGAACTAGCTCGTCTATTTGTTCTACATTTACATGATGGCCGTGTAAACCTTGTCGGAGTAGATTTCATTCTGTCACCAGAGACTATTGCTCGGGCCATCGGGATACCAAATATAGGAGAGGAATGGAACAAACGACAGCAGTTAGAGAAATCCTACTATGAGCCATACATCAAACCTAGGTTTATGAGGTAGCTAAGCAGGGTATTTCCATTCAGATTCCTGAAGGATGAGTTTGCACCATTGATGAAACTCATCATTCGATATTTCAGTTGCGAGGGCAGATTCTCGCGTCTCTATGCGTACCATGTCCGTTTTTTGATGCATTTCATGAGGGTACGTATGATGAGCATTCCATACTTCATGTACGTAAACATAGAAAGGATGACAATTTTTGCATGTATTAAAGTGACCCCAAGACAAAGAAAGATAGAAGCATATATCATTACGCGCCGATCAAAATCGTGGTGGTACACGTCAACACAAATAGGCATTGGGAGGATTTCATATCCGTGACTTCTTCAAGGCCGCCTACGCCCGCCTCCCGAGGTAGTTTATGATGAGGGAGAGCCTTCACACCGCCCAGACATTCCCGAGATCGAGCATATCGTTGCCCATTGTATGTAACATACTCGGGCAAGCGGCCAGTGTTGGCCTTATTCTTTTTACACGACGAGTATTATCTCCACCCGGGGTGGAAGGGGTCTCGTTGACTTCATCAGCAGCGCGAGTATTATCTCCACCAAGGGTGGAAGGGGTCTCGCCTTCTTCTTCAGCACAGGTATAGATTCATGACAGAGGTAAGAGGCCTATGCACGATGAGGGCCCATCAGGCGATCGAGACACTGATTTCACATTCATCGATGTTGATGCGAGCTCTCCTAGCTCGAAACTGAAAGAGATCATCCAGGAGCAAAGGGCAGAGAATGACATGTTGAAAGAGAAATTGCAAAGGGATCAGTGGGTGATAAAATACCTGGAGCAGCGTAACAAACATCTAGAGGATGAGCACACACTGTTAGAGCTGCGGCGAATCCGTGAGGATCGACAATTGGCCCGGAAGAGACCTGGTGATATGACACTGGCTGATCGAGATTCTTGCCTCACGCATGTTAACCTTCATCTGGAGAAGTTGTTTGCAAAGGCCAATAGAGACAAAGACATGCTCCGTCACATGAAAGGTCATTATTGGGCCCGCATGCACGTCTGCAAGGCAAAAATGAAGATTCTGAAGAGGAGGTTGAGCAAAGCACTAAAACGGCGGAAGAGGCCTGATCCACTCCGAATTTTGGCCGAGGCTTTGTTGGCTGGGCGTGATACATGATGGAGGGTCTTCGCTCCGAATTTGAGCGAATTTGGAGAAGTTTTTTTCATTTTGGAAAATTTTGGCCTCAAAACAGGTTTTTCAGCCCAACGCGTAGCGTGTCGACGTGCTCGCTTATGATTGGGACACTTGCTAGAGGAAAAATTTATATTTTTGGATTTTTCATGGTAATTTATGCATGCTCCAGTATGGCCAAATCATTTCACCAAGTTATGGATGATCAAAAGGGCCAAAAACACCATGAAAATCACCTTTCTGCCACCTTTTGCACCAGCAGGAAGTACTTGTGGGAGAATGAATTTTTGGAGGGGCAAATGAGCTCCAAATTGGGAAATTCCACTTGGGTTGGATAGCCAAAATCCAGGGCTTTCCAAAAAGCTATCATGAGCTTGATTTTGATGCCGGGAAGTGCCCCAAAAGCAGGCTGAAAGGCGCGCTATGCATAGAGCTCAGGCGCGCTACGCATACAGATTTTTGGTCCATTTTTTATCTTCCAGCTCAGGATTTCAGCCAGTTGGACCAGTTTTGCTTGAGGATATAATTTTTGAGTTATATTGATATAATTTTATGGTTGGCATGTAACTTGGACTCACTTTTACCTATTCTAGATGATTCACTCCTAAAAAAGTAAAAATCAAGTGAAAGAATCAGTTTCCTTCCTTTTAGAGGCAAGTTGTTTGGCTGCCTATATTCTAGCTCCTTGTTTAGAATTAGTTGGAACTGCTCCTAGAAGGAGGAATTCGACCCCTAGAGGTGTGGGAAGGGGTTAGGATAGTCTATATGATGTAATTTCTGAGACATTCTACAGGTTGGACTCTTGGGAAAACTTTGGCACACTATTGTACATATTTTTCATATTTTGGATAAGGAAAGATCAGAGGTTTTGCAACACCTGTTGGGATACTTGTGGCTTTCAGTTATTGATGGTGTTTTCTCTCAGTTTATTGTAAGTGCTTTCATGTTTAATGTATGCCATTCCCTTCTTATGCTTCTGAAACTAAATGAATGAGTAAATGAGGTTGAATCCATTGTTTCAGTGCTTTGCCTTTAAATTTGTTTAGTTTTACATGTTTTCGCCTGTTTGGAGAGGATCCATGTTCTCCCTTGCCCTCTTCAGCTCCTTGTCATTCTGATCCATCCATACACCTGATCAAAAGCATCAAGACTATTTCCTACCTCGCCCCAACTCAAATTCTGCAAAAATCTGGCCTTATCCCCGGACCCAAAATCGTTTTTCCCAAATTTTTTCAACAAAAAAACCCAAAAATCAAAATCAAAATTTCCTATCTTTTTACTAGCCTATTATCAGTATTCGTTATAAGTCATCTCAGCCCCTTTGAAGACCTTTTGCCGAGATAGACCCGGAGAGAGCCCTCTCTTGTCCTCGTAGGGCTAGCTACGAGGCTGAGCGTGGTTTGATGTAGCCTTGAGTTTTACCTTATTTCAGCCTAAGGTAGATTTGAGCGCTAACATAGTGGCGACCATACTGGGAACAATCTCAATGGTTTGCTTGTTGATGTGTTCATTTCATGAGTCTTAGACGGAGTCTGAAGTCACGCCAGGTAGCTTTCGAAACACTTTTGCCATGCATAAGCGGAAGTAGATAAAAGCTGCTTCAGTCGATCTCCGGTTAGCTTGTGAATGCGGCACTCGATTTGAAAATTACCCCAGTATAATTATTCGTTCTAGACCTTTGGATGATTGAGTCTAGAAGTCGATAGGCTGAAAATAATCTATTGTGTCCTTTGAATTTTTCTTGGATGGATCAATACACTGGCTTCAAAAAGGCATACCAGATCAAATCCTGATCCAAATCCGCCTCCAGTATATGAAAACCCCAACCTAATCCCAAGAATTTTTCGTCGAGAAGCTCCCATTATTCCTTTGGTCAAATCTCACTCATACCCCACTGTTTTTGAATACATTGAAGATATTGAGTTTGACGATCAGTTCGAGTTATCATTGTTTGAAACCAAATCCGAAAGTGCCACTGGTTCTACCGTCATCAATCCTGAGTTCATCAAGTATCTAGAAGTTGAGCAAGAAAATAGATCTATCGATAATTATATCCTGAATCTTCAAAACTCCATTGTGGCAACCAACATTCCTGAATTCATTGAATCTGCTTCACAAACTCTTGGGCCATCTGAGATTGCATCCAGTTCACGGATTCCCACTGAACCTCCCTTTATTCCTACCATTCCCGTACAGCTTGAGATCTCTGATCGGCAATCAGCAGTAGTTTCTCCCCCATCTCCACTGCATACACCTCGTTCACCTACTGCTCCCGTTCCACCAGTTTCTCCGAGACAACAGATTATAAATCCGCCAAGAGCCATGGCAGCGAGATTCGCACCTCTTGTTTTACCTGCAAATTTGGATCCTATGCCTGCTGATTATCAGAGCAAGATTCCCATATTCAATGGCACGCCACAGAGTATATCCGCTCAGCAGCATATTGTCAGGATGACAAATTTCTTGGACCTGCATGAAATAGATGAAGAAAATGTGTCTATGAGGTTGTTCGCCCAGACTTTTGGAGGTGAGGTTCGTAAATGGTTCAGAGCTCTACAGCCCGCAAGTATCAATACATTACAAGAGCTCCAGACACAATTCTTAGATCGGTGGGAGATGAAAAAAGATCCGCTGCAGATTACTTCTGAGTATACCAGCATCAAACGTAATCCTGGTGAGTCTGTTCAGGATTATATTATCAGATTCAATACAGTTTATAATGCAATTCCAGATGACTTAAGACCGTCTAAAAAGTCAGCTCTTCTTAAATTCCCGGATGGTTTCGATCCGGAGATGGCTTATTCACTACGAGACAGAGATCCGCCTACCTTAGAAGATATGCAGAAGATTGCTGTTAGTGTTGAGGCGAATCTGAATGATAAGAGAGCCCGGTTGAAAGCAGAGAAAAGAGTGACCATAAAAGAAGAAGCTTCCACATCTGCATCAGAACAACACTTGCTTCGTGAGATGGAAAAAATGTTCAAAATAATGACGCTTGATAAGCCAGAAACGCAGATTCGTAATCCCAACTACCGTGGCCAGCAGCAGCCACAGTTCAGAATTAAGCAGCGTGAACAGAGAGCACAAGAGCCAGCAGCCCAACAACAGATTAAAACACCTCTTTTGCAGAATTTTGTGAGTCAAGATTCAGACGATGATGATGATGTAGTAGGTGAGAAAAACCACTTCTTTACTCCCGATGATCTGCCTATTTACATCACTGAGGATGAAGAATATGGAGAAAGTTCAACAACACAGAAAGATGAGGATTTCATTTTAGCAAATGATGCAGATCTGGAGGAGGAAACAGATGAATACCAAAGAGGATATATGAATGCTTTGTCCGCTCAACAGAAGCAATACTCATTGAGAAACAGAGATGTACCCATAAATCCAATTCAGAAAAGAAAAGAGGCTTCAGCACCAAAGATGTATTCACCTATACCACAGAAGAAAGGAAAAGAGACAATTGATCCTGCAGCTAGTAAATCATCATCAGCAGAAAGGGAAAATCAGTCAATTATAATGAAGGATAAGGCTGAAAAGAAAGAAGTTCTGGTCAAAGAGGTTGAAAGAGTTTCAACTTTTAGTTTAGAAAATTAAATTTCCAAATTGAAGGTATCTATTCCTTTGACAGAAATCATGAAGAACAGCAGCTATCGAGATCAAGTCTCCAAAATTCTGAATTTTGATCCAATGTTTGACACGGTAAATATAGAAGATGATCAGCCTGAATTGATATTTGGGCCTGCTTTAGATGGTGAGTCCCCTGACAGTGATGTTCCTCCCTTTTATATCAGTTTGAGGTTGCATGAATATGTATTGCACAATGCCATGTTCGATTTTGGTGCTTCGCACAATCTTATGCCAAAGGCGATCATGGAAAAGTTGGGTTTAGATATTACAAGGAAATACCATGATTTGTATTCATTTGATTCCAGCCGCGTGAGATGTATCGGACTCATCAAATATTTGGTTGTAAGTTTAGATCAAATTCCTGCGAAGAATGTCTTGATGGATGTGGTTGTGGCGGACATTCCTCCTCGATTTGGGATGCTCCTTTCTAGATCTTGGGGGGAAAAGTTGAAAGGTACACTACAGTTAGATTTTTCCTATGCTACAATTCCAGTCTTCGGTCAAATGAGAAAGTTATATCGAGAGCAGAAGATGAAATACATGATAACAAGCAAGGAAAAACCAATCAATCATCCTGTAAATTATGTACATACCGAATTAGAGTCGTTTGTTTTTTTTGCTGATAGTTTTAATGATATAGATAGTCAATTAGTTCAGGCAGAAGATATACCAGAAATCACTGAGAATTTTAGAGAAGTTCTGCAAAAAGAAACACAAGAAAAGCAAGATACTCTTGAGCAATCAGCTAAAGAAAATGGGCAGCAAACAGGAAAAACAGAGCTGACGCAATTTCAGCACTTAGAGGAGGATGAAGATGGTCTTTGGACCATGGATTTTGATGGCGCAGTGGGTAGTGATGGTGCTGGAATTAGTGTTTGGATTCGTAGTCCATTTTCCGCTCCGGATAAGGTTCCAAGCAATGTGAGAGTGTGTTCCTACAAACTAGCATTTGACTGTTCTAACAATGAAGCGGAGTATGAGGCTCTGATTGCTGGTCTTAAGATCCTAAGAAAGCTGAAAGCAAAAAGAATTGTAGTCTATGGTGATTCAGAGTTGGTGATAAAGCAGGTAAAGGGTGAGTTTCAAGCCAAGCATCCTCGCATGAGGGCCTACCGTAATGCAGTTTTAGACATTTTGAAGTTATTTTCTGATCATACCTTGACATGTGTGCCTCGCATACAAAATGGTGTTGCTGATGGACTTGCTAAGGCAGCAAGCAATTTAAAAATTCCAATGAATTCCAGCAACAAGTTCGAGATTCATGTGAAGCACCGCCCCACCGTTCCAGACAATCAGCGATGTTGGCAAGTTTTTCAGGATGACGAGGAGATTAGTGATTTTCTGCAAAATAAGGGTAAGTTTAAAGACACCTCCATAGATACAGAACATGATGATGGTAATGATGATATACAAATAAATCAAATGGAAGTGCTGCAACTTAAAGATAACATCATTCCTAAAGGATTGATTCCTTTAGAGGAACTCTTTGATCAAGACGATGTAGCCCGCAAACCGACATTGAGACCAACTGAAAAAGGTGTTGAGGAGGTAAATATTGGGACAGCTGAAAATCCCAAGATGGTAAAGTTATCCAAGTCATTGTCACCAAAGGTAAAAGTGGAGTATGTGAGATTGTTGTCTTCATTTTCTGATGCTTTTGCGTGGGATTAATCAGATTTAAAAACATATGACACTAATATCATTCAGCATACTATCCCTATCAAACCAAATCAGAAGCCTTTCCGTCAGAAGTTGAGGAGAATCAATCCAAAGCTGCTACCGTCGATTGAAAAAGAGGTAAACAGGTTGTATAAGTCAGGAATCATTGTGCCTATCAGATTTTCCGATTGGATATCAAATTTGGTGCCCGTGAGAAAGAAGACAGGTGAGATCCGTTTATGTAAAGACTTCAGAAATTTGAATAAGGTATCATTAAAAGACAATTATCCGCTGCCAAAAATGCATCATATATTGCAGCGAGTAGTTGGAGCATCAAGGATGTCACTACTCGACGGCTATTCAGGCTACAACCAAATTTTAGTGCATGAAGATGATCATGACAAGACCGCGTTCACCACTCCATGGGGAACATTTCATTATGCAAAAATGCCGTTTGGTTTGAAAAATGCAGGTGCCACTTTTCAACGTACAATGGACATGGTTTTTTCCAACGAGAAAGATGTATTTTTGGTTGTTTACCTTGATGATCTGACTGTGTTTTCAAATTCTGATGAAGAACATTTATATCATTTGAGAGTTGTTTTCCAGAAGTGCAGAAAATATGGCATTTCGCTGAATCCAAAAAAGAGTCATTTTGCCATGGATGAAGGCAAGCTCCTTGGCCACATCATATCGAAAGACGACATTCGTGTTGACCCTGCACGTGTTGAAGCCATCCAGCAAATTGAACAGCCCCGGAACAAGAAAGAAATACAGTCCTTTAATGGTAAAATGAATTTTCTGCGTCGTTTCATTCCAAATATTGCTGAGCATCTTAGAGAAATCACGAACATGCTGAAGAAGGATAGTCAGGTAAAGTGGACAGAAGAGGCAGTGAAATAATTCAATTTGGTAAAGTTAGCTCTTTCTTCAGCCCCTATTTTAATCAGCCCGGACTACACACAGGACTTCATTTTGTTTTCGTTTGCTTCTGAGCACACTTTGGCAGCTGTTTTAATGCAGAAAAGGGATGGAGTTGAGAAGCCCATTGCCTTTTTCAGTCGGATTATAAGGGACGGAGCGTTGAAATACAACATTATTGAGAAACAAGCACTTGCGCTTGTAAAGGCCTTGAAATATTTCTGTGTATATATACTGCATTCCCACATTATAGCCTTTGTTCCTAACGCAGCAGTTAAAGATGTTTTGGTACAGGCAGATCCAGAAGGAAGGCGGGGTAAGTGGATCGCTGCGTTGTTAGAATATGATGTCGAGATTGAACCGACCAAGCTGATCAAAGGACAAGGACTAGCCAAGCTCATGGCTGAAACAAATCTGCATGCTCTAGATATAAATTTGATCGCTGCCATGTCCGATGAAGATGAGGAGAGTACATCATTTCAGGTATCTGATATTTTTGTTTCTTCCCCTTGGTATGCTGACATTTTATACGTACTTCAGAATTTGTCTCCACCACCCGGGATGCCTAGAAATAAGAGTAGAACCTTGAATTTGAGGGCTGCAAAGTTTTGCATATTAAATTATACATTATATTGGAAAGACCTTGGTGGAATGTTATTGAATTTTTTGGTAGAGGAGGAAGCCAAAAGAGTTTTGGAGGACTTTCATAGAGGAGATTGCGGGGGCCATTTGTTTTGGAAAACCACAGCGAATAAGATTCTAAGGGCAGGTTACTATTGGCCTTCTTTGTTTTATGATGTATATAAGGCTGTTAAGAATTGTCACGAATGCCAAATCTTCGAAGGAAAGAAGAAACTACAGCCTTTGCCTCTCAAACCAATTGAAGTTAGTGCACCATTTCAGCAGTGGGGATTGGATTTCATTGGGGAAATCCATCCGGCATCGTCAGGTCAGCATAGATGGATATTAACAGCAACGAACTACTTCACAAAATGGATCGAGGCCATTCCCACCCGACAAGCTACAGATGCGGTAATTATCTCTTTTCTTGAAAACAATATTCTGTCACGTTTTGGGTGTCCTAGTAAGATAATCACAGATAATGTAGCAGCCTTCAAGTCAAAGAGGATGGTTGAATTTTGCTACAAGTACAACATCAGCTTGGGACATTCGACTGCCTACCATCCGCAAGGAAATGGCTTGGCGGAATCTTCAAATAAGTCTTTGGTAAATATCATCAAGAAATTGCTGGAAATCAATAAAAAGGGTTGGCACAAGAAATTAGTGAATGCACTTTGGGCCGATAGGGTAAGTCAGAAAAATTCTATTGGCATGTCCCCTTTCGAGTTGGTGTATGGGGTAGACACAGTTTTTCCCACTTCTCTTGCTGTCCCGGTAGTCAAATTGCTTCAGGAAGCCAGTAGTGAGGAAGATCCCATGCAGCGGAGAATTAATCAGATGATTCATTTACAGCAGACACGGGAGGAGGTATTTCAAAATACATTCAAGTTGCAGGAACGCATAAAGAAGATCTACGACAGAAAGGCAAAGGCAGATAAGTTTCAGTTGGATGAGGTAGTTTTGAAGTGGGATGCTCGAAATGAAGATAAGGGAAAGCACGACAAATTTGAAAACCTATGGAAGGGTCCTTTTAAGATTGCAGCGTATCGTGGTCAAAACGCCTTTCTTCTCAAGGAAATGAACGGGGATGATTGTCCTGAAGGGCCGATCAATGGTCGGCTACTCAAGCGATACCACTTCTGAGTATTTTCTGCTGATTTCATCATCATTGTGTATATCGTTTTACTTCTGTTTCATCACAAGTGTGGACTAATCTCTTTCTTCAGTCTGGGGCCCGGAGCGAAGGATATAATTCTAGAGATGGAGGTTAGTTGGTTTGAAGTTGGTCAAGTCAGTTTTATCAGTCTTTTCAGTTTTAAAATCAAGTCATTTTTGGTCAAATTTCAGTCAAGGTTTCAGTCAAGTTTTTAGTCAATAAATGTGTCAAAATTTTTTCTATTATCCGTTGAAATAATGACTCCATCGCCCAATGGATGAAGGCACTGTCTGACTCCCCCAGAGATCTACCGTTCTTGGCATCTCCTTGGAGCCACCATCCCCATTGGAGCCAATGTTAGAGTCGGTCCTTACAGCCCTCCGTCAGAGATCATTTCGCTTTTCGCATATCATTTTTAGGTGTCTCGCTCGTTCCACTTCGTTGCATTTCGCTAGGGGCATGCCATTGACTGACGAGGGGGTCTGGTTGTCTTGTATTTCCTCATGTTTGTACCTGCAGGGCTAATTAAGATTTCTCAGAAATCACTGAAGTTCAGGTCACTTCATTCATGGTCATAAATGATTATTTTTGTCAAAAAGAGTCTTTAGTCCTAGAGTCTAGGGTTTTCAGTCTTTTGGTACATGTAATAAAGCCCGCAGGCCTTGAGGTCGGTTTCAAAAGGTTCCTATTTCACATTTTTATTCTAAAAAACATTTGAAGACATTTCTAGTCCAAAACTCTGTTTTGGAGCTAGAAATTGTCATATTTCATTTTTTGTAATAATTGTGTATTTGTTTCATCATAAGAAATTTGAAGGCAGCCTCTGATCTTTGCCAAAGCCAAATGCCAAATCCCTGCAAAACCAACCAAGTGTCATCAGTCCAAGACTCAGAAAAATAATGAAAAGCCAAAGGACATCATTGTATTAAGTGATCAAATGAAAAAGTGCCAAACATTATAAAAGTGGGTTATGGAGCAAAATTAAAATCAAATTTGATTTTTATGAGATATTTTTCTACACATATAAGCCATGGAAGACAACTCATTTGCACAAATTCCCAAGGCAGAGTTCGAATTGGTGAGTTGAGGGGCGCAAACTTGTTTTTCAAAGCCGTGGACCGGAGGTAGAAGTGCGCGCTATGCACAGAGGAGGCGCGCTACGCACATGCTGCGCGCAGCGCACTGGGTGAGCGTGCTACGCGTATAATATCAGAGCCAAAAATTTTTGCTCCTGCGTCCAGTTTCATGACAAATCGCCTCAATCGGCTTGCAAGTAGGTTTTTCACGATTGCTCAGTGAATTTTGGATATGATTATGGTGTTTTGAAAGTGGAGAAACCATTGTTTAATGTGGAGAAATGTAAACCCTATGTTTATTTCCAATATCATTTCCTAGGGTTTTGGAAACAAATGTTAATGGTTGTGTGGGGGTTTGCAAACTTGTGTTGTTGATATATATGCTCATGCATCTACTGTCAGTGGTCTCCCTGCTCATTTTTCACCTTAGCCCCATGCTCTCTCTTTGCCATTACATCACTGCTCTCTTTGTTATTTCCATTGTCATTTTCACACTATTTATCATTCATGTTATCACATAGTCTCATTTTCACTTGTCCACATCCTCCATTGACATTGTCAAAACACTGTTGTCATTGCTATTATCTTACTATGGTTATTGTCACACTGTTTCTCATTCTCCATTGACAAATAGAGTCCCATATCCACTTCTCCCTTGACAAATCTTAACTACCATTGAAAAGGTTGTACCCTACACTACAATATTTTCTACTCATTTGTCAAATCCTCTTATAATCAAAGCAGCGACTGTTTTTCATGCAAACCCATTTGACAGAGCCATTACCACTGTGGTTTTCCTATGATACTTTGATACATATGTGACATATTTTGGTTTTGAGCATAGACTGAACTTTTGTCTGCACTACACCTATATCAGCATATATATTGTAGACATCTTGTGTTCAAAGCCATGTCAGAGACAGATTCAGTTTATGAGCAGGAATATGACATTGATTCCACAGCAGAGGGTAATGTGCCACGGAGGTCTCACAAAAGTGGCAAAAGTGGTAAGCATCTCAGGGAGGAGCCTACTTCTTTAGCTCAATTGCAGGCTTGCCCGCTTGCAATGGATTGTTTTCAGCATTAGTCATGTTTCCAGTACTATGAGATGATTTCACAAACCCAGCATCATCGTGAACTAGCTCGTCTATTTGTTCTACATTTACATGATGGTTGTGTAAACCTTGCCGAAGTAGATTTCATTCTGTCACCAGAGACTATTGCTCGGGCCACTGGGATACCAAATATAGGAGAGGAATGGAACAAACGACAGTAGTTAGAGAAATCCTACTATGAGCCATACATCAAACCTGGGTTTATGAGGCAGCTGAGCAGGGTTTTTCCTTTCAGATTCCTGAAGGATGAGTTTGCACCATTGATGAAACTCATCATTCGATATTTCAGTTGCGAGGGCAGATTCTCGCATCTCTATGCGTACCATGTCTGTTTGTTGATGCATTTCACGAGGGTACGTATGATGAGCATTCCATACTTCATGTATCGCAACATAGAAAGGATGACAATTTTTGTACAGAAGAAGACCCCAGCACAGCAGCATAGAAGTATATATCATTACGCGCTGATCAAAATCGTGGTGGTACATCAGTTAACACAGCAGGGCATCACTTGGGAGGATTTCATCTCCCATGACTTCTTCACAGCGCCACAGCCGCCTCCCGAGGTAGTTTATGATGAGGTAGAGCCTTCACATCAGCCGGACATCCCTGAGATCGAGCATATCAGTGCCCCATTGTATGTGACATACCAACGAGGCCACAGGGCCTTATTTGCAGCTACACGACGAGTACTATCTCCACCCGGGGTGGAAGGGGTCTCGTTGACTTCATCAGCAGCACGATTATTATCTCCACCAAGGGTGGAAGGGGTCTCGCCTTATTCTTCATCACAGGTACATATCCAGGCCAGAGGCAAGAGGCCTATGCACGATGAGGGCCCATCAGGTGATCGAGACATTGATTTCACATTCATCGATGTTGATGCGAGCTCTCCTAGCTCGAAACTGAAAGAGATCATCCAGGAGCAAAGGGCCGAGAATGACATGCTGAAGGAGAAATTGCAGAGGGCTCAGTGGGTGATAAACTACCTGGAGCAGCGTAACAAACAGCTAGAGGATGAGCACACACTGTTAGAGCTGCGGCGAATCCGTGAGGATCGACAATTGGCCCGGAAGAGACCTGGTGATATGACACCGGCTGATCGAGATTATTGCCTCACGCATGTTAACATTCATCTGGAGAAGTTGTTGGCAAAGGCCAATAGAGACAAAGACATGCTCCGTCACATGAAAGGTCATTATTGGGCCCGCATGCACGTCTGCAAGGAAAAAATGAAGATTCTGAAGAGGTTGAGCAGAGCACTAAAACGGTGGAAGAGGCCTGATCCACTCCGGATTTTGGCCGAGGCTTCGTTGGATGGGCATGATACATGATGGAGGGTCTTCGCTCCGAATTTGAGAGAATTTGGAGAAGTTTTTGTCATTTTGGAAAATTTTGGTCTCAAAACAGGTTTTTCAGCCCAACGCGTAGCGCATCGACGCGCTCGCTTATGATTGGGACACTTGATGGAGGAAAACTTTATATTTTTGGATTTTTCATGGTAAGTTATGCATGCTCCAGTATGGCCAAAGCATTTCACCAAGTTCTGGATGATCAAAAGGGCCAAAAACACCATGAAAATCACCTTTCTGCCACCTTTTGCACCAGCAGGAAGTACTTGTGGGAGAATGAAGTTTTGGAGGGGCAAATGAGCTCCAAATTGGGAAATTATACTTGGGTTGGATAGCCAACATCCAGGGCTTTCAAAAAAGCTATCATGATCTTGATTTTGATGCCGGGAAGTGCCCCAAAAGCAGGCTGAAATGTGCGCTACGCATAGAGCTCAGGCGCGCTACGCATACAGATTTTTGGTCCATTTTTTATCTTCCAGCTCGGGATTTCGGCCAGTTGGACCAGTTTTGCTTGAGGATATAATTTTTGAGTTATCTTGATGTAATTTTATGGTTGGAATGTAACTTGGACTCACTTTTACCTATTCTAGATGATTCACTCCTAAAAAAGTAAAAATCAAGTGAAAGAATCAGTTTCCTTCCTTTTAGAGGCAAGTTGTTTGGCTGCCTATATTCTAGCTCCTTGTTTAGAATTAGTTGGAACTGCTCCTAGAAGGAGGAATTCGACCCCTAGAGGTGTGGGAAGGGGTTAGGATGATCTATATAATGTAATTTCGAGGACATTCTACAAAGTTGGACTCTTGGGAAAGATTTTGGCACACTATTGTACATATTTTTCATATTTTGGCTAAGGAAAGATCAAAGGTTTTGCAGCACCTGTTGGGATTCTTGTGGCTTTCAGTTCTTGATGGTGTTATCTCTCAGTTTATTGTAAGTTCTTTCATGTTTAATGTATGCCATTCCCTTCTTATGCTTCTGAAACTAAATGAATGAGTAAATGAGGTTGAATCCATTGATTTCAGTGCTCTGCCTTTGAATTTGTTTAGTTTTACATGTTTTCTCTTGTTTGGAGAGGATCCATGTTCTCCCTTTCCCTCTTCAGCTCCTTGTCATTCTGATCTATCCATATACCCGATCAAAAGCATCAAGACTACTGCCTACTTCGCCCCAACTCGAATTCTGCAAAGATCTGGCCTTATCCCCGGACCCAAAATTGTTTTTCCCATTTTTTCAACAAAAAACCCAAAAAATCAAAATCAAACTTTCCTATCTCTTTACTAGCCTAAAATCAGTATTCTTTATAAGTCATCTCAGCCCCTTTGAAGACCTTTTTCCGAGATAGACCCGGAGAGAGCCCTCTCCTGTCCTCGTAGGGCTAGCTACGAGGCTGAGCGTGGTTTGATGTAGCCTTGATTTTTACCTTATTTCAGCCTAAGGTAGATTTGAGCGCTAACACATTCTACCAAGTCATGTAATCCAACAACAATCCTCTTTCATCATCCAAAAACATCCAAGAAACTATCCAAAAGCATGAGGCAAGTGTTTCTTCCAAGCTTGTATGACCATATATTATTTCTATTCATCAAGTTCAGCCTTGTTTACAATGAAAGCCTTTGGAATATATAGGCCAACATGAGGGAAAACCTCCTAGTTCAACTTGCAATCTCATTGGCCTATCCAAAATCTCTAATTTTGTCCTTAAGGCTTTGCAAAGCCCAAGGCACAAAATATCTAATAAAATATCTCAAAAATGCTAAAAAAGGAAAATAAATTGAATTTTCCTAACTAACCATTCACAAAAATAGCTAAACGCACATGAGGAAAAGTCACTTTTGAAAAGTGCATTTTTTACAAATATACCTAAGAAATACATCAGCAAAAAGTCCCCTGACTTGCTAGCAACTTTTGGAGGCCTTCCGGATGTCAAAACGAGGCCCAAGATGGCTTGTTGGAAAGCTATGAATGTCTATTTTCTGAAAATGTTTATTTTTCTCCAAAATAACCACTGGAAGTCCTCCAAAAACTGACCTGAGTGTAAAAACCCAAAAAATAGGCCTTGCTGATAAACGGGGCAGAGTGTAGAAAAAGCAAGTGTTTTTCGCCATTTTGGGGGAGAAAATGATCTTCAATTGATTTGAAAATCACTGAGTATATGCCCCTAAAATTATGGCATCCAATGATACCATTTTTATCCTTTGAGGATGCCCCAAAATGAAATGGTGATGCCCATGAGTTTTAGCCAAAAACCCAAAAATGACAAAAAACCAAAATTTGTCGAATTTCGCCCAATTTTGACGAGCATGATCCTCAAGGGTTTTCAGAAACATGCTGTGAAGATGAGGCCAAAATTTAGAGCTTTGAGGTGCCTTTCCTCAATTTTGGTGCCAGGCACTTCCTTTTAGCCTCCTTGAGTTTTTCCTGAGTGGCCTTCAATTTCCGCCGGGCAAACTGATTGAGTTTCTTATAATGCCCGGTCATCCTCTGTTGAAGGTCCAAGTCTCTATTTTCCATCTCCAAATTCTTCTCCAAGTGATCATTAACCCTCTCAAGCCATACTTCTCGATTGTTCTCTATCTCTTGTGCGAACAATGTAGTGAGAGGGGTAGATTGGAGAAGGGCAGCTTCTTCTTCCTTTTGTTTCTCAAGGGCTCTTTTGAGCCCCATGGTTCTTGGCCTCTTTATCCTGAGCTGATCTTCATATTTGTTTTCATCAAACTCACCCATGATTTCTTCCAATCTCACTTGTGCTTTAGAGGCCTCTTTTTTGTATTTGATGGCCCGTGTCTCATATACCGACATATGGACACTCATATGTTTGTTTTGAATTTGCAAAAAGTGATTGAAGTTTCTAGCCCTCTCAAGATCAGTCCTCAAAGCATCAAATTAGTTTTCTCTATTGATCAAGAGATTTTCTAGGATTCGGGCTTCATTGTCGCTATCATCACTTTGGATTTGAATGATGTCGAATCCCCTTTCCTTTTCATGACTGCTTTATTCTTTCTCCTTTCCTTTGCTTTGGGTGGTTCTTTTAGTCTTCCTCCTCTTGGGCAATTCGACAATGGGCTTCTTGGTAAATTTCCCCTTGCTTCGGAGGGCCCTAGTAACATTTGCAGTTACAACTTTAGGCACCCTTTTCCTTGATGTCCAGGCTTTGGCCACTTTCAGATAAGAGAGCATGGCCCCTTTCCTAGGAGAGGCAACTAGCACATGCTCTGTTGGCTCTTTGCCCTTGTTACTTTGCTCATCATTCTTGCCACTGTCTTGGATTTCTTCATGGACGCCTTGACTGTCCTTTTTCATTTCTTTTTGAGGGTTTTCCCCCTCACTGTGTCACACCTCTTCATCATGCTGCTGTTCTTCTTCATGAGGTTGTTTTTCATCATCATGTGGCTGCCTCTTTTCACTGTGTTGCACCTATTCATCATGATGCCCTTCTTCTTCATGAGGTTTCTCATCCTCACTGTACTGCACCTGTTCATCATGTTGTCCTTCTTCTTCATGAGACTGCTCACCCTCACTGTGCTGCACCTGTTCATCATCATGCTGTTCATCATCATGCCCATCTTCCCCTTGCTGTTCTGCCTCACTGTGTTCTTCTTCCCCTTGCTACCCTGTTTCATCATGATGCTGCTCATCATCATCTTCCTCCTCTTGATCATGCTCTTCTTCCTCATCATGCTATTTTTCTTGTTCAATGGGGAATTTGAGCTTCCTGGGAAAGGGCTTGCTTGAATAAGGTGAAGGATGGTGAGTGGATGGTGAAGGAGATGTATGAAATGAAGGGACAGTGGCAAAAGCCAGATGTGCAATGAAAGTATCCCAAGAGACTTCCTTCTTCTCAAGCTGATGAAGAATGATAACCTTGATGAGGGAATGATGGAAGAGGCAGGCTATTTGCTGAGAAGGAGGTTTTTTCTGAACAGTGGAAGCCATTTTCTCAATACTTCTATGTAGGAAGAAAGGGAGATTTAACAATTTGGATCTCGTGAAATGCATGAGAAATCGGACATGATAGGCATAGACTCGGGAGAATCTTCCTTCGCAAGTGAAGTATTTCATGATTATCTTCATGAGGGGTGCGTAACTAGTCAATAGATATGAGAAGGGAAAAATGGATGGACATGAATCTCTATGCTCAGGCTTCAGAAAAGGCTTGTATTGTTCTGAGTCCAGGTGGCTTTGTTTAAACCACTTCTCCCCGACATAAGGGATTTTGGTGGCCTTGGAAATGGACCTTGGAGAGAATTTGAAATCTAGGCCTACCAGCTAAAAGTGCTTCTCTTGAAATCTCAAAGCAAAAATATGTGTCAAAGGGGAATAGCTTTTCACCTTCTGCAGCCTTTGACAAAACTCTAGACACCCAACCTCATGGAAGTTAAACAGGACTGATGGATGAGCATTTACCTCTTCAGTGGAAACAGGCTCAAACCTCCTGTGAAGGCCACTCCTACTGTCTTGCCTAGGAGGCATTTTTTTTTAATGTTATTTGCAAAACCAAGCTGTCTCAAATGACCTTTGGAATGTTTTTCTCAACCACACCTCTATCCTCCTTGTCAGTCATTGTTTGCCTTCTTTGATTCCAATCAACAAATATTTGTCAAAATGAAACAAACTCAATGTTATCACTGTGTTTGGGACAAGTCTTTTGAAAAGAGATGTTTGTGGTTTGTTATTTGAACAAGGATCCTTTGTGTTTTGACAGAAACAAGACAACCTTGTATTTAGAAAAAAACAAAATCACCCTTCCCCAAACAACACTCTTCTGTTGTTCACTGTTTCTTATACACAGGTAGACAAGAACACCCTCAAATTGATTTAAAAGATCTTCATAACATACTCTATTTTATGGAACAAAAGAGGCTGGACTTAGGTTTCATTTTTTCACCATACAAAGAGGACACTGTTGAAGTGACAACTCATTCAAAATATGACCACTGTTTTCAAATTAGGATCACTCTTTTCACTTTGAGACTTCAAACAGAGTCTGCTCTTGTTTTTCTTGTGGGCTATCACTTTTCTTAAAGGCAGTAAGGGTCCTTTAAGGTTTTTTAAAGCATCCACCTAACACTGTAAATATGCGTGACACTCACAGCAATAAAAACCTCTGAGTTTGCTCAAAAACACTGCCCTCTAACCACTGTCTCTCTCTTATGCTCTTTATATGACAAACTGACTTTTTAAAACCATTGTTAAAACACAGTTTAAACTGATTTTAGACCCCCTAAGCACAGGAAAGGTTTCTACAGCTTTGATAGGGACTTTGTCTCCTTAACACTGACTTATCTCATAGTTTTCATATGATGAAGTGGTTTTAGGCACTATTTCTTTCTCATGGAAAAACACAGCAAACACCCCTTCACTTTTTTGAAATTTTCCAAGAGGAGAAGTGGAATACCTTGAAGAAACACTTAGAAACCTTGTTTGATTGATTGGGCAGCTTCAAAGGTGTTTTTGGAGGTGTTAGGAGGCTCGGCACATTTTCTGGAAAGAATGCCGCGCAACAGAAGGCAGTCGGGTCGGCCTTCGGGCAGTGGTGACCGGCGCTATAGGCGCGCTGCGCACTGCTACAGGCGCGCCACGCAGCCATTGAACACCTATGTATTTCTTCGTCTGAACGCGCCGTTCACTTTTCCAGGCACGCCGCGCAAGCTTTAAGCCTTGAAAAACTCTGAAAATTTGTTTGAAATCCCTCTTTTCTCCAATGGGCGGCTAGGAGGGCGATTATGAATGCTCATTTATGTTTTTTGAAACTTGCAATGAGACTTGGCAACGGTCTTTCCACTCTTTTAAAGCCAAAGACATTTGAACTTAACTTTTGAGGGTTTAAAAACTTTTTGAAATAACTTTTGGTTGTAAATGAAAAATGAAGCATGGCTTTATACTTTTGAAGACCTCCTTGCTCCTTCAAAATAGGAATTTCCTTTGGGACCTCATAAGAAACCTTTCAACTGAGAATACTCATTAACATGAGACTGTTGCTTAACCTTTGAAATTTTTTGTAAAAAAACTCTTCTGCCTTTTGCGAGGGAGGCCATTTTCAAGTTTACAAGCCAACTGTTATGGTGTTTGATGGTTTATCATGACCATTGTATAGGCTCAACAACAAGAGTTTATAAAATTTCTCTTCAGGCATCAAATACAAAAATATCCATAGAGGCTTATGTATGCTAATCACAACAATCAAAACCTTAAGAACCTGCCCATCCTGAAACTTCACAAGTGCAGTAATAAAACTATTCTTGGTCTATATCAATAACTTGCAAGGCTGGTATTTTAGGATGGGTAGTTTATCTCTTTTATTTTGAAACTTCATTTGAGACTGCAAGTGAAAAGCTCTGCTACAAATATTCTCCGTCATCAAGGCAAATGACTAACCGTAGCTTTCCAAAGTAATCCAGTCTTCAACTTTTACGGAGATATAGCAGGGGATGATGAGTTTGAGTTGAAATGTAAACATGGGAAGGCTGTCCCTTTGTTCCTCTATGAAGGAGGTCTGTTTATGAAGGAGGCCTATATTTAACAAATGTCTGGGATATTTTCAACCCCTATTTTAACCAAATGAAGAATATCCATAAACAACTTCTAGTGGTTTTCTTTGTACTTATTAGCAGAAGTCAGTTTAAAACCAAGATTGTGTTACTTCTTTGGCCATTTGCTTCACAAAATTTCTTCATTCATAATCATCCAATTAGCTTCACACTGTATTTCAATTCTGTGTTTTAACATTGAAACTCATATAAGCACCTTTTAAAACACCACAACTTTCCCTCTGTTTTTAACACCATTTTCTATCCATAAGCCTTTAGTTTCTTTCCCACTGCCCTGCCTCTGTTCCTGGCCCTCTGCTTATTAGATGAAGGAGGCGTTTATCATATTTCCAAACCCTCTGCTTGTAAAATGAAGGAGGTTTTCAACCAATGACCTAACCATGTGCTCATGTATGGAGGAGGTTTTCTCAGTCTTTCAACCCTCTGCTCATGTATGGAGGAGGTTTTCTCAGTGATGCCATTTCATCTGCTTCCAAACAGTGTTATCTTTCCTTTCACTGCCTATTCATGCTTAAGCAAATAAAAGTGGTAAATTGACAATATGTCATGAAGGGAATTTCTCTGAGACATATAATCCTGTTGTTTAAAATACCTTTATGCATCTTTAGACAATCATAGGTAGCCTGGCCAGTATCTGCAGAGCGTTTCTTGTTATTCATAAGTCACTAACCTTTGACTGTGTTTGCAGGAGCTTATTGAAATAACTCTTTGTCCTGTAGCTGCATCCCAGGCTCAAAACCACATGAGAAGAAGTTGTCTTCTCATGTTGAGTTTAATAATGTCTTCTGGAACACTGGTACTCTTTTACTCTTAAAAGAGACATTGAAACACTGTAAATCCACCTAATATCAGTTTGACCTACGGTATATGCACTGCTGAGACATCAAGGTTTGTTAGTGGTGCGACTTAAGGGTGTAATCAAGATTTATTTGTAGAATAGGAAGGTCATCTAGGACTGGTTGATATAATATAGAGGTTCTTTTGGATTTTTGGATAGTTTTCCAAGGGAAAATCGCCTAAAGCGCCACTACCTAACCTAGGGGAGACTTTTTGGACAGATTTGGAGTATTCTCTTTGGAGATGATGGACAAGTTTGTATGGTTGAGGCTAGATAGGGCTTGAAAATGATGTTTTATCTCATCATGGACTGATTTTAAAAGGTAAGAGGGCAAAAATGTTTATGGGTGTTTTCCAGATGGAAAATTTGACAAATTGGAGATCAGCTGCTAGAAAACTTGGCTTTAAAAACTAGTCATCATCAACAGGTGAAAAATACTGATGACTAACAGTGGCTCCATTTGGGGAGGGCAGCTCCTTTTCAGGAGGTGTCCAGAATTTCAAATCTCGGTTCTTTGAAGACCAGTGCCTTTATCCATTGGCGCAAATTTCTTTCTTCCTTGATGCTATTTCTAAAAATTGAAAGCATGATTAGCATCAACGACATTTCTACCTACCCCACTATATTTCCTAACATTTTTTCTTCTTTTGGGTGAATTTGGACTAGCAACCCTTTGACATAATATTTTTGAAAAATGACACTATCTAGTTCTACACTTATATCCGTCGGGAGTTCAGATTAAGCTGATGAACTCCTTTGTTTCTCTACCTATGCTAGATCGACTGTCAAGGTTAAGTTGTTTGACAGGATTTTATTTTCTAATCTAAAACATGAAATTGAAAAATGACTAAATCAGGATTAGATGGTCTGATTTGTCATGTACTTGTGGCATGAAAGACAAGCTGCACACAAATATTATTTTTCATAAAATGAAATCTAGAAAAACAAGGCTAGGATACACATTTTGTTTTTCATCCCTGCTTTCCTCTTTGGTTCTGTTTTGAGCATGTGGAACCAATATCTTTTCCTAATATACTCTCTTTGATAAGTCAAGCTTACACAATGTTGACTATCTTTTTCTCTCACTAGCTTATCAACAAATAAATTTAAAACATGTCCAGTTATGATTAGGCTAGATAACTGAACAAGACATTTGAGCACTAGTAGCGGCATTTAGACTTGCACGCTTTCCAAATGACTATTTTTTGAACATGGGGCTTTCTTTCTATTTTTCAAACCACCTTTTTTTCTATTTTTCTATTGTTTTTTGAATTTTCTATTTTTTATTTTTTTTTCAAACAATGGTATATACAATGATTGAAAAAGTTTTGACTCAGAAATCTTGGAAATGGCAAAACTTAAGCATCTTATCCTCAGAAGGATCTCCTACCACTCTTGGTCCACTCAGCTCTTGAAAAGAAAAATTTTGAAAATTTTCTCTTTCAAGCATGACTTAAGGATTCATGCATGAATCCCTAAACAACCCCGTATCTTCCCGCTGTACCTCTTTATACCTCTGATTTCCACTCCTTTTGCTGTACATCTTTTTCGAATAATGCAGATATTCTTTGTCATTTTTGAAGTATATGATGACATCATCAAGGTACATCAAAATGCATAAATTCAAGACTGAAAACATGGCTTTTAGGAGCATATTTTTGATATCCGGTGGTTTTACAATTCTGGGTTCGAAAATGGGACTACTTCTAGCATACTTGAAAAATTCTTTGAGTTGTTCGCTTTGTAAAGGAATCATTTGGCTGTAACCTGAAACATCATCTTGCAAAGACATATGATTAAAAGCACTTATCATTGGTATATCATGGTCTTGGGCAGGAAGGATAAAATTTCTGTCACAAGGGTGTGTATTAGTGCTTCTAAAATCAAAACAGATCCTATGACCAGCTATTTTATCTTTGACTATTACTGTTTGGTCCTGGTTTTTTTATTTTCTTTTGTCAAAGTTGTTTCTTGGAGTGATGGTAGTGGCATAGTGTTTCTCACCTTTTTCTCTATATGAAGTAGTATTTTGAACAAGATTTCAAATTCTAGCAGTTCTAAGTCTTTGGTGGAGTGACAAAATGTTAGCCAGTTCAAGTAACTCAGGTATATTTGGACTGCAGTCATCATATCCTTTCATAAGAAGTTTATCAGGCATTTTTTCTGGATTTTGAGCTGTTATGGCTACAGTCAAGGTTTCATTTGAAAGGGTAGAGTTAAGTGATGGCAAATCCTTAAGTTATGGTAAGAACATTAAGCTTCCCTTCCCCTGAGTTCCAAAGAGGTTTGTGATATGCAAGTCTTCTAATGCCTCTGTTTTGAAAAAGTTTCCTGATGTTACTGCTGATGTTTGCCTAAGGTTTGAGCAATTTTCTTGATCGTACATAATGGTTTGTGCTTCTTGCTCTATCCATTTTTCAAAAGGAACAAACTCTCTTTCCTCAAGACATAGCTGCTCATGATCATGATAATTTTGAGTGTCTAGTTCATCATAGAGAACTTGGGGCAGCTGATGTGGTGGGTCTAAGTTTGTTTCAAATCCTTCTGACTGTTCTTCAATGTCCTCATCAGTGTGTAAAATGAAAGAGTTCAGATCAGAATGCAAGGAGTACATCGGGATGTTATCTGGCCTTTCTTGGCTGCTGATCATATATTTCATGTGTGATTCTCGATAGAGTATTCTAGTTTGGTGAAACACAGGAATAGTGGTGTAGGACATATCAAGTTGAATATTTCCTTGAAGTTTGGCTCCCCAAGATCTGGATAAAATCATCCCATATTTGGGAGGGATTTCTTCTACCACTATGTCCATGATCAAATGTTTTGCAGGTACTTGGGCCAAACTGAAACAAAGATCTTTGATTAAACCCAGACACTTGACTCTACTTGATTCAAACGAATATAAGTATTTATATGGTCTTGTGATTTCTAGGCCTAATCTTTCCATCACAACCTTCAGCATGAGATTATGCGAGGCCCCAGAATCTAGCATGGCATTGTGTAGGATTTGGTCATGGATATTCAGACTGATGTAAAAGGGAAGAGTGGTTCCTTCTTGGAATTTCCCTTCTATTTTTGGATCAAACAACACTTCAGGAGTGTCATCAGCTAGATTAAGGGTGTTTGCATCATTCCCTATATTCAGGACCTTTAACACTTGAGATTTATAAGAGCTTTGGGTGATAAGTTCAATGAGGGGCATGGTAATCTTTATTTTGGTGATTTCTCCCTCAAAACTGAAAGGTGTTTGTAGTTTAGACAAGTTTGCTTCAGTTTTTTCAGCCATGACTTTCTCTATGTTCCAAGTTTGCTGACTTTTTTTTCTGGATTTTGTTCGACACAACCATCTCGAGAATCTTTGTGGAGGTATTAGGAGTCTCTGAGCCAAGACTTGTTTGAATAAATTTATCTTTGTTTTGGTCAGTTTTCTTGACCATGATTTTGTTGCTATCCACTTCTTTTTTAAGGATGGTATTAGGGGTTTTAGTAGTGTCTGAGATACCTTTCTTGGAATTGTATTAGTTTTTTTTGCTTCTAAGGTCATACTGCTTGTGAGCTTCTACTATGGCATTCTAAAAATCTATGGCAAGATCTTTGGGATCTTCATAGTTGGTTTCATCTTGATTCAGAGAGAAAAAAGCTTGTTCTTCTTCTGTGAGGTAAACCTCACTCTCGTTATCAGAACCTATGAGGTTCAAATGATTTTCATCAATGGGTTCTGTATCCCTATCATATTATTCCACATAATTTTCATTAAAGGGTGGCCTAATTTGTTGGTCATTTTCCCTTGTTTTGTTTTGAGGATGTTCCCTCCTAAAATTTTGGTTCTGGTTTGTGTTTCGAGGGTTTGGCTGGTTGTCCCTAAGAGGGGTCTTTTCACTAATATTTTCCCACATTTTGGCCATGGACCTAACCAAGTCATCTATTCTAGGATCTAAGGAAGGGGCTAAAGTGGAGACCTCATCCTGGTATGTGACTTTCCTTTCTGATCTAGTCCTAGCTCTTTTTTCTGCTAAGTTGGCTTCTACACTTATGGCCACTTTTTGCATTTCCTTTAAGGTAGGGGGGTCCTTGTCTCTTAGTTGATAAGTCATGTCTGGGTCAAAGCCTTCGGGGAACTTTTCCAAGGCTGAGCCAAGTGGAGGTTTGAAGTGAGGCGGGAGGGCGTTATACACACTGTTGAACCTAGTGTAGTATCCCTGGACACTTTCCCCATTTTCTCGTTTTAGATTGTTATACTCTGACAGGATTTGAATGGGGTTCTTTCAGATTTCCCACTTGTTTATGAAGGTTTGGTAGAGTTCTGGGAGATCGTGGATGCTTTTTGGAGCTAAGCTCTCAAACCATTTTTTGGGTTCTCCACCCAGGCTTTGGGTGAACATCCTCATTCTGATGGTCTCATCTTCTATTTCCATGTATTCAAAGGCATCGCTAATCCTATCTACATGTTCTTGAGCTATGGTAGTCTCAACTCCAGTAAAGTGTGGGATTTTGGATTGATAGTCATTTTGTAAGGGGGCCAAAGTGTGTGGCAGCACCAAGGGTGCATACCAGGCTGCCATGGCGGGAGCTAATGGATGACGTAGAAAATGAGGGCTTGTAGGATGAGCTGAGGTGGTTTGAACAGTAGTGGTTTGGATGGGTGTGGCGGATGTACTTGGGCTAGTGATATGATTTTGAGCAGATCTGGGGTGGTAGGAGCCAAAGTGATGGAGAAGCTGAATGTCTGGAGGTGTAGTAGGCGAGGCTTCTCTACTAGGACTCTGTGGTAGATCTAGGGGCTCAAGATCATCAAAGTTTATCTTACTTTGTGACTTGCTTCTAAAAAGGGTTTTTGATGATTTTAAGTCGAATGGGGAATCCTGCAAGGCTGTGAGGTGTTTAGGTACTGATCTTGCTTTACGGATGGACCTATCGGTAGCTAAATTTCCCGTTTCGGAAGCTTGCCACATAATCTTCTCTAGGTCATCTACTATGATAGGGTGGTTTGGGTCTGGATGAGATCTGGAGTTGATTCTTTGTGAAGCGAGATTTTGAATCCAAAGTTTAGAGAGGGTGGTATCTGTGATTGTTTCAAATGGATGGCCTCTCTAGGGGTTTACTAATGTGAAGGATGGTCGAAACAAAAATGAGGACTAGTGGAGTCGCCAGGTGGATATCTGTGAGAACTATGGTCCGCCACCAACACTATCAAAGATGCTTTCAGGAAAAAAAATTCTAGCAAACTTTGAGATGAAGAATTTGCAAGGAAGAGTGATTCACTTGGTTTCAACAGTTCGCTAGGCTGTTTGGACAAGCTAATGGTTCTATTTGCAAGGTTATTTCTGTTTATCTCCTATGTTTAGGTGAAGTCTTCTGGATCGCTAAGTTATACTTAGTTTGTCACTGATTATAGAGTTTGCACCATAATTTTTAAGTTTTTGGAAAGGATCGGTAAAAAAAAAATGTATGGTTTATGAATTTTTTTGTTTTTATGGAGTTTTTTAAGGTCTACTGGAGGCTAGTGGAGTCACCAGGTGGAACTTGGTTGTTTTTGTAAAGATGTAGCTATGGTCCACCACCAATAACTAGGGAAAAGCCAATTTGGGAATGTTTTGGGGTTTTTTGAGTTTTATGTGCAGCCTATGGTTTATTAGAGTGTTCTAAACTTGTTTCATCACTTTGCTAGTGTGGTGGAAACAAAAAGAGTTTACTCTAAATGATTCTATGGACTGCTTGCCTGTTTAAATGTTTAAAGACTAATGAATCTACAAGATTTTTCTAGACTGTTATGTACTCAGTTAGTCCCATCATGATCGCCATTATGTTAGTGAGCGGTGGGATAAGTCAATCAGATAGTATTCTTAAATTTAGCAAAGTAGTAAGGCCTACTGGAGGCTAGTGGAGTCGCCAGGTGGATTTTTAGTTGTTTTGAGAGTATATGTGTATGGTCCACCACTAATATTGATAAACACCAATCTAGAAATATTTTTTGGGGTTTTTTGAGTTTCCTATATGTATCCCTGAGGTTTGGAAGAGTTTCCTATAACTGAATCATCATTTTGCTAAGATGGTGAAGGAGCTAGTTTCTACTCTTCAGACAATACCTAAGTTTTCTAATTTTGACTGAGATTTTGAGAGATCCTAAGGGATACCGAGGATGTTTGACTCAAGGTCCCACCGTAATCGCCATTATGTTAGTGAGCGGTGGGATAATTCAATCAGATAGTATTCTTAAGGCTGCTGGAATGTTTAGGGAATCTAAGTTTGTTTATTACTCAGGGTCCCACCGTGAGCGCCATTATGTTAGTGTCCCGTGATTTGGATGATTAGCAAGTAAAATGACAGTGTAACATCAAACCAATCTTTGGAGCCCAACGACCTAGCCTTCCTGGACTCAAAGAGAGATCTCTCTATTTGTGTGAGGGATATCTGTGTGTTTTCTTATTGTGTTCTGATTTTAGGCTAGTTATGAAGTAGGTTTTTGGTTTTGGTTTTTAGGTTGTGAGGAATGAACTAATAAAATACTAAGATAGGTAAAAAATATGTCAGATCAACTGGGATATGGAGTCAAAAAGGTCAAGAAAGCTTTCAGGTGGTGATACAAGGTTGTTGGAGGGCCGATTTGAGTCGAGGTAAAATGGAGTGAGATGGACATTAAATTTGTGAAGAACAAAGAATTTCAAACATAACTAGTTTAATAGCTGACATAAACATGGTAGGGCTAACCATTAATCATAAGAAATGTAACTGTAAACTGATCAATGCATAGAAATAAACATTCAAGCCATGCATAGAGATATATGACTCTCTAACTTTAGGAAATGGCTATCAGACTTTGGGTAAATACATTTAAGACAAACAAACAACTCAAATCACTATGAAGGAATGCCTAAACATAGTATTCCAAGCTATTGGGCACTTTGAAGCAAGATTGCATAGTTTTAGGTAAAGGGAAAGATCAGTACAAGACCTCCTTGGTTCAACAAATGACAATATAACCAATCAAAGAGAGGTTTCAGAGGTGGATCTATGACTAGCCATGAGTAAGCAGGGCATACCGTGAATCATAGTTAGCATGCATAAAACCATAAATGAAACAAGCAAACAATATTCTTCAATTATTAAAGAGCAATGAAGGATTCTTTAATATGACTAAGAATGAAGAAAACATAGAAGCTATAAAGAAACAGGAAATTTGAGGTGCCTCCAAGGGCATGTCTCAAATATATTCTCTACTGTCTTATAGCAAGCAAGAACATGTAATTTTGAATGAAAACTAAGAAACAAAACAGAGAAAGAGACACTATACCATTCTACCAAGTCATGGAATCCAACAACAATCCTCTTTCATCATCCAAAAACATCCAAGAAACTATCCAAAAGCATGAGACAAGTGTTTCTTCCAAGCTTGTATGACCATATATTGCTTCTATTCATCAATTTCAACCTTGTTTACAATGAAATCCTTTGGAATATATAGGCCAACATGAGGGAAAACCTCCTAGTTCAACTTGCAATCTCATTGGCCTATCCAAAATCTCTAATTTTGTCCTTGAGGCTTTGCAAAGCCCAAGGCACAAAATATCTAATAAGATATCTCAAAAATTATAAAAAAGGAAAATAAACTGACTTTTCCTAACTAACCATGCACAAAAATATCTAAACGCACATGAGGAAAAGTCACTTTTGAAAAGTGCATTTTTTACAAAAATACTTAAGAAATACATCAGCAGAAAGTCACCTGACTTGCCGACAACTTTTGGAGGCCTTCCTGATGTCGAAACGAGACCCAGGATGGCTCACTGGAAAGCTATGAATGTATATTTTCTGAAAATGTTTAGGTTTCTCCAAAATGACCAATGGAAGTCCTCCAAAAACTGACCTTTGTTTAAAAACCCAAAAAATAGGCCTTCCTAATAAACGGGGCAGAGTGTAGAAAAAACGAATGTTTTTCGCCATTTTGGGGGAGAAAATGATCTTAAAATCACTGAGTATATGCCCCTGAAATTATGGCATCCAATGATACCATTTTCATCCTTCGAGGATGCCCCAAACTAAAATGGCGATGCCCATGAGTTTTAGCCAAAAACCCAAAAATGACAAAAAACCAAAATTTGTCGAATTTCACCCAATTTTGACGAGCATGACCCTCAAGGGTTTTCAGAAACATGCTGTGAAGATGAGGCCAAAATTTCGAGCTTTGAGATGTCTTTCCTCAATTTTGGTGACGGACGCTTCCTTTTAGCCTCCTTGAGTGGCCTTCAATTTCCGCCGGGAAAACTGGTTGAGTTTCTTATAATGCCCGGTCATCCTCTGTTGAAGGTCCAAGTCTCTATTTGCCTTCTCCAACTTCTTCTCCAAGTGATCATTAACCCTCTCAATCCATGCTTCTCGATTGTTCTCTATCTCTTGTGCAAACAATGTAGAGAGAGGGGTAGATTGGAGAAGGGCAGCTTCTTCTTCCTTTTGTTTCTCAAGGGCTCTTTTGAGCCCCATGGTTCTTGGCCTCTTTCTCCTGAGCTGATCTTCATCTTCGTTTTTATCGAACTCACCCATGAGTTCTTCCAATCTCACTTGTGCTTTAGAGGCCTCTTTTTTGTATTTGATGGCCCGTGTCTCATATACCGCCATATGGACACTCATATGTTTGTTTTGAATTTGCAAAAAGTGATTGAAGTTTCTAGCCCCCTCAAGATTAGTCCTCAAAGCATCAATTTGGTTTTCTCTATTGATCAAGAGATTTTCTAGGATCCGGGCTTCATTTTCGCTATCATCACTTTGGATTTTAATGATGTCGAATCCCTTTTCCTTTTCCTGACTGCTTTCTTCTTTCTCCTTTCCTTTGCTTTTGGTGGCTCTTTTAGTCTTCCTCCTCTTGGGAAATTTGACAATGGGCCTCTTGGGAAATTTCCCCTTGCTTCGGAGGGCCCTAGTAACATTTGGAGTTACAACTTTAGGCACCCTTTTCCTTGATGTCTGGGGCTTGGAAAATTTTGGAGAAGAGAGCATGGCCCCTTGCCTAGGAGAGGCAGCTAGCACATGCTCTGTTGGCTCTTTTCCCTTGTTACTTTGCTCATCATTCTTGCCATTGTCTTAGATTTATTCATGGACGCCTTGACTATCCTTTTGCATTTATTTTTTAGGGCTATCCCCCTCAATTTTTTGCACCTCTTCATCATGTTGCTGTTCTTTTTCATGAGGCTGTTGTTCATCATCATGTGGCTGCCTCTTTTCACTGTGCTGCACCTGTTCATCATGCTGCCCTTCTTATTCATGAGGCTGCTCATCCTCACTGTACTGCACATGTTCATCATGTTGTCCTTCTTCTTCATGAGACTGGTCACCCTCACTGTGTTGCACCTATTCATCATCATGATGCTCATCATCATGCCCTTCTTCCCCTTGCTATTCTGCCTCACTGTGTTCTTCTTCCCCTTGCTGCTATGTTTCATCATGATGCTACTCATCATCATCTTCCTCCTCTTTCTCATGCTCTTCTTCCTCATCATGCTCTTTTTCTTATTCAATGGGGAATTTGAGCTTCTTGGGAAAGGGCTTGGTTGAAGAAGGCGAAGGATGGTGAGTGGATGGTGAAGGAGATGTATGAAATGAAGGGACAGTGGCGAAATTCGAATGTGCAATGAAAGTATCCCAAGAGACTTCCTTCTTCTCAAGGTGATGAGGAATTATAACCTTGATGAGGGAATGATGGAAGAGGCAGGCTATCTGCTGAGAAGGAGGTTTTTTCTGAACAATGGAAGCCATTTTCTCAATACTTCTATGTAGGAAGAAAGGGAGATTTAAAAATTTGGCTCTCGTGAAATGCATGAGCAATCGGAAATGATAGGCATAGACTCGGGAGAATCTTCAATCGCAAGTGAAGTATTTCATGATTATCTTCATGAGGGGGGCATAACTAGTCAATAGATATGAGAAGGGAAAAATGGATGGACATGAATCTCTATGCTCAGGCTTCAGAAAATGCTTGTATTGTTCTGAGTCCAAGTGGCTTTATTTAAACCAATTCTCCCCGACATAAGGGATTTTGGTGGCCTTGGAAATGGACCTTGGAGAGAATTTGAAATCTATGCCTGCCAGCTGAAAGTGCTTCTATTGAAATATCAAAGCACAAAGATGTGTCAAAGGGGAATAGCTTTTCACCTCCCGCACCTTTTGACAAAACTCTAGACACCCAACCTCATGGAAGTTAAACAGGACTGATGGATGAGCATTTACCTCTTCAGTGGAAACAGGCTCAAACCTCTTGTGAAGGCCACTCCTACTGTCTTGACTGGGAGGAATTTTGTTTTGAATGTTCTTTGCAAAACCAAGCTGTCTCAAATGGCCTTTGGAATGTTTTTCTCAACCACACCTCTATCCTCCTTGTTAGTCATTGTTTGCCTTCTTTGATGCCAATCAACAAATATTTGTCAAAATGAAACAAACTCAATCTTATCATTGTGTTTGGGCCAAGTATTTTGAAAAGAGATGTTTGTGGTTTGTTATTTGAACAAGGATCCTTTGTGTTTTGACAGAAACAAAACAACCTTATATTTAGACAAAAACAAAATCACCCTTCCCCAAACAACACTCTTCTGCTGTTCACTATTTCTTATACACAGGTAGACAAGAACACCCTCAAATTGATTTAAAAGATCTTCATAACATACTCTGTTTTATGGAACAAAAGATGTTGGAATTAGTTTTCACTATTTCACCATACAAAGAGGACACTGTTGAAGTGACAAATCATTTAGAATATGACCACTGTTTTCAAATTAGGATCATTGTTTTCACTTTGAGATGAGAGTTCAAACAGAGTCTGCTCTTGTTTTTCCTGTGGGCTATCACTGTTCTTAAAGGCAATAAGGGTCCTTTAAGTTTTTTTAAAGCATCCACCTAACACTGTAAAGATGTGTGACACTCACAGCAATAAAAACCTCTGAGTTTGCTAAAAAACATTGCCCTCTAACCACTGTCTCTCTCTTATGCTCTTTATATGACAAACTACCTTTTTAAAACCATTGTTAAAACACTGTTTAAACTGATTTGAGACCCCCTAAGCATTGGAAAGGTTTCTCCAACTTTGACAGGGACTCTGTCTCCTTAACATTGACTTATCTCATAGTTTTCATATGATGAAGTGGTTTTAGGCACTATTTCCTTCTCACGGAAAAACACAGCAAACACCCCTTCACTTTTTTGAGATTTTCCAAGAGGAGAAGTGGAATACCTCGAAGAAATGCTTAGAAACCTTGTTTGATTTATTGGGCGGCTTCAAAGGTGTTTTTGGAGGTGTTAGGAGGCGCGACACGTTTTCTGGAAAGAACACCGCGCAACAAAAGGCAGTCGGGTCAGCCTTCGGGCAGTGGTGACCGGCGCTACAGGCGCACCGCGTGCCGCTACAGGCATGGTGCGCAGCTGTTGAACGCCTATGTATTTCTTCGTCTGAACACGCTGCGCGCTTTTCCAGGTGCGTCGCGCAGGCTTTAAGCCTTGAAAAACTCTGCAAATTTTCTTGAAATCCATATTTTCTCCAATGGGCGGCTAGGAGGGTGATTGTGAATGCTCTTTTATGTTTTTTGAAACTTGCAATGAGACTTGGCAACGATCTTTCCACTCTTTTAAAGCAAAATACCTTTGAACTTAACTTGTGAGGGTTTAAAAGCTTTTTGAAAGAAATTTTGGTTGTAAATGAAAAATGAAGCATGACTTTATACTTTTGAAGACCTCCTTTCTCCTTTAAAACAAGAATTTCCTTTGGGACCTCATAAGAAACCTTTCAACTGAGAATAATCATTAACATGAGGCTGTTGTGTAACCTTTGAATTTTTTTGTAAAAAAACTCTTTTGCCTTTTGTGAGGGAGGCCATTTTCAAGTTTACAAACCAACTGTTATGGTGCTTGATGGTTTATCATGCCCATTGTATAGGCTCAACAGCAAGAGTTTATAAAATTTCTCTTCAGGCATCAAAGACAAAAATATCCATAGAGGCTTATGTATGCCAATCACAGCAATCAAAACCTTAAGAACCTGCCGATCCTGAAACTTCACAAGTGCAATAATAAAACTATTCTTGGTCTATATCAATAACTTGCAAGGCTGGTATTTTAGGATGGGTAATTTATATCTTTTATTTGAAACTTCATTTGAGACTGCAAGTGAAAAGCTCTGCTACAAAAGTCTCCATCATCAAGGCAAATGACTAACCTTAGCTTGCCAAAGTAATCCAGTCTTCAACTTTTACGGAGATATAGCAGGGGATGATGAGCTGAAGTTGAAATGTAAGCATGGGAAGGTTGTCCCTTTGTTCCTTTGTGAAGGAGGTCTGTTTATGAAGGAGGCCTATATTTAACAAATGCCTGGGCTCTTTTCAACCCCTATTTTAACCAAATGAAGAATATCCATGAACAACTGTTAGTGGTTTTATTTGTACTTATTAGCAGAAGTTAGTTTAAAGCCAAGATTGTGTTACTTTCTTGACCATTTGCTTCACAACATTTCTTCATTCATAATAATCCAATTAGCTTCACACTATATTTCAATTCTGTGTTTTAACATTGAAACTCATGTAAGCACCTTTTAAAACACCACAACTTTCCCTCTGTTTTTAACACCATTTTCTATCCATAAGCCTTTAGTTTCTTTCCCACTGTACTTAAAACCCTGCCTTTGTTCCCGACCCTCTGCTTATTAGATGAAGAAGGCCTTTATCATATTGCCAAACCCACTGCTTATAAAATGAAGGAGGTTTTCAACCAATGACCTGACCATTTTCTCATGTATGGAGGAGGTTTTCTCAGTCTTTCAACCCTCTGCTCATGTATGGAGGAGGTTTTCTCAGTGATGCCATTTCATCTGCTTCCAAATAGTGTTATCTTTCCTTTCACTGCCTATTCATTCTTAAGCAAATAAAAGTGGTAAACTGACAATATGTCATGAAGGGAATTTCTCTGAGACATATAATCCCGCTGTTTAAAATACCTTTATGCATATTTAGACAATCAGAGGCAGCCTGGCCAGTATCTTTAGAGAATTTCTTGTTATTCATAAGTCACTAACCTTTGACTGTGTTTGCAGGAGCTTATTGAAATAACTCTCTGTCCTGTAGCTGCATCCCAGGCTCAAAACCACATGAGAAGCAGCTGTCTTCTCATGTTGAGTTTAATAATGTCTTCTGGAACACTGGTACTCTTCTACTCTTAAAAGAGACATTGAAACACTGTAAATCCACCTAATATCAGTTTGACCTATGGCATATGCACTGCTGAGACATAAGGTTTGTTAGTGGCGCAACTTAAGGGTGTAATCAAGCTTTATTTGCAGAATAGGAAGTTCATCTAGGACTGGTTGATATAAGATAGAGGTTCTTTTGGCTTTTAGGATAGTTTGCTAAGGGAAAATCACCTAAAGCACCACTACCTAACCTAGGGGAGACTTTTTGGACAGATTTGGAGTATTCTCTTTGGAGCTAATGGACAAGTTTGTATGGCTGAGGCTAGATAGGGCTTGACAATGAGGTTTTATCTCATCATGGACTGATTTTAAAAGGCAGGAGGGAAAAAAATTTTATGGGTGTTTTCCAGCTGGAAAATTTGACAAATTGGAGATCAGCTGCTAGAAAACTTGGCTTTAAAAACTATTCATCATCAACAGGTTAAAAAAACTGATGACTAACATCGTGCACCAGGGGTGGTGCCCTAGATGACATACAACGCACCATATGCGGTGCACCTAAAAATTTTTAAGGCATCGTTGACTATATATGGTGTTAGAAGAGTGGTGCACTGACTAAAATATATGCCCTAGCGCGCATAGTTGTGTCGACGCACCGGCTTCCTGACAAATTATATAGTCAATGGTGTGGTATTTTACCAAGCCGCACCATTGACCCTATTAGAATGCCGAATGTGGTGTGCTGACAGACACCGGGGTGGATATTTTTGTTAATGCACTACATTGCTATTCCCATGGTCAACGATGCGACCGACTAAATGACTGCACCACACTTTTTTTTTTAATTTTAAAATAACACGGGGCGCCTTTTGGTACCGCCCTAGACACGGTGTGGATACTGTTAGCACCAGTTGTGATGCAGCCTATAAATTTTACAGGCAGCATCGCTTACCGGTGCGAGCCGAATGGCTCATGCGCACCGCGTGATAAAAAAAATATTTTTTATTTTAAATGGTTAATTTTAAGGCTATTTGAAATTCTAATCTGCTAAAAAGCATAATTATGGAAATATAAGAAAAATACCTATACATTTTGCCGTTGAGGAGGCATATTGGCTGTAGAATTTGCAAAACAAAATTTTCCCACCGTTTTGCAAAATGAAAGCTGGAGATTGGTGGGCAATGCATAGCAGCAGTGCGTGTAATGGGTGCAATGGGAGCACCGATGTCAAGGCGGCTCAGACAAGGATAAATTACACCGGTGCTTGAGAGCTCTGGAGCACTGAGAAAAATGAAAAATGCGGCTTTTTGGCTGTAATTTTTTATTTATTTAACCCTATTCCAATGCACGGGGTTTTGTAGGTGCACCATTGCTGTTTCTTACGAATGCACCGGTCAGTTTCTATTTTGGCGCGGTGTTTTATGATGCATCGGTGCGGTTTTTTAACATCGCACCGGGCGGTTTCTGTTTTGGCGCAGTGTTTTATGATGCACCTGCGAGGAAGAGTTGTGAAGCACCGATGCTATATAATATTACAATGCACCGGGAGGGTGTGTACAAAGCACACGGTGTCTAGTGTGCCAATGTTTTGTGCGCACTGGTTCTTTCTCTTGTAGAGTGCATCGGTGATTAAGAGCTCTCGAGCATTGAGAAAAGTGAAAAATGAGGTTTTTTGGCCATATTTTTTTTTTATTTAACCCTGTTCTGGTGCACGGGGTTTATAGGTGCACCGGTGCTGTTTATTATGAACGCACTGGTCGGTTTCTATTTTGGCTTGATGTTTTATGATGCACCAGTGCAGTTTCTTAATACCGCACCCAGCGGTTTTTGTTTTGGCGTGGTGTTTCATGATGCACCGGCGTGGAAGAGTTGTGAAACACCAGTGCTCTACAGTAATACGATGCACTGAACGGGTGTGTATGGAGCACACGGTTTCTGATGTGCCAATGTTTTGTATGCACCGATGCTTTCTCTTGTAGAGCGCATCGGTGATTGAGAGCTCTGGAGCACTGAGAAAAGTGAAAAATGTGGTTTTTTTGGCCGTAATTTTTTTTTATTTAACCCTGTTCCAATGCGCAAGGCTTATAGGCGCACCGGTATTGTTTCTTACAAACACACTGGTCAATTTCTGTTTTGGCATGGTGTTTTATGATGCACCAGTGCGGTTTCTTAATACCGCACCAGGCGGTTTCTATTTTGGCGTCGTGTTTTATGATGCATCGGCACGGAAGAGTTGTGAAGCACCAGTGCTCTACAGTAATACGCCGCACCAGGTGGGTGTGTACGGAGTGCATGGTTTCTGATGTGCCAATGTTTTGTACGCATTGGTGCTTTCTCTTGTAGAGCGCACCGGTGCGATTTGGGATTATAAGCGCGCCGAGAGGAAAACATCCGCAAAACCCTCCGCCCGCCAACCTCCTCCAGTAACCTCCGCTAGAAACGGATGTATGGGGTATTTTTATAAGGGGTTCCTCAATAACATCTACTAGATGGTCTTTTCCCTGTATTGAGATATACCTTTACTCCCAATCCTCAATAGATAACTTATGGTTTCAGTTTTCTTGGATTGAAAATTTGTGTACCTTCTTATCAAGCCAATCTTGCAGTTCATTCTTCGTCGAATGCAACAACATCACATCTCCCTCAAACAAATTCTTTTCCCAGAAACGAAACTATTTTTTGGCTTAATGGGTCCTGACCCAAGTTCAAAGTGTTCTGCGCAACCAAAAAAACCCTCCACCTACTGGCCCTTTCGGCATTGATTTTCTTTTGTAGACCAAAGTCAAACTGAAGCAGTATGAGGGGGTGCTGGAACCAGATTTCTGCACCATGAGAGAGCATGTGATGTGGTCCTTAACCCTACTTATCAGATCTAATTCTTATCGTCCTGCGCAAGTCTTTAGAGAAACCCATATCTAATTTCATATAAAACCCTTAACAAATATACGAAAAACAAATTATTATGCTTCGGTCAGATCTAACTTATTAGAGAAGAAATAACACTTGCACAATCACCTAGATAGCTATTTCTGTAAGAACCTTTAGCACATATGCAACCCTTATATAAATACTTAGACATTTCGCATATACTTAACTCATATAAATTTTTTTTCAATGGAAACATATATATAGCTTGTAGTCAATAGACAAGTAAACCAACATATTCATATATAAACATGGAAATCACAATGGAACATAGATCACCACAACTTCTTCTTTATTAATAGATCTTCAATTCAGTACAATCCTTTCCACCTGTGCACATAGCAGCATGGTCCTTGCACATAGCTCAGGACTAGGTCTCCACACACACATCCAACATGATCCTTTCTACCTAGATCGAACACAAACTAGCCCAAAATTTTTCTCAAAACACACAACATAAACATAACATGACATAACATAAACATAACTTTTCTCAAAACACACAACATAAACATAACATAGAATAACATGACGCAAAAACCTCAACAGGTGGGGGAGGTGAGGCGACATGGCGACACGTGTGCCCGAAAATGGAGTGCATGTCGTGTGATGCATGGTTCGAGGGAAATTCATCCATGTTGTATGGAGAATTGCAAAGAGTTGATTGGGCCCTTGTAGGAGTGGTTAGAAACAGCGGATTGGATCCGCTAGGAGGAACATGCTGAACTCATAGCTACTTTGAACAAGATGCACTAATTTTAGTGCCATGTTCGAGAACGAGTTGTGGTAGACTGTAGTTTGGCGAGGACAAAACTTGTTAACGGAGAAGGTGGAGAAGTTGGAGTCCTGGATGGCTCACTTTGAGGAGCATGTCCAATGCTATTTTCTCCCTCTGACTCCTCCTGGTACAACCCTTGACAACCCGACCTAAATTATGTCGGATGACTAGCATGGTTATAGGTGTTATGTGTTTTCTGGTGCATTTAGCCTTCTCGATTATGGACGATGTATTTACTTTCTTTTTTGTTTTTTTTGTCACATGCTACATGCAATGATCAACAAACTTGGTCAAGGTGAGACCACCTACATTTTGCTTATAATGTACTTATTTTCTGAAGAATGAATAGATCATTGACTTACAAAAAAAATTAATTAAATCAATATTTGTATATATTTTATATATAAATTAAGAATATGAAAAATTATTATAATTTCATTTTAAAAAATAATCATTGTTAAATACTATATTTGTACTTGATTTATAATTATCATTTAAGAAAAACCACATTATATAAAATAATTTATGGATAATTTAAAAGACATATACTTTCATTTTTATCAATCATTTCTATGTTTTGGGCGATTAACTTTTTTTTTTGTGTTCAAAGAAAATGAATATTTAATCAAATATAAGTAATTTTAAATCTTATTTTAAGATTAAAATAATTTTAACTAAACTATTATCAAACAAAATTAATATTCCTTAAAATCTTCACTAAAATTATCTAAAATAAAAATATAATTTTACTTTTAATTAACCTATCTAAATACTATTCCAATTATATATATATATTTTTTGGATTAAAATTGACTCTCCCAAACACAACCTAAAAATATTATTAAATATAAAACCTAAACAATGATTAGGTGGGAAATTTTTTATTAAACATAAAACTTTCAAAACCAATAAGATTTAACCAAAATTTATTAAACTAATGAGACATATATGACTCCTCATACTTTGGTAAACCATCCATCTTAGTATTAAACTAACTAATTAATTAAGAATATCAACCCCACATCAAGTCTATACTTAATTAGCATTTTCAGCCTCTCATCTAAAGTGAACATTAACTTTATATGTAGGATCATGTTTGTAGTGTATTTGGAAGTATATGCGACCCACTACTACCATACTTTTCTTTTTTATATGCCACACATATATCAACATGAATAGAAAACGCATCATATGCTACAATAAAGCCACACCATAATGTCGTTACTATTTGTTGACTATTTTTCCTTTAACATCTTTGAAATTCAAACCAAGCCAAAAAGACAAAACAAACCATTTCTAAATTAAGCCTCATCACCTGCTCCATGATAAGGAAGACATTTAAAATGGGTATGGAGAGAAAGTGGAATGTATGAGGAAAATAAAAATATATGTTGAGAATGAAATAAAATAAAATATAATGAAAACCAAATTTTAATTCAAAATGATATAAAATAATTTAATCACATGTCATAGTTGGAATGATGATAGATATATAAAAGAGTGTACTCACATGTCATAGTTGGAATAATGATAGATATCTCCAAGAAGAAATTCGTTTGCTATAATTATTTGAATAAAGCTTGTAACAAATGTGTTTGCTATAATTAAATGAACAAGTAACAAGACAATGAAAGTCGATTTATGTGGGGACCTAAGATTCAAGAACTCTTAACTTAATCTTGAAGTTAAGGGGCTATGCAAGTTGAGTTGGATAAAGTTGAGCTATATAAAAAAATGTGCTTGATGTTCATATCCAAAAACTAAAAAAGATGGCGATATAATGACTATTTTTAATAGAACTTTAGATAACCACTTTGACGAAGGAATTTTTGTTGGAAAATTTAAAAGAGGGAGAAGAGATATGAATTCCTAATGCAAGGCCAAACTCATTTTGTTCAGAAGTAAGAGGGAACCATGGTAGGGAATTTCTTTAGTAATAGTCAAAAGTATAGAAATTTATTGGAAAGCGAGGTCATAACTTTGTGTATATAAAAAATTCCCCATTTTCTCTATTTGTGGTTTGCAACCATTGTCTTTTCAATGGTATTATTTGATTATCAAACACAAAGCTTTGAATCCTTGTGTAGGAAATTATTTACGGCATGGATGCTTGGTATATTTCAATAAGGGAATTTATGTTCAATTATTTAGAAGAAAACAAATAATCTATGGTAAATCTCATTTTGATATCCAAGGAAATGGGAAACACTAATAAGTGTTGCATTGCATGAATTCTTCCGTATGTTTTTCTTAATATTGAAAGAGTAATGTATGTAAATTGGCATGTGGATGAGTGTATAGGGAAAATTAGGTTAAGTAAGTCATGAAGGTCGATCTCAAGCATGTTATTGGGCTTCTTAGTTATGAATGATTAGTTCAAAAGGCTGTTATCTTGCCTCCTACTATAGAGATCCAAAGACAAAAGATTGAATCTTATTCTTATTTACACCCTATAAAAACACAAGGGTTAAACCCTCATTTGAATGATTATATTTCCAACTCCCATTATCTTTGGAACCCATTTTTTAAAGGACTATAAAATACATTGTAGAGGGAGCATTACAATATCCATCATCATCCAAACACATCATAAGCTATAAAAATCATAATGTGAATGAATTAGATACCTCCATCAAAGGCCCATTAACATAAATCAAAGTGGCACTATGAGGTATTGTTTAAGAAGTCCAAGTTCCAATAGAATGGAAGGAAACATTTCATGTGAAGGAGACATGAGGGCCATCAAAAAAAAGTACAGAGACCTACCTTAGAATTAATATTAGAGTTTGACCCTAATAAACCATTATGCTATTAGGAGGGGCACTTAGAGAACCTCTTGGGAAAAATTATCATGTTATATTGGGAGTTATATGTGGTCATAGAATGACCTTTTTTTTCAAAGGGACAAAGTCAAAAAAATTTCTATTGATAAAAAATTGTTTACATATGCATAATTCTTCAAGATATACCCCATATATGATATATTCTTATAACAAGTTTAAGTATGTACTTCATTGTAATAAAATACAACCGCATACATTACTCTGTGTAGTGTCTATGCACATCCAAAAATACATAGTCCATATTTTTTATGACCTGTCACAAAAAGTATTCTATCATGTTGAAATATTATGTTGTGCAACATCACCTTAATCACATAAAAACTACTAATAGAAATACCAGATGAAACATATTTTACTAAAATTGTCTAAGTAATAGGTATTTTCCCCACTCTCAGAAGAGAATGAAACATATTTTACTAGAAGTGTCTAAGTAATAGGTATTTTCCCCACTCTAAGAAGAGAATAATTGTAGAAAGAAAAGAAAGTGATCTCCCCATAAAGTTTGTTGCACTCCTACTTGGATAAATCATTGACTACGACATTCTACTCCCTATAAATATGATCAAATGTTGATCCTTAAAAACTACCAATCAACATTTTCATACATTTCATTCAATTTATAATCATGGGAGGTGAAAAATTAGTTTTCATTAACCCCCAATCGATCGCCACTTTAGAGTCTCCATAGATATCCATAGTCTAGATGGAAAACTATTTTTCACAAAAAAGAACCTCCCAAAGAGAGATGATCTCATCTCGGGTATTGGAACGTGCTGCATTATTCCAACAAAAGTTATAATAAGTACTTGGCTCTAAGACTATATATGCCCCATGCCATAAGTATTATTGTTTTCCGCCCCATCAAAGAAACCAACTGGATATCTACACCATCTATCAATTAATTGTATACATCTCAGAGATCCCTTCTTCGATATAGGTCCAATTTCATTGTAGAATGCAACAATATTCATACTATTCATTATGTCTGCTGAAAAACACTCAAATGTAAAAGCATTCTGACACCTCTATATGCCCTAGAATATGTAAAAACAGAGAGTAATTTTTTTTATAATTCAATAACCCTTCCAATAAACAAGCCTCCATAAAAGTATGATTCCCCTCAGAAGTAATAGGAAGAAAATGCAATACACGAAACCAGATGGAAGTCACAAAAGGAAAATCAAGGAAAAGGTGTAACACATCTTCAAGATCTGAATTACACATGACACATCTTTGAGGTCCTATGTAGCCTCTCTTACATAAGTTGTCCCATGTTAAAATTATGTTTTTCCATGCCAACCAACTGAAAATTTTGAGTTTGATGGGGAGGTTCCACACCCATATTTTTCAGTACTAGCATTGTTACCCAAAAGAATGTTGTGCAGGAGATATTTAACTATATTCCTCCTTTACCATGATCTGACCTTATATAGATGTGTCGTCCCATGAGAGGATATCATCACTTTATGTTAAAGTCATACACACTAAGAATAAGTTATGAACATACTTTTCCCAAGTTACTACTAGATCACCATATAAACAAATCTCCCATGCTTGATTCTAGGATGGCGTTGTTGTGATGGGATCATGAGAAACATAAATTTATTTCAAATAATGAATGCCCATATTACGAATATAGATAAGAAGTGAAGTAGGAAAATGATGATCCCCATTTTAAAATTTAATGGGATCCAAACCAATCTCCACCTATGTGATTGTTCCAGTCTCCCACCATAAATTCCATATCATCCAATGGTTAATTTTCATCATATTGTTCCATATATGAAATTGAGTATGGAACTTGAGCCCCTTCTTTAATCCACATCAAGAATGATTGTTTTTTTAGGTACTTTTCTTTGATGATAATTTGATATATACCATTACCATTTAAGGCCCACCATAAGATCTTTACCAATAAAGGAAATACAATTTTTTTTGTATTTTTTATACCCCATCCTCCTTCCGTGGAGATATGTACTCCTTACACACAATATGGAAAATTTTGGCTTCCCCAGACCCTTCCCATATAAATATTATTATGTAATAATTTATTCGCTTAATGATATTATTTGGCATCATATAAATATGCATTAGTTAGATGAAGATACTTTGCATAATCGATTGAACCAATACCATTCCTCCTCCCATAGTTAGCCATTTATGAGACCAGAATGACAACCTCTTTTAAAATTTATCGATCAACCACTCCCAGTCTCTAATACCATATTTGTTTGGTTTCAGAATGAAACCAAGGTACTTGAAGCCAATTTCCATTAGAGTAGCTTCCACAACAAATATAAGTTTGCAATCTCCAGTACCAAAGAAGATTTTGTCTTGTTCATATAGAGACCATTAGCATAAACAAAGGAGAAAATAATATGATGTAAAATATTCCATTCACAAACAGATACCTCCCCTAAGATAAGAACATCATATACAAAAATAAGGTGTGTGATGGATAAGTTTTTTGTGAACAAACCTGCACCCCGATATAAATCCGTAAGAGTGAACCTCTAAAATACTCCTACTCAAACCATCAATTACCAGGAAGAACAAGAGAGGAGAGAGTGAAAAACCTTGCCTTAATCCTCTCAAGGCCATAATGAAAGATGAAGGAAACCCATTGATTAATGCAATGAAATTTACAGAAGTGATGCTTGTCATAATCCATTCCGCTACTTGAAAATAAATCCCAATTTTGTGTAGAATCATTCGTAAAAATTCCCAATCAAGAAAATCATTGGCTTTAATCAATTCTAAATTCAATAAACACATATTTTTTTCCTTGATGGAATGTAAAAATTCTTGTGCAATAGCCACTACATCCTATATCTATTGATTAGCCAGGAAACCAAATTTTTTAGGATAAATAAATTTTGATAGGCCCACTTTTATTTGGGACTTGATGATATAAATAGTAATCATTTTATTTATGGTATTGAAAAGTGATATGGGTATATAATATTTGAAATTTGTATCAATTGGAACTTTTGGGATAAGTGTGATGATGCTAGCATTTAAAGCACTAGAGATAGAAAAAAGGGTCCATGATTCCTCCACCATAGATAAGACATTTGAACCCTTGATATCTAATAAATGGAGAAATAACTCGACAAACCATTCACCATGGCCATAGAATTTAGAACAAAAGGAAATTAATTAGAAGATATAAAACTCCCAATATAATAACTTTCAACAGTGAACATTTTTTGATATAACTGAATGTATTTCAATTGATTCTCTATATCCACCCCTACCTTGGCACAATATTGGTTTCCAAAATTTTTTACAGCTTCATGATGTAGTTCTTTTTGTGATGTAATAAATCTTCCATTTCCATCCTTCAAACCCCAAATAGAATTCTCTCTTCTCCTTTTTGTGGAAAAATTATGGAAAACAATTGTATTGTCTTTTGCCCTACAATCCACATTGCACATATTTTTAGCTAACATTCTTCCACTGGTAGGCTTAAAATCTTGCATTTGTGACCTTCAAGCTCCATGGCCACCTATTTTTCTATTTCCCAGAAGTAATATAACCTAGAAGTACCAGATAATTCCATATTATTTTTCTTGATGAAAATTAATTCCTTGATGTTGGACTTCATTTCTTCTCACCCACAATTTATCACCACCTTTTTCAAATTAATAATCTTCTGACATAACCAATCCATCTGAGAGGTATCCATATTATTAACTAATTTTTTTCATGTATTCCAAACAAATTCTACAAATTCCCTTTCCTTGAGCCATGAATGATTCAATTTAAAATATATTCCCTTTCAATAACATTCCCCATGCCATTGTAGGAATATAGGATTATGATCTAATAATAATGTTTGGGAAGCCCATGATCTCAACATGCCAGGAAAATCTACCATATTTTCATGGACTAAGGAACGGTCCAAATTCTTTGAAATATCATCCACACTGGATCAGTCGTTCCTCCAAGTAGGCATTTTTGGATCCAAAATGATGTCCACAAATAGGTTTTGTCCAAAGAATACTTTAAAGAATTACACCAACTAAACCATTTTACATTTTGTGTCCTATATTTCATCTGCAACCATAATCAAGTTTAGGCCACTTTCTAAAGTAACAGAGTCCATATTCAACATACAACTATAATCCATATGATTTCGGAATTATAGTATCGATGAATATGGAAAATATATATTTAATACATGGAGGCGAGAACTAGAACCTCTATCAAATCCTGAAAGTATAATCCCTGCAAAATATTTATATGCCCGAAAATAAATGACATGTTGATCCCACAATACAACCAAACACCTAGATTTTCTATAGACATCCATCGCATAGACCCTTAATCCCCAAAAAATTTTCAAGGAATAGGCCCAATCATTTTCTTGTGGCACCATAGTCTGTTATACAAGGATGACCATGGACCAATGAACCCTAATTAAATGATTTATGGATAGACTCTTTGAGACATTCCCCAAGTTCCTGATGTTCAAAGACATAAGTTTCTTGGGGGAACATTATAAATGAGCAAAATATCTCTAAGAGCCTGAGAATCATTGACCTCATTGTCAAAGTCCACCGCAAATGAAGGAGGAACCTCCAGAAAGTTTTTTGTCAATGCATATGCAAGAGGATCACTAGAAGAAATTTGCTTAAGTTTTATCCCTCACTTCTTTCTTATCGTGACATTATATCTAGATTTAGGACTAATTTGACAATAGCATGAAGGGAAGAAGGATGATTTAATGGTTAATGACTCCATTTCCATGTACGAATCATGCTTCAAAAATTCAAGATCACTCCCAACTAAATTTGTAGGTGAGTGGTTCCAATTATAGGAGCCAAAATAGATTATAGGTGAAAGCTTATCAAAGGGGAAGCTATTATGCCCAACCCCAGAGTCATGAACAGAGGCCATCAAGGAAAACATAGTACAAATTGAAACCAATTTTTGTGGACTTGTGTTGGCTTGAAGGGTCCTAACCTAGGTTTAGAATCTTCCATGCAACCTGCAAAACCCTCAAACTACTGGCCCTTTCGACAGTGATCTTCTTGTGTAGACAAAATCATCACCCAAAACAATCTGGGGGGGTGCTGGAACCTGGTTTCCGCACCCTAAGGGAGCATGTGATGTGGTCCTTAAACCTACTTATCAGATCTAATACTTATCGGGCTACATGAGACTTCATAGAAACCTAGATCTAATTGCAGATAAAACCCTTAACAGATATATGTAAAAAAAAATATTATGCTTCAGTAAGATCTAGCTTATTAGAGTGGAAATAGCACTTGCGCAATCACCTAGATAGTTCTTACTGTAAGAACCTTTATCACAGATGCAACCCTTGCGTGAATACATAGATCTTTCACATATACTTAACTCAGATAAATTGCGCGTTCAATAAAAATAGAAACATATATTTAACTTGCAGTAATAAAGAGACAATTAAACTAACATATTCATGTATAAAGACATAAATCAAAATGGAACAAAGTTCACTAAAAATTCTTCTTTATTAATATATCTTAAATTTAGTACAATCCTTTCCGCCTGCGGACATAGCAGTATGGTCCTTGCACGCATCTCAGGACTAGGTCTCCGCGCACATGGCCAATAGGATCCTTTATACCTAGACTGAACACAAACTAGCCCAAAAATTTGCTCAAAACACAAAACATAAACATAACATGACATAAGATTTAACTTTCCTTACTCGACTCAACTCCTTACATATTTATATGACTCAGACACACACATACCATGGTTTGAGACTCATGGTTTCCATTTTCACCCATTACAACTATAAAGGAGCTTTGACCCACCCCAAAGCCCCTTAGGCTTCTGCACGCAGTGTGTATTGACAAAATTTAACCAAAATTATAACAAAAAACTTGACCCGAGGGGACCCTATCCCAATAGGCCCCAAATACAATCTAGTGACTTGTCTTGAGTCACTTTGGTCCAAGATCCTGCATCTTGGCTTGTAGTGCCTGAATAGAAGCTTGGAATGGTTGAAGGACGTCATGTACTCTGTGCTGCAACATTCTGTGCTTCTTCGACCAATTTCTTTGTTATTGGCCCCTCGACGGCAAGGCTGATAATTCTTTAGGTATTTTGTAGACCTCTAAGGGAACCATCAATGCTCTCGGAAAGCTGCAAGGCCTCCTTAGCCCAGGGATGCATTCATTTTTCGAGAAACTACTCCCATGGGCACCGTGTGTCGATTTATTCTTTAATGGCTCAACTTTCCTGTAATCAGACCAACCTTTGGGCCGGCACCAGGGTTGGCACAGTGACCCGAAACTTGTTAAACTACATCTCCTTAGCTCGTAGATCTTTCTTCAGCTACTATACAACAGGGTCATCTTGGACAGAGGTCCAGATTCCCATGGCTTCCTCCAACAATTTGCTGCAAGAATCCATTGTAGTAGTGATGCTAGCAGTTGATTCTTGTACTACTTTGGCGCATTGCGCGTGAACTTCCGAAGGTGTCTTGGGCTGCAACTTAGTCTTCAAATCTGCGACCTTATACTTGAGCTCCACACGGATTGTTGCTGTCTCTGACCGTGAGGCTTTCAATGCAGATACCAAACTTTCCAATTTTATAGTGGGCACTGCAGTAGTTGGCACTGTGATTTCAGGGAGGCTAGAACATAGTTTATTGAACATGGTTTCCAAATGGGTGCACTGGATTTTAGTGATGTGGCACCTATCCTCTGCTATCTAGTGTCCCTTGTTGAGTGTCTCTGCCTGTTTCTGAGCCTCAGAGGTGTCCTGCAGCACCTTGTACTCCCGATATTACAACTCTTCTACAATCATGGTATGCATTGCATGTAATTTTCCACTAGGGAAAACATCCAAATCAATCCTGACCTCGGATCCTTCAGGAATGATAGCGCACAGCTCGAGACTATCAATCTAAAACGTTGTGCCCAAAACTTGAAATACACGACTTTATGAACTTGATGGATGTCGAATGGCCAACTCGCTCACTTGTCTCACGCTCGCTTGAACAATGCTCACTTGTATCACGCTCGCTTGCACTCTAAGTTGCTAGGGTCCTTGTTGAACATCATCAAGGACCGATTTGTACTAGGACTTTACTTTGCTTCAGACATCTTCTGTCACCGTCTGGATTGTGTCACCAATTTTATCAAAATCTTCCTCTGTCAGTGTCATTGGGTCAATCTTGGTTTTCTTAAAGGCTTTCTTTTTTGTGTGCAACCCTAGTGTGGTTTGAGGTCCTCTCTTGGTGCCTCATCGTGTGTCTTCTTTTCTTCCATATCCTCATCACTGTCAGATTTACCTTTGAGAGGGCTATAGATAAATTATCCTTCTGGTTCGGCTCTATAAGTTTTCCCGCTGTACATAGTACTACTAGGACCTTTGCGTGTGGAGTTAGATGGGCCTCTTTGGGACATTCACTCAATGTGGTTGCACATAGTACCCTTTTCACATAAAAGCATTTTAATCCACAATTTCAATGATAGAAAAAAATTACCTATAGGGCTTTTGAAAAATCTCCTTTCATCTTCAGAATATGACACAAAAGTATCAATAGAAAATTCAGTCACAAACCCTCTCAAAACACTATCAATCCAATAATATACCGCTCAAGTAATTTATTGCTAGATTTCTAAAACTGTTGAACTAGCTCAGAAGTTCACCTGATGATCACATCATCCTTTGCACATGTCTGAAACTCAGTTAGCCGAGATAACCACTCTTGTAACTCAGTCACAAAGGAAGTAAAAAAAATTTTGTGGATCTTTTTATAAACACTACAAGGAAAAGACCCTCTAGCAGAGGTTATAAAGGAGGTTTTTAGTGTTATAAAATTGGCCAAAATTGTCAAAAAACCATTTGCTACAACATCCATTTATGGTTATGGAGGTTTTGGTGTAGATTTTAATGGAAATTCAACACAACTAAAAAAAACTAGGTGACTGGAGGTTATTACGGATGTTTTTCTCATCGGTGCATGACTAAGGTTTCAACGCACCGGTGCATGTCATCTAGACGGTGGCCCCAGGGCGGTCGAAGGTTCTTGCACCGAGTCGTCAAGGTATAAAACAACACCGGGTGTAGTGTTGGTGATACAATGCACGGGGCTGCACCAATTGGTCTTGGGATTTGTGCGGTGCCCATAGGTCATCTAAATGCACCAGTGCACTATATTAGAAAAACACACTGATATTTATAATTTGTATTGGTATTTGTGCGGCGCCCATGGTATTTGTGTGGTGCCCATACGTCGTACAAATTCACTGGTGCATAGTCTCAGATAAAAGCACTAGTGCGCAGTATCGTAGAAACACACCGAGATTTTTAATTGGTTTTGGTATTTGTGCGGTGCCCATAGGTCATAGAAACGCACCGGTGTGCTTCAACATACAAAAGCACTTTTGTACAATACTTGACATGCACCGATGTTTATTTTGTATTTTTTAGAAACATCGACATGTGACAGTGCAATTATTGTGATTTTTCTAAATTCATTATTCATCAAAAGTCGACACATCTTATAACAATACTCATATTAATTTATTTTTTATTAATGCATTTGAATGTGATGTTTGGATTAATTTGTTATATCATATCATAATTATTGTGGTTTTCTAAAATTCATTATTCATCAAAAGTCGACACATATATATCTTATAACAATATTCATATGAATTAAATTTTTATTAGTGCATTTGAGAACGACAATGGAGAATGCAATAGAATAAATTAAAACATATATATATATATATATATATATATATATATGAATAAGACAGTCTTTGTCATACAAAATGGGACAGTTATTGATATCCCTTTGTCTTTCAATTGGGACACTATGTCCATTACATTAAACAAAATGTCTGATTTCACATACATATTTCAAAAAATACAACGCCTTGCTTTGATATCCAAACATAGTGATCATCATTCTTTGATTGAACTGCTGTCACTGCTAGAGCTACTTCCATGACTTGGGTTATTTCAAGAATGTTTTGTTCACGGTGTTGATTGTTTTCTTCTTCTTCACCTTCCATCTACAAACATAAAAATAAACTAAAATGAATGTATATACATTGGTGAGAATAATGAAAATTGCAATATTAAATAATATATATCAATGTAAATTGAAAATAAAAATGATGTATGATAGCAAAAATTGACTCATAAACTACACACATTCTTTCAAAACCATGTACCATGCCATCTTTCAAAATTTCATCTGTCAGCGCAGTTCCATACTTTGTTTCCTGCAAGTTTTATACCCCATAACAAATCATATATTTAATATAAAAGATTTTTTTGTTCTATTAATTATAGACGGAGCTAAGTAAAACAAGATCGATAGATGCTTATAAATTCCACAATTAATTTCTGATATGCCAACATATAATCACAACCCATATTTAACCCAATTTCAATCAGTTTGTCTGATGGTTCTTCTTTGTATGTTAGCACTTGTTTGAAGACATTCAATGATGATTTTTGTAAAGCAACTTAAAAAATACAAAAATGAAATCTAGTTAAGTTGTTATAAGGAAGTAACAATTACTCACAAACTTAGATATCAACTTTTTTCTTCCTTGTCGTCCTGTTTTATGTGTTGAATGAGTTCCATTTTCTTTTCTTTTTTGCAAGAAAATTCTTGAAAAATAATATTTAATGCTAAATTTTTTATTTATTGTACCTAACGATCGAAAAATTCAATGATTACATATTACATTTGAAGCACGTTGTTGTTGAGATGGATCCTCCTATGATGCAATTTTGTCCATTTCTTTGACCATCTCCTTGTACACCTTATTGAACATTCCTATTGGCATATTTTTGATATCAGGTCATTCATCTTTTGAGATTTTCATAACCTTCCTGAAAATTTAACCTGACAATAAAATATTTTATTTTTTTATTGATATATGAAAAGTAAATATAACAAAAGTGATATTTATAAATAATTCTAGATGAAAATTTAAAGGAATATTACTTTTTCATTCCTCTTTTTTTTTTGTACGTTTTTTCTATTAAAAGTCTGACATGTCTCATTGACCGATTCTTTGGAAACTCTTCCTGTAGATTAGATAAAATTTGGTTCTTGGAATCATTGGATTGGTTTTTGTATTGTAAGTGGAAAGAACGTCTCTACATTCATTGCACTAGTTCCCTCAAACTTTTGTAAAAGCTTTTCCCCCTTTCGTTAACCTCCAGCACCACTCCAAATGAGCTAAGGAGCAAGTCATTTTCGTTTGCATGTTCTATTTTTTTTTCTTTTCTTAGAACAAAATTCCTTTTCTGAGTTGTTGGTCCTTGTAGAACATTAAATAGATGTGAATTAATAGACTGTTTGACACATGTTATCTAATAATTTTAAGTATATTATTAATGAAAATTAAAAAAATGAACTCATATTGGATCAATATTATTTTTTCATTCACCTGATTCATCCTTTTGCAATTTTTCCATCAAGCTTTTACGCTCTTCTGGTCCTAGATATCTTCGTCATTTTGTGGCTCTACATGATACACAGTAAATAATACATATTAGTTAAACTTACATATAGTTCAAAAATAATAATTTTTATAAAGAATTTTCAAAGAACTTGCCTTTTTTTCTTTTCTTGATGTGTTATCAGTATTTTTGTTACTTGATCTCTTGTCAGTCATTTCTTTATCAATTTGAAACCTGTGCCATATCATTCATTAATATATTTATAAATAAATTGTTAACTTTTCAGGTAAAAAATAAATCTAAAGAAACCGGTGTGCCTTTCATGCGATACGCACCGATTTCAGTGCATGGGGGTATTAGAAACGCACCGATGTCAGTGCATGGGGGTATTAGAAACGCACCGCATAAATAGTATAATAGACTGTACGGTGCGTGGGGGTATTATAAATGCACCACACAAACAGTGTAGTAGACCGTACGATGTTATCCTCGTAACATAGAGCACAGGTGCCCTATTTTAGATATGGCACACTGATTTAAAAAAAATTGTTTTCAAATTTTTTATTACACAGTACTTGCACGGTGCGCTGTATAATATAGCGTGCACTAGGTTACACAGGGCGCAATGATAAAAAAAATCTAGTTTTTCCAAAAATTCACATAAGGGCCGAATGGATTGGGATCCGACTATGCAAGTCGTCTCGTGGGTTGGATTTCAATCTAAAATGAAATTCCCTAATTATGAAGTCACGGAAACATAGAGAAGAAAGGGCAGAAACAAAAAAAAATGAAGGGTTTAGGGTAAAAATGGATAAAACTACAGAAAAAGTAAAAAAACTGTAGAAAAAGTAAAAAAAAAATCAAATTTTATCCCGAGAATGTTTGAAATTATATGATACATGGTTTGAATCACTAGAGGTTTGGTTTCTGATTGTCTGAATACTTCTATTCAAACGTATTTCACTGCTCCACAGTGCTCTCATGCTCTCTTGCTCCAGGTATGTCTCCTGCAAATCTCTGACTGAAAATTTTAGCAAAAATAGTGAAATAATGAAAAGTGTTTAGTATTTGAAGAATTATTTTATGAAATTAGATTTTCAATAATATTTTGCCGCCCATTTTTCAATTTGGCGCTTTTTTTTTCACTTAAAGAAAATAGAGTTGCGCTTTTTTATTTATTTATTATTATTCGTCACCAGTGCATCACTTAATAGAACTGCACTGGTGCATCCATTTGTAACATCAACACCGGTGCATAGTAACTAAAATGCACCGATGCGGTTATATGTACGGTAGCACCGATTTGCGGTTAAGACACCGAAATTACCTTTAGGTGTGTACACCAAAATTTAGTGAACTCCAACCATAGAAATTGAGAATTAGAATTTTGTTTATTCTTGAGAATTAGAATTAGAATTAGAATTGAGAATTGGAATTGGATAAATTCTTAATGGAAATAACTATTCTTCCAATGCATTTTGTTTATTGCAGGAGGTCCCCACTGATTATGTGGAGAGAATGCAATGTGGGGCATATGAAGTTGTAATACTACAGGGCATAAGTGGGAAATTGTGGCATGTGAACCTGTGCTATGCTAAGACATGGGAAGTTTTCACAAATGGTTGGAAACGTTTTGTTTCTGAGCAGTTTATTGAAGCTGGAGATATTTTAGTTTTTAGACATGTTGGAAATTTACATTTTGCTGTGAAAATATTTGGGCCATTTCTTTTCAAAACTACACCTCTTCTTCTTTTAGAAAAAGAAACTTGAACCTTTCCATAACCTGCAACAAGAAAAGGTGCCCCATGATCTGCTTGCTCATTTGTAAGTTCCTCCTCCATATTGGCATCCAATTTCCTCTTTTCTCCTTTGTGCTTTCTATCTTGATTTTAACAAAATTTATACAATCTCTATTTTACGAGAAACTGACCTTGAATGTTATGGGAGAAATGACAACGAGTCCTTCATTCTACATTTGTTAGCAGAAGAAGACCTGTTTTCGACTAGAAAATGCAGTTATTACATGTCAAGGCAATGGTTTCCTGTATAAAATGAGTATAGGGTTGAGCAGAGGAAATACATTGAAAAATGGGCTATTACATTAGCTTTTCCAATGGGAAACCGATTTGCAGGTGGAAATATGGTAGCTACAGGTATTTATGCTTTTCTTCCCACATAAATGGTCACTAGATTTCCATTTATAATACAAGAAGAATTTTTATTGGTTTCATCCATAGGACCACAAGTCAGACAAGTTAGAGATGCCATTCAGGTTCAATTGAAAGCTGAAGATGTGATTTTATGTGACGTCAACTTTGCTGGTAAAAGTTTATGTAATCCAACCGAAGCTTGGAAAATACTCCCAGCTGCTTTTAAACACATTTTGGAGAATCTTTCCCTTCATGGGACCTACCAGCCTGATCAATTATGTCAATTGATATTTCTCTGTTGTCCTTAAGGGAATGAGAATCCTTCCCTTCATGGTGCCTCTTGGCTTTATCAACTACCTCAATTGATATTTCTCTGCCATCAACTCTGCTCTCCATTTCTCCATCATGGGACCTCTTAACCCTATCGCTGGCCTCAACTGAATGCTCTCTACTGGTCTCAACCTGTACTCTTTTTCGCCTTTTGTACTCTATCGAGCTCTGTAGCCATCTGCATCCCTGTAAGTGTCTTTGTCCATATTTCTGTTTGAATCACTCGTTTTCTTTGCTATAAACTTCTCAGCCAAAATTGTAACTCTCGTCTTTTCAAACCCTCATCTCCTCAGAAAAATTCTTGCTCGCGATTCAAACTCTCTGCTACTCCAATACTACACTTTACAGAATAACCCTGTTTCAGTGCGCGTGGTTTTATAGGTGCACCGGTGCAGTTTGTAAGATTGAGGTTTATGTTTTGGCACGGTGTTTTATGATGCACCGGTGTGGAAGAGTTGTGAAGCACCAGTGCGTCTGAGTACTAAGACACACCGATGCATGTTATGATGATAAGCGCACCGGACTGTATAGAGTTTTTTTTTTTTGTATGTAAGATCATAATAAAATAATGATAATTCTAAAGTACATGAATTTATTTGCATTATTTTCTAAACTTTATTGTGTTACAAAAATTCATATTATTCTAGATTTATTATTTTACAATTATTTACAAATTTACAAATTTAAATATTTTAATAAAATCATTTCAAATTAATAAAATTAAAATTTTCACATTAAGACAATTAAAATTTTACAAATATTTTACATACAATTACAATTAAAATTAGAATTAGAATTACAATTTGTCATATATACAATTATAATTAAAATTACAATTACAATCAAAATTTTACATTAAATATTTTATAGTTAGAATTACAATTACAAATACAAATTCAATTTTACAATTTTACATACAATTAAAATTTCAATTTGAATTACAATCACGACATAATATTTAATAAATATCATGGTCATTTAATATTAAATTAATTAATAAACATCACGATCATGATAACCATTGTACAAACATCATATTCGACTAAAAAACACATTCAAACATCAAATTAACATTATATATTAACATCATCACAACACAAACATCAAATATACATCTCATATCAAATAACTCATGCTATCACATACAAATCTATCTGCAAATTGCACATTAAATGAACATATCTAACATGACCTAACAATATACACATCATGATGATCACCAACATGTAAATTAAGTACAACTGCAACATGAACATAAAATACATGGACCATATATATATATATATATATAATGTGAAAAATATACAACTATAATATAAATGTCATGGATCAGCTGGTGGTAGTACAACATCAATAGAAGTACTAGTGGAGGCCTACTCAGTCAATGGTCCAGCCTCATCTCCATGATGACTGCTAGATGCTAGTGGAGCCTCATGCTCATCTGGCGTGGCGCGAGGTGAACGATCATGAGATGATGAGTCACTACTCGCGGACTGTCCATCATGTGCTATGACTCGACCATGCCTATAACGTGCAGCAATCCTCTTCAGTCGTGTAACAGCGATTGTAGCTCCTACGACATGATGCATCAGGCTGTACATGTCACGCAGCATGCCTTTCCACATCTGTAATAGCTTATCATTTACTTGTATGTCTCTGTAATGAGCGGGCCTGATGCCCGCCTCAACAATCAATGCATTGAGTTGGTCACCCAACTCCATCCTGTATCTAGTATTAGGTCGACTGCGCCTAGCAAAAGGTGGTATTGGCGCACCAGCAGGAGCATGTCTCTCTGCACCGGCCTCCTGATGATCCTCAGCATATGGCATGCCTTGATCATCATCAAGATCCACACCTGGTTCATGTGGTGGTAACAGCATATCCTCGCCATCAAAAGAGACAATGTCTACAAAATATATACAAGCACACAACAATAATTAGACAATTTCATTACACAATTTAATAAAAGCAAGTTAAAGAACATGTTAGAATAAATATAAATAAAACAGTAATATTACCTCAATCATCTGGCGACTCATAATATATGAAGAGGATGTTGGCACACCCTCACCAATCTAACCCAGAATAAGGACAGGGTACCATAATGAAGGGAAGTCGCTCGTCAACACTAGCTAGTAAGTCCAGTGCATCATGCTATATCTATGTGTTTGCTTATTGTGTTATGATTTTAGGCTAGTTATGAAGTAGGTTTTTGGTTTTCATTTTTAGGTCGTGAGGGATGAACTGATCAAAGACTAAGATAGGTAAAAAAGATGTCAGGTCAACTAAGCTATGGAGTCGACAAGGTCAAGAAAGCTTTCAGGTGGTGATACAAGGTTGTTGAAGGGCCGATTTGATTCGAGGTAAAATGGATATTTGGGTAAAATTGAGTGAGATGGACATTAAATTTGTGAAGAACAAAGAATTTCAAACATAACTAGTTTAATATCTGACATAAACATGGTAGGGCTAACCATTAATCATGAGAAATGTAACTGTAAACTGATCAATGCATAGAAATAAACATTCAAGCTATGCATAGAGATATATGACTCTCTAACTTTAGGAAATGGCTATCAGACTTTGGGGAAATAAATTTAAGACAAACAAACAACTCAAATCACTATGAAGGAATGCTTAAACATAGTATTCCAAGCTATTGGGCACTTTGAAGCAAGATTGCATAGTTTTAGGCAAAGGGCAAGATCAATACAAGACCTCCTTGGTTCAACAAATGACAATCTAATCAATCAAAGAGAGGTTTCAGAGGTGGATCTATGACTAGCCATGAGTAAGTAGGGCATATTGTGAATCATACTTAGCATGCATAAAACCATAAATGAAACAAGAAAACAATATTCTTCAGTTATTAAAGAGCAATCAAGGATTCTTTAATATGACTAAGAATGAAGAAAACATAGAAGCTATAAAGAAACAAGAAATTTGAGGTGCCTCCAAGGGCATGTATAAAATATATTCTCTACTATCTTATAGCAAGCAAGAACATGGAATTGTGAATGAAAACTAAGAAACAAAACAGAGAGAGAGACACTATACCATTCTACCAAGTCATGGAATCCAACAACAATCCTCTTTCATCATCCAAAAACATCCAAGAAACTATCCAAAAGCATGATACAAGTGTTTATTCTAGGCTTATATCACCATATATTGCTTCTATTCATCAAGTTCAACCTTGTTTGCAATGAAATCCTTTGGAATATATAGGCCAACATGAGGGAAAACCTCCTATTTCAACTTGCAATCTCATTGGCCTATCCAAAATCTCTGATTTTGTCCTTGAGGCTTTGCAAAGCCCAAGGCACAAAATATCTAATAAAATATCTCAAAAATGCTAAAATAGGAAAATAAATTGACTTTTCCTAACTAACCATGCACAAAAATAGCTAAACGCACATGAGGAAAAGTCACTTTTGAAAAGTGCATTTTTTACAAAAATACTTAAGAAATACATCAACATAAAGTCCCCTGGCTTGCTAGCAACTTTTGGAGGCCTTCCCGATGTCAAAACAAGACCCAAGATAGCTCGTTGGAAATATATGAATGTCTATTTTTAAAAAATGTTTAGTTTGCTCCAAACTGACTGCAGAAGTCCTCCAAAAATTGACCTATGTGTAAAAACCCAAAAAATAGGCCTGGCTGATAAACAGGGCAGAGTGTAGAAAAAGCGAGTATTTTTCGCCATTTTGGGGAGCAAATGATCTTCAATTGATCTGAAAATCACTGAGTATGTTTCCCTATAATTATGACATCCAATTGTACCATTTTCATCCTTTGAGGATGCACCAAACTGAAATGGTGATTCCCATGAGTTTTAGCCATAAACTCAAAAATGACAAAAAACAAAAATTTGTCGAATTTCACCCAATTTTGACGAAAATGCTACAACTGTTCATCATGCTGCCCTTCTTCTTCATGAGGCTACTCATCCTCACTATACTACACCTGTTCATCATGTTTTCCTTCTTCTTCATGAGACTGCTCACCCTCACTGTGCTACACCTATTCATCATCAGGTTGCTCATCATCATGCTCTTCTTCCCCTTGCTGTTCTGCCTCACTGTGTTCTTCTTCCCCTTGCTACCCTGTTTCATCATGATGCTGCTCATCATCATCTTCCTCCTCTTTCTCATGCTCTTCTTCCTGATCATGCTCTTTTTCTTGTTCAATGGGGAATTTGAGCTTCTTGGGAAAGGGCTTGCTTAAAGAAGGCGAAGGATGGTGAGTGGATGGTGAAGGAGATGTATGAAATGAAGGGACAATGGCAAAATCTAGATGTGCAATGAAAGTATCCCAAGAGACTTCCTTCTTCTCAAGCTGATGAAGAATGATAACCTTGATGAGGGAATGATGGAAGAGGCAAGCTATCTGCTGAGAAGGAGGTTTTTTCTGAACAGTGGAAGCCATTTTCTCAATACTTCTATGTAGGAAGAAAGGGATATTTAACAATTTGGCTCTTGTGAAATGCATGAGCAATAAGACATGATAGGCATAGACTCGGGAGAATCTTCCCTCGCAAGTGAAGTATTTCATGATTATCTTCATGAAGGGGGCATAACTAGTCAATAGATATGAGAAGGGAAAAATGGATGGACATGAATCTCTATGCTCAAGTTTCAGAAAATGCTTGTATTGTTCTGAGTCTAGGTGGCTTTGTTTAAACCACTTCTCCCCGACATAAGGGATTTTTATGGCCTTGGAAATGGACCTTGGAGAGAATTTGAAATCTAGGCCTGCCAGCTGAAAGTGCTTCTCTTGAAATCTCAAAGCATAAATATGTGTTAAAGAGAAATAGCTTTTCACCTCCTGCACCCTTTGACAAAACTCTAGACACCCAACCTCATGGAAGTTAAACAAGACTGATGGATGAGCATTTACCTCTTTAGTGGAAACAGGCTCAAACCTCCTGTGAAGGCCACTCCTACTGTCTTGCCTGGGAGGAATTTTTTTTTTAATGTTATTTGCAAAACCAAGCTGTCTCAAGTGGCCTTTGGAATGTTTTTCTCAACCACACCTCTGTCCTCCTTGTTAGTCACTGTTTGCCTTCTTTGATGCCAATCAACAAATATTTTTCAAAATGAAACAAACTCAATCTTATCACTGTGTTTGGGCCAAGTCTTTTGAAAAGAGATGTTTGTGGTTTGTTATTTGAACAAGGATCCTTTGTGTTTTGACATAAACAAAACAGCCTTGTATTTAGACAAAAACAAAATCACCCTTCCCCAAACAACACTCTTCTGTTGTTCACTGTTTCTTATACACAGGTAGACAAGAACACCCTCAAATTGATTTAAAAGATCTTCATAACATACTCTATTTTATGGAACAAAAGAGTCTGGACTTAGGTTTCATTGTTTCACCATACAAAGAGGACACTGTTGAAGTGACAAATCATTCAGAATATGACCACTGTTTTCAAATTAGGATCACTGTTTTCACTTTAAGACTTAAAACAGAGTCTGCTCTTGTTTTTCCTGTGGGCTATCACTGTTCTTAAAGGCAGTAAGGGTCTTTTAAGTTTGTTTAAAGCATCCACCTAACACCGTAAATATGTGTGACACTCACAACAATAAAAACCTCTGAGTTTGCTCAAAAACATTGCCCTCTAACCACTGTCTCTCTCTTATGCTCTTTATATGACAAACTACCTTTTTAAAACCATTGTTAAAACAATGTTTAAACTGATTTGAGACCCCCTGAGCACAAGAAAGGTTTCTCCAGCTTTGACAGGGACTTTGTCTCCTTAACACTAAATTATCTCATAGTTTTCATATGATGAAGTGGTTTTAGGCACTATTTCCTTCTCACGGAAAAACACAACAAACACCCCTTCAATTTTTTGAAATTTGCTAAGAGGAGAAGTGGAATACCTCGAAGAAATGCTTAGAAACCTTTTTTGATTGATTGGGCAGCTTCAAAGGTGTTTTTGGAGGTGTTAGGAGCTGCGACACGTTTTCTAGAAACAACGCCGTGCAACAGAAGGCAGTGGGGTCGGCCTTCGGGCAGTGGTGAAAGACAAGCTGCACACAAATATTATTTTGCATAAAATGAAATCTAGAAAAACAAGGCTAGGATACACAACTTATTTTTCATCCCTGCTTTCCTCTTTGGTTCTGTTTTGAGCATGTGGAACCAGTATCTTTTCCTAATCTACTCTCTTTGATAATTCAAGCTTACACAATGTTGACTATCTTTTCCTCTCACTAACTTATCAGAAAATAAATTTAAAACATGTCCAGTTATGATTAGGCTAGATAATTGAACAAGACATTTGAGCACTAGTAGCGGCATTTAGACTTGCGCGTTTTTCGAATGACTATTTTTTGAAAATGGGGCTTTCTTTCTATTTTTCAAACCGCCCTTTTTTTCTATTTTTCTATTGTTTTTTGAATTTTCTGTTTTTTTTTTTTTTTCAAAAAATGGTATATACAATGATCATGGAAAATTTTAGGGGCTAATATTCGTAGGTGGGCTAATTTTCCATGTTTTTTCCAAAAAAATTATTCGCCAATTTCCATTTTTTATAAAAATGATTCGCCCAAATTATACAATATAAAATTATTTTAACTTGAAAATCGCCAATATTATATAGAGAGTATATAGGAAATCATTATAAATTTGAATAATTTTACAAATATATCAATAAACATATTATAGTTTGCATATTAGGGACTAGTGAGATTCGCCAATGTTTTAAACTTCAAAATAATTTCCCATCCTTAAAATTTTCCCTGACAATGATTGAAAAAGTTTTGACTCAGAAATCTTGGAAATGGTGAAACTTAAGCATCTTATCCTCATAAGGATCTCCTACCACTCTTGGTCCACTCAGCTCTTGAAAAGAAGAATTTGGAAAATTTTCTCATTCAAGCATGACATAACGATTCATGAATGAATCCCTAAACAACCCCGTATCTTCCCGCTGTACTTGTTTATACCTTTGATTTCCACTCCTTCTTTTGTTGTACATCTTTTCCGAATAATGCATATATTCTTTGTCATTTTTGAAGTATATGATGACATCATAAGGGTACATCAAAATGCAGAAATTCAAGACTGGAAACATGGCTTTTAGGAGCATATTTTTGATATCTGGTGGTTTTGCAATTTTGGGTTTGAAAATGGGACTACTTCCAGCATACTTGAAAAATTCTTTGAGCTGTTCGCTTTGTAAAGGAATCATTTGGCTATAACTTGAAACATTGTCTTGCAAAGACATATGATTAAAATAACTTATCATTGGTATATCATGGTCTTGGGCAGGAAGGATAAAATTTCTGTCACAAGCATGTGTATTAGTGCTTCTAAAATCAAAACAGATCCTATGACCAGCTATTTTATCTTTGACTATTACTGTTTGGTCCAGGTTTTTGTATTTGCTTTTGTCGAAGTTGTTTCTTGGAGTGATGGCAGTGGCATAGTGTTTCTCACTGTTTTCTCTATATGAAGTAATATTTTGAACAATATTGCAAATTCTAGCAGTTCTAAGTCTATGGTGGAGTGACAGAATGTTAGCCAGTTCAAGTAAATCAAGTATATTTGGACTGCAGTCATCATATCCTTTCGTAAGAAGTTTATCAGGAATTTTTTCTGATTTTTAGCTGTTATGGCTACAGTCAAGGTTTCATTTGAAAGGGTAGAGTTAAGTGATGGAAAATCCTTAAGGTATGGTAAGAGAATTAAGCTTCCCTGCCCCTGAGTTCCAAAGAGGTTTGTGATATGCAAGTCTTCTAATGCCTCTGTTCTGAAAAAGTTTCTTGATGTTACTGCTGATTTTTGCCTAAGGTTTGAGCAATTTGCTTGATAGTACATAATGGTTTGTGCTTCTTGCTCTATCCCTGTTTCAAAAGAAACAAACTCTCTTTCCTCAAGACATAGCTGCTCATGATCATGATAATTTTGAGTGTCTAGTTCATCATAGAGAACTTGGGGCAGCTGATGTGGTGGGTCTAAGTTTGTTTCAAATCCTTCTGACTGTTCTTCAATGTCCTCATCAGTGTGTAAAATGAAAGAGTTCAGATCAGAATTCAAGGAGTACATCGGGATGTTATCTGGCCTTTCTTGGCTGCTAATCATATATTTCATGTGTGATTCTTGATAGAGTATTCTAGTTTGGTCAAACACAGGAATAGTGGCGTAGGACATATCAAGTTGAATATTTCCTTGAAGTTTGGCTCCCCAAGATCTGGATAAAAGAATTCCATACTTGGGAGGGATGTCTGCTACCACTATGTCCATGATCAGATGTTTTGTAGGTACTTGGGCCAAAGTAAAACAAAGATCTTTGATTAAACCCAGACACTTGACTCTACTTGAGTCAAACAAATATAAGTCTTTATATGGTCTTGTGATTTCTAGGCCTAATCTTTCCATCACAACCTTCAACATGAGATTATTCAAGGCCCCGGAATCTAGCATGGCATTGTGTAGGATTTGGTCATGGATATTCAGACTGATGTAAAAGGTAAGAGTGGTTCCTTCTTGGAATTTCCCTTCTATTTTTGGATCAAACAACACTTCAGGAGTGTCATAAGCTAGATTAGGGGTGTTTGCATCATTCCCTATATTCAGGACCTTTAACACTTGAGATTTATAAGAGCTTTGGGCGATAAGTTCAGTGAGGGGCATGGTAATCTTTACTTTGGCAATTTCTCCCTCAAAACTAAAAGGTGTTTGCAGTTTAGACAGGTTTGCTTCAGTGTTTTCAGCCATGACTTTCTCTATGTTCTAAGTTTTCTGACTTTGTTTCGAGATTCTGTTTGACACAACCATCTCAGGAATCTTTGTGGAGGTATTAGGAGTCTCTGAGCCAAGACTTGTTTGAATAACTTTATCTTTGTTTTGGTCAGTTTTCTTGACCATGATTTTGTTGCTATCCACTACTTTTTTAAGGATGGTATCAGGGGTTTTAGCAGTGTCTGAGCTACCTTTCTTGGAATTGTCTTGGTTTTTTCTGCTTCTAAGGTCATACTGTCTGTGAGCTTCTACTATGGCATTCTAAAAATCTATGGCAGGATCTTCGGGATCTTCATAGTTGGTTTCATCTTGATTCGGAGAGAAAAACACTTATTCTTCTTTTGTGAGGAAAACCTCACTCTCGTTATCAGAACCTATGAGGTTCAAATGATTTTCATCAATGCGTTCTGTATCCCTATCATCTTCTTCCACATAATTTTCATTAAAGGGTGGCCTAATTTTTTGGTCATTTTCCCTTGGTTTGTTTTGAGGTTGTTCCCTCCTAAAATTTTGGTTCTGGTTTGTGTTTGGAGGGTTTGGATGGTTGTCCCTAAGAGGGGTCTTTTCACTAATCTTTTCCAACATTTTGGCCATGGACCTAACCAAGTAATCTATTCTAGGATCTAAGGAAGGGGCTGAAGTGGAGACCTCATCCTGGTATGTGACTTTCCTTTCTGATCTAGTCCTAGCTCTTTTTTCTACTAAGTTGGCTTCTTCACTTATGGCCACTTTTTCCATTTCCTCTAAGGTAGGGGATCCTTGTCTCTTAGTTAATAAGTCATGTCTGGGTCAAAGCCTTCGGGGAACTTTGCAAACGCTAAGCCAAGTGGAGGTTTGAAGTGAGGCGGGAGGGCGTTATACACACTGTTGAACCTAGTGCAGTATCCCTGGACACTTTCCCCATTTTCCCATTTTAGATTGTTATACTCTGACAGGATTTGAATGGGGTTCTTTCGGATTTCCCACTTGTTTATGAAGGTTTGGTAGAGTTATGGGAGATCGTGGATGCTGTTTGGAGCTAAGCTCTTAAACCATTTTTTGGGTTCTCCGCCCAGGCTTTGGGCGAACATCCTCATTCTGATGGTCTCATCCTCTATTTCCATGTATTCAAAGGCATCGCTAATCCTATCTATATGTTGTTGAGTTGTGGTAGTCTCAACTCCAGTAAAGTGCGGGATTTTGAATTGATAGTCATTTTGTAAGGGGGGCAAATGGTGTGGCAGCACCAAGGGTGCATACCAGGCTGCCATGGCGGGAGCTAATGTATGATGTACAAAATGAGGGCTTGTAGGATGAGCTGAGGTGGTTTGAACGGTAGTGGTTTGGTTGGGTGTGGCGGATGTACTTGGGATAGTGATCTAATTTTGAACAGATCTGGGGTGGTAGGAGCCAAAGTGATGGAGAAGCTGAAATTCTGGAGGTGTTGTAGGTGAGGCTTCTCTACTAGGACTCTGTGGTAGATCTAGGGCCTCAATATCATCAAAGTTTATCTTACTTTGTGACTTGCTTCTAAAAAGGGTTTTTCATGATTTTAAGTCAAATGGGGAATCCTACAAGGCTGTGAGGTGTTCAAGTACTGATCTTGCTTTACGGATGGACCTATCAGTAGCTAAATTGCCAGTTTCAGAAGCTTGCCACAAAATCTTCTCTAGGTCATCTACTATGATAGGGTGGTTTGGGTCTGGATGAGATCTGGTGTTGATTCTTTGTGAAGCAAGATTTCGAATCCAGAATTTAGAGAGGGTGGTATCTGTGATTGTTTCAGATGGATGGCCTCTCTAGGGGTTTACTAATGTGAAGGATGGTCGAAACAAAAATGAGGACTAGTGGAGTCGCCAGGTGGATTTCTGTGAGAACTATGGTCTGCCACCAACACTATCAAAGATGCTTTCGGAAAAAAGTTTTCTAGCAAACTTTGAGATGAAGACTTTGCAAGGAAGAGTGATTCACTTGGTTTCAACAGTTTTCTAGGCTGTTTCGACAAGCTAATGGTTCTATTTGCAAGGTTATTTCTGTTTATCTCCTATGTTTAGGTGAAGTCTTCTGAATCGCTAAGTTATACTTAGTTTGTCATTGATTACAGAGTTTGCACCATAAGTTTTAAGTTTTTGGAAAGGATGGGTCAACATAAAGGTATGGTTTATGAATTTTTTGGTTTTTATGGAGTTTTTTAAGAATTACTGGAGGCTAGTGGAGTCGCCAAGTGGAACTTGGTTGTTTTTGTAAAGATGTAGCTATGGTCCACTACCAATAACTAGGGAAAAGCCAATCTGGGAATGTTTTGGGGTTTTTTGAGTTTTATGTGTAACCTATGGTTTATTAGAGTGTTCTAAACCTGTTTCATCACTTTTCTAAGGTGGTGGAAACAAAAAGAGTTTACTCTAAATGATTCTATGGACTGCTTACCTATTTAAATGTTTAAAGACTAATGAATCTACAAGAGTTTTCTAGACTGTTATGTACTCAGTTAGTCCCATCGTGATCTCCATTATGTTAGTGAGCGGTGGGATAAGTCAATCAGATAGTATTCTTAAATTTAGCAAAGTAGTAAGGCCTACTGGAGGCTAGTGGAGTCGCCAGGTGCATTTTTAGTTGTTTTGAGAGTATATGTGTATGGTCCACCACCAATATTGATAAACACCAATCTAGAGATATTTTTTGGGGTTTTCTGAGTTTCCTATATGTATCCCTAAGGTTTGGAAGAGTTTCCTATAACTGAATCATCATTTTGCTAAGATGGTGAAGGAGCTAGTTTCTACTCTTCAGACAATACCTAAGTTTTCTAATTTTGACTGAGATTTTGAGAGATCCTAAGGGATACCGAGGATGTTTGACTCAAGGTCTCACCGTGATCACCATTATGTTAGTGAGCGGTGGGATAAGTCAATTAGATAGTATTCTTAAGGATGTTGGAATGTTTAGGGAATCTAAGTTTGTTTATTACTAAGGGTCCCACCGTGATCGCCATTATGTTAGTGTCCCGTGATTTGGCTGATTGCCAAGTTAAATGACAGTGTAACATCAAACCAATCTTTGGATCCCAAGGACCTAGCCTTCCTGGACTCAGAGAGGGCTCTCTCTATTTGTGTAAGGGATATATGTGTGTTTGCTTACTGTGTTCTGATTTTAGGCTAGTTATGAAGTAGGTTTTTGGTTTTCTTTTTTAGGTTGTGAGGGATGAACTGATCAAAGACTAAGATAGGCAAAAAATATGTCAGATCAACTGGGCTATGGAGTCGAAAAGGTAAAGAAAGCTTTCAGGTGGTGAAACAAGGTTGTTGAAGGGCTGATTTGATTCAAGGTAAAATGGAGTGAGATGGACATTAAATTTGTGAAGAACAAAGGATTTCAAACATAACTAGTTTAATAGCTGACATAAACATGGTAGGGCTAACCATTAATCATGAGAAATGTAACTGTAAACTGATCAATGCATAGAAATAAACATTCAAGCCATGCATAGAGATATATGACTCTCTAACTTTAGGAAATGGCTATCAGACTTTGGGGAAATACATTTAAGACAAACAAACAACTCAAATCACTATGAAGGAACACCTAAACATAGTATTCCAAGATATTGGGCACTTTGAAGCAAGATTGCATAGTTTTAGGCAACGGGCAAGATTAGTACAAGACCTCCTTGGTTCAACAAATGACAATCTAATCAATCAAAGAGAGGTTTCAGAGGTGGATCTATGACTAGCCATGAGTAAGTAGGGCATACCGTGAATCATACTTAGCATGCATAAAATCATAAATGAAACAAGTAAAAAATATTCTTCAGTTATTAAAGAGCAATCAAGGATTCTTTAATATGACTAAGAATGAAGAAAACATAGAAGCTATAAAGAAACAGGAAATTTGAGGTGCCTTCAAGGGCATGTCTCAAATCTATTCTCTATTGTCTTATAGAAAGCAAGAACATGGAATTGTGAATGAAAACTAAGAAACAAAATAGAGAGAGAGAGACTATACCATTCTACCAAGTCATGGAATCCAACAACAATCCTCTTTCATCATCCAAAAACATTCAAGAAACTATCCAAAAGCATGAGACAAGTGTTTCTTCCAAGCTTGTATGACCATATATTACTTCTATTCATCAAGTTCAGCCTTGTTTACAATGAAAGCCTTTGGAATATATAGGCCAACATGAGGGAAAACCTCCTAGTTCAACTTGCAATCTCATTGGCCTATCCAAAATCTCTGATTTTGTCCTTAAGGCTTTGCAAAGCCCAAGGCACAAAATATCTAATAAAATATCTCAAAAATGATAAAAAATGAAAATAAATTGAATTTTCCTAACTAACCATGCACAATAATAGCTAAACGCACATGAGGAAAAGTCACTTTTGAAAAGTGCATTTTTTACAAATATACCTAAGAAATACATCAGTAGAATGTCCCCTGACTTGCTAGCAACTTTTGGAGGCCTTTCGGATGTCAAAACGAGGCCCAGGATGGCTTGTTGGAAAGATATGAATGTCTATTTTCTGAAAATGTTTTTTTTTCTCCAAAATAGCCAATGTAAATCCTCCAAAAACTGACCTGTGTGTAAAAACCCAAAAAATAGGCCTTGCTGATAAACGGGGCAGAGTGTAGAAAAAACAAGTGTTTTTTGCCATTTTGGGGGAGAAAATGATCTTCAATTGATCTAAAAATCACTGAGTATATGCCCCTAAAATTATGGCATCCAATGATACCATTTTTATCCTTTGAGGATGCCCCAAAATGAAATGGCAATGCCCATGAGTTCTAGCCAAAAACTCAAAAATGACAAAAAACCAAAATTTGTCGAATTTCGCCCAATTTTGACAAGCATGATCCTCAAGGGTTTTCAGCAACATGCTGTGAATAGGAGGCCAAAATTTCGAGCTTTGAGGTGTCTTTCCTCAATTTTGCTACCGGGCACTTCCTTTTAGCCTCCTTGAGTTTTTCCTGAGTGGCCTTCAATTTCCGCCGGGCAAACTGATTGAGTTTCTTATAATGCCCGGTCATCCTTCGTTGAAGGTCCAAGTCTCTTTTTTCCTTCTCCAACTTCTTCTCCAAGTGATAATTAACCCTCTCAAGCCATACTTCTCGATTGTTCTTTATCTCTTGTGCGAACAATGTAGAGAGAGGGGTAGATTGGAGAAGGGTAACTTCTTCTTCCTTTTGTTTCTCAAGGGCTCTTTTGAGCCCCATGGTTCTTGGCCTCTTTCTCCTGAGCTGATCCTCATCTTTGTTTTCATCAAACTCACCCATGAGTTCTTCCAATCTCACTAGTGCTTTAGAGGCCTCATTTTTGTATTTGATGGCCCGTCTCTCATATACCGCCATATGGACACTCATCTGTTTGTTTTGAATTTGCAAAAAGTGATTGAAGTTTCTAGCCCTCTCAAGATCAGTCCTCAAAGCATCAAATTCGTTTTCTCTATTGATAAAGAGATTTTCTAGGATCCGGGCTTCATTGTCGCTATCATCACTTTGGATTTGAATTATGTTGAATCCCCTTTCCTTTTCATGACTGCTTTCTTCTTTCTCCTTTCCTTTGCTTTGGGGGTTCTTTTAGTCGTCCTCCTCTTGGGAAATTCGACAATGGGCTTCTTGGTAAATTTCCCCTTGATTCGGAGGGCCCTAGTAACATTTGCAGTTACAACTTTAGGCACCCTTTTCCTTGATGTCCAGGGTTTGGCCACTTTCGGAGAAGATAGCATGGCCCCTTGCCTAGGAGAGGCAACTAGCACATGCTCTGTTGGGTCTTTGCCCTTGTTACTTTGCTCATCATTCTTGCCACTGTCTTGGATTTCTTCATGGACGCCTTGACTGTCCTTTTTCATTTCTTTTTTAGGGTTTTCCCCCTCACTGTGTCGCACCTCTTCATCATGTTGTTGTTCTTCTTCATGAGGCTGCTGTTCATCATCATGTGGCTGCCTCTTTTCACCGTGCTGCACCTATTCATCATGATGCCCTTATTCTTCATGAGGTTTCTCATCCTCACTGTACTGCACCTGTTCATCATGTTGTCCTTCTTCTTCATGAGACTGCTCACCCTCACTGTGCTGCACCTGTTCATCATCATGCTGCTCATCATCATGCCCTTCTTCCCCTTGCTATTTTGCCTCACTGTGTTCTTCTTCCCCCTGCTACCCTGTTTCATCATGATGCTGCTCATCATCATCTTCCTCCTCTTGCTCATGCTCTTCTTCCTCATCATGCTATTTTTCTTGTTCAATGGGGAATTTGGGCTTCTCGGGAAAGGGCTTGCTTGAAGATGGTGAAGGATGGTGAGTGGATGGTGAAGGAGATGTATGAAATGAAGGGACAGTGGCGAAATCCGGATGTGCAATGAAAATATCCCAAGAGACTTCCTTCTTCTCAAGCTGATGAAGAATGATAACCTTGATGAGGGAATGATGGAAGAGGCAGGCTATCTGCTGAGAAGGAGGTTTTTTCTGAACAGTGGAAGCCATTTTCTCAATACTTCTATGTAGGAAGAAAGGGAGATTTAACAATTTGGTTCTCGTGAAATGCATGAGAAATCGGACATGATAGGCATAGACTCAGGAGAATCTTCCCTCGCAAGTGAAGTATTTCATGATTATCTTCATGAGGGGGGCGTAACTAGTCAATAGATATGAGAAGGGAAAAATGGATGGACATGAATCTCTATGCTCAGGCTTCAGAAAAGGCTTGTATTGTTTTGAGTCCAGGTGGCTTTGTTTAAACCACTTCTCCCCGACATAAGGGATTTTGGTGGCCTTGGAAATGGACCTTGGAGAGAATTTGAAATCTAGGCCTGCCAGCTGAAAGTGCTTCTCTTGAAATCTCAAAGCACAAAGATGTGTCAAAGGGGAATAACTTTTCACCTCCTGCACCCTTTGACAAAACTCTAGAAACCCAACCTCATGGAAGTTAAACAGGACTGATGAATGAGCATTTACCTCTTCAGTGGAAATAGGCTCAAACCTCCTGTGAAGGCCACTCCTACTGTCTTGCCTAGGAGGCATTTTTTTTTTAATGTTATTTGCAAAACCAAGCTGTCTCAAATGGCCTTTGGAATTTTTTTCTCAACCACACCTCTGTCCTCCTTGTTAGTCACTGTTTGCCTTCTTTGATGCCAATCAACAAATATTTGTCAAAATGAAACAAACTCAATCTTATCACTGTGTTTGGGCCAAGTCGTTTGAAAAGAGATGTATGTGGTTTGTTATTTGAACAAGGATCCTTTATGTTTTGACAGAAACAAGACAACCTTGTATTTAGAAAAAAACAAAATCACCCTTCCCCAAACAACACTCTTCTGCTGTTCACTGTTTCTTATACATAGGTAGACAAGAACACCCTCAAATTGATTTAAAATATCTTCATAACATACTCTATTTTATGGAACAAAAGAGGCTGGACTTAGGTTTCATTGTTTCACCATACAAAGAGGACACTATTGAAGTGACAAATCATTCAAAATATGACCACTGTTTTCAAATTAGGATCACTCTTTTCACTTTGAGTCTTCAAACAGAGTCTGCTCTTGTTTTTCCTGTGGGCTATCATTGTTCTTAAAGGAAGTAAGGGTCCTTTAAGTTTGTTTAAAGCATCCACCTAACACTGTAAAGATGTGTGACACTCACAACAATAAAAACCTCTGAGTTTGCTCAAAAACACTGCCCTCTCACCACTGTCTCTCTCTTATGCTCTTTATATGACAAACTGACTTTTTAAAACAATTGTTAAAACACTGTTTAAACTGATTTTAGAGCCACTAAGCACAGGAAAGGTTTCTCCAGCTTTGACAGGGTCTTTGTCTCCTTAACACTGACTTATCTCATAATTTTCATATGATGAAGTGGTTTTAGGCACTATTTCTTTCTCATGGAAAAACACAGCAAACACCCCTTCACTTTTTTGAAATTTGCCAAGAGGAGAAGTGGAATACCTCAAAGAGATGCTTAGAAACCTTGTTTGATTGATTGGGCAGCTTCAAAGGTGTTTTTGGAGGTGTTAGGAGGCACGACACATTTTCTGGAAAGAACGCCGCGCAACAGAAGGTAGTCGGGTCGGCCTTCAAGCAGTGTTGACTGGCGCTATAGGCGCGCTGCTACAGGCGCGCCATGCAGCCATTGAACACCTATGTATTTCTTCGTTTGAACGCACTGTGTGCTTTTCGACGCATGCCACGCAGGCTTTAAGCCTTGAAAAAATCTGAAAATTTGCTTGAAATCCCTCTTTTCTCCAATGGGCGGGTAGGAGGGCGATTGTGAACGCTCATTTATGTTTATTGAAACTTGCAATGAGACTTGGAAACGGTCTTTCCACTCTTTTAAAGCCAAAGACCTTTGAACTTAACTTTTGAGGGTTTAAAAACTTTTTGAAAGAACTTTTGGTTGTAAACGAAAAATGAAGCACGACTTTATACTTTTGAAGACCTCCTTGCTCCTTCAAAACATGAATTTCCTTTGGGACCTCATAAGAAACCTTTCAACTAAGAATACTCATTAACATGAGGCTGTTGCTTAACCTTTGAAATTTTTTGTAAAAAAACTCTTCTTCCTTTTGTGAGGGAGGCCATTTTCAAGTTTACAAACCAACTGTTATGGTGTTTGATGGTTTGTCATGACCATTGTATAGGCTCAACAACAAGAGTTTATAAAATTTCTCTTCAGGCATCAAAGACAAAAATATCCATAGAGGCTTATGTATGCCAATCACAACAATCAAAACCTTAAGAATCTGCCCATCCTGAAACTTCACAAGTGCAGTAATAAAACTATTCTTGGTCTATATCAATAACTTGCAAGGCTGGTATTTTAGGATGGGTAATTTATCTCTTTTATTTTGAAACTTCATTTGAGACTGCAAGTGAAAAGCTCTGCTACAAATATTCTTCATCATCAAGGCAAATGACTAACCTTAGCTTGCCAAAGTAATCCAGTCTTCAACTTTTACGGAGATATAGCAAGGGATGATGAGTTTAAGTTGAAATGTAAACATGGGAAGGCTGTCCCTTTGTTCCTCTATGAAGGAGGTCTGTTTATGAAGGAGGCCTATATTTAACAAATGTCTGGGCTCTTTTCAACCCCTATTTTAACCAAATGAAGAATATCCATGAACAACTATTAGTGGTTTTCTTTGTACTTATTAACATAAGTCAGTTTAAAACCAAGATTGTGTTACTTCTTTGGCCATTTGCTTCACAAAATTTCTTCATTCATAATCATCCAATTAGCTTCACACTGTATTTCAATTCTGTGTTTTAACATTGAAACTCATGTAAGCACCTTTTAAAACACCACATCTTTCCCTCTGTTTTTAACACCATTTTCTATCCATAAGCCTTTAGTTGCTTTCCCACTGCACTTAAAACCCTGCCTTTGTTCCTGGCCCTCTGCTTATTATATGAAGGAGGCCTTTATCATATTGCCAAACCCTCTGCTTGTAAAATGAAGGAGGTTTTCAACCAATGACCTGACCATGTGCTCATGTATGGAGGAGGTTTTCTCAGTCTTTCAACCCTCTGCTTATGTATGGAGGAGGTTTTCTCAGTGATGCCATTTCATCTGCTTCCAAACAGTGTTATCTTTCCTTTCACTGCCTATTCATGCTTAAGCAAATAAAAGTGGTAAATTGACAATATGTCATGAAGGGCATTTCTCTGAGACATATAATCCTGTTGTTTAAAATACCTTTATGCATATTTAGACAATCAGAGGCAGCCTGGCCAGTATCTGCAGAGCGTTTCTTGTTATTCATAAGTCACTAACCTTTGACTGTGTTTGTAGGAGCTTATTGAAATAACTCTTTGTCCTGTAGCTGCATCCCAGGCTCAAAACCACATGAGAAGCAACTGTCTTCTCATGTTGAGTTTAATAATGTCTTCTGGAACACTGGTACTCTTTTTCTCTTAAAAGAGACATTGAAACACTGTAAATCCACCTAATATCAGTTTGACCTATGGTATATGCACTGCTAAGACATCAAGGTTTGTTAGTGGTGCGACTTAAGGGTGTAATCAAGCTTTATTTGTAGAATAGGAAGGTCATTTAGGACTGGCTGATATAAGATAGAGTTTCTTTTGGATTTTTGGATAGTTTTCCAAGGGAAAATCGCCTAAAGTGCCACTACCTAACCTAGGGGAGACTTTTTGGACAGATTTGGAGTATTCTCCTTGGAGATGATGGACAAGTTTGTATGGATGAGGCTAGATAGGGCTTGAAAATGAGGTTTTATCTCATCATGGACTGATTTTAAAAGGTAAGAGGGAAAAAATGTTTATGGGTGTTTTCCAGATGGAAAATTTGACAAATTGGAGATCAGCTGCTAGAAAACTTGGCTTTAAAAACTAGTCATCATCAACAGGTGAAAAATACTGATGACTAACAGTGGCTCCATTTGGGGAGGGCAGCTCCTTTTCAGGAGGTGTCAAAAATTTCAAATCTCGATTCTTTGAAGACCAGTGTTTTTATCCATTGGCGCAAATTTCTTTCTTCCTTGATGCTATTTCTGAAATTTGAAAGAATGATTAGCATCAACGACATTTCTACCTATCCCACTATATTTCCAAACATTTTTTCTTCTTTTTGGTGCATTTGGACTAGCAACCCTTTGACATAATATTTTTGAAAAATGACACTATCTAGTTCTACACTTATATCCATCGAGAGTTCAGATTAAGCTGATGAACTCCTTTGTTTCTCTACCTATGCTAGATCGACTGTCAAGTTTAAGCTGTTTGACAAGATTTTATTCTCTAATCTAAAACGTGAAATTGAAAAATGACTAAATCAGGATTATATGGTCTGGTTTTTCATGTACCTGTGGCATGAAAGACAAGCTGCACACAAATATTATTTTTCATAAAATGAAATCTAGAAAAACAAGGCTAGGATACACATTTTGTTTTTCATCCCTGATTTCCTCTTTGGTTCTGTTTTGAGCATGTGGAACCAATATCTTTTCCTAATCTACTCTCTTTGATAAGTCAAGCTTACACAATGTTGACTATCTTTTCCTCTCACTAACTTATCAGCAAATAAATTTAAAACATGTCCAGTTATGATTAGGCTAGATAGCTGAACAAGACATTTGAGCACTAGTAGCGGCATTTAGACTTGCGTGCTTTCCAAATGACTATTTTTTGAACATGGGGCTTTCTTTCTATTTTTCAAACCACCCTTTTTTTCTATTTTTCTATTGTTTTTTGAATTTTCTGTTTTTAATTTTTTTTCAAACAATGGTATATACAATGATTGAAAAAGTTTTGACTCAGAAATCTTGGAAATGGCGAAACTTAAGCATCTTATCCTCAGAAGGATCTCCTACCACTCTTGGTCCACTCAGGTCTTGAAAAGAAAAATTTGGAAAATTTTCTCTTTCAAGCATGACATAAGGATTCGTGCATGAATCCCTAAACAACCCCGTATCTTCCCGCTGTACCTCTTTATACCTTTGATTTCCACTCCTTTTGCTGTACATCTTTTTCGAATAATGTAGATATTATTTGTCATTTTTGAAGTATATGATGACATCATCAAGGTACATCAAAATGCAGAAATTCAAGACTGGAAACATGGCTTTTAGAAGCATATTTTTGATATCCGGTGGTTTTACAATTCTGGGTTCGAAAATGGGACTACTTCTAGCATACTTGAAAAATTCTTTGAGCTGTTCGCTTTGTAAAGGAATCATTTGGCTATAACCTGAAACATCATCTTGCAAAGACATATGATTAAAATCACTTATCATTGGTATATCATGGTCTTGGGCAAGAAGGATAAAATTTCTGTCACAAGAGTGTGTATTAGTGCTTCTAAAATCAAAACAGATCCTATGACTAGCGATTTTATCTTTGACTATTACTGTTTGGTCTTGGTTTTTTTATTTTCTTTTGTCAAAGTTGTTTCTTGGAGTGATGGTAGTGGCATAGTGTTTCTCACATTTTTCTCTATATGAAGTAGTATTTTGAACAAGATTGCAAATTCTAGCAGTTCTAAGTCTTTGGTGGAGTGACAAAATGTTAGCCAGTTCAAGTAACTCAGGTATATTTGGACTGCAGTCATCATATCCTTTCATAAGAAGTTTATCAGGCATTTGTTCTGGATTTTGAGCTGTTATGGCTATAGCCAAGGTTTCATTTGAAAGGGTAGAGTTAAGTGATGGCAAATCCTTAAGGTATGGTAAGAACATTAAGCTTCCCTGCCCCTGAGTTCCAAAGAGGTTTGTGATATGCAAGTCTTTTAATGCCTCTGTTCTGAAAAAGTTTCCTGATGTTACTGCTGATGTTTGCCTAAGGTTTGAGCAATTTTCTTGATAGTACATAATGGTTTGTGCTTCTTGCTCTATCCCTTTTTCAAAAGGAACAAACTCTCTTTCCTCAAGACATAGCTGCTCATGATCATGATAATTTTGAGTGTCTAGTTCATCATAGAGAACTTGGGGCAGCTGATGTGGTGGGTCTAAGTTTGTTTCAAATCCTTTTGACTATTCTTCAATGTCCTCATCAGTGTGTAAAATGAAAGAGTTCAGATCAGAATGAAAGGAGTACATCGGGATGTTATCTGGCCTTTCTTGGCTGCTGATCATATATTTCATGTGTGATTCTCGATAGAGTATTTTAGTTTGGTGAAACACAGGAATAGTGGTGTAGGACATATCAAGTTGAATATTTCCTTGAAGTTTGGCTCCCCAAGATCTGGATAAAATCATCCCATATTTGAGAGGGATGTCTGCTACCACTATGTCCATGATCAGATTTTTTGCAGGTACTTGGGCCAAACTGAAACAAAGATCTTTGATTAAACCCAGACACTTGACTCTACTTGAGTCAAACGAATATAAGTCTTTATATGGTCTTGTGATTTCTAGGCCTAATCTTTCCATCACAACCTTCAACATGAGATTATGCGAGGCCCCAGAATCTAGTATGGCATTGTGTAGGATTTGGTCATGGATATTCAGACTGATGTAAAAGGGAAGAGTGGTTCCTTCTTGGAACTTCCCTTCTATTTTTGGATCAAACAACACTTCAGGAGTGTCATCAGCTAGATTAAGGGTGTTTGCATCATTCCCTATATTCAGGACCTTTAACACTTGAGATTTATAAGAGCTTTGGGTGATAAGTTCAATGAGGGGCATGGTAATCTTTATTTTGGCGATTTCTCCCTCAAAACTGAAAGGTGTTTGTAGTTTAGACAGGTTTGCTTCAGTTTTTTCAGCCATGACTTTCTCTATGTTCTAATTTTGTTGACTTTGTTTTTGGATTTTGTTCGACACAACCATCTAGAGAATCTTTGTGGAGGTATTGATCTCGAGAATCTTTGTGGAGGTATTAGGAGTCTCTGAGCCAAGACTTGTTTGAATAAATTTATCTTTGTTTTGGTCAGTTTTCTTGACCATGATCTTGTTGCTATCCACTTCTTTTTTAAGGATAGTATTAGGGGTTTTAGCAGTGTTTGAGCTACCTTTCTTGGAATTGTCTTAGTTATTTTTTCTTCTAAGGTCATACTACTTGTGAGCTTCTACTATGGCATTCTGAAAATCTATGGCAAGATCTTCGGGATCTTCATAGTTGGTTTCATCTTGATTCAGAGAGAAAAAAGCTTGTTCTTCTTCTGTGAGGTAAACCTCACTCTCGTTATCAGAACCTATGAGGTTCAAATGATTTTCATCAATGGGTTCTGTATCCCTATCATATTCTTCCACATAATTTTCATTAAAGGGTGGCCTAATTTGTTGGTCATTTTCCCTTGTTTTGTTTTGAGGATGTTCCCTCCTAAAATTTTGGTTCCAGTTTGTGTTTGGAGGGTTTGGCTGGTTGTCCCTAAGAGGGGTCTTTCCACTAATCTTTTCCCACATTTTGGCCATGGACCTAACCAAGTAATCTATTCTAGGATCTAATGAAGGGGCTGAAGTGGAGACCTCATCCTGGTATGTGACTTTCTTTTCTGATCTAGTCCTAGCTCTTTTTTCTGCTAAGTTGGCTTCTGCACTTATGGCCACTTTTTGCATTTCCTCTAAGGTAGGGGGGTCCTTGTCTCTTAGTTGATAAGTCATGTCTGGGTCAAAGCCTTCGGGGAAATTTTCCAAGGCTGAGCCAAGTGGAGGTTTGAAGTGAGGCGGGAGGGCATTATACACACTGTTGAACCTAGTGCAGTATCCATGGACACTTTCCCCATTTTCTCGTTTTAGATTGTTATACTCTGACAAAATTTGAATGGGGTTCTTTCGGATTTCCCACTTGTTTATGAAGGTTTGGTAGAGTTCTGGGAGATCGTGGATGCTTTTTGGAGCTAAGCTATCAAACCATTTTTTGGGTTCTCCACCCAGGATTTGGGTGAACATCCTCATTCTGATGGTCTCATCTTCTATTTCCATGTATTCAAAGGCATCACTAATCCTATCTACATGTTGTTGAGCTGTGGTAGTCTCAACTCCAGTAAAGTGCAGAATTTTGGATTGATAGTCATTTTGTAAGGGGGCCAAAGGGTGTGGGAGCACCAAGGGTGCATACCAGGCTGCCATGGTGGGAGCTAACGGATGATGTACAAAATGAGGGCATGTAGGATGAGCTGAGGTGGTTTGAACAGTAGTGGTTTTGATGGGTGTGGCGGATGTACTTGGGCTAGTGATATGATTTTGAGCAGATCTGGGGTGGTAGGAGCCAAAGTGATGGAGAAGCTGAATGTCTGGAGGTGTAGTAGGCGAGGCTTCTCTACTAGGACTCTGTGGTAGATCTAGGGGCTCAAGATCATCAAAGTTTATCTTACTTTGTGACTTTCTTCTAAAAAGGGTTTTTGATGATTTTAAGTCAAATGGGGAATCCTGAAAGGCTGTGAGGTGTTTAGGTACTGACCTTGCTTTACGGATGGACCTATCGGTAGCTAAATTGCCAGTTTCTGAAGCTTGCCACAGAATCTTCTCTAGGTCATCTACTATGATAGGGTGGTTTGGGTCTGGATGAGATCTGGTGTTGATTCTTTGTGAAGAGAGATTTTGAATCCAAAGTTTAGAGGGTGGTATCTGTGATTGTTTCACATGGATGGCCTCTATAGGGGTTTACTAATGTGAAGGATGGTCGAAACAAAAATGAGGACTAGCGGAGTCGCCAGGTGGATTTCTGTGAGAACTATGGTCTGCCACCAACACTATCAAATATGCTTTCGAGAAAAAAATTTCTAGAAAACTTTGAGATGAAGACTTTGCAAGGAAGAGTGATTCACTTGGTTTCAACAATTCGCTAGGCTGTTTGGACAAGCTAATGGTTCTATTTGCAAGGTTATTTCTGTTTATCTCCTATGTTTAGGTGAAGTCTTCTGAATCGCTAAGTTATACTTAGTTTGTCACTGATTACAGAGTTTTCACCATAAGTTTTAAGTTTTTGGAAAGGATGGGTCAACAAAAAGGTATGGTTTATGATTTTTTTTGTTTTTATGGAGTTTTTTAAGGTCTACTGGAGGCTAGTGGAGTCACCATGTGGAACTTGGTTGTTTTTGTAAAGATGTAACTATGGTCCACCACCAATAACTAGGGAAAAGCCAATTTGGGAATGTTTTGGGGTTTTTTGAGTTTTATGTGCAGCCTATGGTTTATTAGAGTGTTCTAAACTTGTTTCATCACTTTGCTAGGGCTAACAATTAATCATGAGAAATGTAACTGTAAACTGATCAATGCATAGAAATAAACATTCAAGCCATGCATAGAGATATATGACTCTCTAAATTTAGGAAATGGCTATCAGACTTTGGGGAAATACATTTAAAACAAAAAAACAAGTCAAGTCACTATGAAGGAATGCCTAAACATACTATTCCAAGCTATTGGGCACTTTGAAGCAAGATTGCATAGTTTTAGGCAAAGGGAAAGATCAGTACAAGACCTCCTTGGTTCAACAAATGACAATCTAATCAATCAAAGAGAGGTTTCAGAGGTGGATCTATGACTAGCCATGAGTAAGCAGGGCATACCGTGAATCATACTTAGCATGCATAAAACCATAAATGAAACAAGCAAACAATATTCTTCAGTTATTAAAGAGCAATCAAGGATTCTTTAATATGACTAAGAATGAAGAAAACATAGAAGCTATAAAGAAACAGGAAATTTGAGGTGCCTCCAAGGGCATGTCTCAAATATTTTCTCTATTGTCTTATAGCAAGAAAGAACATGTAATTGTGAATGAAAACTAAGAAACAAAACAGAGAGAGAGACACTATACCATTCTACCAAGTCATGGAATCCAACAACAATCCTCTTTCATCATCCAAAAACATCTAAGAAACTATTCAAAAGCATGAGACAAGTGTTTCTTCCAAGCTTGTATGACCATATATTGCTTCTATTCATCAAGTTCAGCCTTGTTTACAATGAAATCCTTTGGAATATATAGGCCAACATGAGGGAAAACCTCCTAGTTCAACTTGTAATCTCATTGGCCTATCCAAAATCTCTGATTTTGTCCTTGAGGCTTTGCAAAGCCCAAGGCACAAAATATCTAATAAAATATCTCAAAAATGCTAAAAAATGAAAATAAACTGATTTTCCTAACTAACCATGCACAAAAATAGCTAAACTCACATGAGGAACAGTCACTTTTGAAATGTGCATTTTTTACAAAAATACTTAAGAAATACATCAGCAGAAAGTCCCCTGACTTGCCAACAACTTTTGGAGGCCTTTCCGATGTCGAAACGAGGCCCAGGATGGCTCTTTGGAAAGCTCTGAATGTATATTTTCTGAAAATGTTTAGGTGTATCCAAAATGACCAATGGAAATCCTCCAAAAATTGACATTTGTGTAAAAACCCAAAAAATAGGCCTTCCTGATAAACGGGGCAGAGTGTAGAAAAAGCGAGTGTTTTTCGCCATTTTGGGGGAGAAAATGATCTTAAAATCACTGAGTATATGCCCCTAAAATTATGGCATCCAATGATACCATTTTCATCTTTTGAGGATGCCCCAGACTGAAATGGCAATGCCCATGAGTTTTAGCCAAAAACCCAAAAATGACAAAAAACCAAAATTTGTCGAATTTCAACCAATTTTGATGAGCATGACCCTCAAGGGTTTTCAGAAACATGCTGTGAAGATGAGGCCACAATTTCGAGCTTTGAGATGTATTTCCTCAATTTTGGTGCCGGACGCTTCCTTTTAGCCTCCTTGAGTGGCCTTCAATTTCCGCCGGGAAACTGATTGAGTTTCTTATAATGCCCGGTCATCCTCCGTTGAAGGTCCAAGTCTCTATTTTCCTTCTCCAACTTCTTCTCCAAGTGATCAATAACCCTCTAAAGCCATGCTTCTCGATTGTTCTCTATCTCTTGTGCGAACAATGTAGAGAGAGGGGTAGATTGGAGAAGGGAAACTTCTTCTTCCTTTTGTTTCTCAAGGGCTCTTTTGAGCCCCATGGTTCTTGGCCTCTTTCTCCTGAGTTGATCTTCATCTTCATTTTTATTGAACTCACCCATGAGTTCTTCCAATCTCACTTGTGCTTTAGAGGCCACTTTTTTGTATTTGATGGCCCGTGTCTCATATACCGCCATATGGACACTTATCTGTTTGTTTTGAATTTGCAAAAAGTGATTGAAGTTTCTAGCCCCCTCAAGATCAGTCCTCAAAGAATCAATTTGGTTTTCTCTATTGATCAAGAGATTTTCTAGGATCCGGGCTTCATTTTCGCTATCATCACTTTGGATTTGAATGATGTCGAATCCCTTTTCCTTTTCCTGACTGCTTTCTTCTTTCTCCTTTCCTTTGCTTTGGGTGGCTCTTTTAGTCTTCCTCCTCTTGGGCAATTTGACAATGGGCTTCTTGGGAAATTTCCCCTTGCTTCGGAGGGCCCTAGTAACATTTGGAGTTACAACTTTAGGCACCCTTTTCCTTGATGTCTGGGGCTTGGAAACTTTTGGAGAAGAGAGCATGGCCCCTTGCCTAGGAGAGGCAGCTAACACATGCTCTGTTGGCTCTTTGCCCTTGTTACTTTGCTCATCATTCTTGTCACTGTCTTGGATTTCTTCATGGACGCCTTGAATATCCTTTTGCATTTCTTTTTTAGGGCTATCCCCCTCACTTTGTTGCACCTCTTCATCATGTTGCTGTTCTTTTTCATGAGGCTGTTGTTCATCATCATGTGGCTACCTCTTTTCACTGTGCTGCACCTGTTCATCATGCTGCCCTTCTTATTCATGAGGCTGCTCATCCTCACTGTACTACACATGTTCATCATGTTGTCCTTCTTCTTCATGAGACTGCTCACCCTCACTGTGCTGCACCTATTCATCATCATGCTGCTCATCATCATGCCCTTCTTCCCCTTGCTATTCTGCCTCATTGTGTCCTTCTTCCCCTTGCTGTTCTGTTTCATCATGATGCTACTCATCATCATCTTCCTCCTCTTTCTCATGCTTTTCTTCCTCATCATGCTCTTTTTCTTATTCAATGGGGAATTTGAGCTTCTTGGGAAAGGGCTTGCTTGAAGAAGGCGAAGGATGGTGAGTGGATGGTGAAGGAGATGTATGAAATGAAGGGACAGTGGTGAAATTCGGTTGTGCAATGAAAGTATCCCAAGAGACTTCCTTCTTCTCAAGGTGATGAGGAATTATAACCTTGATGAGGAAATGATGGAAGAGGTAGGCTATCTACTGAGAAGGAAGTTTTTTCTGAACAGTGGAAGCAATTTTCTCAATACTTCTATGTAGGAAGTAAGGGAGATTTAACAATTTGGCTCTCGTGAAATGCATGAGAAATCGAACATGATAGGCATAGACTCGGGAGAGTCTTCAATCGCAAGTGAAGTATTTCATGATTATCTTCATGAGGGGGGCGTAACTAGTCAATAGATATGAGAAGGGAAAAATGGATGGACATGAATCTCTATGCTCACGCTTCAGAAGGCTTGTATTGTTCTGAGTCCAAGTGGCTTTGTTTAAACCAATTCTCCCCGACATAAGGGATTTTGGTGGCCTTCGAAATGGACCTTGGAGAGAATTTGAAATCTAGGCCTGCCAGCTGAAAGTGCTTCTATTGAAATCTCAAAGCACAAAGATGTGTCAAAGGGGAATAGCTTTTCACCTCCTGCACCTTTTGACAAAAATCTAGACACCCAACCTCATGGAAGTTAAACAGGACTGATGGATGAGCATTTACCTCTTCAGTGGAAACAGGACCAAACCTCCTGTGAAGGCCACTCCTACTGTCTTGCCTGGGAGGAATTTTGTTTTGAATTTTCTTTGCAAAACCAAGCTGTCTCAAATGGCCTTTGGAATGTTTTTCTCAACCACACCTCTATCCTCCTTGTCAGTCACTGTTTGCCTTCTTTGATGCCAATCAAAAAATATTTGTCAAAATGAAACAAACTCAATCTTATCACTGTGTTTGGGCCAAGTCTTTTGAAAAGAGATGTTTGTGGTTTGTTATTTGAACAAGGATCCTTTGTGTTTTGACAGAAACAAAACAGCCTTATATTTAGACAAAACCAAAATCACCCTTCCCCAAACAACACTCTTCTTTTGTTCACTATTTCTTATACACAGGTAGACAAGAACACCCTCAAATTGATTTAAAATATCTTCATAACATACTCTGTTTTATGGAACAAAAGATGTTGGACTTAGTTTTCACTGTTTCACCATACAAAGAGGACACTGTTGAAGTGACAAATCATTTAGAATATGACCATTGTTTTCAAATTAGAATCATTGTTTTCACTTTGAGATGAGAGTTCAAATAGAGTCTGCTCTTGTTTTTCCTGTGGGATATCACTGTTCTTAAAGGCAATAAGGGTCCTTTAAGTTTTTTTAAAGCATCCACCTAACACTGTAAATATGTGTGACACTCACAGCAATAAAAACCTATGAGTTTGCTCAAAAACATTGCCCTCTAACCAATGTCTCTCTCTTATGCTCTTTATATGACAAACTACCTTTTGTATGCACTGATGCTTTCTCTTGTAGAGCGCATCGGTGATTGAGAGCTCTGGAGCACTGAGAAAAGTGAAAAATGAGGTTTTCTTGGTTGTAATTTTTTTTTATTTAACCCTGTTCCAGTGCGCAAGGCTTATAGGTGCACCGGTATTGTTTCTTACAAACACATTGGTCAATTTATGTTTTGGCATGGTGTTTTATGATGCACCAGTGCGGTTTCTTAATACCGCACCAGGCGGTTTCTACTTTGGCGTGGTGTTTTATGATGCATCGGCACGGAAGAGTTGTGAAGCACCAATGCTCTACAGTAATACGCCGCACAAGGCGGGTGTGTACGAAGTGCATGGTTTTCGATGTTCCAATATTTTGTACGCACTGGTGCTTTCTCTTGTAGAGGGCACCAGTGCAATTTGGGATTATAAGCGCACCAAGAGGAAAACATCCGCAAAACCCTCCGCCCGCGAAACTCCTCCTGTAACCTCCGCTAGAAACCGATGTATGGGGTATTTTTATAAGGGGTTCCTCAATAACATCTGCTAGATGGTCTTTTCCCTGTATTGAGATATACCTTTACTCCCAATCCTCAATAGATAACTTATGGTTTCAGTTTTCTTGGATTGAAAATTCGTGTACCTTCTTATCAAGCCAATCTTGCAGTTCATTCTTCGTCGAATGCAACAACATCACATCTCCCTCAAACAAATTCTGGTCCCAGAAACGAAACTATTTTTTGGCTTAATGGGTCCTGACCCAAGTTCAAAGTGTTCTACGCAACCAAAAAAACCCTCCACCAACTGGCCCTTTCGGCATTGATTTTCTTGTGTAGACCAAAGTCAAACCGAAGCAGTATGAGGGGGTGCTGGAACCAGATTTCTGCACCATGAGAGAGCATGTGATGTGGCCCTTAACCCTACTTATCAGATCTAATTCTTATCGTCCTGCGCAAGTCTTTAGAGAAACCCATATCTAATTGCATATAAAACCCTTAACAAATATACGAAAAACAAATTATTATGCTTCGGTCAGATCTAACTTATTAGAGCAGAAATAACACTTGCACAATCACCTAGATAGCTATTTCTGTAAGAACCTTTAACACATATGCAACCCTTATATAAATACTTAGATATTTCGCATATACTTAACTCATACAAATGTGTGTTCAATGGAAACATATATATAACTTGTAGTCAACAGACAAGTAAACCAACATATTCATATATAAACATGGAAATCACAATGGAACATAGATCACCACAACTTCTTCTTTATTAATAGATCTTCAATTCAGTATAATCCTTTCCACCTGTGCACATAGCAGCATGGTCCTTGCACATAGCTCAGGACTAGGTCTCCACGCGCACATCCAACAGGATCCTTTCTACCTAGACCGAACACAAACTAGCCCAATTTTTTTCTCAAACACAAAACATAAACATAACATGACATAACATAAACATAACTTTTCTCAAAACACACAACATAGAAATAACATAACATAACATGACGCAAAAACCTCAACAGGTGGGGGAGGCGAGGCGACAGGCGGCACGTGTTCCCGACAATGGAGTGCATGTTGTGCGATGCATGGTTCGAGGGAAATTCATCCATGTTGTATGGAGAATTGCAAAGAGTTGATTGGGCCCTTGTAGGAGTGGTTAGAAACAGCGGATTGGATCCGCTAGGAGGAACATGTTGAACTCATAGCTACTTTGAACAAGATGCACTACTTTTAGTGCCATGTTCGAGAACGAGTTGTGGTAGACTGTAGTTTGGCGAGGACAAAAATTTTTAACGGAGAAGGTGGAGAAGTTGGAGTCCTGGATGGCTCACTTTGAGGAGCATGTCCAATGCTCTTTTCTCCCTCTGACTCCTCCTGGTACAACCCTTGACAACCCAACCTAAATTATGTCGGATGACTAGCATGGTTATAGGTGTTATGTTTGTGTTATGTGTTTTCTGGTGCATTTAGCCTTCTCGATTATGGACGATGTCTTTACTTTCTTTTTTGTTTTTTTTGTCACATGCTACATGCAATGATCAACAAACTTGGTCGGGGTGAGACCAGCTACATTTTGCTTATAATGTCCTTATTTTTTGAAGAATGAATAGATCATTGACTTACAAAAAAATTTAATTAAATCAATATTTGTATATATTTTATATATAAATTAAGAATATGAAAAATTATTATAATTTCATTTTAAAAAATAATCATTGTTAAATAATATATTTGTACTTGATTTATAATTATCATTTAAGAGAAACCACATTATATAAAATAATTTATGGATAATTTAAAAGACATATACTTTCATTTTTATCAATCATTTCTATGTTTTGGGCCATTAACTTATTTTTTTGTGTTCAAAGAAAATGAATATTTAATCAAATATAAGTAATTTTAAATCTTATTTTAAGATTAAAATAATTTTAACTAAACTATTATCAAACAAAATTAATATTCCTTAAAATCTTCACTAAAATTATCTAAAATAAAAATATAATTTTACTTTTAATTAACCTATCTAAATACTATTCCAATTATAATCTCTTTTTTGTTGATTAAAATTGACTCTCCCAAACACAACCTAAAAATATTATTAAATATAAAACCTAAACAATGATTAGGTGGGAAATTTTGTATTAAACATAAAACTTTCAAAACCAATAAGATTTAACCAAAATTTATTAAACTAATGAGACATATATGACTCCTCATACTTTGGTAAACCATCCATCTTAGTATTAAGATAACTAATTAATTAAGAATATCAACCCCACATCAAGTCTATACTTAATTAGCATTTTCAGTCTCTCATCTAAACTTTATATGTAGGATCAACATGAATAGAAAACGCATCATATGCTACATTAAAGTCACACCATAATGTCGTTGCTATTTGTTGACTATTTTTCCTTTAACATCTTTGAAATTCAAACCAAGCCAAAAAGACAAAACAAACAATTTCTAAATTAAGCCTCGTCACCTGCTCCATGATAAGGAAGACGTCTAAAATGGTATGGAGAGCAAGTGGAATGATGATAGATATATAAAAGAGTGTACTCACATGTCATTGTTGGAATAATGATAGATATCTCCAAGAAGAAATTCGTTTGCTATAATTATTTGAATAAAGCTTGTAACTGTGTTTGCTATAATTAAATGAACAAGTAACAAGACAATGATAGTCGATTTACGTGGGGACCTAAGATTCAAGAACTCTTAACTTAATGTTGAAGTTAAGGGGATATGCAAGTTGAGTTGGATAAAGTTGAGCTATATAAAAAACTGTGCTTGATGTTCATAATCTAAAAACTAAAAAAATGGCGATATCATGACTATTTTTAATAGAACTCTAGAAAACCACTTTGACCAAGGAATTTTTGTTGGAAAATTTAAGAGAGGGAGAAGAGATATGAATTCCTAATGCAAGGCCAAACTCATTTTGTTCAGAAGTAATAGGGACCTATATTGACTTATAGTAGGGAATTTCTTTAGTAATAGTCAAAAGTATAAAAATTTATTGGAAAGCGAGGTCATAACTTTGTGTATATACAAAATTTCCCCACTTCCTTTATTTGTGGTTTGAAACCATTGTCTTTTTAATGATATTCTTTTATGATCAAATACAAAGCTTTGAATCCTTGCGTAGGAAAATATTTAAGGCATGGATTCTTGGTATATTTCAATAAGGGAATTTATGTTCAATTATTTAGAAGACAACAAATAATCTATGGTAAAGCTCATTTCGATATCCAAGGAAATGGGAAACACCAATAAGTGTTGCATTGCATGCATTATTCCATGTGTTTCTCTTAATATGGAAAGAATAATGTATGTAAATTGGCATGTGGATGAGTATATAGGGAAAATTAGATTAAGTAAGTTATGAAGGTTGATCCCAAGCATGTTCTTGGGCTTCTTAGTTATGAATGATTAGTTCAAAAGGCTGTTATCTTGCCTCCTACTATAGAGATCCAAAGACAAAAGATTGAATCTTATTCTTATTTACACCCTATAAAAACACAAGGGTTAAACCCTCATTTGAATGATTATATTTCCAACTCCCATTATCTTTGGAACCCATTTTTTAAAGGACTAAAAAATACATTGTAGAGGGAGCATTACAATGTCCATCATCATTCAAACACATCATAAACTCTAAAAATAATAATGTGAATGAATTAGATACCTCCATCAAAGGCCCATTAACATCAATCAAAGTGGCACTATGAGGTATTCTTTAAGAAGTCCATGTTCCAATAGAATGGAAGGAAACATTGCATGTGAAGGGGACATGAGGGCTATAAAAAAAAAGTATGGAGACCTACCTTAGAATGAATATTAGAGTTTGACCCTAATAAACCATTATGATATTAGGAGGGGCACTTAGAGACCCTCTTGGGAATAATATCATGTTATATTGGGAGTTATATGTTGTCATAGAATGACCTTTTTTTTTCAAAGGGAAAAAATCAACAAACTTTCTAATGATAAAAAAGTTGTTTACATATGCATAATTCTTCAAGATATACCCCATATATCATATATTATTATAACAAGTTTAAGTATGTACCTCATAGTAATAAAAGACAACCACATACATTACTCTGTGTAGTGTCTATGCACATCCAAAAATACATAGTCCATATTTTTTATGACATGTCACATAAAATATACTATCATGTTGACATATTATGTTGTGCAACATCACCTTAATCACATAAAAACTACTAATAGAAATATCAGATGAAAAATATTTTACTAAAAGTGTCTAAGTAATAGGTATTTTCCCCACTCTAAGAAGAGAATCATTGTAGAAAGAAAAGAAAGTGATCTCCCCATAAAGTTCGTTTCACTCCTACTTGGATAAATCATTGACTACGAAATTCTACTCCCTATAAATATGATCAAATGTCGATCCTTAAAAAATACCAATCAACATTTTAATACATTTCATAAGCATGGGAGGTGAAAAAGTAGTTTTCATCAACCCCCACTCGATAACCACTTTATATTCTCCATAGATATCCATAGTCTTGATGGAAAACTATTTTGTACAAAAAAGAACCTCCCAAAGAGAGATGATCTCATCCTGGGTATTGGAACATGCCGCATTATTCCAACAAAAGTGATAATAAGTACTTGGCTCTAAGACTATATATGCCCCATGCCATAAGTATTATTGCATTCTGCCCCATCAAAGAAACCAACTGGATATCTACACCATCTATCCATTAATTGTATACATCTCAGAGATCCCTTCCTCCATATAGGTCCAATTTCATTGTAGAATGCAACAATATTCATACTATTCATTATTTCTGTTGAGAAACCCTCAAATATAAAAGCATTATGACACCTCTATATGCCCTAGAACATGTAAAAAGGGAGAGTGATTTTTTTTTATAATTCAATAACCATTCCAATAAACAAGCCTCCATAGAATTATGATTCCACTCAGAAGTAAAAGGAAGAAAATGCAATACACCAAACCAGATGGAAGTCGCAAAAGGACAATTGAGGAAAAGGTGTAACACATCTTCAAGCTCTAAATTATACATGACACATATTTGAGGTCCTATGTAGCCTCTCTTACATAAGTTGTCCCATATTGAACTTATGTTCTGCCATGCCAAGCAACTGAAGATTTTGAGTTTGATGGGGAGGTTCCACTTCCATATTTTCCAGTACTAGCATCATTACCCAAAAGAATGTTGTGCAGGAGATATATAACTATATTCCTCCTTTACCATGATCTGACCTTATATAGATGTGTCATCCCATGAGAGGATATCATCGCTTTATGTCAAAGTGATATACACTAATAATAAGTTATGAACATACTTTTCCCAAGTTACTACTAGATCACCATATAAACAAATCTCCCATGCTCGAGTCTAGGATGGCGTTGTTGTGATGGGATCATGAGAAACATAAATTTATTTCAAATAAGAAATGCCCATATTATGAATATAAATAAGAAGTGAAGTAGGAAAATAATGATCCCCATTTAAACCTTTAATTGGATCCATACCAATCTCCACGTGTGTGATTGTTCCAATCTCCCACCATAAATTTCATATCATCCAATGGTTAATTTTCATCATATTGTTCCATATATATGAAATTGAGTATGGAACCTGAGCCCCTTCTTTAATCCACATCAAGAATGATTGTTTTTTTAGGAACTTTTCTTTAATGATAATTTGATATATACCATTACCATTTAAGGCCCACCATAAGATCTTTACCAGTAAAGGAAATACAACTTTTTTTGTATTTTTTACACCCCATCCTCCTTCCATGGAGATATGTCCTCTAGACACACAATATGGAAAATTTTGGCTTCCCCAGACCCTTCCCATATAAATCTTATTATGTAAGATTTTATATGCTTAATTATATTATTTGGCATCATATAAATATGCATCAGCTAGACGAAGATACTTTGCATAATCGACTGAACCAATACCATTCCTCCTCCCATAGTTATCCATTTATGAGACCAGAGTGACAACCTCTTTTAAAATTTATCGATAAACCACTCCCAGTATCTAATACCATATTTGTTTGGTTTCAGAAGGAAACCAAGATACTTGAAGCCACTTTCCATTAGAACATCTTCCACAACAAATATAAGTTTGCAATCTCCAGTACCAATATCTCATTTAGAGTCGTTGTAATCAAAGAAGCTTTTGTCTTGCTCATATAGATACCATTAGCATCACCAAAGGAAAAAATAATATGATGTAAAATATTCCATTCACATATAGAAACCTCCCCTAAGATAAGAACATCATAGAAAAAAATAATGTGTGTGATGGATAAGTTTTTTGTGAAAAAACCTGTACCCCAATATAAATCCACAAGAGTGAACCTCTAAAATCCTCCTACTCAAACCATCAATGACAAGGAAAAATAAGAGAGGAGAGAGTGAAAAACCTTGCCTTAATCCTCTCAAGTCCATAATGAAATATGAAGGAAACCCATTGATTAATGCAACAAAATTTATAGAAGTGATGCATGTCATAATCCAGTCCACTACCTAAAAATAAATCCCAATTTTGTGCAGAATCATTCTTAAAAATTCCCAATCAAGAAAATCATTGGCTTTAATCAAGTCTAACTTGAATAAACACACATATTTTTTTCATTGATGGAATGTAAAAATTCTTGTGCAATAGGCACTACATCCTATATCTATTGATTAGCCAGGAAACCAAATTTTTTAGGATAAATAAATTTTGATAGACCCAGTTTTATTTGGGACTTGATGATCTAATTAGTAATGATTTTATTTATGGTATTGAAAAGTGATATGGGTATATAATATGATAAATTTGTATCAATTGAAACTTTTGGGACAAGTGTGATGATGCTAGCATTTAAAGCACTAGAGATAGAAAAAAGGGTCCAAGATTCCTCCACCATTGATAACACATCTGGACCCATGATATCTAAGAAATGGACAAATAACTTGACAAACCATTCACTCTAGCCATAGAATTTAGAACCAAAGGAAAATCATTAGAAAAGATCAAACTCCCAATACAATAACTATCAACATTGAACATTTTCTGATATAATTTAATGTATTGCAATTGATTCTCTATATCCACCCCTACCTTGGCACAATATTGGTTGCCAAAAATTTTTACAGCTTCATGATGTAGTTATTTTTTTGATGTAATAAATATTCTCTTGCTATCCTTCAAACCCAAAATAGCATTCTCTCTTCTCCTTTTTGTGAAAAAATTATGGAAAACAATTGTATTGTTGTCTACCCTGCAATCCACATTGCACATATTTTTAGTTGACATTCTTCCTTTGGTAGCCTTAAAATCTTGCATTTGTGACCTTCAAGCTCCGTGGCCACCTATTTTTCTATATCTCAGAAGACATATAACCTAGAAGTACCAGATAATTCCATAATATTTTTCTTGATGAAAATTAATTCCTTGATGTTGGACTTCATTTTCTTCTCGCTCCCAATTTATCACCACATTTTTCAGATTAATAAGCTTCTGACATAACCAGTCCATCTGAGAGGTCTCCATTATATTAACTAAATGTTTTCTTGTATTCCGAACCAATTCTACAAAATCCATTTCCTTGAGCCATGAATGATTCAATTTAAAATACATTCCCTTTCAATAATATTCCCCATGCCATTAGGAATATACAATTATAATCTAATAATAATGTTGGGGAGGCCCATGATCTCAACATTCCAAGAAAATATACCATATTTTCATGGATTAAGGAACGGTCCAAATGCTTTGAAATCTCATCCACACTGGATCAGTCGTTCCTCCAAGTAAGCATTTTTGGATCCAGAATGATATCCACAAATAGGTTTTGTCCAAAAAGTACTTTGAATAATTCCACCAACTAAACCATTTTACATTTTGTGTCCCATATTTCATATGCAACCATAATCAAGTTTAGGCCACTTTCCAAAGTAACAATGTCCATCTTCAAGATACAACTGTAATCCATATGATTCCGGAATTCTAGTCTTGATGAATATGGAAAATGTATATTTAATATATGGAGGCGAGAATTGGAACCTCTATCAAAGCCCAAAAGTATAATCCCTGCAAAATATTTATAAGCTCGAAAATAAATGACATGTTGATCCCATAATACAACCAAACACCCAGATTTTCTATAGGTATCCATCGCATAGACCCTTCATCCTTAAATTTTTTTCAAGGAATAGGCCCAATCATTTTCCTGTGGCATCATATTATGTTGTACAAGGATGACCATGGACCAATGAACCCTAATTAAATTATTTATGGATAGAATCTTTGATACATTCCCCAAGTTCCTGATGTTCAAAGACATAAGTTTCTTTGTAATATTCCCAATTAGCTTTCATCTAGTCGGAATATTAAATTTTATTTTTTCTTCTTAGTTAGAACAATAAAAGGGTAGGGAGACCCATAAATCTCCTTAGTAGGAATAAAATCACTCCTAATGTGAATGTAGGTCATCAAAGTAGCTGGATAAAGCACCTTTATGTGTGAATAGGGGATGAAGCATGTGGAATGGGTCAATTTTGACCAAATCAACAACGTTGGTATGGAGGGAGTGGATAATCAATTAGAGACAACGCAATTTTGGAGGGAGAGTCTTTGCATGGAAGTAATGGCTTTAATGAATGGGGCCCAAGGTGAGGAAGCTCACCAAGCCATGGAAGGCATGTTGAGTATTATTTTTTTTATGGTCTGTTATGACTTTTGGCTCTCTTCAGTTGTTTAGCGGAGACTACAGTGTTGTTTAGCACAAGGGTGTTACTGAGCGGGAATCCCACCCTCATCCTTGAGGGACTTCGAGTTCCCACTCAGGAGATGTTTTTTAGCCACATTTCCACATTTCGGCATCAGGCCAAGCTACAACGTAGTTTTTGTTAGGGTTGTGCTATGTTGCAGGGTTGCAGTAGTGGAGGATTTGATAGGGCTATTCATGAGCTTGTCTTCAGTGGAGGAAACATACTTTCCATTGGGAAGCCAGTAAAGAAGGTACTTGGTAATTATTGTAGCATTTGGCACTAGACCAAGCCATTACCATCCCCTACAGTGCAGTTTTAGTCTTGGACTGCATTATTTCAGAGGGCAGTTGCAGGGGTGGTTTTAGTGCACCATTTGGGGAGTTAGATTTCTAGTGAAGGGATCAGACTTTCACCTGGAGAATATATTGGAGGAGGTTCTATTCTTTCTACATCACCTTCAGCCATATCCTTCCATCTATTTAGTTGTAGTGAATCTTCAGCCCTAGGGTTGCAGTTCATCATTTTTTTTTGGTGTATTTCCAGAACCCCTCTTAGGTTGCCTTGGAAAGGTGTTATAGAGCCTTGATATTTATTTCCAGTATATCTTGAGGTATTTATCAGTTTTTTAATATCATTTCATGCTCCCAGCTACAACCATGATTGTGCTATAGCAGCTCTCTGACATTTTGTATAGTAGCAACATCTCACTTTTGAGAGTGTTTGATCATTGGAGGCTTGTTTTCTTATATTATATGATTTGTGCCTCAATATATTGCACTTATTTGCTTCTGATTTTCTTAATAAAATGGCTCCATATTGGTCTCATATATTTGTGCATTGACCTTCACTACTACTTTCCATTATTATGTTCAATATTGCTTCTTTTCCTATTTTGGAATATTACAGTGGTATCAAAGCATAATCCTGGCTCAGCCTGTGCATTCAGCCAATATGTCATCAGAAGAGGAAGATCCTCTCATAGATAGAGAGAAGAGGTATCTCAAAAGAAACCAGAGATATGATTATACAGATGATAGAGAATACAAGGGAAAAACTCCCTTATATGGAGGAGATGAGGAGAAGGAGTTTCCCAAGATTATTCTTAAACTATCCAAGATATTGCAAGAGAAATCAAGGAGATGAGGATGGATAGAAACAAAGAATCCCCTAAAGGGTTTCTACATGGAGAAGGCTCCGGTACTTCACATCATTGGAATGATCAACTAATGAAGCAATAGATTTCCCAACGCTCCACTATGCCTACATTCTTAACAGTGGGAAATGGAGCATTTCAAGAACAAGAAACTCTTGAAGACTATTTTCATGAGTATGAGTCTCAATATCAGATATTCAAGGATCATTTGAGATTTCAGGAGTTTTTTCAGATCAAGGAAAATAGAAGACCCTGACATCACAATAGAGGTGGAGGATTCATACAAAATAATTATCTTCACCAGACTATGGGTAGATTCTTCTTACCCACTTTTGATGGGTCATCCAATTGTACACCCAAATCTTGGGTAGAGAAGCTAGATATCTACTTCCAGTTGAACCAAGTACCGGAGATGGAAGCCATCAAAACAGCAACGCTACACCTGGAGGTTGAGGCACATGATTGGTGGTTTCATGGTCTTCATACATTGGGGCATGCCAATGTGACTGCATATTCAGAGTTTGCCAGGAGGTTGGTGGAGAGGTTTGATCGAAGAGGGTTTGAGGCACCTTTTATTGAGATAGCTAAGCTCAAACAATCAGGTAATCTAGAAACTTACATTTTTGAATTTCTAAAACTTTTCGGTTATGGTTCCTGATTTATTCATAGCTAGGAGGGTCTATATGTTTATTGATGGGCTAGAAAAACCTCTACATGGTTTGGTTAAATCAACCAAACCTACTACGCTTCAAGATGTTGTTGAAAGGGTTAGAGATGTACAAGATTCTTTGCCAAGAGAAAAGGCACCATTTCATCAAAATCCCACTTTTCCATCAAAGGGAAAATATGTGAAGGCTCCTCTTTCGAAGGACAGCCAAAAAAAAGTACCTCTTAGTGATGATGTCCGAAGAGACTTGAGGAGAAGGAAGCTTTGCTTCACATGCCAAGAATCATGGGCACCCAGACATAGATGTGCAGCAGGGAAGACACACTATATAGAGGTATTTTCTGATGATAAAGAGGAAGAAGAAGAGGAACCAGAAGGAGGTCATAGCGCTGGGATAGCAGAAGGGGATCCACCACCACCAGGAGGTGGGAATGAAGCATTTTCTCCAATAGGAGGGGCCCTTGCATCATTGAGGGGAGTACCCAGGTACTTGACCTTGAGAGTTCAAGGTTCCATTCAAGATAAGAGGGTATTAGTGTTGATTGACAGTGGGGCTACCCACAACTTTATTGATGCCCAATTAGTGTAGAGGAGGGAAATACCCACTGACGACTTTAATGGGTTTTTAGTTTTGGTCCCAGGATCTAGAACCATGTAGTGCATGCATTATGTTCCATCATTATTTGTCACCATGGGGACATATGCCTTGACTGATCACTTCTTTGTGGTTGACATACCAGACACCAATGTGATATTGGGTGTGCAGTGGTTGATTACTTTGGGGAAGGTCATCACAGATTGGGAGAATTTACAGATGGAGTGGAGAGATAAAAAGAGTGGTAAGCATTAGATGATTAGGGGCATGCAAACTTATCCCTCTTGGACATATTCACACATAAAACAGGGCTGGATTTGCGCAGTGGAAGCAAAAACCTAATGGTCCAATCAGTTATGCAGATGAATTTGTCTCATGACACATTACTGTTTAGAGGCATTCCACCTAGGAGACCACCGCACTAGGAGTTGATGAGAGATGTCTCACAACAGGTTTCAACACTCATAGATCCAGGAGGGGTGAGAACCTTGGGAGGACTTGGTACAGCGTAGAGAGTCTTGGGTAGGCTCAAAGAGGAGGGAGAAATTCTCCCAATATCAGTATTACCCACTCTCACAAAACATCTTGTGCTGAGAGAAGATGTTTCAAGGATGGATTATGGCATCATCATGGTGCAAGGAGACCACCCCATGGCTTTGGAGAATTATAAGATACTTCCACATAGGGAGGAATCTTCCACATATGTTAGAGGTTGGTGGCCACTCATGTATACATTGGAAAAACTCAGAATATTTTGGATGGGTGATAGCTTCTTATGGAAGGCTAACCTACAAAAAATTCAACCTTCACTTGAGCATGAGTAGCGACTAGAGGAGCAACAGAGGCACGATAGCAACATCCTGGTGTATGAATTGGAAATGGGAGATGCCAAAGAAGATGGCAGCAACATGACAGGTGCTTCACATTGTAGATCAATAGTTGTGTCATTATTCAGTATTGATACTTATTGGAGATCCCAACTATTGGTGGAATACTCCAAGGATCTCTTTTCATGCAGGATACTTTATGGCCAGTTATTAGATGGGAGATATGTAGTGAGAGACGAGGTCATCTATTTTCAAAATAGGATCTTCTTGACTAGATCCTCTATGCTCAAGGAGAATCTACTACATGAAGCATATGAGGAATTCCTCTCCAGCCACACTGATTTCATGAAGGCATATCATACTATCATGGAGGGATTCACCTGGGAAGGATTCAAAGAGGAGATGCATGGGTTGTTTGGAGATTGAGGAGAGACATAACTCTTTGGCAGAGTTATCATTAGGAATGACAGGAGGCCCATCTATGAGCCATTTCACCATCTTGTTCAAATTACATGGTAAGGATCGTGTTTATGTGCATAATGATTCAGTAACTATGTATTTGTATCTCCTTACCATTCATGTACAATAAATTGCTCCAAAAGGGGGCACTCTTTTCTTTAGATTGAATGATTTTCTTGGGGCCATAAGAAGTGATGAGGATGGATACTCCCTAGGAGATATTGGGGAGCGATATCTTATTCATGGTGTGCTCAAATTTCACCACACATCATACACCTTCTCCAATCATGTGGGAGGATTGGGGAAACAAGAAAGTGGTTGGGAAACCACTCATTATATCATATTTTGAGGCAGTTAGGAGTAAAAATGCATTGGTTCCATTTGTGGGACTATCATCCTCCTTCGGTATTTCATATGGCAGCTAATGTGTCTTTTATTTTGATCCCATATGTTCATGATGTTCTCATCAATGTTGTGGGCATGATTGGAGGGATGAAACATGGATTGGATGTGCCCATTGGGAGTGAGATTCTCCACATTTCTTATGCTTCATGCTACAAGTAGAACATTGGGCAACATATGATTGCTACATTAGACCTCTTGTTTCCTTATGGGATGAGCCATTTGGTTAACTTGAGAACTTGGTAGGTGTATCTCATGAGCATTTGGGAGGAGCATTTAATGGATGGATTGATTGGGGGACACTTGGTTCATGAGGAGAAATGATCACATGGAGGTGTTATAAGGGAAGGAGGAGAAGTTTTGCAGCACTCACCTTTACAGTTGCTTGAGGACAAGCAACATTTGGGAGGGGAGGACTATAATATTCCCAATTAGCTTTCATCTAGTTGGAATATTAAATTTTGTTTTTGCTTCTTAGTTATAAGAATAAGAGGGTAGGGAGACCCATAAATATCCTTAGTAGCAATAAAATAAATCCTAATGTGAATGGAGGTCATAAAAGTAGCTGGATAAGGCACCTTTATGTGTGAATAGGGGATGAATCATGTGGAATGGGTCAAGTTTGACCAAATCAACAACACTGGTATGGAGGGAGTGGATAATCAATGAGAGACAACGCAGTTTTGGAGGGAGAGTCTTTGCATGGAAGTAGTGGCTTTAATGAGTGGGGCCCAAGGTGAGGAAGCTCACCAAGAATATAAGGAAGAGAATGGAAGCCATTGAAGGCATGTTGAGTATTATTTTGTTTATGGTCTGTTATGACTTTTGGCTCTCTTTAGCTGTTTAGTGAAGACTGCAGTGTTGTTTAGCACAAGGGTGTTCCCGAGCGGGAATCCCACCCTCATCCTTGGGGGACTTAGGGTGCCCACTCAGGAGAATTTTTTGGGCTACATTTACACATTTCGACATCAGGCCAAGCTACAAATTTCTTCTACAGCGTAGTTTATGTCAAGGTTCTGTTGTGTTGCAGGGTTGCAGTAGTGGAGGATTTGATAGGGCCATTTCTGAGGTTGTCTTTAGTGGAGGAAGCATCCTTTCCATTGGGATGCCAGTAAAGAAGGTCATTGGGAATTATTTCAGAATTTGGCACCATTCCAAGCCATTACCATCCCCTAAAACGCAGTTTTAGTCTTGGACTGCGTTATTTCAAAGGGAAGTTGCAAGGGTGGTTTCTAATACACCATTTTGGGAGTTAGATTTCCAGGGAAGGGATTGACCTTTCACCTGGAGAATCTATTGGAGGAGGTTCTATTATTTCTACATCAGGTTCAGCCATATTCTTCCAGCTATTTAGTAGCAGTGAATCTTTAGCCCTAGGGCTGCAGTTCATCATTTGTATTTTTGGTGTATTTCTAGAACCCCTATTGGGTTGTCTTGGAAAGGTGTTATAGAGCCTTGATATTTATTTCCAATATCTCTTGAGGTATCTATCAATTATTTTATATCATTGCATGCTCCCAGTTGCAGCCATGACTACGTTGTAGCAGTTCTCCGACATTTTGTATAGTAGCAGCATCTCACTTTTGAGAGTGTTTGATCATTGGAGGCATTTTTGCTTATATGATATGATATGTGCCTCAATATATTGCACTTCTTTGCTACTGATTTTCTTATGAAAATGGCTCCATATTGGTCTCATATATTTGTGCATTGATATTCACTACTACTTTCCATTGTTGTGTTCAATATTTCTTCTTTTCCTATTTTGTAATATTACATTCTTGGGGGAACATTGTAAATGAGTGAAATATCTTTAAGAGCCTAAGAATCATTTACCTAATTGTCAAATTCCACCACAAATGAAGGAGGATTGTCTAATACCTCCAAATTTTTTTTTTCCAATCCATATGCAAGAGGATCACTAGAATAATTTTTCTTAATTTTTTTCCCTCACTTCTTTTGTAATATTCCAAATCTGGAACAACTAGCAAGGCATGACTGGAAAACGCATTTTCCAGTAATGGCTGCTAAAAAAATGAAAACCAGCACTTTTATCCCTTATATATGAGTATCTAAGTCCTAAATCCAAGAGGGTATCAAAAATTAATCCTTATAGGTGGGTTAAACCGATCTCCCACACCTAGTTTCCTTGAAAAGATGCCCTAAAGAGGGATTGCAGCAATATATAAACTCAGTAATGGATATGCAGCGTAAAATAAGCTCATAGGACATGTTATAAACACATAGCCATCAATACAAGCTACAACAGAAACTGTACTTCATTTTATGAGCCAAAAGTTGGGGAAAAGCAACAATTTATGCCCTAAAATGGTTAATTTCATATATTAGCGTAAAAATAAGGGAAAGTGACGGTGAGATCTCGTAGCTTTGGTCATAATATACTTAAATATAAAATTTAAGCCCAAACAAATGACTCTAGCTATGTTAAATAGATCTACCACACTCGATATGGCTTAAAAATGCCCAATCCCCATGATTTAATTACTGCAAAATTTACTGAAGCACAGGAAGCATGATTTTATGAAGGTGATGGATGAAATATGGTATGGACATCATAAAAACAGATCTATAGCATGGTTCATACAATTTACAGTGGATAAACAGAATATTTACAAAAAGAATCCCTCAATATTGAGGGGTTGCAACAACATATTGAGACTGCAAAGCTTGACAACATTATTTTATGGGCTAAAGCAGCTGTATATTACATTTCAGATCTAGAACAGATATTTGTACAAAAATATAGACCTATATTAGATATTTACACTAGATGAGTTCCTCTACAATTTCCCCTTGGGGTTTTGATCAAAACATGAGTGTACAGGAGTAGATCTGAGATCTAGAATTACAAGTCTGCAACAATATTCAGGAATTTTGTAGTAAATAAATACATAAGTAAATCAGATCTAAAACAAACATGGATTGGTTTTCCAATCCATGGATCACCACAGTGACAGGGAGAATCATATCACTGGAGATCTCTCCTCCAAATAGCAGTCAAAACACCCTGCAGCTCTCCTCTTACAGATAACACAGTATGGAAGGGAAAAATACGTTGTTAGCTTCAGTAGTGATTAGGCCTGATGCCTTGATCTAAAAATTAAGCTATGATGATCCAATACACTCTTCCAGGAGGTTAAAAGACACACTCACTGAGAAGAGGCACTAGATTTTCCTAGATCTGAATAGATCTAGCTTCCACTGCCACAGCTTACAAAAAAAATCAAACCCTCAACAGGATCTGAATTGTGGTTGGAAGATGAAGCTTGGCCCAAGCTTGATAGTGGACAAGATAGAATAAATCTCCTCCAGGAGCTACTCAAGAAAGGAGGTGGAATTCTCGACCAGGAACACCCAAGTGCTAAATAGCACTATTCTCAGCTAAACAGCTAGAGAGTGAGGGTTTTCTAAATAGAAAATACCTTCAGCAATATCAAATGATCAACCATTCTCTTGGTGTCCTCATCCTTCTTTTATAGTGTAGGAGCCTTGCCAAACCCTAAACCATCTTGATGAATTAGCCTCATTCACATGAGTGGCTTCCAACATGGACTGTGTTGTGCCTTTTGCAGATACATTGCACCTAGACATCATTGTTGATTTGGTCATGTTGACCCAGTCAATTGTTCTAGCCTCGTTCACACTTAAGTGTGTTTATAAAAGTTGCTCAGATTTAGCTTGTTTCACATTGAGCATTGATTTATTTTGATGTTTAGGAGTCATTATTGGTCCTCCTTTACAATTTTATTCATAAGTATGAAAAACAAAAAAAAATTGAATATTCCTATTAGCTTGGCCTAATTAGGAATATTACAGTCCTCCCCCTTCAAAATGTTGCTTGTCCTCAAGCAACTGCAGGGTAGAGAAAAATTTCTCCCTCCCTCTTCTTGTGGCCTCATCAATGGATCCCACCATGGCTAAAAATGATAGGCAATGAATATGTCCCCCAATGATTCCCTCTAAGTGTAAGATAACAGATTGTACATCATGAGAAAATGGAAGGTACAAGTGGTGATCTCCTTGTTGCTCAATGGCCTCCTCAAGGTAGGAGTGATGACAACATGGGAATTCCTATGCCCAATGAGTGACTCCCTCACCCATGCAATCATCCAAATGGAATGAGCCATCCTAGGTAGCTCATCAAAGAAAACTTCAACCCCGGATCTATGCAATGTGTTGGGGATGAATGGAGAGTTTAGATTTTCCCATTCAAATTGTTTCTCTCTCCATTTATGGTAATTATGGGGCTGTTTATGCCCTTGGGATGAAATGATATGGCCTCCAAGAATGGCCCAAGCTACCCCATCAAACAATTCAACCATGAAGTGCCTCCTCCAAGCACTCAAGTTCTTCAAATGGCTCACCCCATGTGAAGAAAAGAGATGTGATGTGGAAATCATGGTTTTCCCATTGCTCCTCCTGTGATATACAACATGAATATTAGGGAGAATCATACTCCCAATGGGCATCTCCATCTCATATCCCACTCTCCAAACATATCTTTCCATAAACATAGAAACATCAACAATATATGGAAGAAAAAACAATTGGAAACAAGTTGTCACATGACAACCGGAAAGTGGATCATAGTTCCTCTCATGGAACCAGTGCAGTGCATTCTTTGCCTGCATCAAACCAAGCAATAACAAGTGCTTTTCCAACCACTTTTTTTCTGCCACAATCATTTTGCAAGATAGCATCATGAAAGTACAAAGTGGTGTCAATGGTGCACACCAAAAATCATGTGGCTTCCCCCACAAACCACCTATGAGATAGCCAATCTCAATGCTACAAAAGTTTGCAAGTACATCATTATACAATATGCAAGAAGGAAAAAATCTTCTTGATACATCATGCTTCTCAAACAAGGAAAATAAGTACAATACAAAATGTGAAATTATACCTCCTCCATCATGCACTTGAGATCTTGAGTTGAAATGGCTCAACTAGAATTTTTCCCTCACCTCCAATGAGTAGGGAAGTGGCTGTGACCTCCTCTTCATTACCATCTGGGCTATGCATCTCTCCATATGCTAAAATATGTCATGCTGGATTCCCTCCCAAGTGAACTCCTCCATCAAATGGAAATCTGCATCAAAGTGCATGGAAGAGAAGTCCTCATGTGTTGCATGTAGCAGCTTCTCCTTGAGACTAGAAGATCTAGTCAAGAAGATCCTACCATAGGAATAGATGACCACATCATCCTCCATGTATCTATCATCTCCATCTGGGTCATCAAGAATCATGCATGCACCAAGATCCTTGGAGTACTCTACCAAAAGTTGAGACCTCCAATAGGGATCAATCCTCCTAAGAGACATCGCTGGTGATCTAGCATATGAAGCTCTCCTCATGCTATTTCCTGCTACCTTGACATCCCCCATGCCAAAGTCTTCCTCCAAACTCTTCACCTCTCCAAAATCTAAGAGTGGTGAATCAAAAGACAAGATTTATCTCATCAAATCTAGATCTGGTGGCCTCCCAGGTGGAATGCCTCCATGTAGTGAGACATCAAAATCTAAAGTGGACTGTAGATATGAGTGGACTGAATTGTCCCTCTCTTCACTGCGTAGTGCAGTCCCCTCCTTATGTGCAGAAACCTCCCGAAATAGATAAGGGTGAATGCTCATCATCTCTTTATGTTGATCCTCCTCCTCTTCTTCAATGCATGAGAATGCCTCATCCTCAATGAGAGACCCTTGTTCTCAGTCATCCCTTGAAGGAGAAGACTCCATGCCTTCAAAAATAGAAGAGGGCTCTTCAAGAAATGGGGATCTTGCCATTGGAAAACTGTCGTACATGTTTCTATCCCCTCTAAAAATATGGAGTGGCGTTGGTTCAATAGGTCTCTCCAACTCATGCAAAGTGTTTTATTTTTTGCTTTTAACAAATGATGGTTCACAATGTTCTTTATCAAATCTCCTCATCAATTCTTTAGTGAACTCAACATAAGTTTTTACATTTGCATGACAAAATGAAGTAGAATCATTAAACCACCAATCATGGGCCATACCTTTGAGGTGCAGTGCTTCTACTCTGATGGCCTCCTTCTCTGAAACTTGGTGTAGCTGAAAATAGGAATCTAGTTCTTCTACCCAATATTTTGTTGTGCACTCTGTTGATCCATCAAAGTGAGATAGGAAGATTCTACCTCTCTTACTTCTTTTGTGGTTTCTGGATCTGGCCTCCTTGAGTTTTCAAAACCGTTGGAATTCTAAGTGCTCTCTGAATCTCCATGATTGAGATTCATACTCCTAAAGAAATTCAATCAAGGTCTCCTCCCTTGGTGCACCTTCTTCCTCCATTCTTCTCGCAGTCAATGTGGGCAATAGACTACGCTATGGATCTGCATGTTTGGCTGAATGCTCACACCCATCATGTGAATAGCTAGGGATTGTTTCAAACCCTTCCAGAAATCTTCTACACTCCTCCAATTCTATCTCCTTGAGATCTTCTTTAATACCTTCCAAGGTTTGGAAAAGAAGCAGGGAGATATCCTCTTTTGTCATTCCTCCTTCTCCTCTTTCTCTCAATAAGAAAGTAGGCATGCTACAACATTGTAGATCAGATGGTGTGGATGAATTCTCACACACATCATAAGAAGTACTGGGAATTTCTTCATGAGAATATCTCCTTGAGGGATTTGCATGTCTTCCCCTCCTCATTCCCCTGATTTCTTCCTTCAATTCATGCATGGCTTAAGAGAGAGTGTTAGAAAAACTCTTCTCTTCCAATCCTTCCAAGTAAATGGGTTTCACCCTTATTCTCTTTGTCCTCTATGTAATATTTATTTTGTATTCTTATTTATTCTTCTGATGGCTAGATCTCAAAAGCTGAGCCAGAGATCATGCTTTGATACCACTGTAATATTCCAAATCTGGAACAACTAGCAAGGCATGACTGGAAAACGCATTTTCTAGTAATGGCTGCTACAGAAATGAAAAAAAGCACTTGGATCCCTTATATCTTAGTATCTAAGTCCTAAATCCAAGAGGGTATAAAAAAGGAATCCTTCTAGGTGGGTTAAACAGATCTCCCACACCTAGTTTCCTTGAAAAGATGCCCCAAAGAGGGATTGCAGCAATATATAAACTTAGTAATGGATATGAAGCATCAAATAAGATCATAGGACATGTTATAAACACATATCCATCAATCCAATCTAGATCAGAAAATTGTACTTCTTTTTATGAGCCAAACGTTGGGGAAAAGCAACAATTTATGCCCTAAAATGGTTAATTTCAGAGATCAGCATAAAAATAAGGGAAAGTGATGGTGGGATATCGTATATTAGGTCATAAGAGACTTAAATATCAAATTTCAGCCCAAAAAAATGACTCTAGCTATGTTAAACAGATCTACCACTCCCGATATGGCTTAAAAATGCCCAATCCCCATGACTTAATTACTGCAGAATTTACTGAAGAACAGGAAACGTGATTTTCTGAAGGTGATGGATGAAATATGGTATGGACATCAGAAAAATAGATCTATGTACAAAAATATATATCTTTACACTAGATGAGTTCCTCTACAATTTACCCTTGGGGTTTTTATCAAAACATGAGTGTACAGGAGTAGATATGAGATCTAGAATTACAAGTCTCCAACAATATTTAGGAATTCTGCAGTAAATAAATACATAATTAAATCAGATCTGAAACAAACATGGATTGGTTGGCCAATCCATGGATCACCATAGTGAAAGGGAGAATCCTATCACTAGAGATCTCTCCTCCAAATAGCATTCAAAACACCCTGCAACTCTCCTCTTGAAGATAACACAGTATGGAAGGGAAAGTTGTGTTGTTAGCTTCAGTAGTGATAGGCCTGATGCCTTGATCTAAAAAATGCAGCTATGATGATCCAATACACTCTTCTAGGAGGTTAAAAGACACACTCACTGAGAATAGGCACTAGATTTGCCTAGATCTGAATAGATCTAGCTTCCACTGCTGCAGCTTACAAAAAATATCAAACCCTCAATAGGATCTGAATTGTGGTTGGAAGATAAAGCTTGGCCCAAGCCTGATAGTGGACAAGATAGAACAAATCTCCTCCAAGAGCTACTCAAGAAAGGAGGTGGGATTCCCAACCAGGAACACCCAAGTGCTAAACAACACTATTCTCAGCTAAACAACTAGAGAATGAGGGTTGTCTAAATAGAAAATACCTTCAGCAATATCAAATGATCAACCCCTCTCTTGGTGTCCTCATCCTTCTTTTATAATGTGGGAACCTTGCCAAACCCTAAACCATCTTGATGAATTAGCCTCATTCACATGAGTGGCTTCCAACATGGATTGCGTTGTGCCTTTTGGAGATACATTTCACCTAGATAGCGTTGTTGATTTGGTCCTGTTGACCCAGTCAATTGTTCCATCCTCGTTCACACTTAAGTGTGTTTATAAAAGTAGCTCAAATTTAGCTTGTTTCACATTGAGCATTGATTTATTTTGGTTTAGGAGTCACTATTGGTCCTCCTTAAAAATTTTATTCATAAGTATGAAAACAAAACAAAATTGAATATTCCTATTAGCTTGGGCTAATTATGAATATTACATCTTTCTTATTGTGACATTCTATCTAGATTTAGGACTAATTTGACAACAATCTGAAGGGAAGAAGGATGATTTAATGATTAATGACTCCATTTCCATGGACGAATCATGATTCAAAAATTCAAGATCACTCCGAAATAAATTTTTAGATGATTTTTCTCCATTATAGGAGCCAAAATAGATTATAGGCGAAAGCTTATCAAAGGGGAAGCTATTATGCCTAACCCCAGAATCATGAATAGAGGCCATCAAGGAAAACACAGTACAAATTGAAACCAATTTTGTGGAATTGTGTTGGCTTAAGTATGTCCTGAACAAGGTTCAGAATGTTCTGTGCAACCAACAAAACCCTCCAACTACTGGCCCTTTCGGCAGTGATATGCTTGCGCAGACCAAAGAATCACCCAAAGAAATCTGGGGGGTGATGGAACGAGGTTTCTGCACCCTGAGGGAGCATGTGATGTGGTCCTTAAGCCTACTTACAATATATAATACTTATTGGTCTGCATGAGACTTCATAGAAACCTAGATCTAATTGCAGATAAAACCCTTAACAGATATACGTAAGACAAATTATTATGCCTTAGCCAGATCTACCTTATTAGAGTGGAAATAACACTTGTGCAATCACCTAGATAGTTCTTTCTGTAAGAACCTTTATCACAGATGCAACCCTTGCATGAATAAAAAGATCTTTCACATATACTTAACTCAGATAAATGCACGTTCAACAAAAACAAAAACATATATTTAACTTGTAGTAATAAAAAGACAAGTAAACCAACTTATTCATGTATAAAGACATAAATCACAATGGAACAGAGTTCACTAAAAATTATTCTTTATTAATATATCTTAAATTGAATACAATCCTTTTCGCCTACGCACACAACAGTATGGTCCTTGCACACATCTCAGGACTAGGTCTCTGCGCACACAGCCAGCACGAGCCTTTCTACCCAGACCGAACACAAACTAGCCCAAAATGTTTCTCAAAACACAAAACATAAACATAAAATGACATAAGATTTAACTGTCCTTACTCGACTCAACTTCTTACATATTTATATGACTCGAATGCACACATACCATGGTCTCAAACCATGGTTTGAGACTCATGGTTTCCATTTTCACCCATTACAATTATAAAGGAGCTTTGACCCACCCCAAATCCCCTTAGGCTTCTGCGCACAGTGTGTATTGTCAAAATTTAACCAAAATTATACCCAAAAACTCCAGGATCCTACATCCTGGCTTGCAATGCCTAAATAGAAGCTTGGAATGGCTGAAGGACATCCTGTACTCTGTGCTACAACATTTTGCGCTTCTTCGACCAATTTACTTTTTGTTGGCCCCTCGGCTGCTAGGATGATAATTCTATGGGTCTGTTGTAGGCCTCTAAGGGAACCATCAATGCTCTGGGAAAGCTACAAGGCCTCCTCAGCCCAAGGATGCATTCAGTGTTCGAGAAACTACTCCCATCAGTACAGTGTGTCAATTTCTTATTGAATGACTCAACTTTTCTGCAATCGAGCCAACCTTTGGGCCGACACCAAGGTCGACACAGTGACCCGAAACTTGTTAAATTGCTGCTCCTTAGCTCATAGATCTGTCTTCAACTACTATACAATAGGGTCATCTTGGATGTAGGTCCAGATTCCCATGGCTTCCTCCATCAATTTGCTGCAAGAATCCATTGAAGTAGTGATGCTAGGAATTGGTTCTTGTACTACTTTGGCGCGCTGCATGTGAATTTCTAGAGGCATATTAGGCTACAACTTAGTCTGAAAATCTGTGATTTTCTACTCGAGCTCCACACGAACAGCTGCTATCTCTGACCGTGAGGATTTAAGTGTGGCTACCAAAATTTCCAATTTGACAGTGGGCGCTGCAGTAGTTGGCACTATGATTTCAGAAAGGTTGGAGCATAGTTGATCAATCATGGTTTCCAAATGGGCACACTAGATTTCAGTGATTCCGCACCTATCCTCTGCTATCTGGTGTCCCTTATTGAGTGTCTCCACCTGTTTTTGAGCCTTAGAGGTGTCCTGCAGCACCTTGTACTCCCGATATTACAACTCTTCAGAAAATCATGGTATTCATTGCATGTATTTTTCCACTGGGGAAAACATCCAAATAAATCTCGACCTCGGATCCTTCAGGAATGACCACGCACAGCTCAAGACTATCAATCTGAAGCATTGCGCCCAAAACTTGAAATACACGACTTTCTAAACTTGATGGATGTCGAATGGCCAACTCACTCGCTTGTCCCGCGCTCGCTTGAACAACGCTCGCTTGTATCGCGCTTTCTTGCACTATAAGTTGTTAGAGTCCTAGTTGAACATCATCAAGGATTGATTTTTATTGGGACTCTACTTTGCTTCAGACATCTTCCGTCACCGCCTGGACTGTGTCACCAATTTTATAAAAATCTTCCTTTGTCAGCGTCATTGGGTCAATCCTGGTCTTTTTAGAGGATTTTTGTTTTTTGTGCAACCCCAGTGTGGTCTGAGGTCCTCTTTTGGTGCCTCATCACGTGTCTACCTACATCGATTGTGCATCGACATTGTCTTTGTTCTTTTATTCCATATACTCATCGCTGTCAAATTTACCTTTGAGAGGGCTATAGATAAAATATCCTTCTAGGTCAGCTCTATAATTTTTCCCACTACATGTAGTACTACTAGGACCTTTTCATGTGGAGCTAGATGGGCCTCTTTGGTACATTCACTCAATGTGGTTGCATAGAGTACCCTTTTCACATAAAAGCATTTTAATCCACAATTTTAATGAGAGAAAAAAATTACCTCTAGGGCTTTTGAAAAATCTCCTTTCAGCTTCAGAATATGACACAAAAGTATCAATAGAAAATTCATTCACAAACCCACTCAAAACGCTATCAATCCAATAATCTACTAGAGTAATTTTATTGCTAGATTTCTCCAAATGCTGAACTAGCTTAGAAGTCTACCTGGTGATCGCATCGTCCTTTGCATAGGTCTGAAACTCAGCAAGTCGAGATAACCATTCTTGTAACTCAGTCGCAAAGGAAGCAAATAAAATTTTGTGGATCTTTGTATAGATATACCTTTACTCCCAATCCTCAATAGACAAATTAGGGTTTTAGTTTTCTTGGATTGAAAATTTGTGTACCTTATTATCAAGCCAATCTTGCAGTTCATTCTTTGTCAGATGCAAAAACATCACATCTCCCTCAAACAGATCCCAATCTCGGAAACGAAACTATTTTTTGGCTTGAGGGGTCCTAACCCAATTTCAAATTTTTCTGCACAACCAAAAAAACCCTCCAACTACCGGCCCTTTTTGCATTGATCTACTTGTGTAGACCAAAGTATCACCTGAAGTAGTATGGGGGGTCCTAGAACCAGATTTCTACACCATGAGGGATCATGTGATGTGGTCATTAACCCTACTTATCATATCTAATGCTTATCATCCTGTGCAAGAATTCAGAGAAACCCAAATCTAATTGCATATAAACCCCTTAAAAAATATATGTAAAACAAATTATTGTGCTTCAGTCATATCTAAATTATTAGAGTGTAAATAAAACTTGCACAATCACCTAGATAGTTCTTTCTGTAAGAACCTTTAACACATATGAAACCCTTATATTAATACATGGATATTTCACATATACTTAACTCATATAAATTCATGTTCAATGGAAACATATATATAACTTACAGTAATCAAAAGACAAGTAAACCAACATATTCATGTATAAACACATAAATCACAATGGGACATAGTTCACCACAAATTATTCTTTATTAATAGATCTTCAATTCAGTACAATCCTTTCTGCCTGTGCACACAGCAGTAGGGTCCTTGCACATAGCTCAGGACTAGGTCTCCATGCACACATCCATCAAGAGCCTTTCTACCCAGATCAAACACAAAATAGCCCAAAAATTTGCTCAAAACACACAACATAGACATAACATGACATAATATTTAACTATCCTTACTCGACTCAACTTCTTACATATTTATATGACTTGGATGCGCACATACCATGTTTGAGACTCATGGTTTCCCTTTTCACCCATTACATGTATAAAGGTGCTTTGACCCACCCCAAAGCCCCTTAACTTATGCACGTAGCACGTATTGACATAATTTAACGAAAATTATACTTAAAAACTTGACCCAAGGGGACTCTATCCCAAAACATTCTGCACATACTGAGGGAGGAAGAAAAAATAGAAGACACACATTTTTTCCCCACTTGAATCATATGATTCAAATGAGTATTATTATGCTTTCCACATTATTCTTTAAACATTGTACATCTAAATCCACTAAGTTATTAGAAACAACATCATTAGCATCATTAGGAGGGGAAAAAGGGACACCATGTTCTGTACTTGATATATTTTGTTGAGAAGAAATAAAATTCCCATACGACTTCAATTCTATGCTAATGGACTTGGATAGTTTGAGCTAGTTTGAGTTGCCTGACTAGTTGTGAGAAAAAAATGTAGCCCCATATCTCCAAGGGTAGGATTCAAGAATGTGACCCATTAAATAGCATCCTAAGCACCTGAATGGGACACCCCATTAATATATCCATTGGAAGAAAGTAATGTTATCCCACAACAAGTAAATATTCATAGGAATTCCACTAGGGAATTCCATCTCAACCAAAACCCAAGAAATATGTTTATCCAGACCACCTATTCTTCTCTCCTCTAGAAAAATATTTTTCCCAATAGTGTTCCCAATCGCCATAATAACCTGTCACATCCAAAGATCCAAAGGGAGCCCCATAATAATTTATTTCACATGACCTCTTTTAATGGGTTAAAACCCATAAAAATTATTGAAATTCCACGAAACCACTTCCATAAGCCCATGGAAGGGAAAGTATTTTATCCACATCCTCTCCGTAAGGGAAATGGAAGCAAAACAAAACATTGAAAGGAAAATTTATTTTTGGTTTTTATTTGAGAATGGGTAACTAGTGAATTTTGACTCATTCCTTCATCTAAATTCCATTCATTATCGCAAATTCCCACCGACCAATAAGTGCTCATTGCTTCAACCCAAAAACTCGTTTCCAAATGCGTATACTCCAAATATTATCTTTTGTATATTCCCTATTGGCCAGGTTGATTTATTTCTCCTCCCATGAGAATTAGGCACCAGTTGAGTAACAAAATTTGTTATAGGATGACCCACATAATTTGTCACATTAAGGGAATATTAAAGATAGGGACATGAACCATGAATAAAAATGTAGGATGAAAGACCAGGAAAGTCACCATTGAAATGTTTCACCTCCTCGATCACCTGGATGAGATATTTTGCATCTGGTGAATGGGTGACAGTCCATGTTGCAATCATGTGTCTCTTGTTGACCCTGCCTGGATGGCCCCTCAATAATAATTTTTTCAAATTCTTAAGCACCTCTGGTAACTAAAATGTGTAAAATACACCTCGTTTGTGTTAGATCATGAGTCCCTTCCAAATCGCACGTAGTATGGAAGAGATATAAACATGTCGGAAATCATATGGAAAGGAGCATTGAAAAACACACAAACAATACAAGGAATATAATCATCCCTTATCCAACTAAAAAAACATCACAAGGACAAGGAGAGATAAAGTTGTCAACATCAACTAGTAAATAGTATTAAACATACATCACTACCAAATATTAAAAAAAAAGAGAATTAGATCCATCACCTTAATTAAACATATCAGGCCCACATATTTAGGAGTAAGTTCCCATATGAATACAACCATACATACCCACCTAAACCTTTGTACATTTGACCACAACACTTGCCACGTTGAATTAACAAATCACCCATTACTCCATTATGGGAAATTTCCATGGACATAAAAAACATATGATCCACACAACAAGAAAACTCAAAAGACCTCGACATCATATCTAGATGGTAAGCGAGTATCTAATAATGTGTTGGGAAGGATAAAGCTTATTCATCTTAAACCTCATGTAAAATGTGAGAACCTATCACATGAAAGTTACAAAAATAAGAGAACTTATCTCATCAATAACATTAATGAGATATATTTCCTTCCGCCACCTGGCCATATGAACCCATCACAAATTATTTAAGAGCAATAGATGATGGTGGTGATGGACATATATAATTATTATCCATTCAATGGAAATTGTCAGAAGGGAAGCCTAGAGAGATTGTCAATATTCACAAGAATCCAAAAAATAGCTAAGATGACATGGCGTATTTCTAGAACCCTACACTTATATTAAATCAAAGTAAATTCCACCCCAGTGAGTTGTTGCAAAACCAGGAATAAGGAACGCCCCATGGAATTAGAGTCTATCATACTAGGAAGAGAAGTAAACCTACTTTTGTAATGCATTACTTTTTATGGTTTGCAATACTACCTCTGCACCATAAAACTCAAAAAATCAACCATACCATATGAAATTTTGAACATATAGCTAGATACCCCATAAAAGTATGTCCCCTGAAAAATAGAACCAGAATAATGGACCATCTAATTGCAGGAACCCATGGACATGTTGTATCAATACCTAGACAAAATCTTCATATGAAAGAAAATAATCCAATACGTGAACCAACTCCTGCTTCATAAAAAGTGCTTCATCTATTGAAATTCATCTCACTCCCTTTTTATCCAGATGAATTTGATACTATAGGCCAAAATATGATCTGAAAAAAAAAATGAATCCTTTGAAAGTATATTCTGTCTCAATCTAATGGTAATCTACCACTACTACATTTGGCGGAAATTCCGACACCTGTTTCCGACGCTTTTGACCAAATGTCAGAAATTTTCCCAAATTTTTTCCATCCCGCCCGAAACCGTCGCTATACCGACATCTATAGAAAAGTGTCACAATACCGACACTTAAACAAGTGTCGCAATTGCGACGTTTAAAGGAAGACGTCGCAATTGCGACACCATGGCCCAAAGCGTCGCTATTGAGACGACTCTAAACGTCTCAACTGCGACACAATGTCTAGGTGTCGCCATTGCGACGTTTGGAGGCACCGTCCTAATAGCGACGCCTTTTCCGCCGTCGGTATAGCGAAAGTTATTTTCGCGCTACATAAAAATACCAAACTTATATGGGCGCTACATAAAAATTCGAAACTTATATGCGCGCTACATAAAATGATTTTATTGTTTCGTATTTAATGCAATGCTGCCATTAACGTTTGATATCGTCACACGTGAGGCTCGCCCCCTCTCGCTTCGTTGCACGCATTTGCCCTCGCATTTGCGTCGCCTCTGCAGAACAAGATTTGCTTTCGCATTCGCCTCGCTGTCGTCCCCGCCTCTTAACAAAGATTTCGCCCTCAGCTCTTGCAAAATGGTAAGTTCTTACTGCAGGCCCTTCCTCCTATAGTAGGGTTGACTCTATTTGGGTTTTTTTGGTCAATTCCATTGGATTGTGTTAGGCCGTAGGGTTCTCTCTAGATGTCAAGAATCAAGATTCAATACCCTCTATTATCTTCATCACCCAATACAAGATTTAAATTTTTCCCAAAGAAACGCTTATTAATTTGGCAACCATTATTTCTCCCTGCTTTAAAAACCCTACATTTAAATGAAAAACAAGCATTGCATTTCAACTACAAAAATCTATTAGTGTCTAAATGTACATGTGTGTGTTACATTAACGCCCGATATCACGCGCATTCGCCCTCCGCTCTCTTGCAATTCATTCGCCCTCGCATTCACTCCCGCCAGGTATCAAAGATTCGCCTTTAGTATTCGCCCCGCGAGCTCTCAGAACAAAGAGCTCGCTCCTCACGCATTCGCCCCCGAGCCTTTATGCAACAACATTCGCCCGGATTCGCCTCGCCTCTTTTTTCAGAATAAGATTCGCCCGCATTCGCCCTCACAAACTTGCAGAACATCATTTTCCTCAAAGATTTGCCCCCGCCGTTCGCCCCCGCCCTCTTGCGTAACAACATTCGCCCTCACCTTCGCCCCCTAAGTTTCGTGCTAACAACATTCGCCCTCGCCTCTTGCAAAATGGTAAGTTCTTACCGGGCAGCCCTTCCTCCTATAGTAGGGTTGACTCTATTTGGGTTTTTTTGGTAAATTATATTGGATTGTGTTAGGCCGTATGGTTCTCTCTAGATGTCAAGAATCAAGATTCAATACCCTCTATTATCTTCATCACCCAATACAAGATTTAAATTTTTCCCAAAGAAACGCTTATTAATTTGGCAGCCATTATTTCTCCCTGCTTTAAAAACCCTACATTTAAATGAAACAAGCATTGCATTTCAACTACAAAAATCTATTAGTGTTCAAATGTACATGTGTGCATCACTTGTGTAGGGTATTCCTTTTCCACTTTCACATTATCCAAGAATGTGTGCAGTATAGTTCATATTTTTTGTGATTTAGATTGCCTTGAAAAAGGAAAGGTAAATTATTTCCCATGGAAAAGAAGGTTTTCCATTTTTATAGGTTGTTTGGACTTACCTGGAAAAATTTATGGTATGCCTTTCATATTATGTAGTTTAAATTTGAATTAACAGATTATTCTACATGAAAATATAATTACCTATGTGATGTCCTTCATCACTAATTAAAATTATAGGCTTTCAATTTCCTAGACTCTAACTCATCCGATGCTAAATTCTAGGTTCTCATTGGTGGATCACTCTTCCATTGATTTCCTTTCCCTCTGGATCTTGTCATACTTTAAAAGTCATCAATGATACATATATTATTTCAGGTATCCCAAAAGGCTTTATAGTAGAACATATTGTGAAGTTTTTTTGACACTTGAGGATTCTTTTAGAACTGCAACGCGGTCTATGCTATCGAGTTATATACCAAGCAACTTGTCCTTAATAACCACACTATGAGGTAGGTTCAACCAGTTTGAACTTGTTGGGACATAGCATATGAAGTTGTGTGATGAGTCCATATCACAGGTTTATTATGGTTACAAAAGTGAAGACACGTAATGATAGTTATTATGTTAACATTACTAGAAACATTTTCGAAATTATCCATGCTATCAAGATGTAAAAATTCCAGGCATTAGGTGTCAATACTCTTAGCTAATAGATAATAATAATATAAAAAAAATCACATCTTTATTCTTGAAATATGATTGTTACACATTGGTAACCTAGTTCATGAGTTACTATCACCCAAAGATTGCAAAACAAACTTAAAATATAAATTAAACCAACATGTGAATCCAACTAAGGGTTTCTCGACAAAATCATGCCATAACCTGGCATTTTGAAACCCAAATTTGAATCCATCATAAGTAATACAATGCAAACTCAGATTGATTTTCAATGCATGTTTGCATGCTACACTTATTCTCTGTCTAGATATCATTTTTTAAATGGAACCATTAGTCAAGCCCACAGTCCTTTTTATGTGAAAACTTTCAGCTCTATTTGAGCTATTTTTTGCTCCACCACCTCCATAAACCAATGTTACATGGGGTCTCGCCCCCCCACCTAGGGGTCTAGATTCCTCGCCCCCTCGCGCTCCGGGGTCTTGGGGACTTCTAGGGGATGTTTCCCTCACGCCTCCTCACGTCCCCTCACCGCCCCTTTTAGTTTATGGTTTCGTGTTAAAATTTGATGTGCCACTTAGCATATTTGAGAATCCAAGTGATTCTGATTCAGATGGTGACATGGTTGATCTTGATATATTCGTGCAGAAGTTGGATGAAGAGACTAGTGGGGCATTAACTTGAGCATTTATGCTCATTTATCAGTATGATGATATCATTTGATATTCATATGTTATGTTTTATGTTTTATGTTTCAGACATAACTTATTTGCGTTTAAGTTTTATGTTTCAGACTTGAGTTGTAAACTTCAGCTTAAACTCTATTTTGAATCTTGATATAATATGTCATATGATATCTTAAACTTTATTTTCATTGTACATTGTTAGTAGTTACATTAATGATTATATAGTTACAAACTTACAAACTTACATGTATGATTGTATGATGTATGTTTTAACTTTTAACTTAAATTTGTTTCAATTATATGATTCATCATTCATCGATTTGTAATTTTATCATTTATGATTTATCTTTCATGATGCAAGTGTATGATGACCTGTATATACATCTTGCAAAATATAGTTACATTTTAAATATTAAATTTTATACCTTTATGACCTATCGCCCCCCACGCTTTCCTAAAATTGTAGGAGTTTCTTTGCATAGGTCGCCTGCTTCCCTCGTCTCCCCTCGTCCCACCTCCGTGAATTTGTGAACATTTCATAAACATATGCAACATATATCAAGTATCTTGAATTGCAAAAATATAGTTACATTATAAATATTAAATTTTATAATTTTTATGACCCCGACGTCCCCCACGTTTCCTGAAAATTGGCAGGGAGCTTTTGCATAGGCCGCTCCCGCGCTCCCTCGCCCCCTCGCTCCCACCTCCGGGGGACTTGGTGGAACATTGCCATAAACATATGCAAACATATATCATGATCTTGGAATTCCATTACATATGTATGTGCCAATGTTCCATAATCTTGCCCCATCATCAATTTAAGAAATTTCCATTGACTATCAAATTATGGAGGGGGGGAACTTTTTGCCGCAACATTTGGCTCAAAATCAGGGACCATCTTCGTATGAGGTGAATGAGAACTATAGATATTTGAAGAAGTAGATTAGTGCCTTTTCCTCTAGCCATGGAGTCATATACAATCATCCATCACAAAAATTTGTCTTTGTTCATTCTCACCTTGAAAGTTGCAAAAAATCATGCCCTAATTGAAACGACACTAAATTTGAAAGATATAATAAAAATGCAAGCTAGAAGTGCCCTATTAATACAAAGGGAAAACCTTCCTACCTACCCTAACCGAGATAAATTTTGATTGAATAGGAAACATGATATTTCCTATGGAGTTGATCCAACAACTTGTTAAATGTATGGGACTAAATCATGCATTTGATTTCCAGGGAAACATGCGCATGAAGAAAAAAAGTGCAGAATTAATGGAAAATCCATACATGCCACTTATAAAAACTACACCGAAAGGTCAAAAAATACTTAAGGCCTTAACTTAATTTGAATCCAAAAATGACAAAACAAGATTAGTGAAAACACGAGAGTGGTGTGGGTGAACAACATAAATAAAAAGTGAAGATACCTTTCCCTAAGATGCCTTTGTCACCGTTGTATGAAAACATGTTTTCCTTTCCCTTTATACATGCAAGTGAATGCATTATAGGTATGGTGTTTTCCAAGAATAGGAGAAGCCTACTTAAATATATCATTTGTGGATTGAATGTTTGGGTGCCTTAATGTGCAATGACATGTTTCCAGGACTGAATTCAATGCAAGGCATATTTGAAACTCTAACTCTGTCTTCCGGTGTCTTATTAGAAATTATTTCAATTTTCATTTTGTGTTTTCAAGTTAGATATTGTTTTCAAGTTTTTACATTTATAATTTTATTGCAATGTGGCAGACTGATCAGGGCAGTACAGGAACAACCCCAAGACAGGATGATCGTGGAAAGAGGCCAGCGGAAGAACATGTAAAGTGCCAGCATTGCTCTATCTTCAGGTATTTTAGTTATTTACATAATTGAAATAATATTAATTTTGTTCAAATATGCAGACACCTAGCCATGGTACGCCCGATGATTCCCTCTTTGAGGAAGAGCTTTTTTCATCCCTATCTCCAGTGTTGTTGTTGCAAAAAAAGGCACGAGATGCAACGTCGGAATTTAATGCTTTGATAGATGCGCCTCAAACACCTGAAACAGAAGAGAGGATACAACATCTTATGAGGCAGCTAAATAGATATCAGGTAATAATAAAAAGTCAAAAGGATATATTTTTTGTTCTGCATGAGATGAATTGTGATAGTTTGATTTTTAATTTTTACATTGACTAAACTAACAAAAAGTTCTTTTGTATGTAGCGTCTTCTGGCATTTGCTGAACCCGGTGTTGGTGGTAGGGGGACACAAGGGCAAGAGATTGCCCAACAACCCTCTCGTACACCTTCTACTCCTTTAGGTGCTAGCCAAGAAACACACCCTGCCCAAGCAGACACCCAGCCAACCGCTGAACGTGTTGGCAATGATGAGGCTGATATGGCCAACTACATTATTGCGTTTCCTGGAGCTACACGTGTCAGCTCCACAGGGACCATTAATGGCACGTTATTGGTGAACGATGAAGGTGTCCCTATAAAGCATGTACAAATCCCAGGTAAATTTTAATATTTTAACTATTTCATGTACTTTATCTAAAACATATTTATCATGATTTTTATTTTTAAATTAATGATAATATCTTCTTTTTCTTTTGGTTTTATTCTGTGTAGGAAACAATTAGTTCTACAGGATTCTGGAGAGCCATGCGTTGGCAATTTTTGGCCCAACCATACGTACAGGGTGGAATTCCCAGAATTCCAACCTGAAAAAAGAACTTCTAGATTATCTAGAAGCCCTTTTTGGGGTCGGCACATTTGACAGAAAAGCGGTGGCTCAGGTAGCAGGAAAATATTTGAAATATACCAAGGACACCTATAGGACGCAATTGCAATTTAACCCTAGATATGAGTGTCCTCTCGCAGTTTCAGAGAGTGAGTGGAGAGCACTCATCCATGACGGAAAAGAGAAAAGGGCAAAGAAAGAAGGAAAAATGCCAACTTGACCCGCAAGGTAAATTACAACTTTAATTCAATAGCTTTAATTTTCTTTATGTCTAAAATAAAAGTGTGCTACGTCATATCTGACTTCAATCTTTTGATGCTAGGTTGCCCGACACCTCAAAGGCAACCAAAGCTAGGATAGAGAAAAAGGGCCATCACAAGCTCGGCCAGGGTGGCTACTTGAAATTAGCTGCAAGAATTGTAATTAAGTAGCTAAACATCTTATAATTAATTGTATCGCCTTCCAACGTTTTTGTAATCCTATCCTATATGATTAAAAATACACAATCATATATAATGTAGGGTGATGACTTTGGAACAATAACTACAGAGGAAGATAAAAATATTGCTTTCCGTTTTGGCTATCAAGCTGTAGTTGAACGTCGCAGAAGCTTGGGGCAGGTCCCAAGATCTACAATGCCCGATAAGGTAAAACATTAACCTTTCAATATTTTTGTTTTCGTCCATAAATTTAATGTCTAACAACTTTGTTTAAATCAGGGGAGCAACACTACCAACGAGGCAAATAACCCAGTTTTAGAGCCAGATGTAGATGATCCTCTCGTGCAACCCGATCATTGTAGTGGGGACCAGGCCGACAATGCTGCTATCAGTGAGGGCCGTGACGGTAATTAATTTCCACTTATAATTTTTTCTAATTATACCTTGATGGTTGTCCTTATAACGTTTTTTGTTTAAATGACAGAGAATGTTTCCCTTGAGGATCTTACCACCAGAGAGGAAGACAGGGCAACAGTCCCAACGGCGACAACTCGTGCACCAGGTAAATAATCTCATTGCAATTTTTTTTATTAATATTACCGAACTAGTTCAATGATATTTAAAAACTGATAATTAAAATTTAATATTATCTGTTTTTGTAGGCGATGCCCCGTCACCGGATGAGACCAGATATCGTGACAACGCAACTAGGTCAGCGGCGACAACTGGTGCACCAGGTAAATAATCTCATTGCAATTTTTTTTATTAATATTACCGAACTAGTTCAATGATATTTAAAAACTGACAATTAAAATTTAATATTATCTATTTTTGTAGGCGATGCCCCGTCACTGGATGAGCCCATACATCGTGAATACGCAACTAGGTCAGCAGTGCGGGTTGAAAGGCACGAAACAGGAGCAGAGCACGATGATATTGATGATGTAATTAGGAGCTTTAAAAATAGGAAGAAGAAAAAGAAAAATTGACAATGTAAAATATTGTATTATTATAAGACAAACGTTACCATACTTGGAACATTTTTTTGCGTTATATAAAAAACTCATTTATCATACTATTTTTATGTCAAGCATTAATTGCAATGTTTCCTTGCGTACTCTTTGTTGAATTGTTTTTTTACTAGTTATTGAATATTTTTTTTTATGCTCATGAAAGTAAAAAATGAAATATAGATTGGGTATTGGGGAATTGAGAGTGATGTGAGGAGGGGGGAGGGGCCATAAGAGCTTCCACCTTCACGTGGTTGGCCCTGTTTAGTAGAGAATAATTTATTGGAGCGATTTAATCTTGGAGCAAACCTCCCTCGATCCAGCGTAGCAACAAAAAAGTCACCGTTGACTTAGTTGCTACTCTTTCAGATCGTGGGAGGCTTGTTCCAAGTTCATGCGACTCCAATAAATTCTTCTTGAAATGAAGAGGAGCTTATTCAGGTATGTTTTGACATTTTCAACATATGTTCTAACATTATCATAAGAATGCATCTTAGAGTAAAAAATACCACATCAATTACTTGTATTTATTGTATAGATAATGATGGATTTTGATTGACTTGGCAGTGCAGGTACAAATCCTCTTGCATCATGAGCAATACAACTTGTCAACCAGGGTCATGTCCAGGATATTTTTGCTTGTGCGCTTGACATTTTGTAAGTTCCTTTACATTTCATAATTCAATATTAAGCTTGTGCACGATTATTATCTAGGTTTTTTGTATGTGTTTTTTCATCTATTTGATTGTAAGCAACTATGCATGTTTCCTGTGGTTCACTATGATTTCTCCCATTACCACTCCCAGGATGAATCCGACTTTATTGTTACATAGGTTACTTTATTGTTACTATGATTTCTCCATTTACGATTTCATAGGTTACATCATGTAAAGTTGTCAATCTCGTGTTGGTGATGAGCTTTAGTTCTCCAGATTTGGGGCTTTTCTGATATTTTCTCCCTCATGTCATTCCTGCATCACCTCGTTGTTTGAGCATGCCAATTGTCTACCACTTGTACCAATTGGCACATGTCAATCTCTGAGTGGTGCCACATTTCACCTATTTTCAGTGAGAATTTAGGGTTTCTCTAACATAGCTTCAGAAATCCGATTGAGTGCCTGCTTGAATATTGTCACATAATACTTATGGTTTGGATTGATGAGCATGTTCTGAATGGTTGGTTGATTCATAAGAACCACCCATAAATCTCCCTTCCTCTAACACACAAAAAATAAAAATTTCTTTGACAGGAGACAGAGTTTCAATACTTTGAAAACAAACTTCTATTCCCTTCAATAACTCAAAAAAAAACTATTACACTACTTCCTCACTGAGAGGGATTACAAAACTATGACTGCTACAAAACGCAGTGCATAAAACCAACTCACTGTCTGTTCAAAACAAACATACTCTGTCTCTAAGACACTCTGCTGTGTTTTTCCCTTTCGCACTGCTGTGCATACACACTTAAAAAGTTACACTCAGTTTTTCACTTTTTACACACTGCTATGTAATAAAAAATTTACGTATTGTCTATAAAAAAAACTACCAAGCTTTTTCAACCTTTTTATTTTTATATGCCGGAACATATAAAACATATTATAATAAACCCTCTTTTAAAAAAAATAAAATTAAAACTAAATTCTATGGCCCACCTTTCATTTCGCATATGATATATATATAACATATGTATATATTAAACTATCAAAACATTAAAGAACCTTTTCCGTCGGACTTCAAAAGTCTGAATAGATTGAATTTCAAACCAAATTCGCGTTCCAAAATGGGATGCTGACGTCTGCCTAATTTTAACTCGAATTCTCAATCCAATGTGCCCTATAAAAAATTCGGGTCCGGTTTTCAGGTTTTCAGATTCCCTTCAATTTCATGCGATCCAATATTAATGCTCCACGTGTCCTCCTTTGAATTTACAAAACTGTCGGGTAAATTTCTGTTTGTTTAATTTCTGGTTGGTGAATTGCGTTAATGCTGGTTGTTGTGTTTAAATACAATCCTGTACAGAAATATGGCTACGGCCGTCTACAAAAAAAACTTGCAGGAATTTTAAATGCTGAATTAAATTTCTGGATGGCATGCAAGCAACCTCCAAAAAAAAAATGTTGCTGCTGCATCCGTCCTTCTGCTGCAGCAGTTGAAGTTAAAATTCAACAGCACAGGGTTTAATAAGTGAGGGTGTAAAGGTAACTTTTTGTCGATAGTACTGGATTAAGATCATCTATTCATTTTTGTAGGGTCTAATGGTGTTTGGTTTTTTAGTTTTGGGTTGGGCTTATTGAGTCTAAGATAGTTTTTGAGTGAAAAAATTGCTATCAGGTATTAAAAAATTTTGGTTCTTTTGTCAAAATTTATGAGCTTGCTAGGAAATACAAAACTGACAATGGTTGTATCTTAAATTTGTGGAAAATAATTTGAAATGAAACCTTTTTGTTTAGGTTGTTGCAGCAGGTGCAAACCCCATTCAAATTACTAGGGGTATTGACAAGACAATAAAGGCCCTTGTTTCGGAACTCAAAATTTTGTCAAAGGAGGTAAACGCTTGCCTTTTGAGTAGGCTGGTTTTCCTTTTTGCTGATGGTTTGGTGTATCTAATTGAATTAGTTGCCTAAGGTATTTTTGGTTGCAAACTTCTTTTCATTTTTCATACAGTATTGGCCTTGTGGAATACATTTGATTGTGTGGTCTTGTTAGATCTACAACATTTGTAGTTGTTTAGTCTTATGGCCGAGGTGCACTTTATTATGGAAATAGTTGATGCAATATTGTCATTTAATCCTTACTGCAGGGTAGCATGTTGAGAAGTTTCTTGTGAAACATTTGGTATTCAAAATGACACTTGATCCTATACAACATCACGCACTTGACTTCAAAATTCATATTCAAAGTGTGCCAGACAATTCTTGCAAAATTTCAAATATTTATGTTGTTTTAAACCATTATCTTTTTCATGTATTGGATGCTGAAAATGTGAAAAAGACTTTGGTATGAAACCAACTGGGGAATAATTTCCAGCAAAACAACCACTTCCAAGACATGATTTAGAAGTAGAACAAATGTGCTTATGAAGCATAGAAAGATATCCTTGATGCATTGTCAATGTTTGGCTAGGGTTATTTTTGGAGAAAATAACTCCTTATTCCTAGAACAGTGATCTTCAATACAAGTAAATGCCAGAGAAGAGAGATCATCGTGTGACGCAACAAAACTGAAATTGGACCCCCAAGGAGAGCTGGTGTGTCTACAATCGCTCTGTCAACATTTTCCCTTGGTGTACCCCGTTCTTTTCCTCCAACCTGAGTCTTAATTGACTTCTTCTTTCTTCGGGTTTATTTATCAAATTCGTAGAATTTGATAAATAAATACTATCCACGATGGTTGGACTTTAATTTATATTCCCGACTTTATATTATCTCCAATCCTTATAACCAATGTTTAACTTTCAACACTTTGTATTTATACTCCACGTTTCCTTTTAAATAAATAACTTGTAGTGAACTTTCGGCTCTATATTTCACCACCCAGCCTTACAACAATCACCCTCCAGACTTATGCTAATTATCTGCCAATCGTTTAATTAAACAATTTCATTATACTCCGGCCCCACCTATATATATAAATAACCAATCAAACACTCGTATCGTACCTGGCTATCCTCCGCACACCTTAGTTAACCTCCGGGCAAGTTCAACGTGCGACCACCGTCCGATGGCCCCTCTCCAAATCAACGACTCTTGGCAATTTCGCTCGGCTTCCAACGTCGGGCTTTAACGTGCGATGGCGTGGGTTAAACGGTTGTTTTCCGGGGTCACTTCGCCACGTGTCGCATTCCCTATGGAATCGCTCGCGAATAGAAAATACCGCCTACTCCGCAAAAGCGGTGCGATATGGGCAACCCGCTTTTGTGATTCCGCTCGTGGTTTTGGTAGAGGGCTTGACCACGGGTGCATGTCTGGTTCTGCTATCCTTTTGTTTGTTAACTCATGTCCAATCCTCGGGTCAGGTTCCGAAAGCACAACAATTTTGTCTCTTTATTAAGCGAGATTTTAATATGTGTATTATCAAAGAAAACCAACACAAATTTTATAAGAAAATTGTTCAAAAGTCGAGCCCGCCGGACTTCAAACGGCGATAAACCATAATTCAAACCAAATTCGCGTTCCAAAATAGCCTGCTGACGTCGGCCAATTTTGTGACGCGAATTTCTTATCAAATTTGCCCTAATATTTTACGGGTCCGGATTTCTACTGCGCGAGCGGCCCAAACAAAGATCCGCTCCAATCAATTTTTGCCACGTGTCCTCAATAAAAACTTGCCTTGCTCCCGGCTGCGGGTGCATTCGATGGCGTTTAAGGTGATGGGACATGGATATGGCGATTTCATATCATTCGCATTAACATTTAACGCTGTTCAATTAAGTTTTCACATCAAATCTACATTAATTAATTTTTAACATAGTTCAAGATCGGACCTCCACTCCTCTGAGCGATTCCGCACGCTCCAATTTGATCCGGCCTTCGGCTCTCATTATTAATGATCAGAGATTCATTATGACGGTCGTCCTTTGATTGCATTGCAGACGGGCCGACATAAAAAATGGCGTTTAGCCATGGTTTTTCAGACAAGCCGGTTGCTGGATTACACTGTCTGGTAACTGCGACGATAAGGAGAAGTGGCCAGCGGAACTTCTGCCTAGACTTTGCTGCATATTTCCATTTCTCTCGGTTCTGTCTCTGTCTGTCTTCCTCTGTTAATTGGAATTCTGCTTCTTCGTCTCTTGTGCCCACTGCGCCTGAGATTTCACCCATGCCTCGCGTGCGTCATAGGATGCGTTGCCGCAGGGGGAGCACTAGAGGTCAATCCCGGCGCGCTCCCTCTAGCACCTCAACAGAGATGACTTCCGGCCAGTCCAGTGATTATTACTTAGGTTGATATCCAAATACTAGGAGTGGGCGGGGTCAGCTTGTAGCATCTGGCCACCGTATGGATTCCCCTGCTCCTGGCTTCCCCACCGCTAGTTCACCTTCTCCCACGACGCGCACTGCGCAATTTTCCTTTGATTGCTCTCTCAACCGCCCGCGAATCACAGCTGTAGTCACTGTGGTCTTCCGCGAGGAGGCCCAAACGGAGGAAGAATGCACCCATCCGGTGGGTCTGAGCTCGGAAAAATCCGGCCAGCATTCGGGCCTTCAGGAGGGGAGCCGTGGCATGCATGTGGAGGTAGCACCTAGCGATCCTGGACCTTCCGAAGGATGGTGCCAAATCGTGGAGGAACCAGCGGAGGAGTAGTTTGGTTAATTTGTTTTTCTTGCTTAGCAGGCCCAGTTAATTGGGCTGCTTTTAGTTTATTTTACTGTGCTGGACCTTTAAGTAATATTTTTGAATTCTGTAAATTAAACGTTCAAGACTGGTTTCCCCGTATGAGGGCAATCTTCTTAATTTTTTGATTTTTTGATGACAAATTTGCCATGAGTATGGCCAGGCAATGTTTTTGACTTCGGTGTAATTTTATTCGCAATGTTAATATATTAAATTTACTTTGAATTCTCACATTATTAGCGTTTTTCTTGATCTGTTCAAGGATTTTGGGTACTTTAATTTGTATTTGGAACAATGGACGTCGGTACTCTATCTGTTGCTTTACTGTTCTACATACTACTATTTCACTTTCTTATAGATGCCTCGGGCATATTTGAATGCTTTCTCATATTGTCGATAATCTCCATGTGGACCGTTACTGGATTTTATATCATGTCCCTGTATGTGACATGGGGTATTTTTCTATCATTGTCCGGGGTGGGACTTCCACTTTTCTGGATGGATATTTGGGTTCCAATCTTCAGATGTGAAAATGTAATGACTTCATGGACTGTTTTACTTCATATAATATATTCAAAATAGCATTTTTTTCTCTTCTGAAAAAAAAATGATTAATGTTTATCATTCTGCCTTCAAAACTAGCGATGCTGGTCTATGTTGCTGGTTTATTGATATGGTCTGATGGTCTTTTTATATTTTGGACATATCACACTCCTCACATGATTAGCGTTTTTCTCTGTTCAAGGATTTTGGGTACTTTAATTTGTCTTTGGAACAATGGACGTCGGTACGTACTCTATCTGTTGCTTTACTATTCTACATACTGCTATTTCACTTTCTTATAGATGCCTTGGGCATATTTGGATGCTTTCTCAGATTGTCGATAATCCCCATGTGGACCGTTACTGGGTTTTATATCAAGTCGCTGTATGTGACATGGGGTATTTTTCTATCATTGTCTGGGGTGGGACTTCCACTTTTCTGGATGGATATTTGGGTTCCAATCTTAAGATGTGAAAATGTAATGACTTCATGGACTGTTTTACTTCATACAATATATTGAAAACATCGTTTTTTCTCTTGTGAAAAAAAAAATGATTAATGTTTATCACTCTGCCTTCAAAACTAGCGATGCCGGTCTATGTTGCTGGTTTATTGATATGGTCTGATGGTCTTTTTATATTTTGGACATATCACACTCCTCACATGATTAGCGTTTTTCTCTGTTCAAGGATTTTGGGTACTTTAATTTGTATTTGGAACAATGGATGTCGGTACTCTATCCGTTGCTTTACTATTCTACATACTGCTATTTCACTTTCTTATAGATGCCTCGGGCATATTTGGATGCTTTCTCAGATTGTCGATAATCTCCATGTGGACCGTTACTGGGTTTTATATCAAGTCCCCGTATGTGACATGGGGTATTTTTCTATCACTGTCTGGGGTGGGACTTCCACTTTTCTGGATGGATATTTGGGTTCCAATCTTCAGATGTGAAAATGTAATGACTTCATGGACCGTTTTACTTCATATAATATATTCAAAACAACGTTTTTTCTCTTGTGAAAAAAAATGATTAATGTTTATCACTCTGCCTTCAAAACTAGCGATGCTGGTCTATGTTGCTGGTTTATTGATATGGTCCGATGGTCTTTTTATATTTTGGACATATCACACTCCTCACATGATTATGATTAGCGTTTTTCTCTGTTGCAGGGTTTTGGGTACTTTAATTTGTATTTGGAACAATGGACTTCGGTACTCTATCTGTTGCTTTACTATTCTACATACTGCTATTTCTCTTTCATGGACTGTTTTACTTCATATAATATCTTCACTTTCATGGACTGTTTTACTTCACTGTTGTAGGGTCTTGGGTACTTTAATTTGTATTTGGAACAATGGACGTCGGTACTCTATCTGTTGCTTTACTATTCTACATACTGTTATTTCACTTTCATGGACTGTTTTACTTCATATAATATCTTCACTTTCATGGACTGTTTTACTTCACTGTTGTAGGGTTTTGGGTACTTTAATTTGTATTTGGAACAATGGACGTCGGTACTCTATCTGTTGCTTTACTATTCTACATACTCCTATTTCACTTTCATGGACTGTTTTACTTCATATAATATCTTCACTTTCATGGACTGTTTTACTTCATATAATATCTTCACTTTCATGGACTGTTTTACTTCATATATTATCTTCACTTTCATGGACTGTTTTACTTCATATAATATCTTCACTTTCATGGACTGTTTTACTTCACTGTTGTAGGGTTTTGGGTACTTTAATTTGTATTTGGAAAAATGGACGTCGGTACTCTATCTGTTGCTTTACTATTCTACATACTGCTATTTCACTTTCATGGACTGCTTTACTTCACTGTTGTAGGGTTTTGGGTACTTTAATTTGTATTTGGAACAATGGACGTCGGTACTCTATCTGTTGCTTTACTATTCTACATACTGCTATTTCACTTTCATGGACTGTTTTACTTCATATAATATCTTCACTTTCATGGAATGTTTTACTTCATATAATATCTTCACTTTCATGGATTGTTTTACTTCATATAATATCTTCACTTTCATGGACTGTTTTACTTCATATAATATCTTCACTTTCATGGACTGTTTTACTTCACTGTTGTAGTGTTTTGGGTACTTTAATTTGTATTTGGAACAATGGACGTCGGTACTCTATCTGTTGCATTACTATTCTACATACTGCTATTTCACTTTCATGGACTGTTTTACTTCATATAATATCTTCAAAACAGCGTTTCTCGTCTTTTAAAATTTTAATTTTTTTAAAAAAATTGAACCCTCCGTCGGTCTACCGACGCCTTGTAGACGTCGGAACTGCGACAACCCAGCAACGTCGGAAGAGAGACAGTATGAAAACGTCGGAAGAGAGACGTTCCAAACGTCGGACCACATATCGTCGGAATTACGACATCTTCCAGACGTCGGAAGAGTGACGTCCGAAACGTCGGACCACGTTTAGTCGGAATTGCGACAGTTTACAAGCGTCGGAAGTGCGACGCCAAAACGTTGGACCACGTTTAGTCGGAACTGCGACGGTTTATGAGCGTCGGAAGAACGACGTCAAAAACGTCGAACCACATTTCACTGGAAGTGCGACAGTTTACAAACGTCGGAGGCGCGACGGTTTGTGAGACGTCGGAAGAGTGACGCCTGTTCGGAACGTCGGAGGCGCGACGGTTTGTGAGACGTCGGAAGAGTGACGCCTGTTCGGAACGTCGGAAGAAGTGTCGATAGTGCGACACTTTTTGCTTGCGTCGGAACGACGACGGCAGGACAAACCACGGTTTGCTGGCTATTCTGTTGCTGGCACCAGTAATTATTGATTAATCTAATGTTTGGAGTGTTTGTGAATAGGAAGAGTTCTCCTAAGTCAAGCCGACTCTCTTTGTTCCCACGAATCTTCCCAAAAAAGTGTCATTCTTCCTTCCCTTACTTCCCAAAAACTATGTTGACGGATAAGATGTCTATTCTCTGCTGCAAGATTCCAGATCGTAGACCCTCTTGGTACAATATCAACTTTTAGTTTACCTGTTACAGATTGCGACATACCATATTTCCTTTCCCATATACGTTTCCAGAGGTCTTGACCTCCTTGGATCCATCTCCACCATAATTTAGCCCCCATGACTTGATTTAAACCATATGGATCACGAAGGCCCAATCCTCCTGCTGATTTTTCTTTTATAAGTTTATTCCATGATAGAAATGCCAATTTTCTGCAATCTTACGCTTCTTGCCAAAGGAATTTCTTGAAAATATTCACCATTTGGTTGCAAATGCTTTTCGGAGCTGCTCTACCTGATAAGTGATAAACAGGAAGTGATTGGAGAACAGATTTGAGCATTATTAATCGTCCTGGAGCATTTAGTACTCGAAATGCCCAGTTTTGCAAATTTTGCCCCAGTCGAGTAATAAGATCTTTCCAGTCCACAATTCTTAAAGAAGAAGTATTTAAAGGCACCCCCAAATACTTCATAGGAAACGTTCCTATCTTGAATCCTAGCGTTCTAGCTAGAAATGTTTCTGTAGGCTCATTAGTATTGAAGAAATATACATTTGATTTATCAGTATTGACTAGAGTACCTGAAGCCTCCATAAATGTTTTCAGGACTTTTAAAATTGTTCATGCCTCCCTCACCGATGCCTGGAAAAATAAGAGGATATCATCCTCAAACTGTTGGTGGGTCAAGGAGAGAGTCGGACCCCATAAATTTAATCCTTGTAACTGTTCTTTCTTCAAGTGAGCTTTGATTAATCTTCCCAGTCCTTCTGCTGCTAAAATAAATAAGAATGGTGAAAGCAGATCTCCCTGCCGGAGACCTCTAGATATATTAAAAGGATGAGATGGAATTCCATTTAGAAATATTGAGAAATTAGGAGATGATATGACTTACTATCCTATTTATATATTATACAAAGATATCTATATAATTATATGTACGCAACTTTTATAGATCATAATCATCACCTCACCAATTTTGCTTCCCAACTATTTGTGTTTTTTATTACCATGTTATATTGTCTTAAAATATTAGGTATGATCAGTTCAGTTAAAATCACAGACATCCAAAAACAAAGGTCATAATTTCCAATCTCAGAGAGTGTTAGAGATCGTGTACCTATTTGACCGAGATTATGGTGAATTCCTATGAGAAATCTGCATATAATAAACATGTACAAATATACAGGTGCATGGAATGAATATACACATACATCAAGTATCAACCGATCAGAACTATAAAGCAAAACAATGGTACTGGTAAAAAACAGATCTTACTACTTTCCACAAGATATCACTCATTAAGCATATTCAGGATGAAAAAGTGTATTTCATAGGTAGAAGTATATTTCATTATCAATAACAAGCAACTACATTACTGTGCAGCGTCTATTACAAAGAGGCACAGTACAACAACGACAGAACAGGGCTCTCCTACGACTCTCTTCCTCAGCCCTCTGTTGGACTAACCTCCTGTCTATGTTGGTTGATTTCCTATTTGTTCCTTCGCCAACGTGACTGTCAGTTTTTCCTCTTTTCCTGATTTGTTGTTTGCCTCTTCTTCCTGATCACTGGGAGTTCCGCTGCCTGTCCTTGTCGCCCATTTCTGCCATATGTGTTGGTTTTCCGAAACTGCCGTGCCACCTATTCTCCAACTCTCTGCAACTGTGACATCTCCCTGTCTACTGTGGTTGCACTCCGCCATCTCTTCTCCGCAACTCAAAACTATTTCATTTTCAAAACAAAGGCCCCAACAGGCCCCGACGACATGCTATTGACTCGTCCCGAGTCAATCCTTTTTTGCTGCTTCGGTCTCCATTGGTCTGTCTGCCTCTATGGCCGGCCCTGTCTTCTCCGTTTCCTCACTCTGTCCAAACAAAGGCCCCAACTCGGGAACTTTTTCCAATGCTGAAGATTTGAGTTCGCCAAAGTCGTTAATTGCCTGTTGTCATTCCCTAATGAGCTGTTCAGTTTCCGTGGCAACTCGTACGGCCTCAATTTCTCCTGCGACGGTCGATAGTTTGCTGAATACTTCTTTAATTTTGATTTCAGCCTCAGCGGCCATATTCTGTATTGCCTCTGCAGTATTCTTGACTGGTTGCCTCAGTTCTTTGAGGACTTGCCTTGTGGCAGCAAAATGCTCCTCTATCTTCTATATTGTGGTCTCTAGTGCCTCTGCTTGATTGTATAATTGGGTTATGCCGACGGGATCCGTGGCCTCCTTTATTTCTTGTGAAATATGTTGCAGTTGTGCTGAGATTGGTTGGGCTTTCATAGTTAATGAGTTATAACACTCGTGTAAATGCTTCAGGAGGTTGTAAGCCTCTCTTACCGTTGTCCCCAGGGTTTCTTGCATTTTGGTTGCTTGCTTCTGCTTCTCAATAACCTTCTCGGCATATACCACAGCAAGATCTGGTAATATCGGTCTTGCCGTGAGTGCTTCTATAAGCTCTTGGTTTTCCTTTCTGAGGTTTGCACAAGTTATCTTCACGAGGGTAGACTGTTCGACTAAGGAGCAAGTCTAAATATCTTCCGGCGTGTTATCGTCCGGAGTCATTACTGTTGTCCAAAGATCCTTGAAAATATCAGTTACCTTTTCCAATTGTTCCTGCAGACTTTCCTTCTCTCCCTTTAACTGGTTGCACTCTTAAGTAAGCGCACTGATCTGTAGTTGTTGTTGTTCTAACCTCTGCTGCAGGTTGTTGTGCAGTCCTTTTGCCTACTGTGTCGCACGCTGGATGAAGTTGTACAGTTGTTTTGTGCTCCAAGTCTGCATAATCTCAGCACCAGACATGTAGTTGAGTGCTCATGTGGTGATGTCGGTTGGTTCTGTTGCAGCAACTGACTCCTTGGGTTATTCATACTTGTGGTCGGTTGAATCTGATGTAGTATCAAATTTTCCTGCTGAAAAGGGTTCAGCTCCTTTGGGGAGGGCGTTGTGTCTGCGGTAAAATATCCCCCCCCGAACTAATAGGTCCAGGAAAGTGCCTTGTCCCACCAGAGGTTGGTTAACCTCGGGTACCATAGCCGTACTCGAGTTAAATTCTACCTCGTTGTCCCCATTTGTCTTGCTTTTTGTCTTGAATGGATTTGAAATGGTTGCTGATGTGGATGGAGTGCGGTTGGAACGGTCTTTGGAAGTGAATGACGTGTGAGGTGAGGAATGGTGAGTGTGAGGTGAAGAGGTATGAGTGTGGGGTGGAGATGAAGTTTGAACATTCAAAATTGAGAATGGATTGAACACAGGTAGCTCGGAGGTGACCTAGGTGGCCACCTCTGGCTCCTCTTGAATTGGTACTCCCGTATCCATAGGTTGCGTATGATCTTCCTCAGTGAGATCAAAAATTTTCCTAGGCACCATGACTCTTGCTTTCTTGGCTTTAGGGGTAGCTACGGGTGGTTTAGGTGCCTTACTCTTTCGGATTGGAACTACTGTGGTTGCTAGGGGGGAATTAAACATAGGCGGTGAGGGCAAGGTATGTAGGTGTAACCATGGAAGGCGATGCAAAACTGAGGATCAACTCAAAAGAAGGAAACACAAGAGAAGCACTTGTGAGAGTTTGAATTACCTGATTGAAGCCCTTTACCCTCGAGTTCAACTCCGCTAGTATGGGTGTTAGCTGCGACCGAGACACTCTGCTCAGTGTCTCATCTGGTGTCTACCCTGGTAGTGCTCTTGGCAGCATTCCCTCGAACGAATAGTGATGGATTCCACTTCTGATCTCCATTCCCACCCCCGGCCAGGAGCAGACTTCGGTGTGGAATGCCTTTTCGTCAACCTAAAACTTTAACAGTCTCATCTTAAATGTTGTTTCATCCACACAGGTGGGCCTGATGTATGTCTGCTTGTGAGTTACACCGAACCATATCTGAGAATAATATATACCCAGCAGACTCCTTGGAACCCTTTGCTGCCTCGCCACTATATCCACCATCTTCTTGTACCAGAATGTGAACGCCTCTTCATTTGCCTCCTTTGTGCTAGGAGCTCCCGAGATTTTCTAGGTAAACTTCATCGCCATCACCATCACGAGATTGCGAGTTGTCTCACCCCCGGGTGAGTCCATTTCCACCTTCAAAACGCCATTACGAGGTAGCTGTAAATGAACCCAGTGGCTCTTTGTAGTTAGCTTCGTAGGCTTTGAACAGTTCGTTTAGCATAAACATACACCAATTTAGCTGGGTTCCCTGGAGGTAGTGTTCCGCAACTGAAATGGTGTCGAGGGTGTATTTGCCCTTCGTGTAGTGCCTCATTGTCTTGCCTGCAATTACGTAACATGTAAATTTAACTGCTGGGCTGTTTATGAGGTCTATCTTCACCCCCTTCCCTCCTCTTTTAGTGTCGTATTTCTTATAGTAATCACAATCTCCCACCTTCTTTACTCTCTCAGATACGTTATGGAACGCCGTGGAGACATCCCTTCCTTCTGCTGATAATCCCGTTAGCCTGTGAATATCTTCTGCATGTATCGCTATCTCCCTCCCTAGCCACAGTGATCCATTCTGGAGTCTGCTCAAGAGGAATTTCGTACATTGCATTGTTGCTCCTGTGGTTCCGAACACTTGGAGGTTCCTGAGGTTCAGTATTGTCAACCTCTGGATACCTCTGAACTATGGATTCAGTCTGGCTGCTTCCTCTCCTCCTTCCGTAGTGAAATTCTCTATATAGACCTGCCTCTTCATAGCCAAAAACTGGTATGAATCTGTGAAATCTGTGTCGATGAGTGATGCATTGTCATACTTTCCCACTAGAAATTCCATTTTCTGAATTCTCTCGTCGAGATCAGGCTCGACGACTGCTGGTGCTACCTTTTTCATATTTGATCTTCTTTTGTACACTTGAAGCGCTACCCCTACTCTCTCTCTGTAAATTCCTGTTACTGGATTGTCCCTTTGAACTTCCTCTGATGAAATTTCACTTACTGCGGCTGATGTTTCTTGTTCTAACTCGGAATTTTTCGTCATTCTCGTGCTTTCTTCTTTCATGCGGGTTAAGTAATGTAATTGGCACGAATGAGGTTGATAAGACCCCATAACTAATTAATTTTTCCGCCTCCCCCACGGCTATAATCGTGTGATTAGTTACCGCGATGAGGTGTATTGTGATTTGGGTAGACGTGACAGGTAATGAGTATGGCTTGATATGGAAAATTTATTACGGTGTGGATGTTACTAATTATGGCAGTTAATTCTCAAATCCGGGTAATCCTACGGTCTGACATCGGTATGATGGGTTATTATGACGGAATGATGTTTGACATGCTTGTTTTTTGACATGGATGACACGCTGGACACTACCCTCCCCCCCCACAATTGGTTTGCGATGCGGTCTCGCATCGAAGATAGTGGTTTCCTCTTGTTATTGCGGTTTGTGTGCTTTATTGTGATTCTATTCTGTTCTCCTCTCGGGTGCGAGAGAGTTATTGACTACGATCTATCTCTATTCTGCCTACGAAGGCTCCTCTAGGTTGCGAGAGTTATTTGAAAAAATAATAGAAACTTACTCGTGAGAGAGAGCTTGAGCTGCGAGGATGGGAATAAGTCTTCATATTCCTGTAAAAGGTCAAAGATCTCCTTGGTCGTCTCTGTATCTTAGTAGTCACCAATGGATGCTATTTTGGGTTTTTCCGGGGTTCCAATGTTCAATTTTCGGTCTTCAATATTAACTAATTTTTTTCTCTCTCCCAGGGATTGGTAAAATGTTTACCTCTTTAAAATATGCTTATTTAATACATACGCTTTGAAAATTGGCTTTGGAGATGCGGCCATTACGACTTTATCGGATCCATATTCTGTACATCCTCCCCTTTCTCTTTCTCTAGTATTACTATGGCTACATTTTGCATAGCACGAGCCTCTACTATTCTTGGTTACGCAGCTAACGATTTGTCCTCTCTGTCTGTATATTTCTTCCCATCTCTTCGTTAATTATGAATAGGTCTTCATTTGCGTATTGTATTGACTCTGTGAGAGCACCATGGTCTTAAAGTGGACATTCCCTTGCTACGTGGCCTTCTTGGTCACAATTGTAACATCTTACAGGTCCTCTTCCTCCTATCATTCCTCCTCCTCGTCCCTTGGAGCCTCATACACTCTATAAGATGGTTTGTCCAATCGTTCTTCCAGTGCATCCAGGGCTCTACACTGCTCTATATTATGTGTTGTGGAACCATAGAACTAACAATATATATTGTTTGGAAAGTTGGAGTATTTATGCAAAATTGGGCATATTCGTGGTGGATGACCAATGCCTTTACATATTTCGTAGTATTTAGTTGCGGTCTAATTCTGTTGCGCAGGGAACCCTGGGAAGTGGGGTTGCGGCCTATATAACCCTTGAGTGCTCATCTGCACAACTCCCCCTACTGGTGGAGTCCCTTGTGCCCCTGCTGCTGAAGCCCCCATATTCTATCCCCGTAATCTTGGGCATTCGATGACCACGTGTCCCTCCATCAGACAACGCGTATACCATACATTGGGTCTTGCATGTCGTATTGGCTGAATGTATTTCAACTTCTCCGTTAGACTGGCTATCTGGTGTTGTAACCCCAATATGGAAGGGTCCTGAGCTACTGCTCCTCCCCTAAATCCTTGCGGATACCCCACCATAGCCTCTATTTTCATAGCTTTCTCGAATGTATCTTGTAATGTATCAATCTTCTGTTGTGTTAGGGGAGTTCTCGTCAATGGAAGAAGTGCCTTGATGAACCAATCTCTTTGATGATTTGGATCGATTGGGTAACTCAGTTTTCCAGTCGTATCCTTAAATCTTCTCATCAGATCCAACGTCGTTTCACCTTCTCGCTGGTTAATCTCCCACATTTCTGATAAGCCCTGTTGATCTGTCTGAGGTAACTTAATTTCTTTGACAAATTCTTTCTTCACATCATCTATCACTAGGTTTGGATGAGCTTCAGACCATTTAATGAACCAGCGAAGAGCCCTCTCCCTTAGAGTAGTTTGAAACTCGATCAATTTAAATGCCTCTGGTGTTTTCCGAGCCCTCCATATGGCTTCGCAGATATACCAGTACTGCTCCACATCGTCGTTTCCTCTCCCAGAGAACTCTAGGTATCGGGTAAACGATCCTGCCATATTTCTTTGTGTGGATGGTACTAGAATAAAACCTCTATTCCCTGGCTGTGAAATTGTATTACTAACACTATTGCTAGAAGGTATTGTTGTTGTAGACTGAACACTATTCAACTTGCTAAACTCTCGTAACTTAACAAAAAATTCACCTAGTGGATGATAGAGTACTAGAGGAAGGTTGGGACTAGAGCTAATTGAACTTTGGGGAATAGAGTTACCTTGAGTTACAGGTGCCGACCTCTCTCGGAATAGTTGCTCCATCGCAACATGCAACTCCACATCGGACATCTCCTCGGGGCGCGCGTCCTCCACGTTTGACTTTTTTCCCTTTTCTCTTTGGGCTAGGCTCCTATACACGTGCCTGACTTCCTTGATGGTCCCTCATATTCCTTGGGATCCCGTTTGACCTTCCATTTCCTTTGTCATCTGTGGCGCCTTCTCCTTTTATTTTCGACTACTTTCTTGCTTCTCTGACTCCTTCATCACCCTCTCCCACCACTTCTCAGCAATCTGTGCTCACCGATGTGCTTGTCACTCTCTCAACCTACTGGAGGTCTTGGCATCCATATCCCTATTCCCCCTTCCAACTTACTTGTAGCATCTCTCCCTCGGCTCCTTCCCCTAATACTGGAGGTTTAATTCTCCATCTCATATTTTTGAAATTCCATCAATCCCTCATCTACCATTAAAGCTTTGATCCACAACGAAATTTCCTTCAACAGCTCTCCCCGAAATCAAGATCTGAATATGTCTTCCGCTTTTGAAAAGGACTGGTAACACTCAACTGCAAATTCCACTATATATCCTTGCAAGGTGGATTGTACCCATAAATCTACGGCTCGGGTCAAATCGGTATCTAACCGATGGAGTGCTACTAGATCCACATGCGTCCACTTGCGACAGACCTTACGCAACCCTCCGTGGAATGTCTTGGCTTGTGGTCCCCGCAAACAATTATAGAGTTCCTCCGGAAACATTCCCCAGAAAATTTCCTATAGATCGCTTGTAGATTCAGAGAATAGAACCCAATCTTTGATATATTTTTCCCTGTGCTGTCGCAACTCATCTTACTGCGATATGAACTGATCTAAGTGGTTATCCCACCAGCTTCGTAGTTCTCTCTCGTAGATCCGTGATACCATGATCTAGCTCCTAAATGAAATTTCAGGTCCCAGCAACGAAACCATTTGTTGGCGAGAAAGAAGGTCTCTGAGCAAGACCCAGGTTCACAAGAGAGGCCAACAAGGTTTCCGCAATAGTCTAGCACAAACCCCGACATTTTCACCCTACTCCGAGGAGCAGAGCATCTCACCTTAATCCCTGGTGATGAAGATCCATGAATGAATTCAATCTTGCCTTGCCTTGACTGCGCAATCCTCATTGGCATCTCCAATGTGTGTGTAGTTGCATTGAATGCACCACTATAGTCACAACTGATAGTCAACCAGGCCCTTTCACCTATCTCTCAACTGGGTCTTCACTAGATCTGACATGCATGCAGTTAACAATAGTATTTCTTCAGTTGCATGTGAAACCACTACTTGTGAATTAATTAAATAATTAATTCACTAATCTCTCACTAGTGTATCTTTAGTTACAACTAGCACAACTGAGTTTAACTCACTTAACCGAGTTAAACTAAATAACAATTCACATAACTACACATCCAACTCTGTTGCAACGAAGTCCAATTTGCATGTCCCACCAACCAACCTTAGAACTCGTAATTCCTTCAGTCAACTGGTTTGCCACATCAGTTAACTGAAATCAAGCGCTTCAAGAGAATAGATTATTATTTATTGTCTAATTATTATTAAGGGTTAGTAATAATTGACATTCGATCTATTTTTAGACATGCGATCTATAAATAGACTTCGCCCATGCATCTAAAAATAAAATCTCATCTATAAATAGAATTTTCTCGACCATTTATAAATAGACTCCCACTATAAATAGAATATTCTCACCATTCTAAAAATAGACATACACCTAAAAATAGCCTGCGGGCCCCACCTAGTGAAGGTGCTTAATTTTCACTAGGATCATCATCTTGTTGAATCTCAACACTCCCTCTCAACAAGAAATGGATTATCCTTCACCCCGATCTTGTCTCTATGGTATTCGAATTTTCTCCTGGTGAACGCCTTCGTCAGAATATCTGCATCCTGATCTTCCGTAGGAATGTACTGAAGCAACATGATCTTCTGCTGCACACAATCTCTAATATGATGATACCGGATATCTATATGCTTAGATCTATCATGAAACACAGGATTAATCGAGAGTTTAATGCAACTCTGATTATCATAATGAATCATTGTAGGATATAAATGAAAACCGAACAAACCGACCAGGATCTTCCTCATCCAGATAGCCTCACATGCAGCGTGAATTGTTGCCGTGTATTATGATTTTGCTGAACTGAGTGCCATGGATCTCTGTTTCCTACTGTACTAAGAAAAAATTGTAGATCCGATACTGAAAACCCCTCCTGATGTGCTCTTTTTGTCCGTTGGGTTGTCTGCCCAATCTTCATCCGTGAAGCAATGAAACTTCACCTCATCCGTCTATCTGTACAATAAGCCATACTTAGATGTGCCCCTGAGATATCTCAGGGCATGCTTGCCCGCCTTCCAAAAGAGATTGGTAGGCTTAACCATCGCTTGACTAAGTTGGTTCACCGAATAGCATATGTCTGGTCTTGTATTAACTAAATACATGAGCGAACCCACCAACTGTCGATAGACAGTAGCATGCACTACCTCTACCGATGTAGCATCCTATTTCCTCCGAGTTTCTTGGAAGGGTATCCATGAAAGGGTATCCATGGGTTTGCGGCCCTCCATGTAAAACTTCAAGGTATCTCCCTTGCATACTTGTCTTGAGACACGAAACGAGTTCCCCTTCTCGCTGCCATATTTCCAATCAGGAAATAGTGAAGAGGAGGCCCATATCTTTCATCTCAAACTCGTTTGCAGAGCCTCCTTGCATGAGTGCTCATCGAGCACATTCATCACTGATAGGTATTAAATCATCAACATAAAGAACAACGGTTAAAAGCTTACCCTCCACCACAATCTGGTATAGGTTTGCATCCGCCTCACTCTTGGTGAAGCCAAGTCCAGTGAAATAACTGTCGATTCGAGTGTACCAAGCACGGGGTGTTTGTTTAAGCCTATACAACACTCTTTTGAGTTTGCACACATATGAATCACTGTTGAAGATCTAAAATCCTTCAAGCTGCTCAATGTACACTTCTGCCTTAATGATCCCATTAAGGAATGCAATCTTCACATCCATCTTATGAATGTGCCAACTGATCTGCGTTGAGAGAGCAAGGATGGTCCTTATGGAAGAATACCGTGCGATAGGTGCAAAGGTTTCTTCATAATCAATCCCCTCGATCTGTGATAAGCCCCGAGCCACAAATCTTGCCTTATACTTCTCACCACTCCCATCAGCATCTTTCTTTACCTTTTAGATCCATCTTGAACCTACCACTGATTTATCGATCGACCTTGGAACAATTTCCCAAGCACTATTTCTGACAATGGAGTCATACTCCTCCACCATTGCGTACCCAAGTGGGCTCTGCCTTCTTCTGAAAGGAAAGAGCCATGTGTCCGATGAATCGGTCGAGGAGACTCTCTCTCTTGTCTCCATTGTGAGGTAGGGACTCCTACATTTTGTGCCGGATCAAGCTTCAACCTCTTAGCTTCTGTGGTACGCCTTCTGCCAGTTCTAATGTTTGGCTCTGCGTGAGTGGACTCCTCCACTCCATGAACCTCCTCTTGTGGCTGATCCACATCTAAAGACTCGTCTTTGGGAACAAGAAGTTCCTCCTCTTCATGCAAGTCTAGCTCCCTCTCAAGCAGCAACTTCGTGGCTTTCTCCATTGAATTTTATATCCCGTCGCACCACAGTCATTCGATTGTTTGGCAAATACACACGATAATTATGGGGTGTTTCTGTGTACCCCAAAAATATCCCAACTTCAGCAGTCGACTCCCGGCTTTTGTTGGCGTTCTTGGTCGCGTACACATAAACGGATGAGCAAAAAACTTAAAGTGAGAAACATGGGTTTCTTACCGATGCAAAAGCTTCTTCGGTGTCCTCAAACCAAGTGCTCTATGAGGACAACGATTTGCACATAAACGCGGTGTTGCATGCTTAATATTACAAGTGCATTGGCGAACACGATCATGCGGCATAGCTCGTGTAGCACCGATCGTTGTGGGTTATGAGGTACTATGAGTTCTATTTGAATTCCTTCTTTGCTACATAAGTATTTGAATTCGTTCGAGATATATTCACCACCATTATCGCTCCGCAGAGCCTTTACTTGCTTCCACGACTCTTTCTCCACCAATGATTTAAACTCACAGAACTTTGAGAATGTTTGATCCTTCTTTTGCATGAAGAAGATCCAGCATCTACGAGAATATTCATCAACAAAAATGTATAATGCATGTGTTTTTGTTGTTGGAAGCAAGGCTGACACACGTACGTAGCAGACTCTCTCCATGATCACCGAAGCACAGTTCTCTTTTTCATAAAAGGCGGTCTTCACAAACTTACCCATAGTACATCCCTTGCACTGATCTATTTGAGCACGTGTACCCCTGGGAAGTCCAGTAGAAATCTGCTGCAAAATTTTCAAGGCGCCATGGTGAAGATGGCCCAATCACCTGTGCCATAATTCGCCCTCATCCCGGCTCACCACTTATTCTTCTTTGCCCACCATTGCAGCGCAGCCATCTACCTCCAGCTTGTAGAGATTCTTAACTCGAATCCCTATCCTCATGGTTTGACCCATTGTTTTATGTCGCAGGAAAGCTTTTCCATCGCTGAAAACAACATCATAACCTCTGTCCTCCAACATCGCGACTATGACCAAGTTCTTCTTTAGACCTAGAACATGCATAACATCTTTCTACAGAAATGGTTTACTTGACTCCCTCTCAAAGGTGATGGTACCAATGTCGGTCGCACTGTATCGTCCATCGTCGCCCATCTCTATATGCATATGGAGATATTTCTCCTCCAATTCACCGAAAATCTCCTTACCTCCCGTCATGTGGAAGGAAGCACACTATCAAGATACCACACCGATCCCATTGCGCCTGAAACCAAGCATGCAATCAAAGAGAAATCAAGTTCAAATTGCGAGGCAAGGGCCTCACCAGCTGCAGCTCCAACAACCTTCTTGTTCTTCTTTTTATGTAGGCAGTTAGTGGCGACATGCCCATGTCCATGACAGTGAAAACACTTCACCTTGGACAAATCCAACTTATTTCCTTTATCCTCGGATTTTGAGTGGAATTTCTTCCCCTTCCCTTTACTTGCTTTGGCAGCCAAACCACAATCCTCTTCATCGTCATGCTTTGATGAAGATCCATCCCTAGCGTTCCCCTTGAACTCCTCCTGCACTAGATCCGACCACAGTCGTTCCCAATCCGGCAGTTTTTCCCGTCCGTTGACAGAGTCTTGATAACTGTGCCAACTGTTAGGAAGTACCAAGAGAGCCAAGCTCACCAAATCATCATCAGCAACAGTGATTCCCACACTCCTCGTTTCATCTCGACATTGGACAAACTTTGTGAGATACTTGGGAATATTGTCACCCTTTTCCATTTTGATTTTTCTGAGCTTATCCTCCAGCGCCAATTTCCTATGGTCACTGCTGCTTTGGAAAAGATTAGTCAAAGCCTTCCACATTGCAAATGGAGTGTCTTTCCCATGAAGGCTTGAGACAATATGGTCTCTCACACCTTTCAACATAATTCTTCTCGTCTTTGCTACTTTCTTTTGCCATGAGTCAAGTAATGCAGCATCCGTCGAAGTGGGCTTAGGAAAATCGCTATCGATGAACTCCTTCAAGCCATTATCTTCAAGCACCGCCTCCATCCTATCCTTCCATGCAGTGTTGTTCGAGCTGCCCTCGAGTGCATACTCTAACCGCAAACCATTGAAAGCCATTTCGATGTTTACTCAACTGTCACACCAAAAAATTCTTGCAGCAAATTCGAATTGTTTCCACCAACAAAACTCAGCTACTGCTTCAATATTGCAATCTTCTATGCTCTGATGCCATGTAGAAATTTATTAATACTGTGATGTATTACTGGACTCTCCTGATCTAACAATTATATCCACTGTTAAATACAGAATCCTTCTACTTAATTCTTTGCGGAAATTTAATCACCAGTTGCAAACACATGAAGAAAAATCAATCACACATAATAAGATGTTTTTACCGGGAAAGCATAAAGCTAAAAACCCCAACTATCATATATTATCTATATCATGGATCATGAAACAATCTCATACAAAACTCTACTCCAAGAGCTCTCAGTACAATATACAATTGTCTAACATTGTCATACAAAAATTGGCTCACACTTGCACCAATTTACTGCCTCCTGACAGCCTGCCTCCACTGCGCAATCCCTGTTGATGAAGATCCATGAATGAATTCAATCTTGCCTTGCCTTGATTACGCAATCCTCATTGGCATATCCAATGTGTTTGTAGTTGCATTGAATGCACCACTATAGTCATAACTGATAGTCAACCAGGCCCTTTCACCTATCTCTCAACTGGGTCTCCACTGGATCTGACATGCATGTAGTTAACAATAGTATTTATTCGGTTATGTGAGACCATTACTTGTGAATTAGTTCATTAATATCTCACTAGTGTATCTTTAGTTATAACTAACTGGCGAGTTTAACTCACTCAAGCTGAGTTAAACTAAATAACAACTCACATAACTACACATCAAACTCTTTATTTACAACTTTGTATCACTCAGTTACAACGAAGTCCACTCTGCATGTCCCACCAACCAACCTAAGAACTCGTAATTCCTTCAGTCAACTGCGTTGCCACATCAGTTGACTGAAATCAAGTGCTTCAAGAGAATAGACTATTATTTATTGTCTAATTATTATTAAGGGCTAATAATAATTGACATCCGATTTATTTTTAGACATGCGATCCATAAATAGACTTCGCCCATGCATCTAAAAATAGAATCTCATCTATAAATACAATTTTCTCAACCATCTATAAATAGACTCCCACTATAAATAGAATATGCTCACCATTCTAAAAATAGACATACACCTAAAAATAGCCTGTGGGCCCCACCTAGTGAAGGTGTTTAATTTTCACTAGGATCATCATCTTGTCGAATCTCAACAGGATATAAATTAGTGCGGTAATCGTAGGCGAGGACTTGATTTAAATTAAGCCGGGGAGAAGACGGAAGCAAGCGCAAAAACGGAAATCGGAAATGATTACGAGGAGAAGCGAGGGCTAAACGACACACCCTCCCGAGCAAAAAAACGCTCACTTTCACCAACACTTTCTTTTATAGATCAAACGAAACAAATTCAATGATTACGAGGAGAAACGGCAGAAATCGGAAATGATTACGAGCTGTGGCGATTCTGGATTCTTTTAAGATTCAATAACGACTTCTATTTACGATTAGTTAAACAGTGCATTGCATGTTTTTGTATTTGGTGTCGTTGGGGTCTTGATGCAGTGTGCAGTACAACGCACAAAGCGAAGGGCGCCCCTAGGCCCCAATAGCAAGCTATTGTGAGTGGGCCCTCCCCCTAAAAAAATACATTTAATATCATGTGGTTCTATGAACCACGTATCAGATATTAAACTGATAAGAACAGATACTACACTTGATCTTATCCAAAATGCCAAGAAAGGTATGATTTATCCCTTCTCTATCGCTCCCTTTTCTATTAATCCCCTCTCCTCTTTCTTACTCATTCATCCATGTGGTATAAATCATTTATATTCTCCCCTCCAATACTACTTACATTTTAAATTAATCATCAATCTTATACCTAAATTTAAATTAACATGTTATTATGTATCATCAACTTTATACCTAATAAATATGTTAATGTTTTTACTATCTTCACTCTTTTCACTTTTTACTCATTGGTTTCGCTCATTAAATATCCTCTTTCGCACAAGGAATACACTTGGAAAAATGAAAATTTCATCCAACACTAAGCCCAAAAACCCATTAATTCCATCCACATTAGAATCTCGAATGCGTAGTGTGAGGCCCATATTATTCTTCCCGGGGAAGTGGACAATTGATGAGTTTTTTTTTTCCCTCTAGGCAGGTTAGTGCTAATTTGGGCTTTCCATGTCTTACGTCATTTGCGGGCATCAAACACCATTTTCCGCCCCAAAAAATCATAGTTAAAGTACACACCCTTTTCACGTAGTTTGCATCATTGTGAGCTCTTTTACGGCCTTTGGACCCGATTCTAGTTTCGTGCACAATAGTTATGGCCCCGAAAATTTTGCCATTGATTTTCCACCTTAGCCCATGTGACTCTTGGCCTCCCATGCCTCATTTGCTCCCCTTCTTGTCTTTTCATTTATGGAATTCTTTGTAAGCACAATGAATGCATTCTCTCCTTTTGGGGAGGGTGTTGCACATGTGGGTAGCTAAGCTAAGCATCTCTCCTTAGATATTTTCACCGACATGCAATCGACCATTTTATAATAATACTTTCATTCTTCCATGAATATGTGTCTATGTGTTTCATTCTATTTGCTTATTTCTACGATTGTGGTACTTTAATTGTTCATATACATATTAGTTTCCATGCACTAGTGCGTGTCCACATATTCCCATCTCAATCCGAACCAACAATGTCAGAGATTTTTGTTGCTCGATGCATGCCCCTCTAACAAGATTAGGGTATAAGTAGCGTGGTCAATCAATGTGAAATCCATGTGGTTATCTTCTTTTCTTGCTCAGATAACATCATATGGTAGAAGAAAACAGAGCGACGAATCCCATCACGTTGTTACTCCAAGACATCGCGAACAATACGGGAATATAGACGTTGAATTAGTGCGCTCGGATATTGCAACAACTCTCCACCATCATGGGTTCCTCTACTTCATTGAGCCTTCCCATCAACAAAGATACGCCTTTCCATATATAATTTAATATGGATATCCCTCTATTTGAAAGAAGGAGATGCATATGCTTTAAAGCAGTCGTAGAATTACCTATAGTCGTGAATAGCTTCTCAGATGACGAGAAAATTAGAACCACGCCCCCGTGTCCAGAATTCTTGGGACAACCATCGTCAACGAGCACTATAGATGAAGAAGTGTGAAGTGCTATGTTTGAAGACACATACCTTGGATGGGGTGATGCAACATATTGGTAACATAAAAAACAATGAAGCCTAACAATGACTATGGCTATTCAAAGTCACCCCTCAGAGGATTTGTATCAAGAAAAAATAGTAAGTGTCTCCTCAGTAATGCAAACACAACATCATCATCCATATGATCACTACAAGAAGACAAGGAAAATATATTCCCCTTGTTGTGAAAGCTTAAAAGGCGACAAGTTTATGGTCACTGTAAATGCATTAGAATAAATGTTGTCCTCCTCATAAAAGCTTTAAAATGGAAGATTTTTTTATTGTTGTAAAGTCGTTTACAGAAAAAATTCTCTTGCTTGGACTCGAACAAGGGTCTCTTGAATGAGACCTGAGTATCCAAATCAATTTAAATACAACGACACAAACATTTTGATATAATTGGAAGATATTTTGAAGACATTTAAATTTAAAACTTTAAAAATTCATAGATGTTGTAGTTTGTTCCCATAGATAATTAATCGACAAGTCGCTAGAATTTGTTCAACGCAACGCAACCCAAATTTCCTACTCATGTTTGTCATTGAAGAAGAATATGGAAATCTAATAGAGGAGGTAACCCAACAAAAGTTGGCATAATCAATTGAGAAAAAACTGACCACATATAATATAGTGAGGAGAAAACAACTGGAGGTTGAATAAAATGCAAGAGAGCTGATAGGCCCGATGTCCAGTCCAAACGAGGTTGAATGGCGAATCGATCAGCATAAGAGAAATATTAAACTTGTTGCACCCAAATAAATGGAATTAAGATTAAAGGAAGTAGGATCAACAAAGGTGGGATCAACATAAGAAGAATTGATAAAATTTGGTTTGATGAGTAAAAGGCCACTCGAAAGTGAGTTGATGGCACCTACATGGATAGAGCATTACAAGAATTATAAATATCAAATAAAGAAATCATTCCAACAATAAATAAGGTTAAAATCAATAAATTACATTTAGTGAAAGAATAAATTCGCAAATGTTTCCAAAGATTCACTATGCCCCAAGAAACCCAAATCGTCGAGAGAGACAAAATCCCATTAATCTAGTGAGAACCACTAAAAGTGGTAGTGATATTGAAGAGACAATATTTGTGGTGATGAGAGGGAGTGGGAAATAATATCACCATTTATCATAGAAAATTGGGGCCAAAACTATATTGGAGGTCATTAAAAACTTAAAGATGGATGAATAGAGTCAAGTTGCATGATGGAAGAGATGCAAAGTTTGGGATAAAATCGAGCCATGGAAAAGTGAAATAGAGAATTCGATGGACAAAGTAATAAAGATTTCAAAATTCAACAATCGTAGGATTTTAGACATGGCACAATTTATGTAATTTCAATGTTTGAAAGAAGGGTCAACAAAGTTTGTAGTTATAAGTTACCATGACGAGAAGATGTAGTTCCGGGGAATTATCTCAATTGATGCCAAAATGGTTTGAAACTTAACCATCATTTCAAAAGAACTATTTCTTTTGAAAGTGACATAGCAACTTCAACACATATGTTGAATGTTCACAAGAGATGAAAAAGAAATTTCGAAAGGTGTGCCACACAACAAAGTTACTTGCAACTTCATGTATTGGATAACACTCCTCATTTTAGTCCATCTCACATCCAAGTGTGGGATCTCTATTTATCTTTTCATTTTCTTAGACACCATAGGGATATTGTTAGAAAACCAAATAAATACAATAAAATCAATCACACGAATGCAAAATAAACATAGATTTCGTGGAAAATCATAATAGGAAGAACCATTGCTAGCTTCTTCTTTGAGGCTTTTATTGCCTCAAAAGTGATGCAGTGCTCTATTCTCTTTACAACAATGGTCTCATGTCGTTAGGGCTTTCCTCTCCCCTTTGTATATGCCTTTTACTTTGAGTGTGAGCCCGTATAATC